>OY728165.1:1961896267-1963134193 GCA_963277665.1 Viscum album
TAAAAACATATTTTTGAATCAAAGTGTCCCATACCACTTTGAAGCTTTTAATGGAATTATAATTTTAAAACATCAATTTCCATGTAAATAAATACTCAAAACCATTTTTAAAACATGGAAATTAAAGATAAATATTTAGAATAATAAATCTTTAAAACATTTAAAATGAAATTTTAGTTAAAGAGATTTTAACAAAATGAGAGACTCTTGAATACAAATAATTGAGGAATAAAATTGAATCAGAACTTTATAATATCATGAGAATAAAGTTATTCATGATATAATATGTCGAAGGAAAGTATGTACACCATATAAGAGTGAATTGGTGCATAACACCAATGAATTCTTAATGGAATGTAAATTGAGACCAAATCCCTTATAAAAAATGTATCCTTAGATTAAGGATAAATAAATTACATAATAATGTGTGAAAAATATAAATACACTCAACATGATTGGATATTTAGTATAAATCAATCATAAAACCTTCACAGAAATTCTTTTTAATACAATACCAATGACTTGAATGTTTAACTCAATGAATAGAAATTAAGTTAAAATTACTCTTATCAAGTTCATATCGATGACTTGAGAATTTATAATTGGAGTGATCATGTGTATAAAAAGTATATCCACACAAAGGAGAGTTTATATTACAACATCAATAAATAAATAGTGATTATAAACATAATCATAGCGTGACATAATTAAGAATTGGAAGATTAAACCATGAAATGGAAATTGGGTTAAAAGGTTCCCATACCGATTTGGTAACTTATGAAACATACAAACCATGAAAGAAGGATCATAAAATGAAGATGTAAATACCCATAAATTGAATTATATTACAAAATGCATACAATCATGGACAATACATACGTCACACAAAAGAAAATAGTGGCCAATAGAGCATGAATCTCATGTGAATAAAAATTGAGATGAAAGACCCTTACTTCATTGTAATCAATCGAGTCATATGACTAAAAGTTAATACCCACCAAATGAATCACATAATACCATGAATATAAATATAATCATGATAATATATATCAAATGGTAGTACACAATACACCACATGCAATAAATAAGTGGCGAATAATGGAAATCTCACAGAATTGAAAGTGAGATAAGAAATCCCCTTACCTCGTGTCCTTCTTGACTCGTATGTTTCGTGTTCTTCCTGAATAATAAAATTAAGTTAATATCTAATTCATTAAGAAATTTTTTAAAGTTTATTCTTCATTTTATATGTAACATACCAAGTAAGTAATGAATAATAGATATTCTTATTTATGTCTATTTAGGAGTTATATAGTGTTTTAGAGGCTTAAAATGAGAATACATCCAATCTTAAGCATTGAATGCACTAATATTCTTAAAAGATTGTTTTACTTCCTTTTGATGGAAAACCATTTTTTAAATCAATATTTTGAAAATTTTATAATCTCTATTTTTCAAAATAAACTTATTATTTATGATTGGGACATTCAAATTTACATTGGATAATTTTTTAGTATTTTTCTGACAATGTTCATTTTTTAATGAATAGTAAAAAATACTACATTTTACATCAAAACTACTTTTTCATATAACTTAATTATATGGTTATATTATCATGTTAATTGGTATTAAAGTGTAATTTTAATATATTTTTACCATTTAATCCAATAGTGGTCGTTGGAATTAATTTCACTTTGAAATTGAACTTAAACTAGTGTCAATCTTTTGATACTTATTGTATCATAAAAACATGCTATTTGTTCTGACAGCGGGAATTAATTATTATATTAATTAATGTAACTTATAGGTTTTGAATTTTGTGAAATAGACATCATTTTTAAATTCAGAATATCAAATATAGCATAGGGTGAAGTTTTAGTATTTTTCTGAAAAACGTCAATTTTTGATGAATAGTGAAACCACTAAGTGGTACTTACAAAAACTGATTTTCTGTTTAAATTAAATTTCACCACCTCTGTGTCTTGAATTTTAAAAATCTGACATACATGGTTCTCATTAAAAAGTAAAATTTGGTTCAATGGGATTAAAATAATTTTTTGGTTAATAGTAACTATTAAGTTTTTAATCGCGATTAGAGGTAATCAGTGTAATTTAAGGTAAGAATAATGTTTTAATAATATGAAATGAACTTGACACATGTCATACCATTATTGGTTGTTTCATGTTAGACCAATACAATCCATGTGTCAACTTGGGGACCCCATTGTGCCACTTAGGTAGGAAAATGACATTAATACCTTTTTATTTAATGTTAAAATAAAAATATCACAAACATGAGTTGTTTTACTAAAACAATTTTTAAATGGGGTTATAAAAGTCATATGTTTTACTATAAATATTCATTAGAAAGATAAAAATATTTCCTAAATCATGATATTTGGTTTTATAATTTTTAGACATTAAATAAATTAAATTATTTATGATACCATGATGATGCAGCGATTACCTCATTATTTAACGATTTAAAAAAAACGAAAAGATAATGTAAAATATAAGACCTAAAAATGTAAAAAACCTATTGAATGGGTGTATTTAGAACTATTATCACCATATCATCGAAATATATAATTTTGGAACCTTTTAAATCCGAAAATCATTTTATAATAAAGTAACCTTTTATACCTTTCCAAGAGTGCCCATCCTCTCCTCTTATAAAAGGCCCCCACTTCTAACACCTTACCCACACTCCTCAAGCCTTTGGCTTAGCCAACCCCTCCCCATTGTTTCTCTCCAAATCCCTCTCTTACTCCTAGAAGCCTCAATTTGGGCAGAAGTCTTCCCAAGAAAGCCTTTGAGCTCAAATCAAAAACAGTTACCCGTTTTAAAGGTAGTGTTTTCTCTTGTGTTCTTATGTTTTATTTTGATTATTCAACCCCCAAAAATCTTTTTATTCATTTATTTTCTAACAACACCAGTATATTAAATATACTGGGATGTTTTTATAAGAATTATTCAAGCTACACCTACACACACCTACATCTAATGGTTAAATAACATACTGTTTCTGTGGATGGTGAATATCTGCCTCATGAAACGATGATTGTTCAAAACTCATATAACACCTTCAAATGTGGCCATTAAAATGTAACTATATTTATATATGATATATAATATGTTTATTTTTTACTTAATCTTCTGTATTTTTCATTTATGGAATACCATTATGGTTTCCATTATGGGTAAATGCGATATTTTCATTTTAGGAAGTGCGGACTACCGCCCCCTCAAAGTGATTTGATTCGTTAATACCATATGTGGTGCATATAAAGGATGGATTTAATGATATTATATATGATACCATACTGGAATTATAATACTATTATGTATCATTGTTTTTTCATTCCATTAAATATGAAATAGAAATGGAAGTAGCGTTCATGCGTACGTACGGCTTACCTTCTCCATGAACGGTGCATTTCATTTCTTACCTCTAAATGTTATGTAATATTATAAATGAATGTATATACTGGATATATATGATATATACATCATGAGTATAACTCTGGATATAATGGATACATGAACAACTTGTTAAGTCAAAAGTCTTCTTTTGGCTTTTACATCATGTTTTGGAAATCACAAATATATTCTGTCATATTTTGAAAATCTCAAATGTATTATATCATATATGTTTGTAAATAACAAATTGTCTTTTATCATGTTTATCGTATCGTACGATGTTAATCGTACCGACCAAAACATATCGTACTGACTCTGTCAAACGTATCGTACTGACTTTGTCAAACATATCGTACTGACTCTGTCAAACGTATCGTACTGACTCTGTCGATCGTATCGTACTGACTCTGCTATTCAGATGATCATTATTTGTTTTGGTACTTTGTCAAAAAATTCTCTCTGCATATGAATCATACTCATGTTCTACATTTCTATATATCTCTTGTCCTAACAAAACGATGTCGTTGAGTTAGTTATGTACTAATCAAAACGATGTCGTGCTTTCTGTTTCAATATGACCGTTGGAGGCAATATGACCGTTGGAACCCGAGGCCTATAAATAGGAGGTCATTTGAAGCTGAGAGAAGAACTGATGAACGAAGAGACTCTGTGAACTACAAAGATTTTAGAGAGAGACACTGTGACTTCTCTCATCAGCCTTGTGCGTCCGATCATCGTATCGAGGGCTTTCAAGTAATTGAAAGACAGAGGTGCCGATTACCTGCAAAATCGAGGGCTGCCGGGGATAGGCAGACAGACGAGCCGATCATCGTATCGAGGGCTGCCGGGGATAGGCAGACAGACGAGCCGATCATCGTATCGAGGGCTGCCGGGGATAGGCAGACAGACGTGCCGATAATCGTATCGAGGGCTCACCAGGGTGTTGGTGAGACAGACCTCTTATCCTAGGTGAAAGGATAACCCTTCTCTTTGGGTTAAAAGAATTGTATTACTTTTACATTTCCGCTGTTGTTTGTATTAGAAAGGGATTGTATTGTTTCCTTTCTTCTTTTACATATTCAATTGTAATTGTTTCAATTACAATCATTCCATTACATATTGTATCAATTGGTTCTATACGCTTTAAGGTAGAATCATTCATATTTGTATTACTCTGATTATTGTGTTCATCTTGAATACAATTGTTTTACTTTTCAATAGTATTACAATACATCATACCTTTTACTTTCAATACAATTGTGGGTGTTTGTATTTGTATTAGTTTAAGATCATTTAAACTAATCTCTTTGCTTCTAAAACTCAAAGTTTTTAAACCTACAATTCACCCCCCCCTCTTGTATTGTTCCATCTAATAGACTTATTTCGACTATTCGATCCAACAATTGGTATCAAAGGAGGTTTTCCACTGATTTGTTTTACTAGCTTTATTTCTTATTACTATCTTGAATACTTACTACACTAACGTGTGGAGTGGAAAAGTTGTTTTTGTTATATTAGATGGCAGGAATGAATATCGGATCTATAGATAATCTGAATCCTTCTAGACCACCAATCTTTGATGGGAATGATTATGAGTATTGGAGAGATCGTATGAAGACTTTCGTCATCAATACTGGTGTAGACAATTTTATTATGCTTACTGGGGGTTACAAAATTCCTGACAAAGAAGTTAGTACTTTTACCAACCAAGAGAAGCAAGAATATCAACTGAATTACAAGGTACGCAATACTTTATTATGCTCTATGACCAGGAATATATATAGTCAGATATCTTCATGTGAAGCAGCCAACTGTATTTGGAAGAAATTAGAAGTCACTCATTTTGGTACATCCAAAGTTATAGAAACAAGGAGAGCAATGCTTCGAGCGGAGTATCATGGATTTGTTTTTCCTTATGGAGAGCCAGTATGTAAAGTACAACAAAGGTTTATGACAATTGTCAACAGCTTACAATCTATGGGAGAAAAAGGTCTTGATGATGAAGCTCTTGTTGATAAGATTATAGATATTATGCCAAATGAATGGGAGTCAAAAAGAACAGCTATTGATGAAAATAGAAAAGTTTCCCAGATTACTCTTGATGAACTCTTTGGAACTCTTCTACAGCACGAGACAAGAATGAAGAGAGATGCTGATTTCAATAAGAAGAAGAATGGGAATGGAAGTGTAGCCTTTGCATCTAAAGCCAAAACACCTGAAAGGGTTACAAGGTCTAAATCCAAGAAAGTTGTTGTATCTGATTCAAGTGAATGTAATCTTTCAGATAATGAGTTAGCTAATCTTGCTCGGAGGATGAACAAGATTGTGGGAAAAAAAGATTTTCAATATAGATTCAAAAAGAAAGACAGGAAAGATAGGAAAGATTCAGAAGTAACTTGTTATGAATGCAAGAAAGCAGGACATATAAGGCCTGATTATCCTTTACTAAAGAGGAAAGATAGAAAAGAGAAACACTCTGAAAGAAACAAGAAAAGGTTTTATAAGACAAAGAAGGTCTTGAAAGCAAATGATACATGGAGTGCAAGTGGTAGTGATTCCTCAGATGATTCTTCTGAATATGAGACTTCAGGACAAAGGAATATTGGACTTCTAGCCAGACTACCAATTGAAGATCATTGTCTCATGGCTAAGGTACATAATGCTGAAGCTGTTACAAATGTCTCTTTAAATGCAAATCATGTTGATAATAGATATTATGAATCTTCAAATGATGAACCCTCATCATCAGAAGATGATACTTTACCTTCTTTTGAAGAAGTTTCTAGATTTGCTAAGTTACTTGAAAATGAAAATTCTAAACTCAAAAAGAGATTTGAAAAAGAAAATTCTAGAATTTCTATTCTGACTAAAGAGGTATCAGATCTTTCTAAAGATCTTGATGAGAAAACTGCTGATTTTGAAAATATTTTTGAAAACCCTTGAGAAAGTTAAATCTGAAAAGGATAAACTTTCTAAGGATCTTGAAACTGATATTTCAAAGAAAAATATTTTAGAGTCTAACTCTAGTTCAAATTCAAATGTTTTAGAAAACAAGAATTTGGTTTTAAAACTAAAGTCAGAGATTTTATCCTTGAAAAAGTGTTTGTCAAACTTTACTCATGGAAAAGAAAACTTTGATAGGATGTATTCTCAAATTAGACCGTTGAGAAATCATTCTGGTCTTGGTTATACTTATTCCAAACCTGTTTTTAGTAATAACTATTTTGTTCCTCAAAAAACCATTTTCTGTTCCAAGTGTCAATGTGGTGGACATTGGAGAAGAGATTGTTCTCTTAATAAAACTCAATCCTTAGGATTTCATAAAGCTCATTTTGCAAAACAAATGTGGATTCCTAAAATTCTTTTATCTAACCCTTCTGGATCCAAACAAGTTTGGATTCCGAAAATCTAATTGTTTCTTTTTCAGGAAAATCAGAAGTGTACCAATAAAAACATTTGGTACATGGATAGTGGTTGTTCTCGACATATGACTGGAAACAAAGATTTCTTTGAAAAGGTTATCAAAACAAAAGGTGGAAAGGTTACCTTCGGAGATAATGCTCAAGGAAAGATTGTTGGTATAGGTAATATCGTTTTTCTTGGAAAAGTTCTTATTTCAAATGTTTTATTTGTAAAAGGTCTTAGGCACAATCTCATCAGCATAAGTCAATTATGTGATGAAGGTTACCTTGTGAATTTTAGAAATGATAAGTGTCTAGTTCACAATTCCAAGGACGAATTCATTCTATCTGCCCATAGGCAAGAGAATGTTTACACTATTAACTTAGAAGACCTTAGGAACCAAAACTTACCTTGCTTAAGTGTAATAGAAGACCAATCGTGGCTATGGCATAGGAGATTAGGACACTGTAATTTGAGAAACCTAAGAAAACTCTCAAAGAAAGGACTTGTAAAAGGGCTACCGGATCTTAGATATGATTCTTCAAAAGTCTGTGATCCTTGTCAATATGGCAAGCAACATAAAACTAGCTTTAAACCAATTAATGAAGTTTCAACTTCTAATGCATTACAGCTTGTGCATATGGATTTGTTTGGTCCTTCACAATCTGGAAGCATTGGAGGCAAATATTATGTATTTGTTTTAGTTGATGACTTTACTAGATTTACATGGGTCTATTTTCTCACAAAGAAATCTGAAGCCTTTTTATATTTCAAAACTTTTAGAGCCCAAGTTAAAAATGAGAAAAACCTACCATTGATAACTATTCATAGTGATCATGGTGGTGAATTTCAAAATTCAGATTTTGAAACCTTTTGTAGTAAGAAAGGTATTACTCACAATTTCTCAGCACCAAGAACTCCTCAGCAAAATGGTGTTGTTGAAAGAAGAAATCGTATTCTTCAGGAAATGACTCGAACCATGTTGAGTGAATACTCAATTGCTAAGCACTTTTGGGCTGAAGCTGTTAGTACTGCCTGTTATACTATAAATCGTGTTTTAACTAGACCATTTCTTAATAAAACTCCTTATGAGTTATGGACTGGCCGAAAACCTAAAGTTTCTTACTTTAAAGTTTTTGGATGCAAAGTGTTCATTCTGAACACAAAAGATAATTTACACAAATTTGCACCAAAATCTGATGAAGGAATCTTTCTAGGCTATTCCACAACCTCTAAGGCTTATAGAGTTTTCAATAAAAACACTTGTACTGTTGAAGAAACAGTACATGTAAAATTTGATGAAACTAACCCTTTTGTTTTCAACCAACCCAATCCTACATCCTCGGATGTGTTTTCCAAAAATGTTTATCAACCTATATTAGAAGAACATTCTGATAAGGAAAATGTTCAAGAAAGTGTTCCTGAAACATTTACCACAGAAGATTTTCTACCATATGTTGATGAACAGGTTTTACAAAACCCAAATCAATTGTTTCTTAGGAATCATCCCAGTGATAACATCATTGGTGATATAAATCAACCTGTAAGGACCAGAAATTCCTTAAGAAATGAAATAGAACATCTTGCTTTTCTTTCCCAATTTGAACCTAAAAGTCCAATTGAGGCCTTAGGTGATGATGATTGGATCAAAGCAATGCAGGATGAACTAAATGAGTTTGAAAGGAATCAAGTCTGGACTTTAGTTGAAAGACCTAAAGAAACAACTGTAATTGGTGTAAAATGGGTTTTCAGAAACAAGTGTGATGAAAATGGAATCATTGTAAGGAATAAAGCAAGACTTGTTGCTAAAGGCTATAATCAACAAGAGGGAATAGACTATGAGGAAACATATGCTCCTGTAGCTAGACTTGAATCTATTCGTATTCTATTAGCCTTCGCAGCATATTTCAATTTCAAACTATTTCAAATGGATGTCAAATGTGCTTTTTTAAATGGTTTTGTTCAAGAAGAAGTTTTTGTCGAACAACCTCCTGGTTTTCAAGATCCAAAACATCCTGATCATGTTTTTAAACTTACCAAGGCTCTATATGGTCTTAAACAAGCTCCTAGAGCATGGTATGATAGACTTACAGGATTTCTTTTACAAAACGATTATAGAAAAGGTACAGCTGATCCAACTCTTTTTATCAAAATGGAAAACAAAAATGTTTTGGTTGTCCAAATCTATGTTGATGACATCATATTTGGATCAACTCAGAAATCTTTAACCGATTCTTTTGCAAATTTAATGAAATCTGAGTTTGAGATGAGTATGATGGGTGAGTTAACATTCTTTTTAGGTTTTCAAATTTCTCAAAAACCAGAAGGAACTTATATATCTCAACATAAGTATATTAAAGACTTACTCAAAAAGTATGGATTTGACAAAACTAAAAGTATTAGCACCCCAATTGGTACCTCAAATACTCTTGATCTTGATGAAACTGGGAAACCAGTAGATCAAACAATTTTTAGAGGTATGATAGGGAGTTTGCTATACTTGACAGCTAGTCGACCCGACTTGATGTTTTCTGTATGCTTATGTGCAAGATATCAATCTAATCCAAAAGAGTCTCACTTAAAAGCCGTAAAGAGAATCTTTCGGTATTTAAAAGACACAATGGATTTAGGACTTTTTTACTCTTCTGGAAATGAATTTGTTTTAAAAAGTTTTTCAGATGCTGACTTTGGTGGTTGTAGAATGGATAGAAAAAGTACATCTGGAACATGTCATTTCTTAGGAGATTCTTTGGTTTCTTGGTCCTGCAAGAAACAACACTCGGTAGCACTCTCCACTGCTGAAGCTGAATATGTAGCAGCTGGAAGTTGCTGTGCTCAAGTATTGTGGATGCAGCACACACTCACTGACTATGGTTTGAGTTTCTCCAAAACTCAAATTCTTTGTGATAATACAAGTGCCATAGCTCTTAGTAAGAACCCAGCACATCACTCTCGTGCAAAACACATAGATGTTAGGCATCACTTTCTTAGGGATCACACACAAAAAGGAGATATTATTTTACAATTCATCGGAACGCAAGAACAACTTGCTGACATTTTTACAAAACCTTTACCTTCCGATAGATTTGAATTTATAAAACAGAAGCTAGGAATGATTACATTAAAATAATCATTCATATCTACTTCCTGTTTTAAATCTCTCCTTATAATAAGAAACTCCTCGTAGAAAGGGGGAGGACATTTCTTTATGTCTATGTTTCTGATCTTTAAATATTTACTCTATTTTATATATGTTTCTTTCTGTTTATCGTATTGACCATTTCAATTTTTCAGTTTATCGTATTCACCATTTCAGTTTTTCAGTTTATCGTATTGACCTTTTCAATTTTTCTGTTTATCGTATTGAGATTCTTTTCCATCGTATCATTCAATAAATTTTTAATCGACCGATGATGGTATTGAAATTCTTTTCCATCGTATCATTCAATAAATTTTGAATCGACCGATGATGGTATTGAAATTCTTTTCCATCATACCATTCAATTTTTTTTGAATCGACCGATGATAGTATTCAAATTCTTTTCCATCGTACCATTCAATTTTTTTTTTGAATCGACCGATGATAGTATTCAAATTCTTTTCCATCGTACTATTCAATTTTTTTTTGAATCGACCGATGATAGTATTCAAATTATTTTCCATCGTACTATTCAAATTTTTTTTGAATCGACTGATGATAGTATTCAAATTCTTTTCCATCGTACCATTCATTTTTTTTAATCGACCGATGATAGTATTGAGATTGTTTTCCATCGTAATGTCACCAAAACCAGCAATCACCTTACGATCTTCGACAGGTATTATTTTTCATTTTTTTATTTTTATTTTTTTCTAACCGTTGATCTGCTTTTCTTTAATCCTGACCGTAGAAGATCAACAGTCATTTTTTTTTGCCTATAAATACCCCCTCCCCTCCCCAAACCCACATCGTTTGTCCAGGAATTGAGGCGAAGCTCTGCTCAACCGGCTATAATCAATCGTACGATCTTCTCAATCGGCATCATCTTTATGTCTCAATCTTCTGCCAACACTCCCGCTGATATGTCTTCAAAGACCTTTACAGAGAAAGACTTTCACAGAGAAAGGTTAGTATCCCGAGAATTCTTTGATGCGTACGATTCTACAATCAAGAGGATTATTTTGTTTCAAGGATGGGAACATCTCTGTGTGGAAAAGCCTGATATTCAAGATCCAGTTCTGTTTGATGAAGTGTGTCAATTCTACAAAACCGTTTCTTTTGACAAGGATATGAATATTAACTTCGCTGTGTACGATAGAAAGTTATCTATGTCTGTGAAACAAGCGGCGCATTTTCTAAATGTTTCTATAGAAGGTGATGCATTCTGTCCATCTCATAAACTTCCAGAGGAAGTTGGTACTTTCAATAGAGAAAATGCTGAAAAGTCTTTGTTTGTTGTTAATGAGGGAAAGAGGAAAGTTTATCATCTTTCACCGGACAATAGGTTTGTCACTCTATGGATGAAAGGTTTCCTTGTTCCAAGGAAAGGGGATAGAGAAACCCTTAAAGTTTCTGATGTCTTTATGCTTGACTACCTTGTGAATATGAGGAAAGTGAATCTCATGGGATATATTTTTGAAACCGTCAAGAATGTCAAGAAAGGAGGGATTAAATCCCAGATAATAATGTATCCAGCTATCCTTACAAAATTCATTCTTGAGAGTATGAAGTTCTGTAATATTCCTTTGAAAGGAGAACCTATGGATTTGTGGCCGTCTTTGATTAATAAGAGTACGATGAAAAAGCTGAATGTTTGTTTTGATTCAAATTCAAAACTTTTTGTCAGAGATGTAGAAGCTGAAGTACCTGAAAATCAATCGGCACCTATGCCAGCTAAGGACAATCAATCGGCCGGTGTTACTCGAAAGTCTGATCCGCAGACTAGTTCAAAGCCGAAGAAGAAGCCGAGGTACAGTAAAGAAGTTGTTGCAAAGTGGAGAAAGGACAAGGAACAGAGAAAAGAGGGTGATCCGAAATTTGGACTTGATCCTGCTGAGGCCTTTGCAGAAAGGATAAGGGTAGAAGAAACCCTTCAAGCTGAAAAGAAAAAGAAGACTCTGTTGAAAAGAAAGGCTCAGGACTTTGATATCTCTAAAGTCTTGAAAGCCGTTGAAGATGCCAGTGCTCAATTAACTGTGGAAGTACATCAAGAGCCCATCGTACAGAGTCAGCCTGAGAAAGAAAAAGGGAAACAAGTGATGGAAGAAGTGGAAGAAGAAGATTTTCTTTTAGAATATCTTCAAAGTTCAAAGAAAAGTAGAGAGGAATCGCTTCAAAAGCTGAGCGAAGATGTTCAACAAGTTTCTCATGCCGATCAGGAAAGATCACCGGACAGGGTGTCATCTAAAGAAAAGAAAGATGCTCAATCTTCTCATTCTGACAAAGTTGTTGTCATCAGTGATAAAGTAGAAGAAGAAAGAAAGCAGAAAGTAAAAGCGAAAGGGAAACAGCCTGTTGTTGAATCAAGCAGATCATATCAACTAGCATCGTACGATGATGATACTGATTCAGAGCATACAATCTCTCTTAAGAAGAGTGATTACATTGTTCATGTTTTGAGAAGAATGGAGAAAACTATTCCTTATTTCCCGAGGCTGGAAGGAAAGATTGATTTTATTACTGAAAATCAGAGAAAGAAGTTTGGATCTGTGAAAGAATTGAGGAAGAAAGTTTTATCTGTAGAAGCCGATTTAAAAGTTCTTTCAGAAAGCTCTGTTGTTCATAGGAAGGCATGTAATAAGATGACTAAGTGGTCGTACAAAACAGAGAGCTCAATCAATGACCATGAGATTGCTATTGAAGATATAAGGAGGCTATCAAATGATCTTGCAATTGCTTTCAACAAGCTTGATAAAGAAACAGTTGAAAGGCTGAATCTTTTATCTTCTCAAAGAGCCGATGTTCCTTCAGTGAAGGATTTGCAAGAAAGGATGAATACTTTCCAATCAGAATTTTCGAAGGTTTCATCTTTCAAAGATGAAATGGTTTTACTGCAGAAACAAAATTCTGAGTTGTCCAAGGATAACAAGACTTTGCAAAGCAGAATTGATACCCTTGAAGAGGTAATCAGAGTCCAAGAGGAAACCATCAGAAATCAGGATCAGATTTTTTCGGATCAACAGGAGTTTCTCAAAACTCAGGGTGAATCAATTTCTGAAGACAAGAAGGAGATCAAGAAGATGAAAGTCGTGCTTCATGAGCTGATAAAGAAGGAGAAGGAAAGAGAGAAATGATTGTTGTATTTGTTTCTTTTGAAACTTGTTTGTTTTGTAATAACTCCTATAATTCTCTCTTTTATCCATTGTCTTGTTTTACTTCACTAACTCTTTCAGACAATTCGAAATTACTCCTTTCTTTTTGTAAATCACAAAGGGGGAGAATATTTACAAAGCAAAGATTGTTTTACAAAGGGGGAGAATGCAATACAATGCTCTTAAGGAGAATCTATGAATACAATCCTTAGGAAAGTCAATACCTAAGGGGGAGTTAGTTGTATTCTATTTCTTATTCAGAAGAGTTTTCAATAACTCAGGGGGAGATAAGTATTTCTTGTTTCATTTACTTTGTGTGTTTGTGCTTTCCAAAAAGGGGGAGATTGTTAAGTCAAAAGTCTTCTTTTGGCTTTTACATCATGTTTTGGAAATCACAAATATATTCTGTCATATTTTGAAAATCTCAAATGTATTATATCATATATGTTTGTAAATAACAAATTGTCTTTTATCATGTTTATCGTATCGTACGATGTTAATCGTACCGACCAAAACATATCGTACTGACTCTGTCAAACGTATCGTACTGACTTTGTCAAACATATCGTACTGACTCTGTCAAACGTATCGTACTGACTCTGTCGATCGTATCGTACTGACTCTGCTATTCAGATGATCATTATTTGTTTTGGTACTTTGTCAAAAAATTCTCTCTGCATATGAATCATACTCATGTTCTACATTTCTATATATCTCTTGTCCTAACAAAACGATGTCGTTGAGTTAGTTATGTACTAATCAAAACGATGTCGTGCTTTCTGTTTCAATATGACCGTTGGAGGCAATATGACCGTTGGAACCCGAGGCCTATAAATAGGAGGTCATTTGAAGCTGAGAGAAGAACTGATGAACGAAGAGACTCTGTGAACTACAAAGATTTTAGAGAGAGACACTGTGACTTCTCTCATCAGCCTTGTGCGTCCGATCATCGTATCGAGGGCTTTCAAGTAATTGAAAGACAGAGGTGCCGATTACCTGCAAAATCGAGGGCTGCCGGGGATAGGCAGACAGACGAGCCGATCATCGTATCGAGGGCTGCCGGGGATAGGCAGACAGACGAGCCGATCATCGTATCGAGGGCTGCCGGGGATAGGCAGACAGACGTGTCGATAATCGTATCGAGGGCTCACCAGGGTGTTGGTGAGACAGACCTCTTATCCTAGGTGAAAGGATAACCCTTCTCTTTGGGTTAAAAGAATTGTATTACTTTTACATTTCCGCTGTTGTTTGTATTAGAAAGGGATTGTATTGTTTCCTTTCTTCTTTTACATATTCAATTGTAATTGTTTCAATTACAATCATTCCATTACATATTGTATCAATTGGTTCTATACGCTTTAAGGTAGAATCATTCATATTTGTATTACTCTGATTATTGTGTTCATCTTGAATACAATTGTTTTACTTTTCAATAGTATTACAATACATCATACCTTTTACTTTCAATACAATTGTGGGTGTTTGTATTTGTATTAGTTTAAGATCATTTAAACTAATCTCTTTGCTTCTAAAACTCAAAGTTTTTAAACCTACAATTCACCCCCCCTCTTGTATTGTTCCATCTAATAGACTTATTTCGACTATTCGATCCAACACAACTTGTAATTATAAAGAGCGTATTTTTGACTCAAGTACCAATGATCATTAAAACGATCGTTATTAACTTAAATAATTACAAAGTGTTCATGACATGGTAATAAGAGATATAAATGGAATAATGAACTTGAAAAAGGTTCTTAATCAAGTAGAAATTAACTGAAGTTTATTATTCAGGACGTTAAAGAATGATCGAGTCAAGTCGGACCCGAGGTATGGGACTTCGTCTCAATCTCCTTTCATTGAGGCATATTTTTGTTTTATACACAACCTTATTTTATATGGTGTATAAACCCCTTTGACTTTTACATTTATCAAAAAGTAATATTTTTTATACGAAGCGTTTTACTAAACGACAAAAGGGAATGTTTTTGTCGTAAGTATGCGGCGACAACGACTTATCCGCCGCCATGACTATTATTTGAGTTTCGGCTTCCTATACAATCCATACCTTTTTAAAATGAAAAATAAATACCATGTTTTACTTTTCTTTTATTTTGGTATTGAAAATGGTTTTCATAATGTTTTTATTATATAAATGTGTTGTATTGATATCTTGTGATTGAAATGTGGAAATTTTATGTTTCCTTTATGCATGTTTTATGTGATACGATTATGTTATGGTTCTTGGGCATTGTTATGAAGACGGGTGGTTCCATTATAAACTAAGGGCAGGTGAGCCCGATATAACTCTCTAATTCATTGGGTAACGCAAAGGGGTTAAACGTTAAGGTTTATCTGAAGAGATTTAGTGAATATACTGTGATGGGTATTCCAAATGTAACCAAGAGGGTTACTCCCTACGTAAGAATGTTATGAATGCCTCAAGTTACCTTTATGTCTTATGATTTCTAATGATTTATCATGATTTGATGAGGTATGTTAAATTGCTAATGTTTTATGAGTAAAGTATGATTTCATTGATTCTTATGTGTACATGTACTCATGTTTCCTTTCCATGTTATTATATCCCTTATTGAGCTTTTTATGCTCATCAGATGTTTTTGAAATGTTTTTCACAGGTCATGGGAAAGGTACATGATATGATGATAGTGTCAAGGAAGTGTCAGGAAAGAATCCATGTTTTATTTTAAATATGTTTTCGTTGATGGGGAAAAATGAATACTATCTTTTATTGTAACCCCTTTGTTTAAATGTGGGATGTAATGCATGATTTATGATATAATTCTCTAAAACTCTAAACCTGAAAAGATCATCAATGTGTATTATTGAAGTAACTCAAGATTAAGTAAGGTTTAAGGCTGGGGCCTTATAGTTGGTATCAAAGGTCGGTTTAGATAACATTAGGAGTTATAATCCTATTAAATGATTATCCAAAAATATTTTTTTTATGGTCAAATTTAAATGATATAGCATTTGAAGATTACTATGTTTCTTCATATAAGACATGTTTGTTAAGAATGGTTTTGCATAGAGGAAACAGAGTAGCATTTCTAGGAAGTCATATAGAGTATAATGACCTTATGAATCAGCATCCAGAGATGGTCAAAATCAGAACTAAACAATTTGTTGTAGTGATGGCTCAGGTGACTCAGGTGAAAAATGTTGGTTGTTTTTATTGATGGTATTTTGGTGTTTTCTAAAAGTAAATAGGATCATGAAAGTCATTTAAGGGTTATTTTGCAAACCGTAAAAGAAAAGAAATTGTATGGGAAATTCAGAAAGTTTGAGTTTTGGTTGCAACATATTTCTTTCCTTGGTCATATTGTTTCTAAAGATGGGATAACTGTTGATCCTGTAAAAACAAAGGTTGTTGAAGAATGTCCAAGACCCACAAATGTAATTGAGATTCGTAGCTTCCTTGGTTTGGAAGGATATTACCGAAGGTTTGTTAGAAAATTTTCACGGTTATCTAGTCCAATGACTAAGCTAACTCGGAAGGGTGTTAAGTTTATCTGGAAAAAAGAATGTGATGATTTTTTTCATGAACTGAAAAGAAGATTGGTGAATGATCCAGTTTTGGCACTACCTTCCAGGAATGGTGAGTTTGTTATCTACAGTGATGATTCATTGAAAGGAATTGGTTGCGTCCTAATGCATAATGATCAGGTAATTGCTTATGGTTCACGAAAGTTAAAAACTCATGAGGTAAATTACCCTACACATGATTTGGAATTGGCTGCTGTTGTTTTCGCTTTGAAAATTTGGAGGCATCATTTGTATGGAGTAAAGTGTGAAATATATAACTATCACAAAAGTTTAAAGTATATATTCACTCAGAAATAATTGAACATCAGACAGAGGAGATGGATAGAATTAATCAAGGATTGTGATTGTAAAATTCTTTACCATCCAGGAAAAGAAAATAAAGTGGCTGATGCTTTGAGTCGAAAAAGTAATGCTTCATTAACAATGTTTCACTTAGAACGTGATACTTTGGTTAAGGATTTGATGAACATTGGCATAGAAGTTTTTGGTGTAGGATGTTCTTCTATTTTGTTTAAGGTATCAGTGAAATCTTCTCTATCAGACAGAATCAAGCAAGCACAGAAGCAAGACAGTGAGTTGCAGAAAAAGGTAGAGCTGGTTCAGAAGGGTAAGTTGCCTGAATTCTATATTGATAATGATTTTGTTATGAGATTTGGTAAGAGTTTGTGTGTGACTTGTGATTCACATTTGAAGAGAGATTTGTTATTTGAAGCTCATAGTTCTCCGTTTTCCGTTCATCCAGGAAGTACTAAGATGTATAGAGATCTTCAGGAGTATTACTGGTGGGACAGAATGAAAAGGGATATTGCTAATTTTACTGTGAAGTGTTTGACTTGTCAACAGGTTAAAGCAGGGTGGCAGTTACCGAAAGGGATGCTTCAACATTTACCAGTGCTAGAGTGGAAGTGGGATAATATATCCATGGACTTTGTTGTGGGATTGTCGAAGACACCTTGAGGTAATAATGCAATTTGGGTTATCGTTGATCGCTTGACTAAATCTGCTCATTTCCTTGCAATACGATATACTTTTTCCCTAGATCAACTTTCCCGTTTGTATCTTAAATATATAGTCAGGTTACATGGAGTTACTCTCTCCATTGTATCTGACTGTGATCCGAGGTTCACTTCAAACTTTTGTAAAGTCCTTCAGAAGTCGTTGGGTACTGAATTAAATTTTTGTACAGCTTTTCATCCTCAATCAGATGGGAAGTCAGAACGAACAATTACGAATTTGGAGGATATGGTATGTTATTGTTTGATGGATTATCAGGGAACTTGGGACCAATATCTTTCTTTGGTTGAGTTTTCTTATAATAACAGTTTTCATTCTAGTATACAGATGGCACCATTGGAGGCATTATATGGGAAGCGATGTCGAACTCCAACTTTCTGTGATAAAGTGGGTAAAAGGAAGTTGATGGGACCAGAATTGGTAGAAGAGTTGGTAGAAAAAGTTCATCTAATACAGAAACACATGAAAACAGCTCCAAGCAGGCAGAAGAGTTATGCATACAACAGGAGGAAGGATCTCTCTTTTGAGGTAGGTGATCATGTTTTTCTCAAAGTATCACCATGGAAAATTGTGATGCGATTTGGTAAGAAAGGAAAGCTGAGTCCAAGGTTAATTGGACCATATGAAATTATGGAGAGAGTTGGATCAGTTGCATACCGAGTGGATTTACCTCTATGTTTATCTCATGTACACAATGTTTTTCATGTTTCGATGTTGAGAAAGTATATGCCAGATCCATCTCATGTTTTGAGTCCAGAGGCAGTTCAGCTGGAAGAGAACATATCTTATGAGGAACAACCAGTCCAGATTATTGACCATAGGGAGCAAGTGTTACGAAATAAGGTGATTCATCAGGTAAAGGGTTTTTTTTGAAAAACCACATGATTGAAGAGGCAACATGGGAATCTGAAAATGCAATGAGGTCTAAATACCCCCACTTATTCGATAAGTAAATAAATTACGGGGACGCAATTTTCTAAAGGGGAGAAATATGTAACATCCCAAGTAAGTAATAAATAATAGATATTATTATCTATGTCTATTTAGAAATTATATAGTTTTTTAGAGGCTTAAAATGAGAATAAATCCAATCTTAAGCATGGAATACACTAATATTCTTAAAAGATTGTTTTACTGCCTTTTGATGACAAACCATTTTTTAAATAAAATTTTTGACAATTTTATAATCTCTATTTGTCAAAATAAACTTATTATTTATTATTGGGACATTGAAATTTACATTGGATAATTTTTTGGTATTTTTCTGACAATGTTCATTTTTTTAATGAATAGTGAAAAATACTGCATTTTACATCAAAACTGCTTTTTCATCTAATTAAATTATATGGTTAGAATACCTATTAAATTGGTCTTAAAGTGTAATTTGAATATATTTTTACCATTTAATCCAATATTGGTCTTTGGAATTAATTTCACTTTGAAATTGGACTTAAACTAGTGTCAATCTTTTGATACTTATTGTTTCATAAAAACAGGCTATTTGTTCTAACAACGGGAATTAATTATTATATTAATTAATGTAACTTATATTTTTTGAATTTTGTGAAATATAAATCATTTTTGAATTGGGAATATCAAATATAGCTTAGGGTGATGTTATGGTATTTTTCTGAAAAACTTCAATTTTTGATGAATAGTGAAACCACTAAGTGGTACTTATAAAAACTGATTTTCCGTTTAAATGAAATTTTACCACCTCTGTGTTTTGAATTTCAAAAATCCGACATACTTGGTTGTTATTAATAAGTAAAATGTGGTTCAATGGGATTAAAATAATTTTTTGGTTAATAGTAACTTTTAAGTTTTTAATCGCGATTAGAGGTAATTAGTGTAATTTAAGGTAAGAATAATGTTTTAATAGTATTAAATGAACTTGAAACATGTCCTACCCTTATTTTATGTGTCATGGCCGACCATGAAAATCCATGGGTCAACTTGGGGACCCAATGGAGCTACTTTGGTAGGAAAATGACATTAATACCTTTTTATTTAACGTTAAAATAAAAATGTAACAAACATGAGTTGTTTTACTAAAATAATTTTTAAATGGGGTTATACAAGTCATATTCTTTATTATTAATATTCATTAGAACGCTAAAAAGATTTCCTACATCATGATATTTGTTTTATAATTTTTAGGAATTAAATAAATTAAATTATTTATGATACCATGATGATGCAGTGATTACCTCATTATTTAATGATTTAAAAAAATGAAAAGATAATGTAAAATCTAAGACCTACACATGTAAAAAACCTATTGGATTGGTGGATTAAGAACTCTTATTACGTTATCCTAGAAATATATAATTTTGGGACCTTTTAAATCTGAAAATCATTTTATAATAAAGTAACCTTTTATACCTTTCCAAGAGTGTCCCTCCTCTCCTCTAATAAAAGGCCCCCACTTCTACCACCTTACCCACACTCCTCAAGCATTTGGCTTGGCCAAACCCTGCCCATTTTTCTCTCCACATCTCTCTCTTACTCATAGAAGGTTCACTTTGGGCAGAAGTCTTCCCAAGGAAGCCTTTGAGCTCAAATCAAAAATAGTTACCTGTTTTAAAGGTAGTGTTTTCTCTTGTGTTCTTATTTTAATTTTGCTTCTCCAACCCCCTAAAATCATTTTAATCATTTGTTTTCTCACCAAAACAGTATCTTCAATATACTAGGATGTTTTTATAAGAAGCATTAGAGCTACACTTACACACACCTACATCTAATGGTTAAATAACATACTATTTCTATGGATGGTGAATTTCTACCTCACGAAACGATGATTGTTCAACACTCATATAACACCTTCAAAGGTGGACATTAAGATGTCACTATATTTATATATGATATATGATATGTTTATGTTTTACTTAATCTTCTGTATTTTTCATTTATGGCATACCTTTATGGTTTCTATTATGGGTAAACGCGATATCTTCATTTTAGGAAGTACGGACTACCGCCCCCTCAAAGTGATTTGATTCGTTAATACCATATGTGGTACATATAAATGATGGATTTAATGATATTATATATGATACCATACTATAATTATAATACTATTATGTATCATTGTGTTTTAATTCCACTAAATATGAAATAGAAATGGAAGTAGCTTTCATGCGTACGTACGGCTTACCGTCTCCATGAACGGTGCATTTCATTTCTTACCTCTAAATGTTATGTAATATTATAAATGCATGTATATACTGGATATATATGATATATATGATATATACATCATGATTATAACTCTGGATATAATGGATACATGATCAACTTGTAATTATAAAGAGCATATTTTTGACTCAAGTACCAGTGATCGTTAAAATGACCGTTATTAACTTAAATAATTACATAGTATTCATGACATGGTAATAAGAGATATAAAAGGAATAATGAACTTGAAAAATGTTCTTAAGCAAGTACAAATTAACTCATGTTTATTATTCAGGATGTTAAATAACGATCGAGTCAAGTCGAACCCGAGGTATGGGACATCGTCTCAATCTCCTTTTATTGAGGCATATTTTTGTTTTATACACAACCTTATTTTATACGGTGTATAAACCCCGTTGAATTTTACTTTTATCCAAAAGGAATCTTTTTTTATATGAAGCGTTTTACTAAACGACAAAAGGGAATGTTTTTTTCGTACGTATGTGGCGACAATGAGTTCTCCGCCGCCGTGACCATTATTTGAGTTGCGGCTTCCTCTACATGCCATACCTTTTTTTAAATGAAAAATAAATACCATGTTTTACTTTTCCTTTATTTTGGTATTGAAAATGGTTTTGATAATGTTTTGATTATATCAATGTGTTGTATTGATATCTTGTGATTGAAATGTGGAAATGTTATGTTTTCTTTTATGCATGTTTTATGTGATACGATTATGTTATGGTTCTTGGGAATTATTATGAAGACGGGTGGTTTTGTGATAAACTAAGGGCGGGTGAGCCCGATATAGCTGTCTAATGCATTGGGTAACGTAAAGGGGTCAAACATTAAGGTTTCTCCGAAGAGATTTAGGGAATATACTGTGATGGGTATTCCAAATGTAACCAAGAGGGTTACTCCCTACATAAGAATGTTATGAATGCCTCAAGTTACCTTTATGTCTTATGATTTCTATGATTTATTCATGATTTGATGAGATATGTTAAAGTGCAAATGTTTTATGAGTAAAGTATGATTTCATTGATTCTTATGTGTACATGTACTCATGTTTCCTTTCAATGTTTTTATATCCCTTACTGAGCTTTTTATGATCATCCCAAGTTTTTAAAATGTTTTTCACAGGTCAAGGAAAAGGTACATGATATGATGATAGTGTCAAGGAAGTGTTAAGAAATAATCCATGTTTTATTTTAAATATGTTTTCGTTGATGGGGAAAATGAATACTATCTTTTATTGTAACCACTTTGTTTAAATGTGGGATGTAATGCATGATTTATGATCTAATTCTATAAAACTCTAAACCTGAAAATATCCTCAACGTGTATTCTTGAAGTAACTCAAGATTAAGTAAGGTTTATGGCTGGGGCCTTATATTATATTACTTTTTATCTTTCTATAACAACTAGTTAATTATTTGAGTTCATATTGGATATTTTATCGATGTTCGGAACTTGAGTCAAAAATGAACTTGTTATAATTACAATTTTTCCATGTGGTCAAAATTCCATTATCTATAGAATTATATAAATGTCTTATATATCATATATATAATATATATCCAGTGTATATGTATTTATAATATTCCATATCATTTGGAGTTATGAAATGAAACGCACCGTTCATGGAGACGGTAAGCCATACTACTTGTATTTCTATTATATAATTAAAGGAATGAAAACATAATGATACATTGGTATATTGTAATTCCAGTATAATATCATATGATATTTTATGTTAAATAATTTCATTAACTTCATCCTTTATACTTTCCTTGTATGTCATAAACGAATCATATCACCTTGAGGGGGCGGTAGTCTGCACTTCCTCAAATGAAATTATCGTGTTTAACCATAATGGAAACAATAAAGGTATACTATAAATGAATAATACATAAGCATAAATAATACATAAACATAATATACATCAAATATAAATATAGTTTCAACTTAATGGCCACCATGTTAGGTGGTAAGAGATAATCGTACAATTATCGTTTCGTGTGGCGTTAGTTTGTCATCCATAGAAACAATATGTTCTTCACCCATTAGATAAAGGTTTGTGTAAGAGTAGTTTCAATACTTATTATAACAACATCCTAGTATATTGAGGATACTGGTTTTGTTATAAAATAAATGAATAAAAAGAGTTTAGTGGGTTGGATAAGTAAAATAAAACAAATTAAAACAAAAGAATTTAAGAGAAACTGTTGCATTTTATTTGGGTAACTTCCTTTGGATTGAACCAAAAAGACTTCTTGAAGTGACTTTTACCTAAGGTAAGGCATCTAGGAGGAAGAGGGGGATATTGAGAGTTTATTTGGGCAAGGGTTGGACAAGCCAAGGGGCTTGATAGGTGTGAGCAATTGGTTAGAAATGGTCTTTTTTTATAAGGGGGAGAAGGGGCTCTTTAGGAATGTGAAAATATTATTTTATTATATAATGATATTCAGTTTATAGAGGTCCAAAAATCATTAAAGTGGAATTTAATATGACACATAGTCGAAATAATATCATCCAATAAGAATTGGACAGGTTTAGGATAATATTTTAATCAATATAATCTTATTTATTTCTATTATTTATTAATGAGGTATATACAGAATCATTATTGTGTCATAATTAATTTAATATATTTGTTGTATAAAAATTAGAAAAATATAATATGATGTAGGAAATATTTTTATCTTTTCAACTACTATTTATAGTTAAAAATATTAATTATATAACTCCATATAAAAATTAATTTACTAAACGATTTTTGTTTGTGTCATTTTTACCTTTACTTTAAATAAATTAATCTAAAGTGTCATTATCATTCATAAGTGGCTTCATGGGGTCCCAAAATCGACACAAGGATGCCCATGGTCGTCCATTAGTCATCCAATAATATTAGGACAGGTGTTAAGGTAATTTGGAATTATTATAATATTCTTTTTACCTTAAATTACCCTATTTACCTTTCACCGCGGAAAATAAAAGTCAAAAGTTACTATTTACCAAAAATTATTTTCATCTTATTACACCACATTTTACTTAATAATAATAACCATGTATGTCGGATTTTTGAAATTCAATTCACAGAAGTGGTAAAATTTCATTTAAATGAAAAATTCGGGTTTTTAACTATAACTAAGTGGTTTCACTATTCATCAAAAATTGAAGTTTTTCAGAAAAATTCCAAAAATTCAGCCTAAGATATATTTTATATTATAAATTCAAAAATGATGTCTATTTTAACAAATTATAAACATAGAAGTTCAATTAATTAATTTGAAATTAATTCCCGTTGTTAAAACAAATGGCATGTTTTTAAGAAACAATAACTATCAAAAGATTGACACTTGTTTATGTCCAAATTCAAAGTGAAATTAATTCCAATGACCAAAATTGGATTAAATAGAAACAATATATTATAATTACACTTTAAAAACATTTATAAATATAATATAACCATATAAATAAATTATATTAAAACACAATTTTGAATTTAAATACAATATTTTTCACTATTCATAAAAAGATGAACTTTATCGGAAAAATTTCAAAAATCTACACAAAGTAAATTTTGATGTCCCCATTATAAAGAAGGATTTTATTTGGTAAAATAGAATGTGTTAAAGTGAATAAAACTTTATTTAATGAGGTTTCACCATTAAAAGGTGGTAAATCGACATTTCAATGTAAATTATGCTTAAAATTAGATTCATTCAAATTTCAAGCCTCTAACATTTATTGGATAAAAGTAAATACATTTAACAAACATGTATAATTATATTGTAGTTATTTTTGTTAATTCCTTCCAATACAATGTATAGGAGTTAACTATCATTTAAAATAATAATATTATTTTATTAGTGTAAAATGTAAGATTTCAAAGAAACCTATTGTTGTGTATAGGGTAAGCCATTGAACATAGAATCCCCTTTAAAGTAAAATTAATATTTAATTCCCAAATATTAATAAATATGAAAAGGTCTTACTCATTATTTACCTGGGATGTTACAATTTGTGTTGGATTAACATGTAATTGATTCTTATATGTCAAAAATTATATATAGGTCATTTTAATAAAGTATCAAGAAAATTTGATAGTGTTCTCATAGTTTTAAGTGATTTAAATACATTTTTAACTAAAATGTAAATTTTAAACTAAAAATACATGTTTTTAGTCATACCAGTAACACCATGTATCAGATTCAGGTACAAGTGATTCTTACATGTCACAAATGACATATAGATCTTTTTTACTAATGTATAAAAGAAATAATAATGTTTTTTCTTTTTTTGAGTATGTCACGTATCTTTTTAACTTAAATGTAAATTTTAAACAGAAATTATACATTTTGAGTGATACCAGTCACTTTTTGTATCATATTGATGTGTCGTTGATTCCTACACATCAAAAATGATTTACGGATCATTAATATAAAGTATCAAAATAACCTATATGTGTTTTCTTGGTTTTGAGTATGTCACAAGTCATTTGAACTAAAATTTCAATTTTAAATAAAAACAAACTATTTGAGTCATAACAGTCACATTTTGTGCCGAATTAAATATCACTTGATTCCAACACATAAATAATTATTTAAGGATTATTCATATAAATTATCAAGAAAATGCAAGTCTGTTTTCTATGTTTTTTGTGAGTGAAGAACTTTTTAACTAAAATAAAAAATTTAATACTGAAAACGTACACATTGGGTCATACCAGTCACTACGTGTGTTAGAATATAGTGTAGTTGATACCTACACATCAAAACTGACTTATGGGTCGTTTTACTAAATTATTAATAAACTATGAATTAATTTTGTCAATTTTTAGTGAGTGACACATGTTTTTAACTAAGATGTCATTTTTAAACTAAAAACACACATTTCGAGTCATAATAGTCAAATAGTATATCATATTAAAGAATGACTGATTCTAACACATCAAAATGACTTATGGTTCATTTTACCGAAGTATAAAAATAGTATTAATTTTTTTGATTTATTTTGAGTATTCCATGCATCTTTTTAACTAAAATGTCATTTTCAAACTGAAAACACACATTTCAAGTCATATCGGGAACACCATGCATCAGATTGATATAAAGTTGATTCCTAAAAATCCAAATTGAATTATGGATCATGTTCATAAAGTATCTATACAATATGAATATTTTTTTCATTTTTGAGTAAGTGACATATGTTTTGGTCTAAAATGTAAAATTTAAATAAAAACACGCATTTTGAGTCATACTATTCATGTCGTGTGTCGAATTGATGTGTAGTTTATTCATACACATCAAAAATGGCTTAAGAATAATTTTTTTAAAGATCAAGACAATTGGATTTTTTTTCTTGGTTTTTATCGATTGATAGAAAAAATGTTATTTTTAAACAAGAAACATGCACTATGATTCATACTGGGCACACTGTGTATCATATTTTGATGAAAATAACTTATACACTTCAAAATTGACTTATGGAAAATTTTACTAATGTATATGGACAATATTAGTGTGATTCATTAATTTTTAGTTAGTGACACATGTTTTTAACTAAATTACATTTTTAAATTTAAACCACAAATTTCTATCCATATTGGTCACACCATGTATCCAATTGAGATGAGATAGATTCATATATGTCAAAAATGTCTTATGGATCAATATCCTAAATTATAAAAATAATATGAATTTGTCTGCTTTGTTTTTGGTATGTTACATTTTTTTTAACTAAAATTTCATTTAAATTAAAAAAACTCACTTCAAGACGTACCATTAAAAGTATGTGTCAGATTAAAGTGTAATTAATTCCTTCACATCACAATGAATTTTGGATTTTTTTTCTTAAAGTATCAAAAAAAATCTAAATATGTTTGATTTGTTTGGAGTATGTCACATGAATGTTTTACTAAAATTTCATTTTAATTTGAAAACATGAAATTTGAGTCATATAGGTTATATGATGTGTCAGATTTATGTGTAGATGATTCCAAAAAGTCACAAATGACTTATGGATCATCTCCTTAAAGTTTCAACACAATCCAATAAATTTTTCTTTTTTTTAGTAAGTGGAACACTTTTTTTAACTAAAATGTCATTTTTAAAATAGGAAACACACATTTCAAGTAATACCAATCACACAATTTGTCTAATTGTGGTACAACTAATTCCTACATATCACAAATTACTTGTGGGTTTTTTTTAAAGTTTCAAAGAAATATGTGTTTTTTTCTTGGTTTTGATTTTGTCCCACATATTTTTAACTAAAACGTTATTTTAAATTGGAAACCCACACTTAGAGTCATTTTGAAGTTGAAAACACACTCTAATGAACATAAATAGATCAAATAAAGAAAAAAGTCTCTATGAACTTAGTAAACAATACATAAGTGCATCATCATTATCAAATATTTTTCCGAGAATTTATTGTTTACCACAAATTTCTTTTTATTTATAGTGCACAAAATAGTTGAAGAAGAATCAATTATTACTGAATTTATCTATTCATGATCTCTATGAAAATTAAATAATTGGTGGATAAAATGACATTAAAATTAATTAAAAAATAATTATAAAAAATTATTCGAAAATTAACTATATAATTAATAAAAAATTCCTTCTTCATAATGGCTGTAATCATTTTAGAACTATGTATTCAACCCATTCATTTAAAAAAACCCTCTTTTGAGTATTTGGGATGTTGAAAATCCTAATTATACTAGAAAAATATAAATAAAAAATGATTAATAAATATTTTAAATGATATTGTAATTATCATTAAAATACCACTTTAGGGATGCTAATTTATTGATGGAATATGATTTCTTTCATAAATTTCAATAATAATAACCACCATTTTCTAAATTAGTTTGTTCAAGACACTATAGAAAATTTTAAAAAAATAAGTAATTTGTTTTGAAATATGTTTTGATAGTGAAATATTATTATATAAACCTTAATACTTACTTATCAACTTATATAATTCAATAGTACTCTTGTGATCTCGGACTATCCTTCTATTGTTTTTAATATATTTAAACACTGATCTATCATAATAAAATTTTCATTAAGACATAATATAAAATTTATAACTTGAATTCTATTTATAAAATTTTCCATGTATTATTTTACTAAATAATAAATCTCGTCATTTGTGGTTAATTTTTTGGTTATCCAGGTATAGAATCAAAAATATAAATCTTTAGAGTATCCAAATTGATAATAATGACAAACCAATTCCCCCTAAAAACTAAAAATAATAAGTAATGATAGGAATTAAAATATATTTCATATGACTAAATTATATAGTTTTACCCCTACCTCATGGGTATTAAGAAGAGTCTATCATCTGTACGTTTATTTTTAAACATTTCTTCTATTTTTTCCCTAAAACTATATATTCCTCTTCTTCTTGTGATATTTTTTGTATAGAAGTGATGTGAGGACTAATGTGTCCCAAATATTTTTACAGATTTTTTCCTTCAAATAGTACTAATATATACACTTGTAAAAAATTTGAATAGTATTTAACTATTATTAACATAATAGATCAGATATTGGAAAAAAAATTATTAAAGCACACATCATGTATACATTCACAACTAAGACTCATATACATATATGATTGAGTATTTCATCTACATTCTCTGGACGAAGAAAGTATTTAATGGCCTATGTACATTTCTTATTCAACATAAATGGTGTTTGTATCACCCTTTGAATTTTGTATCCATATGAACTTGTACTATTAGTAAATTAGGAAGTTGAATCGGTAGGGTCAACATACATTATAAAAGTATTTTTAATCGATTGGTTGATCTTTATATTAATTTGATTCAACATTATGTCTTTTTTTAAAGGAAGGTGATGACATGAATTGGTTCCCCAATCCATGCCCCCCAGGGAATTTTTAAAAAAATAAAAGGTTACAATACAAGCATGAGGTGTAATGCACTTACACTAGGAGGAAATTAAAGATTACAAGATAAGGCTTTAAGCATACCAATGTCAAAGAGGGAACAAGTCCACATTAGATCACCAACATATAGCAGTGGATAATGATCTTCCAAATCCATCCATATCAAATATTAATCTTCAAATTCTAGTGATTGAACCAAACATGGGCAGAAGCACTTTGCATCCGGTAGTCTTACATTAAAGAAAACAGCCATAAAATTAAGCTGCATCTATGTCTAGAAACTACACATTAAAAGCCATCAACACCATGAACCGGTGAAGCATAGAAGCAACAATCTTTGGGATCTCTTCAACACCAGGCTTCACCATCGACAATTCTGAAACAGTTTCAATGCAAACTCAAGCCAGAAAAATAGTGAAAGAAAATAGATTCAAATCTGTTAAAAAAAAGCCCTGGAAACTGGATAGTAGGAAACAGATTCTAATATGAGAATAACTATCTCGAGAAGTATTCCACACTGAATTCTACGAAGCAACACTGAAAAACAGACTCGTAGACTAGTATAAATGTAGAACAGAAGATCCAAACCAACCCATCCAAATCCCAAAAGAACCAGAACCATTAACATATGTAGTAATGTCAAAAAACCTCATTGGTCTTCATCCAAACAGTTTCTAGTAAATGTTTCCAACATATGGACAAAAATGGATACCCAACCAGTGACATAAAACTGCATGTAAAAAACTTCATATGCTCCAAAGTCTCATTCTCAAATAAGGGGATTGTAAGAGAAGTCAAAAGATTCTGCAAGTGATTTCCAACGGTAAACCAGGTTTCCAGACAGTGAAATCAAAAATATCTAGAGATCAAACAAATGTCAAAGAAGAATCCACAGGAAAAAAAATGATATAATGCATAATCAGAATAGGCGAAACCAGAAAAACCTCAAAGAATATGGAACCAATGATCATTGACAAGGTATGTCCTTAAAATTAAAGTTTGGGTCTTTTTTAAATTCTTCAGCCACTCTAATAAACATCCTTTTTCTAATGTCAAGATAATAATCGGCAGTCATTTCACCATTTTTATATTTTCGAAAGGCAGGATTTTCATTTTCCTCAAACCAGGAATCATGTTCCTTTGAGAAATCCAATTGATCTTCATATTGATAGGAATCCATGTAGGCAGGATCAATTTCTTCATCCTCACTTGAGGAAGATTCTGAGTCAGAACAATCAGAAGATTGTGAGGATTCAGGTAAGGATTCAAGAGGTACAGGTTGTGGAGGGAATTCATTATCAATAATCTTGGAAGCTAATGATCTTGTGATAATAGTCCGGTCCATAATGGAATTATCCCTATGTTTTTGAGTTTTCCTAGATTTGGGGGTGATGAATCCATCTGAGTCAACTATAGCTTTTTTCCATTTTTGATCATTCAAATGAAAATCCTCCTCCACTTGAGAGATCTTATCAACATCTTCTTGTAAAGGCTCATCAGATTCCACCTGTAAAGCTTCATTATTCTCATGACCTTTTTCATTAGTCTCATGAACCTCAGGTATGGTTTGAGGGATAAAATTTTCACAGGGATTGGCCAATTGAGGATTTAAATCATCCTTGGAGTTCATGGTGTTACTGTTATTCTTACGGATGTCAATCTGGTCAGCAGTCATCACTTCAAGAGAAATCTTTTCAACCCAAATCGACTTGAAGTGGGGCAGGGGGCGAGGGGGATGTCTTTAAATCCCACATCCTTTTGTGGTATGGCTAATTCTAAAGCATGTCTTACAAAAGTATGCAGTATTCTCAAAAACCACATCCTGTATAAATCCATTCTCCCCGTTTTGAATCCAAAATCTCGAAGGCAATTCTTGAGAAATATTAATTTCTCTGCATATCCTCGCCACTGAGGGGCGTGTCAGGTTCAGTGTAGCATTATCAAGTTTGAGAGGCTAACCAAATAGTCGAGAAATAGATATTAGATCATTCTGTTTGAAGAGGTAAAGAGGTAGACCCCGAAATCCAAGCCAAATGGGAAAAATGGGGGGCTCAGTATCAAAATTAAAATCAGGAGACCATTTAAAAACATTCATGAAAGAACCCCCAAAAGACCACGAACCACGGGTCCAAAATCTATATTAGTCATTATCCCATGTAAATCGAAACAGAACATGTACGGAGTTCAAGAGTCCGATATGGATGTTTGTAAATCCTATGCTTTCCATGGATTTACGAAGGAATGCCAAAGAGGGTCGACGTTTTGAGAACTTACCAACTAAATCAAATTGAAGGTCTGCAGAGAGAAGATTTACCTCGTATGATGAGAAAAAAATTTCTCATAAACCTCGATACCTGTATGTTTTAGGAGAGACAGACTTGGAGGTATTTGATTCATTAGGAGGAGGACGAACGGCGATGACGTCTACAAAGGATCTCTCATCTTGGGGCCCCACGTGAAGGCTAGGGTTTCTTCCAGGAACGCTCAAGGGCGGTGGCTCCTGTGTATCCATAATCATCTGATTCAACATTATTTCTATCCATCCATTTCATAGTCAATAAGAACATCCCACACTTCATGAATTTTTTAATTAATTTTTAAAGGTTTTGAATAATGAAAATGGAAAGGAATTCCTCCTTTTCAACATTTATTTTGACAAGATCAAATAGTCATGATATAAAAGTTCAAATGGCATGTTTAACCATGTGAACTTTCATATCATCAAGGGGAACATATAGCACAGTTCTTCTCCCATGAGTTACATGAATCCCCATTCCAACATGACCTTTTTTAATTTTTTTTGTTGTTTATAATATCTCCTTGGACATTTTACACTATACACCTTGTAATAAGATGATTGGTGGGTGTTGAAAAATATAAATCACAGTAATTTTTACCGTATGTAATATTAATATATTAAAGGTATCAGTTTCTGACTAATTCAAATTTCATAGTAAAAGATATAAAAAAATATATTGTTTTTGGTAAAGTGGACCTTTGAGGGGAATGGATCACCTCAAAGCTGGGGGGTCTTCATGTAGTGCTTTCTATTTGGCTTTTTATTATCTTTAATGACTTCCCATTAAATTATCTAGAAAATAATACTTCCAATTAAGTTTTTAATTTAGATTATTTATTCATGTATACATATCCTCTATTTTCTTATATCTATCCCATTGTACATTTCTTTTATCAAAATGTGTTAAAGTATATACTACAACACTCACACCTATTACATGAACATGATGTTCTACCTACTTCATGTCCACTAAACATAGTCATTCATCAGGTATACTTTATGATTATTCTTACGTCTAAATCAGATAAAAAATATATTAAAATAAGTAATCATTTTTTTGTAATTCTGACTTAAAGAAGAAAAATTTACTTCATACTTACATATGATTCCCATAATTTTTGTTTGTTTCCATCTATTAGTATTCCTCATTTAGTTATATAGGCCATTTTTTATAGCATATGAAATAGGATGGAAGTGGCTTTTTGGATTTTGATTCATCAATCTACATCTATAAAAAGGAACATTATTATATTTTTGTTTTATTCCACATAAAATTATTTAAATAGATTTAAAATACATACCATTTTTCTGGTGAAGCGTACCCCATCCTTGTTTATTTTGGGGGTAAATTGGTTTTGATATATTCCACTTATTTTCAGTACTCACATACTATTGCAAAAATTAAAAATTATTAATCAAAGTGAGTAGAACACATATTTTTAAGTAATGTATTACCAATCACAATGTACTTGAAAATATGCTTCCACACAATGAACAATAAACACATTCCATGTTTCTTGTTTTATCATGTGTGAATATATCTTTTGTGGGTGTGGGTTTACTTTCCCTTTAGTGTCCCTAACATTACGCTTCATAAGAATTATTTAAAATACTCTAATATCCTTTCTAGAGACCATTAATAAAAAAATTATTTTTAGTTAATTTATTATAAATACACTCTTCAAGGGATAACAAAAATTAAATAAATGTTTTATTATTTTATTTTTTAGTAAATAAACAAATTATCTCATAATGTTACCATAATATATTCCTAATTTAGTTCCTTAATCATCTGAACAACTTTGATCCATGTATCTACATAAATTAGGACATGAATTTGAGTGGTGACCACAATATAACTAACTAAAATGAATGTGTTGGGTTTAAAAAACTTGTTGTGTTAATTCCATCCAACCAAAAATTTGGTTCCTCTAATTCTCACATTAATATTTTTTATTAGAAACATCATTCTTTTTTTTTTATTTTTTTCTCGGACATTGTTTTTTAACCTTCTAATATTTCTTCATCTTTAAACTTTTCTATATATAGTTACTCAATATTTTTAGAATTGGCATGCGGATAAACCTATTATTCTACTGCATTGGATGCACCATATGTTGAAAAAACTATTATTCCTTCGGATTGGGAGCATTTATATGTACAGAATCAATTATCTAGAGAATTAGTTGACGATTTAATTTAGATTTCATAAATACAATAGTGAAAAAATAATAATATGAGGCAACATAAAGTAAGTTACAAAAAATATTTGACATGATTATTGAAATCTCTATTTTTTATTTAAATGTTGAAGGGATTTGAATCCTATGTCAAATATCCAAATCCCCTCACTGTGGTATCCACTGAAATACAAGACCCCATCTACATTGGGAATGTTTTAAATAGATTGTGACATCCTAATAAAAGGGACATCCTTAGATGAATTGACATCTGAACCCTCAGTGGTTTTGGTCAATAACAGTATAATTGACCACTTTCTATGTTCAGGATCTAAGATAGAAAATACTTTTACTACCTATTATTTCTTTATGAATGGTTCATCCTTGTACCCTTTCTTAATAAAAACCACTTTCAAGAATCCAAATTCATCTATTTTAACTTCACTCATGTTATAAACCAACTTTAATTGAAAAATTTTACTTGGAATGTTTTATAATCCAACTCTCATATTTGTTATATGTTTCCAAAGTATGACATATTTTCATAAATTGGATTTTTTTCCCTTAATAACATATATATACTTTTCTTTATCCATAAGTGTAACTCTACTATTTTTCATGGTACTATGTGCATTATGTTTATTTGTATAGAATACATAACCTTTAATTACACAATAGTTATAATATAGTATGTGCACACTTTTTAATCTAGATATCCATCAAATTCATTCAAAAATTAAATTCATATTTTGAATTGATTTGTTAAAAATATGGTCTCAATATATCATATTAACTTTTCATTATTTTTATTTGATATCCATTTTTGTTCCTTGATGGATTCAAATGCCTAATAATTACTTTGGGAGTTTCAATATATGGCACAACGTCTAAAATATTATATAAAATGTAAAGTTTATCCTACTTTTACTTTGTAATAGTAATTGTGATAATAGATTTAATTGAAATTCCTTCACTCTCAAGTCTCTCGGTGTGAGAAGAGTTTGGTATACCAATGCTTTCCACATGAGATAGGTAGTCGATATACAATTCGACAGCTTATTCAAAAATATATTTCTCCACAATAAAACCATATATATGAGTTATATTTTTAACATATAATTTAAAATATTCATATATTGTTCAATATGGTACATAAATTTATAATATACTTGTCCACATAGTTGGATATCTCTAACCAAGTGAACCATCACATTAAAGACTTATAGTAGGAAGAACATCTCTAATTCACATAATATGACAGAAATTGCATTTTCCATAGTTATTAATTTCACTAGGTTTATAACATTACTGCATATAGCTTTCAAAAAGAAACAAATAATTAATGATGTATGATGAAAATTATTAGGAAAACTATAATATAAATCTACATGCATTAGATCTTTCATAAAAATAGGATATTCATGTGATTTTAGGGACATAAACATCAAATTAGTTATTGAAAAAATATAATTAATATTTGATTAATATCCCTTTGGAACCTTTTAATTATTTAGGAGGTTGAAAAAATTATATTTCTCTTTCATGGAAAGAGTGCAAGTAGTTGTAGGAAGAAAATTCTTTGTTTCCCTCTTTATTGGTGCCAACTCTTCCTATATACCCATGTTAATAATAATCAACATATCCCTAATGTCATACCTTGTTTTATTATGTAAATTTAGTAATGTTCTGATGACACCATCAAATATATTTTTTCCATATACATGACATCAAGAAATTTTAGGACATACAGAAAATTCTACAATGGAAATTCAAAATATTGATCATTTTTTTAATAGGTTTTCATATGATTTTTCGAAGAAGGTTTACAAAAATTTGTGGTCATGTCCTTTACTTTCTCAAATATTTGATCACCTATTAGTGGATATAGTGTTGCATCTTCTTATGATTTCCCTTCAAATGATTTCATCTATTGAATATATTTATGTTGTTGGGGTAGAAATCTTTGATTTCCTTGAAACAAAATCTTCGAGGAATGTTTAAACCTAACTGAGTGTGTACCTTATCCATAAATAGGACATACTTGAGTTCCTTTGAGGTTATATCCTAAAATTTTTTCAAATGTAGGATAACCATTTTTCATCCCATACAACATGTATCTAAATGTGAAATCATTATTTCTATAAGCATCATACAACGTAACACCTGAATCCCACATTAATTTCACATCATAAATTAATGGATCCAAATGAACATCAATATAATTACCTAGTTTTTTTCCTTATATACGAAGAGAAAATATAATGTATTTTTTTCTTTATGAAAAACCATGGTGACAAGGTATAATTTACCAACATAACCATCTATGTACTGAGATTGATTCTTTGTAAACCAAAATTATTCACTCTATCTATAGATAGAATAAGATGAAGGTTTCTTAGCTCATTTCTAAATTATGGATACTCGTGATCAATTTTATTCCAATGAGGAGAGTCTAATGAGTGAAAAAATTTCCTATATTGATTTATTATATTTGTGGGAAATTATAATTGTCTTGTGATATCCTCAATTTTATATAGGTTCCTAAACCTTGGAATGATTGGAAAGTACAATAAAACTTTTAAAGTAATTGATTCATATTTCTTATATTAAGAAGCACCACATTTTGAGAATCTTTTATGTGATTCATGGTCCTTGTGAAATAGTATACATTCATTTGTACATGAACATATTCTTTCATAGATCATACCCATTGAATATAAAATTTGTTTAACATCATATGTTTATGTAAGGAATCTGACTATCTTTTTGTATCATATTATTCAATTTTGGTACAACAAAGCTGGTGTCACTCCTTTTGTTTTAATCTTTTACATTATTTAGATTCAGTATAGATGAAAATGGTTTATATTTATTATAAATAATATAAAATGGTGTATTTTCACAACTCTTAAACTTCTGAAATAGTTTTTAATAATCTTCAAGTTCATCTTTAGCTGTCATTGTAATTTCCTCAATAGGATCATCATCATCATTCATGCCTAAAATAATATCCTCGATATAGTTTTACTCATCGTTAACACTTGTAATCATATAAAATGATCCATAAAATGAAATTTTATATCAGTTACTTGATACATTAAGTTTTTACCCATTTTTAGTTCAACATTTATAACTTTGATCTACTCCATGATAGATCATGTTTTATTCCCACTCTTATTGAATAAATGGTCTTCATTAACAACAGCTTAAACATAGAAAAAGGATTTGAGAATGGTTATATGAAATATCTTTTGGAAAATCGATGAAACATTCAACCCATCCTTATACTTTTTTATCATACAAATAGTATCCATACATTTTCAATTCATATATATTCTATTTGATTTGGTAATATCCATATTTAAAAAAATACACAAAAGTCATGAGCTTAGAACCCAAAAAGAATATTCTTTGTATACACACACATATAGATGTCATATTTGATATAAATTTTCATTGCGTAAATAACATTTTAAAAAATATAAAGACCAAAAATTATATGAATTTAAATATTATAATGCTTATTTTTTTCAAGATTTTACATATCATAAATCATTTCTTTTTTAAAATGGAATCATTAAGGGATGTACTTCAATCCTTATCACTAACAATGTTCACACAAAACCGATGGATTTTTACAACAGGATAAGTATTAGGATATATATAATAGTATTTTTTATAAAAACATATATCAAAACAAATTAATTATTTTTCACAATGTTTCCATTGTGTTTGAAAAAATATTAATCACATCAAATATGGTTATTAAAATTTTAAATTAATGAAAAACATCATGTTCAAATTTTTTATTTTGTAGTAATAAAAATAAAACTTTTAATATGCCATGAGATTTTGAAAATGGTTAAGAAAGGATAAATAATGGTGTTCTTTACTTCTAAAATATCATTTTGTGAGAACCATTTTCTTGGATCATTTGACCCTGTTAAGTTGAATAATCCAGTCTATAGAAATAAAATTAAAAAAAACAATCACTAATATAACTCATAAAAGTTAATGACATAATTTAAATTTATATTATTCAACTTTCAATTAGGATAGGATAATATATAGAGCATACATAAGAAAATTAATTAGAATACCTAAATCAATAACTGACTTATGATTGTTATATTTGTTTTAGATCAACTGACTATCACGACCAATGGTTACAACCTTTAAAAATCATTTTCTCAATATTTTGATAGAATGTTAAAAAATATATATGATTTTGGACCTTATAATGAAAATGATCCTTAAATTAATCCTAATAATGGTTGTATATATTTTTAGATTCTAGTCTCTATGATCGCTTTTTTCATATCAATTAATATATATATTTTAATTTAAATTTAACATAAAAGTAAAATATTCTATTTATTTATTTCCTTATAAATATTTAACGTTCTAGATATTTATAGGGTAAATTGTCATTTAATCCCCAAAAATAGTTAATAATTGTGTATTATACTATTTTTTATTACAATTAATGTAGATATTTCTTAGAATTATATTTTACAAATTACTATCACTATGAAGCATCAAACGCCCATTCACTTTTTTATAAATGGAGTTCCATAGAGTCTTTATTAAAATGCATACATATAAAATGAACATTTTCTTCAATAATTAATTCATCAATATAAAGACACAATAAAATATATGATTTTTTGTTAAAAACTTATTAGGAAAATGGAATTAGAAAAAAAAATATGCTCAAAAAAAATAAAAGCATGAAAAATCAAACAAAAGAACCCAAAATGACTATTTGTTATACAATTATTGTGAAGTAAATCTATAACAAAACATGGTCTAAAAATATTTTATTACTTCATGGGTTTCAAAAAACCATGTAGGAAGATGAGAAAAGGAAGATAAATGAGTTTGGTTGCTACATGAAGATGAGAAAGGGGGGATAAACGAGTAAGGGAAGATGTCCATTTTAGTCTCACTTGATAATTTGAAAAAATTGAGTTTGGTTGCTACATATATAAAAGAAAGTGAAGATAAACTCAAAAAAATCATTCAAAACACATGAAATATTGACTGGTATTCGCTAAAAACAAGTTTTCAATATCATACGTTTGGTTTTGATATTTGATTTATCTAAAGTAATTGAATTCAGATACATAAGAGATTCAGTTCCGTGAAAGCCTGAATGTGGCCTGAGGAAGAAGTGATTTCTTGGGGTTCTTTTGTAAAGAGGTAGAAGGGTTTTTTTAGTTCTTACTGAAAGCTATGATAAAAGTGTGTTTTATCATCACTATGATCATAAGAACTGAGAAATTCCACTTTTCCAATACTTTCTTATAATTGATAAATCATTGCTTTTTCAGCATTAAAAATGAGCTAAAAGAAAGTGGTATTTCACGGGGCTTATGTTTTAGCATTGATAAAATTGACTTTTATCAAACACTTAACCTAACCCAGAAAAAAAATGTTAAAAAATGATTAATAAATTATATTAATTATATAAAAAATAAAATTACAAAAGATAAATAATATAAACTATTTAAATTACAAAAATATTAAAAAATCCATTTTAATACATTAATTATATACGTATCAAAAATATTATAAATATTAAAAATTAGTAATTATTAAAAATTAATAAATAATACCGATTGAATTAATATTAAACACGAGTAAATAAATTTAAATAAATTGATAAAGTATTAAAAAAAGTGAATTCATAAAATTAATTACATAAATTTAAAACTTATAAAAATGAATAAATAATTAATATTCATTATATAAGTAAAAAAATAATAATAATGAAAAATGTTAATTATTTAAATTATGATAATATTTAAAAAATACATTTAAATAAATAAATTATATAAATTTAAAACATATTAAAAATATTAAAATTTAATAAAAATGAATAGATTTTATTCATATAAATTAAAAACATATTGAAAATATTAAAAAATGGTAAATAAATGTGTTTAAATACATATTAAAAATTAAATAAATTCTAAAAAATTAAAAAATAATAATAAATATTACAAATTAAAAAATAATATTAAAAATATATATTAAAATTTAATAAATAAAATTTAATAGATTACAAAACTATTTATAAAATTGAAATTATTATGATTAATTAAATGAATTGTGAACACCTAAAAAATGATGAATAATAAATAAATAAATAACAAAAATTATATAAATAACATAATTACTAAGAATGAATTATATAAACTATTTAAATTATAAAGATATTAAAAAATGCATTTAAATAAATTAATTATATTAATTTCCAAAAATTTAAAATAATTAAAAAAAATTAAATAAAATTGAATAAAGATTAGTCATATAAGTTACAAGCATATTTAAAATAATAAAATTATGTAAATAAATATTAAAAAAAGAAAAAATTATAAATTTTTTAAAAATAAATACTATTAAAAGAAAGAATATTAAAATTGAATAAATTTAAAAAAAATAAAAATTTTAACAATAATTACATGATTTTAAAACATATAAAAATGAATAAAAATAAATAAATAAATGCTATTAATTATAAAAATACCAAAATTATTATAAATCAATTATATTGAATATATAAACATTAAAATTAAAATAAATTTATAGAAATCAATTAAATAAATTTAAAACATATTAAAAACATTAAAACATAATAAAAAAGGAATAAATATTAATCGTATAAATTACAAACATATTGAAAATATTAAAACTTCGTAAATATATATATATACCAATTATTAAAAATGAATCAATTCTAAAAATATTAAAAATTAATAAATATCAAAAATGAAAAAGAAAACTAAAAGAATATTAAAATAGAATAAATCACAAAAATATTTAAAAATTTTGAATTCATAACATTAATTCTATAAATTTCTAACATGTAAAAAATGAATAAATAAATAAAAATATTATTGCTAATTATTGATGTCTTTATTGTATTGATTGTATATAAAAATATAAATAATTATTAACCTTTATAATTTTTTTAAAAATTAAATGTATACATACTAAAAAATGTATAAATAACTACTAAATTTGAATATATTTCAAAAAATATTAAAGTAATAAATATTAAAAACGGATAAATTATAGGAAATACTAAAAATAGAGAAATATTTAAAATGAATAAATAATATTGAATGAATAAACAAACATACACATACAAACATACCTACACAGACATACATGTACACATACATGCACGTACAAGTACACATACACATGAACATACACATATACGTACACATACACGTATGTATACACATACATACTAGTACATGCACATACAAACAGATGCCATAGAAACATACATATGCATGTACAGACACATACACATACACATACACATACACATACACATACACATACACACACACATACACACACACATACACATACACATACACATACACATACACATACACATACACATACACATACACATACACATACACATACACATACACATACACATACACATACACATACAGATACACATACACATACACATACACACATACATACGCATAGATATACATGTGCACATTCATAAACATACACATACACATAAACAAACATGCATATACATACACATACACGTATGTACACACATACTCAAATATACAATTTCATACATGTTCATATACATACATGTACACATAAATACACTTACAAACACGAGATATATAGATACATATATACATACATACATATATGTACATACACCTACACATACACATATAAAATACACATACAAATACACATGAATACGCATTCACAAATTGAAGCTTTAGGGAATAGTATAAGCACCTACTTAGGCGAAAAAAATAAAGGTTCTTGTCCGATTCAATGGATAATTCTTCAATAGTGAAAGATGTAGATGTCCTCGCCAAAAAAAATTACATTGAATATTGACATGGGAAACTATTGGAACCCAAAGAAGATCTTCTATATGTTAAATTTATAATTAATTTAATTATATCTGAATTATAAAGAATACCCAGTCTTGGGATCTTTCTTTGATGATAATGTTGATCATTCGAAACCCTTTTTAGATTACCTTAATTCTGTAAGGAGGACCCAAAGTAGATCCCCTTTGGAATTAATCCGCACATGATCTTTTAATCTCCAAACGTCATTGAGGGATTGTTATGATAGCATGGTGGCCTGACTCCACACAGTAGACATAACAACCTATTTATAGAGTTAGGATTTATGTTAAAATAGTATTTAATTGTAAAATTACCCTTAAATAATATAATAAAATTTATCTTACCCCATTCCATATGATAATAATATTTTTTCAGGGCTTCTAATAACTGAAGAAATAATAAATATTATTTTATCTACTTCTAAATTTATATTTATCACCAGAAACGATTTTGGTCTACTCATACTCCTCTACATTTATTGAATACCTAAATAAATATTAATTAATTAATTATTTATAAATAAATATTCTATTTTCGACCTATTGAATAAATATTTATTAAATATAAAATAAAAAAATATTAATATTCGTATTCACAATCTACCAAATAAATAATTATTTACTTTATGTGATTAATAAAACTTAAATAAAATTATTCCTTGGTCTTAAGAATAATATTTGTTCCATTAATTAAATTCTAGTAGAATTTAATCATGATCAATGGAATCACATAGTGTGTGATCCTTTAGGATTATTTCTCATTGGAATTAGATGGACTTGCCTAATGTCTAATATTATTATCAAGAAACGGGCCATGGAACCCAAAATAAAGAAGTTAATGTCACAACATCAACAACCCAACACGAATACTTATGTTGTAATATAATCCATTTATCATAATATCTCATCAACCAGGTTTCACATCCATGCAATAAACTTATTGCTCGATACATATTTCTTTGACTATCTAAAATAAATTCATTGTTATATCGTGTCCATGGAATTTTATGTGATAGTTCCATTTCAATCAAAGGGATGATATATCAACATCCATTAATATGGAAGGGAAAACACTTCCACAACTTATTAATTAATAATACATAACTCATGGTGCACCTAATGTATCTAACTTCTCCCTGAACTATATCATCAAGGTTTATGAAATACATATAAGTGTGTGAGTCATAAATGAATTAATACTAATATTAATTCCTAATGATAATTACACATGCTCTTAGATAGGAATATATAATGACAGATAAATATATAGATTTCCTATAAGTGTGTATGTTCTCATAATCTCTCATATTGGAGATTACAAAGTGTAAACTTCATAAGAAGAAGTCTCATCTACTTATTATTACTCACAACTGATATTCAATATTCTATTTATCCCATAATAGTATGTTATCCAACTATATGACTATATTTAAGAATATCGTCGTGAAATTTCAAGTTTCTCGTTATAGTGGGGAACTACTATGACCATATCAATGAGACAGATATTATAAGACATTATTACATTAATTTCATTCAGAATAAAAAAAATTTGTAATAATATGTTTAATTAATATTCAAATATTAAATTAAACATGTAATATAATGTAAAAATATTTGGTTCTTGAAAACAACTCCAACATACCCCCACACGGACTAGATCCAACTATATATAACTTTCAATTCGCTAGACCCAAAATGATGATCATGTCGTCCACATTTTATTATGTTGATATTATTCTCACTATTACTTCACCTATTTGAGAAAAGTCACTCAGGAGTGGATACATCCAAAGTATCTTCTTCATAATCTAATGTGAGGTTGGATAGTTTGAGAGAGCCACCACTACATTATTATCACAATAGAGTGTGATAATATCATTACTTCTAGGTACCACATCATGATTTTGGAATAATTTTTTTTATTAAAACTACTTATTTAACTACCTCAAAAACCACAATAAACTCAGACTCTGCTATAGAATCTACAACCATATCTTTTTTTAGCACTTACAGCTCAGAACACCTTCATTGAGAGTAAAAACATATCATTTATGTGATTTTAGATCATCTTGGCCTATTTGGAAACTAGAATTTCAATACCATATAATGAATAGTTCCTCATATCATCCTTAGACTAGGAACATATCCTTAATATGCCTCAGATAGTTAAGTATAGTATATACTACCTTACAATGGTGGTCACCTAGGCCAACTTAATATCTACCTACCAAACTCAAGGCATAGGAAACATCTATCCTAGTAAATAATATATCAGACTCGACTAAACCAATCATTGAAATGTATAGAATCCTTTTTATTCTTTTTCTTTCCTGATTTTTAAGGTGACATTCTCTTAAAAAGATGAATTTCACGTGGCATTGGAAACAATCCCATATTATATTGTTCCATACTGAATATCTTCAGTATATTGTCAATATTTGTACCTTGACTTAGACTTAATAACCTATTGGATCTATCATGTTGGATCTTTATCCTAATTATATATGTTTTTTTACCTAACTAATTCATTGAGAATAATTTATTCAATCATGCATTAATATATTGTAGGACTAGTATTTCATTTCAAATAAGTAATATGTCATCGACATATACTAAAAAATAATAAATACATTCCCCCTAAACCATTTTTCAACATAAGGATCATATTCATTATTTATGAAACCAAATTATTTTATGGATTCATAAAATCAATTCTTCCACAACCTGGATGCTTTCTATAATACATAAATGGATCTTTTCAATTTAAAAACTTTTTTGGTATTCTTTGGCTTCATAAACACTTCTTGTTTTATCATATAGATATATTCCTAAAGGTTCATGTTAAATAATGATTTTTTTATACATTTTATAAATATAAAATTCAATGTAAGTTGTAATTACATGTATAATATTTATGGATTTTAGCCTAGAAACTAGTGAAATGGATTTATCATATTCTATGACATAATGTTGTTTGATCCCTTTTTCAACCACACGTGACTTATATGTACTAACATGTCCATCCATTTCTAAATTTCTTCTTGAATACCCATTTATAACCAACATGATTTACAAACACTAAAGTATCTACCAAAACCAAAATTGATTTTTGTATATAAAATCCATTTCATAATTCATAGCTTCATTCCTCTTCAAAAAATGTGTGTTGATTTCTATTTACATGCAATTTACGAGATCATTATTATCTACTAATAATAAGTCGCTATTCTTGGTGGATAGAAAACCATACAGGTTTGGTTCTCTAACCTCACTTGTAAGCTTATATTTTACTTGTGTCTCTGGAACTTCTTCTTCCATGGGGATTTACTGAATTTGTTCATATTCCAACTCATGTGTATCTTGAGCCTAGAATTAATCAAATCATATCTCACTCCCACTATCTTATTTAGAGTTATGATCCTTCTTGTTGAATATAGAACATATTTCAAACACAACCTTTTTATCTGAAGGGTTGTACTTGTAGTATCCCCTTGTTTCTATGGTATATCCTTTAAAGATACACTTTGTACCTCAATGTTCAATTTTTATAACTGAATAGGCCTTAATAGATACTTCACATACCCAAACATATAAGTAAAACAAAATGGGTTTTTTTACACTTCACAATTGGTAAAAAATATTATATGTCTCTTTAGTTGGAAATCGGATTAGTATGTATGTTGTTATTTGTAATGAACATCCCTTAAAGGATAGTTGAAGGCTCCTATGATAGAATAAAAATTATATTTATATTATTATTAAAATAAATTCCACAACCACATAGGGAATGGAAATGATGGAGACCAATTGAATCACCACTCAGAATTAGTATACAATCATTTTTTAGGACCCCATACTAGTTTAAACAATAATAGTGTCAATTGGATTCCCTTATCTAGATAATGTGTCACCCTTATAATTTCCTTCCCTCTAAGTTTGGCCAACACCAGTGCCCCCAATTAATGAATTCCCTATATTTCCTGGAATAATTATCTTATTCCGATTGGGATATTTACTTTCCATGAATAATCCCTACAATCATGGTGGAGTTAGATACAACCTCCCCAATATTAATGTAGTAAATCCTACACAATGTTAGACCAGTTACCATCGCTGTTACCTCTGGTCTAGTATAATTAACTAGACCATGGTGTCAGATGAAAACCAAGATCATCAATCCCCTGTTATCCAGAATAATCACAACCCCTTTTCTTTCCTTGTAATAACATGATTCTTCCACATTAAAATTTATCCTTGTTCTTAATGGGATGCATTTTACCCATCTACATTGGCCACTTCTACTACTTACATTTGTTTTAATAAATATCCTTGTAATAAATATCATTAATGAAAAATAATACCCTTATCCATTGATAATCACTCCAAGTTTCACCTTGATATATTTCACATGGACCTAGAAAAAAGAACATCCAACCATATATCACATTTTTCCACATTTCCAAATCACCCAACACACAACTGAAAAAGTTAAGGTTCCTATATTAACATCCACACTGTGCTATCCAGCTCCCTAGAACCAAAATTCCATAAAGTCCAAGATAGATTCCCCACTCCCATAGATTCACATGCCCTTCCCCATAAAATTCCCAATTCCCATTACCCATTCACATTGGAAAAAGAGATTCTTGATGGATTCCAATATTGGTGATGCAAAACACTAGTATCATGATGCCATTATGACACCCTTCTTTAACACATTATCTTATGAGGGTAGATCTTGGTTCCTAAAATACCACACCTTATATTTCATATTTATTGGTATCTCCTTTCCCCATATTCATGATTCCATTTGATGATGTCCTATGCGATCTTTTCCTAAATATCCTACATCGCTTCTTACATGATATGTACAATTATTCTACCCTAATCAATCGGTCCTTCCATTATTATCACAAGGACCAGTGAAATTGTCTAACTTGGTTTTCATCCCAGTTAAATCTTATCAGGATTTCTTCTAGCCTCTCTATGGTTCCCTTCAGGGACTTAATAATCAATAGATCATGCATTGGAATTGAGTTAAGAACAATATTTATTAGCGTGGTCCAGACTCCAAAATAGAGAAAACAATTCATCGAATTTCATGTGCATATCATGATCTAATTGATAATTCCTTAAAAAATATTCATGATCCTTCCATCCAAAATGGGAATGCTAAGATACTCTATCCGAAGGTATAACCTTTTTATTCATAGATTATACTGATCTTACCATGTCTAGTAGGGTTTGGTTCCCCCTTTTTCTTACACCATTTTATTATGATATATATTAAAGAGTCAGTTAGGATATAATATCAAGATCCCATAAATACTAAGATAATTCTTACTTCATAAATTATCAACTATAGTCTGAGTGGATTATATTAATATTTTTACCAAGTTGTTTATGAAATTAATTATTTTATTCCTTGAATCTCTCAAAGGAATGCACTGTATACCTCATTAAGTAGAAATATCCATATCTACTAAAATCATCAACAAAATTTGTAAAGTATGTGTACCCACCCCTTTATTTAACTATAAATGGAAAACACACACAAGTATGAACTAATTCAAGAAGCACTTTGTCCCTTTTAACTTTTTTGGTAAATGGGGATTTGGTAATTTTTCCTTGAAAACATGCATGGAATACACCAAGTGGTTTTAGTTCAAAGAAATAAAAATATATATCTTTTTTAAATTTATTGATACATTATTTACTTACATGACCTATCCAGTGATTTCATAGTTGGGTGTAGTATAATTTATGTCATGTAGTTTAACTATCAATTTTTATTACTTGGTTTATTTAATCCAACACATAAAGATCATTATTTAAATATTCTTTACCATAAAAATTATTATCTTTATGATAGAATAAGTATGTAATCCCAAAAATCAAAATAAATCCATATGTATCAAGTCTGGATACATAAATAATACTTCTGTTATGAGATGGAACATAATAAAAATCTTTTAAAATGAATATCATCCCTATTGGAAATGTAAGGTGGTCGTCCCGAATAGTCATGACATAAATTTCGGATCCATTGAATGCTTGTAAATCCACCTCCACTTGGTAAATATTTTGAAATCTACTTGGTTCATGAGCATGAATACATATACAAGCACTACATGATGTATCTAATACCCAATTTGAAGAAACAAAAAAAATTACACATGATAACAAACACACGTAAATTTTCTCCTTGCTTCTTTTCTTGGGTGAATTGTTTTTCGGTGGTCCTTATTGCCACATGTAAAATAGAAATCATCATGTTTACAATATTTTCCCTTCATCATTCTCTTCTTAGAATGTATGTTTAAAGAATATCTAGACTTAGAGCTCTTCTTTTGGAATTTCATTTTATTCACCATATGGGTAACATGATTTTTATGCCTTTTTTCTTTATCAACATAAAGAAGTAGAGTGAGAATATCTTGAAGAGACATAAATATGTAGTTTATATTATAATTTACAGAAAATTTGGAGAAGCTATGAGAATGTTATGTAAGAATGAGATCAGTGCATATTTATTCATGAAATTTAAACCATATAACCTCTAGATGCTCAATATAGCCAACAATTTTGACTATATGATGTTTCTCTGGTGTACCCTCATAGGCATACTATAAAAGAGAACCTTGGATATCTCTAACCATTTATATATTGTTCTCTCCTGATATAGACTATAAAGATATTAGATCATTCTATAAGTATCCATGTCTTCATGAGACTTCATATGTTCACCTAGACATATATGAAATAATTGAACACTGAACATCAACCACGTCACTCAAGTGTTTATCATAGACAACAAACTCAACATCACTTACTACCTTTGTTGTTGGATCGGTCTATGAGCATTCCAGCATATAAAATTTCCATTCATGGAGTAAGAAAACTCATAGGCTTCTGAGGCATTCCTAGAAGTTACTTCTAGAAAGTAGATTATATTTTTATAATATTGATCATAGGTATAATGTGGATAATGAAATTTTCAATTATTATACAATTAAAAAAACAATATTATTTGTACTTCACATGATTTCAATTTATGTAAGTTGTAATCAATTTAATTTTATTAATTCTTATACAATTTTATCAAGTCTCAAAGGCCCTCACCATTGAACTCTGAATGTATCGTAGATCAATAAGTTCTATTGGAAAGGATCCATATTTCCTTTATTATAATCAAGAAAAAGGCCATTAAAATTATAGGATATTATTTTGGTAAGCAGTTTTTACAACTACATACATGAAGCTCCTTCATCTGTTGAGTGGACTCCCAGATCCAAAAATCCAATCAATGATTTATTCAACACTTGCCTCTAAATTTTTATGGGATATACATAGGTCGTTAAACCAAATAAAGATTTAGTTAAGTAAAACCATTATCTTAGTTAAAAATTCCCAATAATTAAAAGTGCCCTCAATTCAGGATGATTCGACACTTTAACTATGAGTTTATATTAATTTAGATGATGGAAGGTTTAATTATAAAATAATAACCTAAGGGAATTTATTTTATTATTTTAAAATATTTATTATTTTATCCTTTACATTTCTTGTTAATATTAAGTATTTTTTACTTAAGTGAATAACAAAATTTTGATAAAACATTTATAAACAATCCATTTATTTAAATTCTATCTTTGAATATTAGTACATTAGTTTTTGTGATTGTGGTCTTGTATCCATAAAATAAATAATGAGTAAGATAGTTTTAAATGAATAAATAAATGAGCAAATCATGGTCTTAACTAATGATTGATTTATTGAGTGGAAAATAAATCAACATATGACCTAAGGGAAAACACATTGTGTGATATTGGCATGAGTTATAGTATTCCACATATCCACATGTTTATCACCCAAGTTGGTATCATCTCAGTTCCATCATGAATTGGCTCTACACACCTTGGGATACTCTTTTTATTAAATCAATTTATAACTCATATGTAGGTGAGAGGGAAAAAAGGATTTGTTAAAGGAATTAAATGAAAAAACCTCATACATGTAGGTCATACATAATAAAGGAAGGATTTGTGAAACGAAAGCCATCACTTTTTCAATTTAATAATTAATAATTAAAAATACATGAAATAAAATAAAATAAAATAAATCCATATCATGCACACGTCTGGTAAAATCTCATGAATGGTCATACATTTGAAACGAATACACAAAATTATACTCGATAATATTGGCTTCAATTGTTTCATTATTATTAAAATGAACGTGCTTATAATAATTAATTAATTAATTAATTACTTTCTTCTTTAATGACTATATGATTTCTTTTGAAGATACTCATCATCAATACATTCATGGAAAATAATACTACATGACTAATAGATACAGATAATCACAATAAATTAATTAAACATTTGGTAATTCTTTAAAACCACTATTATAATGTCAAAAACATCTGGTGGAAATGGTGAATTTAGGTTTTAATGTTGAAATAAATTATATTAATTTAATTTAATTTGGTCCTTTATTGGTAGACTACACAACATGTACTAAAAAGATAAATGACATGTACCTTGATTGTCATGTATCCATGATAAATTTATGGGGCTTCAACATATACCTCATCCCAACTACACGGTGTGTGTGTTGGGGAATGGAGCTCGACGCCACAGTAGAAGTCTTCATTGCAGAAAATACACAAGAGGAGAAGATTTCACCCGAAGGCTTTTTATCACCCAAAGGCATTTTACACATCACACGAAAGAATTTTAACACCACACCCAAATGATTTTTAACAACACACCCAAAGGAATTTTTACAGTGCAACACTGACACCATGAACATACCATTTTTTTGTACTGCTTATCATCACAATCGGGACACGCCGCTTGATCTCTGCAACCAAGAGGACTTTCAATACACAACACCTTCATGAATATCTTTTCATGCCACCTTCGACGATTCTCTCCCCATCGTCACATGCTATCATCTTTACGCATATGCTTTCATTCTCCTTCATTAATATGCCATCATTTTCAGCATCGCCTTTGCTTCATTCACCTTCATTATCCTCACATCGTACTGGTTTCTGCAAATGCAGAAACCCCTTCCTTGTTTCTCTCTTGGCAGCTACATATTTTCCAACCCACATTCCAAAACATGCTACTATATCCTCTTATATAGACATCATGTCCATATCTCTATGTAATGTGGTAAACATTCATAATTTCATAATTATTCCATCAATTAATTTGGGGAATAACTTTTCTTTATATTGGGAGAAAATCCTCCATTAATTTTGGGAAAATCTCTCCATTAATAATTTTCTCTCTCTTCATTATTTTAATTTTAAATCAGAAATCCCAAAAATCTCCACCTTGATTTAAAATTAAAATAATCCACATTAATCTCCACCATCTCAATCAATTTGATCATCGACTCCACCAAGCTTAGAATGTCACCCAATGAATGGAATACGCCACATGACACCTACAGCCAAGATTACTTTTGATATTTCACCAACACCACTGATACCACAGTTATTTCTGATGACATATGAGTTCTGAGTCCTTCATAAGCTACTCCACCAGATGCTTTCCACCAGGTTCTATAACCAAGCTCTTCAACCAATCCCTGTGATACCACTGTTGGGGCATAGAGCCTGGTGTTGCAACGGAAGTTGTCATTGTTGAAAACACACAAGAGGAAAATATTTCACCTGAAGGCTTTTTATCACCTGAAGGAATTTGACACATCACCAGAAGGATTTTTAACAGCACACCTGAAGGATTTTTAACAATACACCCAAAGGAGTTTTTACAACACAACACCTACACCATTAACATACCATTTTTGTTGTACCGTTGATCATCACAATCGGGGCACGCCGCTTGATCTCCGCAACCAAGAGGACTTTAGAGAAATGTAACCTTCATGAATCTCTTTACAGGCCATATTCGATGATTCTCTCTCCATCGTCTCACACCATCCTATTCACACACATGATTTCATTATCTGTTGTTGACACTCCATCATCATCGTCATCGCCTCTTCTTAATTTACCTTCATCATCTTCGCTTGTAACCGGTTACAACAAACACAACAACCCCTTCCTCAATTATCTCGTGGAGGCTACATATTTTCTAGCCCACATTCCAAAACATGATACTGCATCCTATTAGGGAGTAACCAAAGTATAACCCCTTCGATAAGGATTTTGATCATCCAAAACCCTTTTTAGATTACCTTCATTGTTTAGGGAGTAACCAAAGTATAACCCCTATTACAATGATTCACATGTGGTCCTTCAATCTCTGAATGACATTGATGGATTTTCCTGTGCTAGTGTGGTTGATCAGTCATCTTATATTATTATTCTTGATCACTTAAATTTCCTTCAGTATAAAAGGAATATCTAGTTCTTGAGAGGATGTGAGGAGGAGGAATCAAGAGAAAAATTAGTTGTGTGTAAAGATTCTGAATTTTTGATTAACCCTATATAATAGATGCAATAATCTATTTATAGAGTTAGGGTTTAGGTTAAAAAATTATTTAATTACACAATTACCCTTAAATAATATAATAAAATTTATCTTAACCCAATCCATATAATAATATTATTATTATAATTTCATGGCTTGCACTAATTTGCACAATAATAAATATTATTTTACTAGATTTTAAATTAATATTTATCACTGGATGTGATCTTGATTCACTCATCCTCCTCAACATTTATCAAATACTTTAATAAATATTTATTCATAAATATATATTTCAATAAAATCTTGATGAATACATATTTATTAAATATTTAATAAAAAAATAAATATTTTTATTCATAATCTAGAGAATCAATATTTATTTAGTTTATGTGATCAATAAAACTTAAATAAAATTATTCATTGGTCTTGAGAATAATATTTATTTAAATAATTAATTTCTAATATAATATGATGTAATAAATTAGTGTATGACCTTATACTATTCTTTCTCATTGGCATTGCGCAACCTTGTCTAAAGTCTAAGATTATTGTCTAGTAATGGGTCAAGAAGCCCAAGAGAAAGAATCAATTTCACAATATCGAAAACCACAAAGAAACACTTACTATGTAGTATAATCCCTTTTTAACAATATCTTATCAAGCAAGTTTCACATCTATTTCATCAACCTATATAATTGATACATCTTTCTTTGACTATAAGAAATGAACCATTCATTACACCATGGCCATGGAATTTAATTTGATGGTTCCATTTCAATAAAAGGGTCAATATATCAACTTCCATTATATGGAAGAGACAAAGCCTTCCTAGAATTATTAAATAATAACAAATCACTCATGATGCACCCAATGTATCTAACTTTACCATTAACTATATCTTCAAGGTTTACAAAATGCATCTAAGTGTGTGATTTGTAACATACATTAATAATAATCTTAAATTATAAGGACCATTACACACACTTGTAGATAGAAATATATGGTGACATGTGAACATACATAATTCCTAATCAACAGATATATATACCCATACAAAACCCATATACACAGACATACTGACATACACATATATACACATATATACACATCCGTATGCATACATAGAAATATATGTACATATATTTTAAATTATTTAATAAGAATATAAATATATAAATTCATATACAAATTAATTTTTTAAATAAAAATAGTTATTTATATATTTATATAATTGTTTAAAATATTTATATATCATTTTTATATTTTTATATACATATACTGTTAAAGATTTTTATTGATTAATATAAATATAATTATATATATATATATAATTATGAAAAGAAGATTTATAATAGTTTTTTATTATATTATAGTTATATAAATCATATCTATATATTATGTTTACATTTCTATACTTATTAATATATAAATATTATTTAAAAATATATAAATATGTATATAGAAATTAAATTATTCATCGTTATCTTTATAAATAGTAAAAAAAGAACTGATAAAATGTACCGTTCAATCGGTGATTTTAGCTACCACTGATAAAAGTCTCCCCTTTATTATATATTTTAGTTTAGCATTGCTAAAGGATAGTATTGTATATCACACGATCTATAGTAGTGTAAATAATTCTGCAAGTGATAAACTTGTTCTCATAATAATTTCCCTAAAACCCATCCCATTATTCAATATATACCAATTCCTTTATAACTATATTTAAGAAAAAAAACTTTATATCTATTTGAATGATTTTATATTTTTTTAGCACATATTTCCAAGAATAGCTAGATTACTTCAAGTATTTATACTATGCATAAAAATCCTAAATATAAATTCCTTCAACCTATGTATAGAATTTCCACACAATATTAACCTTATTTCTCACCACTTCTTCTTGCTCTTCAATATTATTTTTAAAGAACCACTTCGTTTCAAAAACATTATTCCCAACTAGTCTATTCACAAGATCCCATGTATTATTATTTTCATTCTGATCAAGTTCTGTATTAATTACATTCACCCAAGAAGCCTCCTTTAATACCTATTAAAATTAGGTATTCTCTACTTGAGATAGTGGATTTTTTATATTTATGTTTTTAATTTTTCAAGTATTAATGGGTGTTTATTTGTTACCAAAAATGTTAGGCTCATCCAAATCATCCCTCCTTATTTATTTTTTATCCTTTAACGATATTCGTTTCTTTATCCTCTATATCAACTTCAAATACTTATTCTTGATGTTTATATTATTGGTCCTCAAATTATGCTTTATGATTAATTTATTGAATTTATTTTGATTATGTCATGTATGGTTTATTTTTAAATTCACACTAAATAATCTTCATACAAATACTTTTTATAATTTTTAAATCCTTTTGTGGAAAAAACTTGTAAGACTTAATCGTCATAAAATATACATGGAATCTCCCTTAATTTTTTAGCATCACCTAATTTTCCTTGAGTTCCTTATTTATTCATAATAAAACACTTGATGATAAACACTCTAAATAGTATAATATTTTGATTATTTCTATTTAATGCTTTATATAGTGTAATATATTTTCCTTGATATATTAAAACTCATTTTTGAATATAAATTGCAACATGAACAGTCTCCTTCCAATATTATCTTCATAATCAACATCCAATAAATGATGTTACTTATGTTGTATTCATAGTTCTATTCATCCTTTCCACCGATCAATTTTGTTATATATTTCTCATAGATGAAACTTTATGATTTATTCCATGTTTCTCAAGAAAATTATCAACCTTAATTGGAGTAAATTGAGTATATCTAACCTCAATGTTTTAATTGTTTTTATTCACTAATTTTTATACAATTTCCTATAATATTTAATATATCCCATCACTTATATATTTGAATGAAAATTAAAAATACATTTCATTATGTAATAATCACTATTAAAAATGATAAAATATCTCTCACCTTTAGTTCCCTTTTGAATATTCAGACTATAAGTATTAGTGTGAAGAACGTCAAGTAGATTCCCAACACTTTTCTTCTTTAGTTTGTAAGGATTTCTAAAAAAACTCATTTCATCAAAATATCACAATTCATATATAACTTATATCTCAAAACTATAATATCGATTTTAGAATTTAATTTTGAGCATTTATCCATGTTTTATATGAATATGGGTCAAAATATTATGTCATGGCATGTTTTATTTATTAAAGATCCAATAGATAAGTTTTCTCTTTATTATAATATTAATAAAGGTGACCAAGAGTTATTATTACCTATATTAAACAACCTATATATTTTTTTTAAATTAACCATCCATTTATATTAAAAAAACTTCTAGTCCTAAGTTACAAAGTTGTCTCACACTTAAAATATTGTGTTTTAGAATATTAATAAATATGTCTTAATCATTCTTAAACTCTTTTCTTACATTTTTTTATTCGTCTACCTTTAATTTTTAGAGATTCATCATTTTCAAATATCAAAATTCCATTGAATTGTTTCTTTATATTTTTGGTAAATTAAAATTCCCAATTATATTCGATGAACACCCACTATCGATAATCCATGTTTTGTTGCTTTGTCATGAGATTAATACAACATATACCAAGTTATCCTTTTATCCCTTATTATTTTTTCTTTATGAAACATCCGATTTGAATTTTTTCATTTTTATTATTTCTTATTCTATCCCTTACCTTTTCAAAATAATAAATTTAATCATCTTAACATTATTATTTATTCTTCAAAGGAATAGTTTTTAAGTAGCCCTTTTCATCTATTCTTGGAATATTTTTAGCTTCAAAATCAAACATTTTCTTCTTACAATAAAATACATCAAGTATATATTTAGAGTAATTAAAGAAATATTATCTAAAAACTTTTCTTTGGACAGTAATAATAATAATTTGATCTTATTTTCATAGTTTCCATATCTTCTCCTCTCTTGAAATCTATTTTTTACTATAATGTCTTATTTTCTGACCAAAGTATCCAAATATTTAATATTAGATTAGGGTAAATTCCATTATATATTAATCTTAATTTCAAAAAATAATTTTTCTTCAAAAAAATTGTTTGAACCTTTTTTAGAATTTTATTTTAAAACAAACTTATTATAATTTCATAATTTCTTCTTGGTTATTCCATTATTTATTTAAATATCAACCATCTTTTTCATAGCAAAAACATCTCCGTCAATAGATTCAACCCTATTTGATTTTTATTTAATAAAATAAATGAGATCATGATATGAATGGATTTCAATAATTTTTTATTAATATTTAACAAAGATTAAATAAATTAGTTTAATTAATTTTATTTCTTTTAGTTTATTTTTTTAACATTTACCGTTTTTTTAAAAAAATTTGTACTTTATTTTAATATTAATATGTAATTATTATTTTTAATTCATATTTATTTTAGAAATTATTAACATATAAATTTGAAATGTTATTTTTATTAGTAGTGGTTTATTTATATTAAAATTATCATTGGTTTACTATATTAATATTTATTAGTAGTATTATTAGTTATTTATTTTGATATGTATAATTTTTATTCGGACTAAATTTATATTTTATCTGTTATTTTTAGTATATTAAATTACATATATATAATTATAATCACAATGAATTAGATATGTTTTTATTTATTAATATTTATTATTATTATTTACATATATTCATAAAGGGAATTTAATTTTGATTTCCATTTTTTAAACATTGAAATTTGAAATGCAGGGGGTTGGAAACTGCAAGCAGCGCATGCCAAGTTTTCATATATATGTTTATTTTAACTAAAATAATTCTTGGTTAATTTTTTTAAACTAATACAAAATTATGTTAAATCTCTTAACATATTTGGTGTTTTTGGATGGTGATGTGACACGTCCCTATCTTGGGGTGTGACAAAAACAAATAAAACCTAAGTTAAAATGTAGAAAAGTGGGTAACCTAAGTTGTCTCCAGAGAGGAGTGCACAACAATTACGTTTGTCACTTAAATTAAAGAAATAAGAAGAGGTTCTTTTTGAAAGTTGTTTGAGTTGAAAAATAAAACAAGCAATTTAAAAGAAAGTTTGGACACTAATGGATGAAGAGAGTGATGGGGTTAGGGTAGGATCACGTTTTGTCATTCCTTCATAGTCACAAATATCATCTCACCTCTCTTCCTTTTGAATGACAAATGAAAGACTCCTCGATCGAGTCATCTATCACCCTTGGTTAAAGAAGAAAATTGAACTCACTCTTATGTGCATGGAAGTTCATAAACAATTCCTAAACAAATAAGGCAAGTCCCGATCAGGAATTGTTGCTCTTTAGAACTCTAGAAAAACTTTACTCGTTCACACACGTGCCAACGATCGTTAGACACTCACCACCTAACACAATCTGCTCGATCGAGACAAATTGCACTAGGCGGAGGGAGATAAAAAGTATTTAACCAAAGCTATTAAAGATGAATACACCAAACTCAAAACACAGTCTCATTATGAGAATTGGGAAACACTGATAATAGATGTCATTCAGAAGAAAGATACGGTTTTACATTTAAGCACAAAACTCCAACATTACAAAAGATAAACTCCCCCTTCCCCAATCACTCAAAGGTTTTACCCCTCCATGTGAAGGGTATTAGAGTTGAAAGGGGAAGAAGACAGAACAATCATATTAAGTAAAATTAAAATAGAAAATACAAAGAACATCAAGAACTCAATCCTCCAGCACAGCCCTTCTTGCACCTTCTTCAACCCCTTTGAATGGAAGTGAATACTCTTATTTATAGGCTTGGGGAGTAGAAAATTTCCCTCCAAAATTACTCCCCCGAAAGATTGAGTCCGGTTGGAATAGTAAATGACAGATTTTGAGAATTGTTCCTTCTTGAAAGTTGTTCCCCTCCATCGCTTCTGTCGACCCACAAATGTTGAGCCTAATTGGTCCACGTATGAAGGAGATATGGTCACATTAGTCCGGATATTTAATTCTGTCAAGGTGACTCTTCATCTTCCACAACTCCAACTTCCCATGACATTAGGTCCTTGAAAACAGCTGATTCATATGTGGACTCCTTAATAAAAGATGTTAATTATTTCCTCTTCCATCTCCTTGTCGAATATCAGCTCTATTGGATCAGTAAACATCGAGATAAAATATCATCATTAAAACATTCCAAATCTGTACACAGTTTGTGAGGCCTGGTTTGTGAGCTGAATTCGAGCTTCCAAATGATGGATTGAGCTTTGGGTCCAGAAGGATAAAATGAAGCCCACAATCATATAAATCCTAAAACAAAGGAACCATACAATTTGGATCAAAAATATAAAAGATATGCCCGAAATACAGAATCTCCACAAAACTTCTAAATTTCCAGAATTAACCAATTTCCACAATTAAGCACATAATTCACCAAAATACTAAAATGATACAAATCCGATCAATTTGATTAATTGTAAGGGGTTAAATCATTGAAACACATATGAAAAATTATGAAAATATTATCTCTATCAATTCCCCCACACTTAGCACTTGGACTCCCGGACAAGACAATATCAAAATCAAATCAAACCAAATTCGAAACATATGCCATTGAGATCCACCAATTCCACACCAAGAAATAAAAGTTATCATGCCTCATCCATAACCATTATTCCAAGTTCTCAAATCATATCATTCAATATTTTTACTCTTCATTTCTCCTCCCATGCACACAAGACACCTACCTCACAGTAATTTTCTCTCATCTCACAAATATCACTTTTCAACAAATTTTTTCTCATCCAAACCAATGCAAGGGTCACCATAGGTTTGAAATCCTCCTACTTCTCCACCCAATGTTAGTCAAGGACATTTGTTTATCATGAGGACATTGAAAGGTTGTTCTGTGGCTTTTGGTTGGTAGGATTTTTATGTGAAAAATTCTGAGGCTGAATGAGCAAGGCTTGGCTCTTTTTGAAGAAAAATTGCACAATTCTAATTTTCACTCAAGTATGGTATCCTCCTCACTCCACTTAGTAGAAATTCAGCTCCATCATTATGAAATATCAATAAATGTTCAAACAGATCAGCATTTCTTCAGAAAAAATTCCAATCTTCTTAAGCATGATTTTCTTGAAAGCTCCAGAAAAGGCACAACTTTCTTCCTCCATTAGAAGCTCCAGAAAGGAACAGCTTCTTTAATCATGAAAGCTCCAGAAAAGGCACAGCTTTCAACATAATGATTTTTCATCATCACAAACATCTCTTCAGCATTTTATTTTCCACCCAAATTTTCACCAAAATAAGGTAGCACAACACAAGACAGCTTCCCCAACACTTAAGTTCAACTAGATCATGGAATTCCACTTCAAGAGCAGGTTGGAAAGGGAAAATTGGCTTGTAATGTGGCTAACCTAACGGGCTGTTCATGGCTTCTATGGGCTACAAGGATTAATTTACAAGGTAGTCCATAATGAAAGGGATTATCTTGAAAATGGGGCTTTCAAACCAAAGAAACGCCTCAATCATTTAAAACACATGTACCCCAAACCCTCAAGTTTTGAAAGGAATGAATCAAATTCTGGTTAAAAAAAGCATGGTCTGGTTCTCTCAAGAAGTGATGTGAATGAAAATAATACACAAATAATGGTTCAGAAGCCTCACAGGAAAATGATTTCAAAGATAATGACAGTGAGATGTGGCATGGGATTCAAAAACCTGAGTACTTTTCATGAAATTCCCAAAGAATTGAACTTCAAACAAAATCATTTTTAGCATTCATTTAATCTTTGTTTCATGGAATAAATTGGTTCACTCAATGACATGGGTTTCAAAAATAGTAATGATAATCATTTTAGCTCAAAAGTTTCAAAAACACACCAAAAAAACTGAAAAATATACACACAAATTTTTTTGAAACACACACAATATTTTTATTTTTTATTTTTTGAAAAATGAACACAAAATTAAAATCCTAAACTACCAAGTTTCCCTCCCCCACACTTAAATAATGTAGTGTCATCAATGAATTTAACTGGATTTAACATGTAAGTAGATTTTAGAATGAATCACAACAGCAAAAAAGTGTAAAGGAGAGGTACAACCTGACTTATCAGTAATGAAATATTTAGTTAAGCTCCTAAGTGTTGCACACTAAAAAACTACAAGAAAAATAACAAAAGAAAACATAAGAAATTTATTAAAAAAATGAAAATAGAAATAAGATGAGAAAAGAATGATAGATCTTGGTTTAATCCCCCAAGTGGGCCCTAGGTTTTGACTGCCTCCAGATGGGTAGTTTCAGTTGGTTATCCCCAATCTGAAGGTGGGTTGAGTTTCTTTATGATGAACCAACAAACGTCTTCTTTACATCATGTGCTTAATCCTTTTTGTTGATGACACCATGGGTATAGTACACCAAATCCACCCCTAGTACAATAATATACAATTTTCTTGGTGGGTGTAGGATAAAGAATGAGTCCCCATATTTCTTGGTTTCCAATTTCACAACCACCTCTTCATTCTCCAGTGATTTCTGAAGGTATGATGCATCATTGGAAAAATCAAAGGAATAGTCAAAGTATAATTCTATTTGAAAAATTTAAATCATGAAGTGTCAATATCATATTCATCCCTTCCAAAGTAAGCATGTTGCATCTCTTTTTCCTTAGGAAAATCCACTTAGATTCCCTCTTGAACTCCCTCCAATAAATGGTCAACATGTTCTGGGAGCTCTATATGTTCTTCGTTAAGCACATATCCCTTTTCTTCCTTAGCTTCCAAGACAATACATGAGTTTTCCGAGTCTGAAAAGAAAGGGGAGGTGATACTCAATTCAGATTCAATAAAATTAGAATATAATGAGTTCAAGAAAAGATCATCTCCCTGAGGTTTCTTGGCTTCATTTTCTTCTTTAGTGGGAAGTTCTTCTTGAAGTAGAGTGGTAGCAGATGGAGGAGGGTAGTGAGGCTCCTCAACATTCTCTTCAAATTCAACCACGTTGGTGGTGTATTCCTTCAATGATGATGGATCTTATACATTATGAGGAATTGGGGGACCAAGTAGTTCCTCAGACTCCTTCCAGAACTCATCCAGATCATGTTGATCTCTCAAACTTACTTTATAAGGCACGTCCTCTTCATCAATCTTCTTCAGCAATGGTGGAGAAGAGCTAAATGTATCTTCATTTAATTCCATCATGGTCTCCATAGGTTCTTCAACATCAAGTATAAGAGGGGAATACACTTCCACTAATGGCTCAGGTTTAGGTTCAGGTTGAGGTTCTTGATCCAATGTAACCTTCTCTATGGACTTCAATCTTTGATAATCAATGTTGACTTGATTCACCATGTCCATCAGTTCATGAAGCGAGATACCTGTGACATGGCCATTCATCATTTTCTTGGCCAAAACAGTGAGTTCATCAAGCTTTTGAAAGAGGGATTCCTCATCATTATAAACCATTTTCCCCCTGAAACTATGAGTAATGAATCCAAGAAGATTAATTTCAGTTGGCATACATCATGGATTTTTTTTTAGATTTTTTTTAAATAAAATAAATGAAAATATCTACAAAATATTAGAATTAGATTGTTGGCACAGCCTCCCCGGCAACGGCGCCAAGTTTTGACACGTGCCTGTCATGGGGTGTGACAAAAACAAATAAAACCTAAGTTAAAATGTAGAAAAGTGGGTAGCCTAAGTTTTCTCCAGAGAGGAGTGCACAAAAATTACTTTTGTCACTTAAATTAAATAAATAAGAAGAGGTTCTTTTTGAAAGTTGTTTGAGTTGAAAAATAAAACAAGCAATTGAAAAGAAAGGTTGAACACTAATGGATGAAGAGAGTGATGGGGTCAGGGTAGGATCACATTTTGAAATTTAATCATAGTCACAAATATCATCTCACCTCTCTTCCTTTTGAATGACAAATGAAAGACTCCTCGATCGAGTCATCTATCACCCTTTGTTAAAGAAGAAAATTGAACTCACTCCTATGTGCATGGAAGTTCATAAAAAATTCCTAAACAACTAAGGCAAGTCCCGATCGGGAATTGTTTCTCCTTAAAACTCTAGAAAAATTTTACTAGTTCACACACGTGTCAACGATCGTTAGACACTCACCACCTAACACAATCTGCTCGATCGAGACAAATTGCACTAGGAGGAGGGAGATAAAAAGTCTTTAACCAAAGCTATTAAAAATGAATACACCAAACTCAAAAAACGATCGAATTAAGATAATTGGGAATCACTGATAATATATGTCATTCAGAAGAAAGATAAGGTTTTACATTTAAGCACAAAACTCCAACATTACAAAAGATAAACTCCCCCTTCCCCAATCACTCAAAGGTTTTACCCCTCCATGTGAAGGGTATTAGAGTTGAAAGGGGAATAAGAGAGCATAATCAAACTAAGTAAAAAGAAAATAGAAAATAAAAAGAACATCAAGAACTCAATCCTCTAGAACATCCCTTCTTTCACCTTCTTCAACCCCTTTTAATGGAAGTGAATACTCTTATTTATAGGCTTGGGGAGTAGAAAATTTCCCTCCAAAATTATTCCCCCGAAATATTGAGTCCAGTTAGAATAGTAAATGACAGATTTTGAGAATTTTGCCTTATTGAAAGTTGTTCCCCTCCATCTCTTCTGTCGACCCACAAACTTTGAGCCTAATTGGTCCACGTATGAAGGAGATATGGTCACATTACTCCGGATATTTAATTCTGTCCAGGTGACTCTTCGTCTTCCACAACTCCAACATCCCATGACATTAAGACCTTGAAAACAGCTGATTAAGACGTGAAATCATTAATGGAAGATGTTCATTAATTCCCCTTACATCTCCTTGTCGAATATCAGATCCATTGGATCAGTCAGCTTCGAGATAAAAGATCATCATTAAAACATTCCAAATCTGTACACAGTTTTCGAGGCCTGGTTTGTGAGCTGAATTTGAGCTTCCAAATGATGGATTAAGCTTTGGGTCCAGAAGGATACAATGAAGCCCACGATCATAGAAATCCTAAAAAAAGGGAACCATACAATTTGGATCAAAAATATAAAAGATATTCACGAAATACAGAAGCTCTACAAAACTGCTAAATTTCCAGAATTAACCAATTTCCACAATTAAGCCCATAATTCACCAAAATACTAAAATGATACAAATCAGATCAAATTGATTAATTGGAAGGGGTTAAATCATTGAAACACATATGAAAAATTATGAAAATATAATCTCTATCATGACACAAAGCATTAAGAATCATAACGCCTTTTTCCTAGGGTAAAAGAAAAAGGTGTTATGCCCTCTACCGCTTTTGAGTTGTTTTTCTCTTTTTAGTTTTTTTATTTTTGAAATTTATTAATTCTATGAAAGCCTCTTTTAGTTTATTGTTTTTAATATTTTTGTGGTGTGTGCCTATTCCCACTCCCTCTTAGTTTAATTTTTTTCTAATTTTTTGAAATTGTGCCCCTATACACCCCCATCTTATCAATGCCCCTATATCCATATTTTTATGTTTCCCATGTTAATAAATAAAAATTAATTAAATATAATATAATTATTATAATAATAATATAAAAATTAGACATCAAAAATTATATTAAATTTTAATTAAGGTTTAATGAAAATAATAATAATTTATATACTAAGGATAAATTTTTATTAGTAAAAATAATAATTAAATATATAAATAAATAAATTTTAATAATATTTAAATATAATAATAATCTTATTATTTAATTACTAATTATTAGTTAAATATTTTTTTTCTAAATATTTGTTAAATATTAAAAATTATTACTAAAAGTTTACTAATAAATATTTAAAATTATTATTTAGTTTCTAATTATTAGTAATTAATAATAATTATTAAATAATTACTAATAAATATTTAATAATATAGAAATAAAATCTAAATGAAATTTGATGCACTTACTCAACAGATATAAAATAATTTAAAATGACAAGTATTTTATAAAAATAATTAATGAAAATTAATTTTAATGGCGCAATATAGTGTTGTTATAAAACATTACCTTTGTATTTCTAATTTTTAAATAATTCCTATTATTATCAATAATTATTTATATGTCTATTCAATTTTTTAAATTTCATTTAGTTTTTATTTATACTATTATTTATGTGCATGTATTTTTTTAATGTGTAAATATTATGTTTTTTGTCAAAAAAATATGTGTCATTTAAATTAGTTTTGGTTTATTATATTGATGAATTTTTTTTATTTTGAGAAAAATTTTAGATATATTGGATATGTTTCAAATTTTAATTAAATTTTTTTATAGTTACTATTTTATAAGATTTTAAAGTATGCTACTTGAAATTTAACATGTTTTCATACGTTTCAATTAGACAAATTTGAATGCATATAAAATTTAAACTATAAGTAAAATATAAATGAAAATTAAAACAATATCTAAACATGTAAAAAATGGTTGAAAATAGAAATAATTTCATTAATTTAATAGACATAAAATAATATAAAGGATATAATAAATTATTGTTTAAAATCATTTAATTCAATTAGAAAACATATAAATGAATGGGTACAATCACTATCTATGATGAGGTCTCATGCCATGTGTTGATGTGCAAATGGGACTCTTATATCTAGATCACCAACCTCTATGTTGGGGTGGAGTATAATGAGCAGCATAGGGACCTTCCTGAGGTGATGAAACCTTGAATGTTTGATTCTCTAATTGTGACTCATTAAGAGGAGTTGGAATATATATGTAATCATGTGCACCTAATCCTTCTACCACCTTGTAAGTGGAATGACCTACCAATATCTATTGGGGGAACCATATGGTTTGTGTAGGCTTGGTCATGAAAGGTGGAAGTAAGACAAATGACCCCAGATACAAGCTTAGATCAGATATACCCAATGAAAACATCAGATAACCTAACAACACAAATGGATCACATGCCTCATAATGCACATCTAAAATTGTATAAGGATATACTACTAGATGTGTGACCTCTTCCTATGGAATAGGTGATCCCTAATGTGCAACACAGAGCGATCTACATCATCATTTTCAACGCTCCTCAACTTTAGTAGTTGATGGAGGAGTTTTTATAGTATGAAAATTATCTTCATAGGTAGTAACATCATATCCCTAAGGTATAGGACCCAATATACTATCATTTAGAACAAAATACAATCGAATTATCTCCTCCTCTATAGCATGGTACGTTGTCGGGATAAAAAACTCATCATCCTCTAGATTAGACATGGGGATAATATGATATAGTAGAGGATGCTATAAATAGATTCAAAATGAATAGAAATGTTAAAACAAATAAAATATTTTAATGTTATTGAATTACTAGATCTTGAATCCCTCTTCTATGTGGAGTAAGATACAATATAGGCCTTATTCTACACCATAATTCATTATTAACTTGTTGTGATTGATAGAATCAAATCGTAGGCATGCCCTTGATTTGAAATGACACACGTCTATACTCAATGTTGATTTATTTTTTATGTCATTTGCGATAGTTTACATCCATAGTCTCCATTATCTTCACAAAATTAAGGGTTGCTGACTGTCTGGGTGGAACTGAAATACACTAGACAAATCCAAAATGCCGCATGACTCTATCAGGCTGGCTCCATTCAATAATATGAAAGTGAATGAGAGGCACTATAACTATGGAATCAAGAAGTCCATCAGTGTAGTATGTGGGAAGATGACATAATATAACCCAATATAGAATCCATGAAATATGAAATCACATGTTATATTTATAAAAAAAAATTGTTACTAATTTAAAAAAAATGATAATGTTATAAAGTTGATTAGTCAATGGAATAATGTATACACTTACCTAGGTAGGTAGTAGACTATACATCATAAGATGGTTTTCACCCAAATTTTGTATAAGTGTCCTGGTGAAGTGGTTTTCTTAAATCAACCAATGACGTAAAACATTAATAGTGATACATAATAAGTAATATAATAAAATAACTCATATTAGAATCAAAAAACAATAAATATGAATGACCATACTAGAATCCATATAGAGCTTCATACAACACATCCATATGAATATTTAGACTAGCAATAGTAGGGTCTAGGGGAGGGATTCTCTCCCATTCCCACATCTAAACAAGGATTGAATATCTTCCTACATCACTGCAATCTAATTATGATTCCATTCATAATGCCATGTATATTTATGTTAAGTGTGCATAAGACCATCTATATATCCCAACCAGATCAAAGTCATATTGTAACACAAAATACATCATGTGGACATGTATACCAAAGTTATCAACACACAATGTACCTCCAATGTGACACAAGATATATTCATGCACATGACACATAGTAGTCTTCTCATCAGTGTCAATGGGTAAATGTGCAATGTGCATTTCCAACCAGCTCATAGATAAAGAACCTCCATCCATGGAAGTATCATCACCTACAATGTCGAGACCAATGTATCAATGTAAAATTTCATTCCAGTATAAATGGGTGGATCTTATAATTACAACACCTTGGATAGGAAGACTGATCATAACTACCACATTCTCAAGGGTGATGGTCATCTCTCTCTCAGAAAAATTTAATGTGTGAGTCTTAGGTCACCATCTCTTAGTGAGAGAATAAAAGAGGTGATTATTAATTAATTTATAATTAGATATAGTGATCCATGGAAGACATCACTACATAGGTATGGTATAATATCATCTGGAGTCATAATGTAATGATAGAGGAGTGCTCTACGCACCCTTATCCATTGAAGGTACCATATAATGTTAAACATGCCTACACTTCTTAGTGATTAGAGTAGTATCCTCCATATCTTCATATAATAAAAAAATATATCTTAAGTAATTGTAAAATATAAATGTAAAATTATTTCCATCATAAAGTTAAGAATAGTAGAATGTAGGATATAACATGCATATTCTCGTTGTTTAATGAAATGTTTCCTACCAAAAGAAAATGTAATTTATTCATATTTCCAAAATCATATTTCTAATGATTTTAGAAATTTATTTTTCATATTTTTCAATATTATTTGATTGTTTTCATCTCTCACTAGGTATATGATCGAATGATACATTCCTACTTCTTTCTCTAGATGGATTATATTATTATTTTAATAAAATATTCATGAAGATCATTTCTTTTCCATGGGGTAATTAAGATATGAAGGAATTATGAATGCTATTATACTATTGTGGCATAGTTAGTATGTTTTATCTTTGTGTATTGGGTGGGGTCTTATATAACCATCCAATAAATTGGTTAATATTTTGTAACCTAGAGGTAAACCTTAATTTGATCTTGGTTGGAAAAGTGGTTTTACATTAAAAATGGATTTATGCAAACATGGATTATATAAATTGGATTCACCATACAGATTGGGGATTTATTCAATGTCTAGAATGTATAAAAATAGTTTATAACCAAAATGGTGTGATTTTTCATTTATTGATGATATCACACATGATGTTATATTTCATGGTTATTTTCTAACATTATTTATTTATGGTGTATCTATATATATTTTGATAATTCCTTCAAATTATCTCTCATGTAATTTTCATATTATTTATTATGTGAAAACGAAAGTGTTATTATGAAAACCAAAGGATGATTCACAAAATGGTTTTATCATGTGAAATGATGTAACATTTAGGCATGTTTAGCTTGTGCGAGATTTATTTAAATGGTTGTATAATTTATGATATTTTTATTATTTAACAGTAAAAGTATTAAATAATGACATATAATTATACAAATTTATGATTTTATATTAAAACCATGTAATTGATAGTATGAAAATTTCAAATTGGATACAATAAATCATTGTGAATGAGAGTGTGAACTCAATCCCAAAATTTTATGGAATCTTTTCCTATTATTTCCTTCCCAATGAAAATGTTTTATCTCAAATGATTTACTTATTCTTGAGTCCATTCCATCCCATTCTGGATCCTGATAGACTTCGGCCTCCCTCGTTGTCATAACCTATTAATGACAATTATCAATATTGGTTGTATTTTTTACATTGGGAAATGTTGAAACTTTTTAATAGGAGACCATGTTGTAGATTATAAGCTTGAAATGGTGTATATTTGGTACAATAGATATATATATGTTTCTTGTAATGTGTTCATAGAGGCACATTCTATAATAGAGTGTGCACATAGAAACTGAAATGCCTAGAATTGTTCACATTGATAATGCCTCGCTTCTAGTAATACCACCAGGGCTCAACCAATGTTACCTATTAATGCACATATTTTTAAGTAATGTATTATGAATCACAATGTACTTGAAAATATGCCTCCACACAATGACCAATAAACACATTCCAGGTTTCTTGGTTTATCATGTGTGAATATATTTTTTGTGGGTGTGGGTTTATTATCCCTTTAGTGTCCCTAAGCTTATGCTTCATAAGAAATATTTAAAAGACTATAGTATCATTTCTAGAGACCATTAAAACAAATTTTATTTGTTGTTAATTTATTATAAATACACTCTTCAAGGGATAATGAAGAGTAAATAAATGTTTCATTATTTTATTTTTCAGTAAATAAGTAAATTATCTCATAATTTTACCACAATATATTCCCAATTTAGTTCCTTAATAATCTATAAAACTTTGTTCCGGGTATCTACATAAATTAGGACATGAATTTGAGTGGTTCCCCAATATAACTAGCTAAAATTGATGTGTTGGGTTTAAAAAACTAGCTGTGTTTATTCCATCCAACCAAAAATTTGGTTACTCTAATTCACACCTTAATATTTTTTATTAGAAACATCATTCTTTTGTGTTATTTTTTTTCTCGGACATAGTTTTTTAACCTTATAATATTTCCTCATCTTCAAAATTTTCTATATATAGTTCCTCAATATTTTTATAATTGGAATGCGGATAAACCTATTATTCTACTGCATTGGATGCATCATCGTGTTGAAAAATCTATTATTCATCAGAATTTGGAGCATTTATATATACAGAATCAATTATCTAGAGAATTAGTTGACGATTTAATTTAGATTGCATAAATACAATAGTGAATAAATAATAATATGAGGCAAAATAATGTATATTACAAATAAATATATGACATGATTATTGAATTCTATTTTATTTATTTAAAAGTTTAAGGGATTTTAACCCTATATCATGTATCCAAATCCCCTCATTGTGGTATGCTCTAAAATACAAGACCTCATCTACATTGGGAATGCTGTAAAAAAATTGTGACATCCTAATGAAAAGGGACATCCTTAGATGAATTGAAATATGAACCCTCAGTGTTTTTGGTCAATAACGGTATAATTAACCTCTTTCTATGTGTAGGATCTAAGATAGAAAATATTTTTTACTACCTTTTATTTCATTATGAATGGTTCATCCTTATACCCTTTCTCAATAAAAACCACTTCTAAAAATCCCAATTCATATATTTTAACTTCACTCTTGTAATAAACCAACTTGAATTGAAAAATTTCATTTAAAATTTTGTATAATACAACTCTCATATTTTTTAGATGCTTCCAAAGTATGAAATATTTGCGTAAATTGGATTTTTTTCCCTTAATACCATATACATTATTTTCTTCTTCCACAAGTGTAACTCTACTATTTTTCATGGTACAATTTTCATCATGTTTCTTTGTATAGAATGTATAACCTTTAATTACACAATAGCTGTAAGATAGTATGTGCACACTTTTTTCTCTAGATCGCAATAAAATTCATTCTAAAATTAAATTAATATTTTCAATTGACTTGTTTAAAATGTGGTCTCAAAATATCATATTAAGTTTTGATTACGTGTATTTGATATCAATTTTTGTTCCTTGATGGATTCAAATGCCTAATAATTACTTTTTGGGTTTCAATATATGGCGCAACCTCTAAAATATTATATAAAATGTAATGGTTATCCTACATCTACTTTGTAATAGTAATTGTGATAATAGATTTTATGTAAATTACTTCACCCGCAAGTCACCCGATGTGAGGAGATTTTGGTATACCAATGATTTCCACATCGGATAGCCTCTTGATATAGAATTAAACAGCTTCTTCAAAAATATATTTCTCCACAATATAACCATATAGATGAGTTATATTTTTGACATATAATTTAAAATATTCATATATTGTTCAATGGGGTACATCTATTTATAATATACTTGTCCACATAGTTGGATATCACTAACCAAGTGAACTATCATGTGAACCATCACATTAAATATTTATAGTCGGAATAGCATCTCTAATTCACATAATATGATAGAAAATACATTTTCCATAGGTATTAATTGCACTAGGTTTATAACATTTCTGCATATATATTTCAAAAAGAAACAAATAATGGATAATGTATGATGAAAATTATTAAAAAAACTATAATATAAATCTACATGCATTATATCTTTCATAAAAACAAGATATTCATGTGATTTTAGGGACATGAACATCAAATTAGTTATTGAAAAAATATTATTAATATTTGATGAATATCCCTTTTGAGCCTTTTAATTATTAAGTAGGTTGAAAAAATTATTTCTCTATTTCATGGAAAGAGAGTAAGTAGTTATAGGAAGAAAATTCTATCTTTCAGCCTTTATTGGTGCCAACTCTTCCTGTATCCCCATGTTAATAATAAACAACATAGCCTTAATGTCATACCTTGTTTTATCAGATACATTTAGTAATTTTCTAATGACACTATCAAATATATTTTTTCCATATACATGACATCAAGAAAATTTAGGACATACAAAAAACTATACAATGGTAATTCAAAAAACTAATCACTTTTTTTAATAGGTTTTCATATGATTTTTCGAAGAAGGTTTAACAAAATTGGCAGCCATGTCCTTTACTTTCTCAAACAGTTGATCACCTGTTAGTGGATATAGTGTTGTATCTTCTTCTGATTTCCCTTTAAATGATCCCATATAATATCTTTATTTATGTTGTTGGGGTAGAAATATATGATTTCCTTGAAACACAGTCTTCGATGAATGTTTAAACCAAACTGAGTGTGTACCTATTCCATAAATAGAAAATCCTTGAGTTCCTTTTATGTTATATCCTTAAAATATTCCATAAGCAGGAAAAACATTTTTCATTCCATACAGCATGGCTCTCAATGTAAAATCATCATTTATATAATCATCATACAATTTAACACCTGAATCCAACATTAATTTCACATCTTAAATTAATGGAACCAAATGAACATCAATATCATTACCCAATGTTTTTTGGTCCTGATAAAAGATGATAAAATATAATGTATTTTTTTCTTTATGAAAAACCATGGTGAAAAGTTATAATTTACCGACATAACCATCCCTGTACTGAGATTGGCTCTTTGTAAACCAAAAGTATTCGCTCTATCTATAGATAGAATAAGATGAAGTTTTCTTAGCTCATTTCTAAATTCTGGAGACTCGTGATCAATTTTATTCCACTGAGGAGAATCTACTCAGTGAAAAAAAATCCCATCTTGATTTAATATATTTGTGGGACATTCTAATTGTCATGTAATATCCTCAATTTTATATAGGTTTCTAAACCTTGGAATGATTGAAAAGTACAATGAAACTTTTAAAGTAATTGATTCATATTTCTTATATTAAGACCCTCCAAACTTTGAGAATCTTTTATATTATTCATGGTACTTGTGAAATAGTATAGATTCATTTGGACAAGAACGTATTCTTTCATAGATCATACCCATTGAACAAAACATTTTTTTAACATCATATGTTCAGTAAGGAAGCTAATTATCTTTTTGTATTATATCATTCAAGTGAGCTACAATAAATTTGGTGTCACTCAATTTGTTTTCATATTTTACATTATATAGATTCAATATAGATGAAAATGGTTTATATTTATTATAACTAATATAAAATGGTGTATTTTCACAACTCTTTATCTTCTAAAATAATTTTTAATAATCTTGAAGTTCATCTTCAGTTGTCATTGTAATTTCTTCAATATAATCATCACCATCATTCACGCCTATAATAATATCCTCGATGTAGTTTTCATCATTTTTAACACTTGTAATCATATAAAATGATCCATGAAATAAAATTTCATATCAGTCACTAGCTACATTCAGTTATTCCCCATGTTTAGTTCAACATTTATAACTTTGATTGACTTCATTATAGGTCAAGTGTTATTCCAACTCCTTTAGAATAAATGGTATTCATTAAAAACAACTTAAACAAAGAAAAAGGATTTGAGAAGGGTCATATAAATGATCTTTGGAAAACTCGATGAAAAATTCACCCCATCCATATACTTTTTTATCATATAATTAGTATCCATAAATTTTCAATTCATATCTATCCTATTTGATTGGGTAATATCCATATTTAAAAAAATACACAAAAGTCATGAGCTTAGAACCCTAAAAGGATATTTTTTACATACACACACATATAGTCATCATTTTTTATATAAATTTTCATTGCATTAATAACATGTTAAAAAATATAAAGACCAAAAATTATATGAATCTAAATATTATAATGCTTATTTTTTCAAAAATCCACATATCATAAATCATTGTTTTTTTAAAATGGATCCAACAAGGGATAAATTTCACTCCTTATCACTATAAATGTTCACAAGAAAGCTATGGATTTTTACAACTGGATAAGCATTATTATATATATAATAGGATTTATCTATCAAAACAAATTACTTATTTTTCACAATTTTTCCGATGTGTTTGAAAAAAAAAGTAATCACGTCGATTATGGTTATTAAGTTTTTAAATTTATGAAAAATATCTTATTCAAATTTTTTATTTTTTAATAATAAAAATAACACTTTTAATATGCCATGAGATTTTGAAAATGGTTAAGAAAGGCTTAATCGTGGTGTCCTTTTCTTCTAAAAAAATGATTTTGTGAGAAACATTTTCTTCGATCATTTTACACTGTTGGATTGAATAATCAAGTCTATTGAAATAAAATTAAAAAAATAATCACAAATATAACTCATAAAAGTGAATGATATAATTTTAATTTCTATTATTCAAATTTCAATTTGGATTGGATAATATATAGAGAATACATAGGAAAATTAATTGGAATACCTAATTCAATAACCAATTTATTATTAATATAATTTTTTTAGATCAACCGACTATCACGACCTATGGTTACAACCTTTAAAAATTCTCTTCTCAATATTTTGATAGTATGTTACAAAATATATATGTTTTTAGACCTTATAATGAAAATGATCCTTAAATTAATCCTAATAATAGTGGTGTATTTTTTTTTAGATTCTAGTCTCTATGATCATTTTTTTCATATCAAATAATAAATATTTTTTAATTTTAAATTAACATAAAATTAAAATATTCTAATTATTTATTTCTTTAAAAATATTTAAATTTCTAGATATTTATAGGGTAAATTGTCATTTCATCCTAAAAAATAGTTAATAATTTAGTATTGTACTATTTTTTATTACAATTAATGTAGGTATTTCATAGAATTATATTTTATAAATTACTATCACGGTGAAGCATCAAATGTCCATTCAATTTTTTATAAATGGATTTCCTTACAGTCTTTATTAAAATGTATACATATAAAATGCATGTTTTCTTCTATAATTAATTCATAAACATCAAGACACAATAAAAAATATTATTTTATATTAAAAATTATTAAGAAAATGGAATTAGAAAAAAATATTCTCAAAAAAATCAGGGTATGAAAATGAAACAAAAGAACCAAAAATGACTATTTGATATACAATTATTGTGCTGTAAATCTATAAAAAACATGGTCTAAAAAATAGTTTGTTACTTCATAGATTTCAAAAAAACCATGTAGGATGATGAGAAAAGGAAGATAAATGAGTTTGGTTGCTACATGAAGAAGAGAAAGGGGTGATAAACAAGTAAGTGAAGATGTCCATTTTAGTCTCACTTGATAATTTCCAAAAAAAAAAGAGTTTGGTTGATACATTTTGAAAAGAAAGTGAAGATAAAATCAAAAAAATCTTTCAAAATACATGGAAGATTGACTGATATTCCTTAAAACAAGTTTGTAATATCGTACGTTTTTTTTTGATGTTTGATTTGTTTAAAGTAATTGAATTCAGATACATGAGAGATTCAGTTCTGCAAAATCCTGAATGTGGCATGAGGAAGAAGTGATTTTCTAGGGTTCTTTTTTAAAGAGGTAGAAAGCTTTTACTAGTGCTTACAGAAAGAAATGATAAAAGTGTGTTTTATCATCACTAAAAACATAACCATTGAGAAATACCACTTTTTCAATACTTTCTTAGAATTGATAAATCGTTGCTTTTTCAGCATTAAAAACGAGCTAAAAGAAAGTGGTATTTCATGGGGCTTATGTTTTAGCATCGATAAAATAGAATTTTATCAAACACTTAACCTAACACAGAAAAAATGTAAAAAATGAATAATAAATAATATTAATTATATAAAAAATAAAATTACAAAAGATGAATAATATTAAATATTTACATTACAAAAATATTAAAAAATATATTTTCATAAATTAATTATATATGTTTCAAAAATGTTATTAATATTAAAAATTAGTAATTATTAAAAATTAATTAATAATATTGAATGAATGAATATTAAACATGACTAAATATTTTAAATAAATTAATTAAATATCAAAAAAGTGAATTTATAACATTAATTACATAAATTTAAAACATATAAAAATGAATAAATAAATAATATTCAATATATAAGTAAAAAAATAATAAAAATGAATAATGTTAACTATTTAAATTCAATAATATTTAAAAAATTCATTTAAATAAATTAATTATATAAATTTCCAACACATTAAAAATATTAAAATTTAATAAAAATGAATAAATATTATTCATATAAATTACAAACATATTAAAAATATTAAAAAATTGTAAATAAATGTGTATAAATACTTATTAAAAATTAATTAAATTCTAAAAAAATAAAATAATAATAATAAATATTACAAATTAGTAATTAATATTAAAAAATGAATATTAAAATTTAGTAAATAAAATTTTATAGATTAAAAAACTATTTATAATTTTTTAATTCTTATGATTAATTAAATGAATTTTAAACACACAAAAATGAAGAATAATGAATAAATAAATAACAAAAATTATATAAATAACATAATTACTAAAAATGAATTATATTAACTATTTAAATTATAAAAATATTAAAAAAGTCCATTTAAATAAATTAATTATATTAATTTTAGAAATTTTAAAAAAATTAAAAAAAATTGAATAAAATTGAATAAATATTAGTTATATAAGTTAAAAATATATTAAAAATAATAAAACTATATTAATAATTATTTAAAAAAGAATAAATTCTAAAAAATTTAAAAATATATATATTAAACCAAAGAATATTAAAATTGAATAAATTTAAAAAAAATTAAAATTTGTAACAATAATTACATGAATTGAAAACAAATAAAAATGAATAAAAATAAATAAATATATGCTATTAATTATAAAAATAACAAAATTATTATAAATAAATTATATTGAATTTAAAAACATTAAAATTAAAATACATTTATAGAAATCAATTATATAAATTTCGAACATATTAAAAACATTAAAACATAATAAAAATGAATAAATATAAATCATATAAATTACGAACATATTGAAAATATTGAAACTTCGTAAATATATATATATATATATACACATTATAAAAAATGAATCAATTCTAAAAATATTAAAAATAAATAAATATAAAAAATGAAAAATTAAACTATAAGAATATTAAAATTGAATAAATAAAATTGAATAAATTACAAAAATATTTTAAGAAAAGTGAATTCATAACATTAATTCCATAAATTGCAAACATGTAAAAAATGAATAAATAAATAAAAATATTATTGCTAATTATTTATTTCTTTATTGTTTTGATTGTATATAAAAATATAAATAATTATTAACCTTTATAAATTTTTTTTTAAAATTAAATGTATACATATTTAAAAATGTATAAATAACTATTAAATTTAAATATATTTCAAATAATATTAAATGAATAAATATTAAAAACGGATAAATTATAGGAAATACTAAAAATAGAGAAATATTTAAAATGAATAAATAATATTGAATGAATAAATAGAAAAACACATACAAATATACATACAAAAACATAAATGTACACATACATGCACGTACAAGTACACATACACATGAACATACACATATACATACACATACACGTATGTATACACATACATACAGGAACATGCACATACAAACACATACCATAGAAACATACATATGCATGTACATGTACATACACATACACATACTCATACACGTACACATACACCTACACATACACATACACATACACATACACATACACATACACATACACATACACATACACATACACATACACATACACATACACATACATACACATAGATATACATTTGCACATTCATACACATACATATACTCATACACATACACATACACATACGTGCATATACATACACATACTCAAATATACAATTTCATACATGTTCATACACATACATGTACACAAAAATACACATACAAACATGACATATACATACATACATAAAAACATACATACATACATACATACTTGTACATAAACCTAAAAGTACACATATACAAACACACATACAAATACACATGCATATGCATTCACATATTGAAGGTTCATGGCATAGTGGAAGCACCTACTTAAGAAAAAAATAAAGGTTATTGTCCGATTCAATGGATAATTCTCTAATAGTTCAAGATGTAGATGTCCTGACAAAAAAAACCACTGAATATTGACATGGGAAACTCATGGAACCTGAAGAAGATCTTGTATATGTTAAATTTATAATAAATTTAATTATATCTGAATTATAAAGAATACCCAGTCTTGGGATCTTTCTTTGATGATGATGTTGATCATCCGAAACCCTTTTTAGATTTCCTTAATTCTCTATGAAGGACCCAATGTAGAGCCCCTTTATAATTGATCTGTAAATGATCCTTTGATCTCCAAACGTCATTGAGGGATCGTTAGGTTCTAGCACGGTGGGTTGAATCCACACAATAGACATAATAACCTATTTATAGAGTTAGGATTTATGTAAAAATATTATTTAATTGTAAGATGACCCTTAAATAATATAACACACCTTATCTTACCCCATTACATAAAATAATAATATTTTTTCATGGCTTCTAATAACTGAAGAAATAATAAATATTATTTTATCAGCTTATAAATTTATATTTATCACCAGATACGATCTTGTTCTTCTCATACTCATCGACATTCATTGAATACCTTAATATATATTAATTAATTAACCATTCATTGATAAATATTATATTTATAGCATATTGAATAAATATTTATTAAATATTAAATAAATAATATTTGTATTTGTATTCACAATCTGCCAAATAAATATTTATTTAGTTTATATGATCAATAAAACTTGAATAAAATTATTCCTTGTTCTTAAGAATAATATTTGTTCCATTAATTAAATTCTAATAGAATTTAATAAAGATCAATAGAATCACTTAGTGTGTGATCCTCTAGGATTATTTCTCATTGAAATTTGGTGGACTTGCCTAAATTCTATGATTATTATCAAGCAACGGGCCAAGGAACCCAAGAGAAAGAAGTTAATGTCACAAATTCAATAACCCCACACAAATACTAATGGTGTAATATAATCCATTTATCATAATATCTCATCAACCAGGTTTCACATCTATTCCATCAACCTATTGCTCGATACGTCTTTCTTTGACTATCTAAAATAAATTCATCGTTATACCGTGTCCATGGAATTTTATGTGACAGTTCCATTTCAATCAAAGGGATGATATATCAACTTCCATTAATATGGAAGGGAAAACCCCTTCCCCAACATATTAATTAATAACACATCACTCATAGCACACCTAATGTATCCAACTTCTCCATGAACTACATCATCAAGGTTTATGAAATACATCTAACTGTGTGAGTCGTAACATGATTTAATACTAACATTAATTCCTAATGACCATTACACATGCTCTTAGATAGGAATATATATTGACACACACACACATATATATATATATATATATTCACTATAAGTGTGTATGTTCTCAAAATCTCTCATATTGGAGATTACAAAGTGTGAACTTCATAAGAAGAAGTCTCATCTACTTATGATTACTCACAACTGATAGTCAATATTCTATTTATCCCATCATAGTATGTTATCCAACTATATGACTATATTTAAGAATATCGTCATGAAATTTCAAGGTTCTCGTCATAGTGGGGAACTACTATGACCATATCAACATGAAAGATAGTATAGGACATTATTACCTTAATATCATGCAGAATAAGAAACAATTCGTAATACTATGTTTAATTAATATTCAAATATTAAATTAAACATGTAATATAATGTAAAAATAGTTGGTTATAGAACACTAACTCCCACATACCCCCACTTGGAATAGATCCAACTATATATAACTTTCAATCTCCTAGACCTCAAATGATGATCATGTTTCTGTTAATTTAACGATTTAGTAAAGGGGTCCTCCAAATTTTATTCTATTGATATTATGCTCAATATGACTTCACTTATTTGAGAGAAATCAAGGAAGAGTGGATACTTCCAAAGTATGTTCTTCATCCTCTAATGTGAGGTTTGATATTTTGAGAGAGCCACCCCTACATTATTATCACAAATAAAGTGTGATAATATCATTACTTCTAGAAACCACATCAAGATCTTGAAATATTTTTTTTGTTAAAACTAATTATTTAACTACCACAAAAACCACAATATACTCGGACTCTACTATAGAATCTGCAACCATATATTTTTTGAGCACTTACAGCTTAGAACACCTTCATTGAGAGTAAAAACATATCATTTATGTGATTTTAGATCATCTTGGACTATTTTGAAACTAGAATTTTTATATCCAATGATGAATAGTTCCTCATCTCATCTATATACTAGGAACATATCCTTAGTATTCCTCAGATAATTAAGTATAGGCTTGACTACCATACAATGGTGGTAACCTAGGCCAACTTAATATCTACCTTCCACACTCGACGCATAGGAAACATCTATCCTACTAAATAATATATCACACTCGACTAAACCAATCGTTGACATGTATAGAATCATTTTTATTCTTTTTATTTCTTCATTTTTAAGGTAAAATTCACTTAAAAAGATGAATTTCACATGGCATTGGAAAAAAATCCCATCATAGATTATTCTATACTGAATATCTTTAGTATATTGTAAATTTGTGTACCTTGACTTAGACTGAGTAGCCTATTGGATCTATAATGTTGGATCTTGATCCTAATTATATATGTTTTTCTACCTAAGTAATTCATTGAGAATAATTTATTCAATCAGGAATTAATAGACTGTATGACTAATATTTCATTTCCAATAAGTAATATGTCATCGACATATACTATAAAATAATAATTGCACTCCCCCTAAACCATTTTTCGACATAAGGATCATATTAATTATTTATGAAACCAAATTCTATTATGGATTTATAAAATCGATTGTTCCACAACTTGGATTCTTTCTATAATACATAAATAGATCTTTTCAATTTACATACATTTTTTGTATCCTTTGGCTTCATAAACACTTCAAGTTTTATCATATAGACATCTTCCTAAAGGTTCATGTTAAAGAAGGTTATTTTTTAGACATTTTATAAATATAAAATTCATGGTATGTTGTAATGACATGTATAAATATTTTGGATTTTAGACTAGAAACTAGTAAAATTGATTCATAATATTCTATGACTTAATGTTGTTTGATCCATTTTTCAACCACACGTGACTTATAAGTATTAACTTTTCCATCCATTTCCAACTTCTTCTTGAATAACCATTTATAACCAACATTATTTACAAACACTAAAGTATCTTCCAAAACCCAAATTTATTTTGTTATATATAATCCATTTCATAATTCATAGCTTCTCTCCACTTCAAAAAATTTGTGTTGATTTCTAGTTCCATGTAATTTACGGGATCATTATTATCTGCCAATAATGAGTCGCTATCCTTGGTGGCTAGAAAACCATACAGGTTTGGTTCTCTAACCTCTCTTGTAATCTTACATTGTACTTGTGTCTTTGGAACTTCTTCTTACATAGGGATTTATTGAATTTGTTCATATTCCAAATCATGTGCATCTTGAGCCTGGACTTCATCAAATCATATCTCACTCCCACTATATTATTTAGAGTTTTGATCTTTCTTAAGGAATATAGAACATCTTTCAAACACAACCTTTTAACTGAAGGGTTGTACAGGTAGTGTCCTCTTATTCCTATGGTATATCTTTTAAAGATAAACTTTTTTCCTCAAATTTCATTTTTTTACCTTAAGAGGCCTTAATAGATACTTCACATACCCAAATATATAAATAAAACAAAATGGGTTTGTTTACAATTCACAATCGGTAAGGAATATTATATGTATCTTTAGTTGGCACCCAGTTTAGTATGTATGTTTTTGTTTGTAATGAACATCCCTTAAAGGATAGTTGTAGGCTCGTATGATAGAATAAAAATTATATTTATATTATTATTAAAATAAAATACCCACCCACATAGGGAATGAAAATAATAGAGGCTAATTGAATCACCCCTCACAATGAGTTTACAATCATTTTTCGGGACCCCATAGTATTATAAACAATAATAGTGTCGATAGGATTCCCTTTTCTCGCCAATGTGTCCACCTCATAATTTCCTTCCCTCTAAGTGTGGCCAACACCAATGCCCACAATTAATGAATACCCTACATTTCATAAAAAAATAATCTTATTCCCCTAGGGATATTTACATTCCATAAATAATTTCTACAAGCATGGTGGAGTCAGATTCAACCTCCCCAATATTAATATAGTAAAGCGTACACAATGTAAGACTAGTGATGATCGCTCTTACCTCTGGTCTAATATAATTAACTAGACCATGGTATGAGATGAAAACCAAGATCATCGATCCCATGTTATCCTAAATAATCACAACCCCTTTTATTTCCTTGTAATAACATGATTCTTCCACATTAAACTTCAGCCTCATTCTTATTGGGATCCATTTTACCCATCTACTTTGGATACTTCTACTACTTACATCTGTTTTAATAAATATCCTTGTAAGAAATATCATTAATGAAAAATAATACCCTTATAAATTGATAATCACTCCATATTTCACCTTGATATACTTCACATGGACCTAGAAAAAAATGAACATCCTATCATCTATCACATTTTTTATAAATTCCCAAATCACCCAACACACAACATAAAAATTTAGGCTTCTTATGTTAACCTCCACAACTTGCTATCCATCTCCCTAGAACCAAAATTCCATAAAGTCCAAGATAGATTCCTCACTCCCATAGATTCGCATTCCCTTCCACATAAAATTACCATTGCCCATTACCCATTCACATTGTAAAAAGAGATTCTTGATGGATTCCAATCTTTTTTATGAAAAACATTAGTATCACGATGACATTATGACACCCTTCTTAAACACATTATCATATGTGGGTAGATCTTGGTTCCTAAAATTCCACGCCATATATTTCATCTTTATTAGGATCTCATTTCCCCATATTCATGATTCCCATTCAACCAACTCATTTTTTGAATGCATCGTATCTCGTAAATCCTAACTATTATATCACCGCTAAGACAATTAAAAAAACATCTATTAGGCTTCCCAATATAAGGACACGGCCTTAAACATTACATAATATTGAATTAAATGAATAATTCACATTTAGGATCTTATCAGGTATAGAGTTTTAGAGAATTAGTCCTTAACTATTACATAACAAATTGAATATTACAAGTAGACACTACTACTCAGTATCCATTTTTTCATAAAATAAAAACTCTTAAAATGAAACATGTCTAGTTCAATAATTTTAGACAGCATGAATTTTTTTTTATCCCATCCTTGACCCTATTCCACAATATTTCCTGTGAAAAACATTTTAAAAAAACTTTTGATGAGCATAAAAAGCTCATTAAGGGATACACAAATAAGGAAAACTGTTAGTTTTTCAAAAAAATAGGTAAACCATGAATACATTATCATAAGTAAAAAATTTCACCTTTATTAAGTATTAAATATTCATCACTGAATAAAAGATCATAACTTACCCTTTTGTAGCCAAAATATTACCATAAAACCCATATAAAGAACACATAACATATAATGGTAAATTGGGAAATAAACATACTTAAATGGAATAACCATACGGTCTACTTCCACACATATCACTAAATGGAATATCCATACAGCCGACTTTCATACCCAATGCATTGGAGGTTATAACGTAACTACTCGTTCTGGTATTCACGACACCACCCATCATTTGGTTAATCACGTAACCACCCATCAAATGTCCAAGTACCATTATAAGATCATAGCACATAAAATATTTCAAATATAAACCTTTAACTATTAACATTTCATTTTCAATCACAAAATATAATTTCAAGATATTGGAAAAATCAATGCTTTATCAAACCATTTTTCAAACCATTTAATAAAGAGATTTTTTTTTGAATAAGAGTTTCCCATACTAATTTGAAGCTTTTAAAGGAATTAAAATTTTAAAACAATAATGTACATATAAATAAATCCTTATAACCATTTTTAAAACATGGAAATTAATGATAAAGATTTAGAAGAATAAATATTTAAAACATTTAAAACAATATTTTAGTTAAAGAGTTTTTAACAAAATGAGAGACGCTTGAATACAAATAATTGAGGAAAAACATTTAATAAAAACATTGTAATATCATTATAGTATAGGGATTCATGATATAATATTTAAAATCATAGTATATAAACCATAGAAGAGGGAATTGGTTCATAAAAAAAACAATTCTCAATGGAAATGTAAATTGATATGAAATCCCTTATAAAAATGGTATCTTTAAATTAAGGATAAATAAACCTCATAATTATGTGTGAAAAATATAAATACACCCAATATAAGTGGATATTAAGTGTAAAACAATCATAGTTCATTCACAAATATTAATAGTATGACATATTCAATAAGTACAAGTTGAACCCAAAGAATCGAAATTGGGTTAAGAAGTTCCCCTATAAAAATTCCACAGCCTAACAACGTCTCTTTAAAATTCAGAAAATGAGTTGATGAGATAAAAATGGTATCTCATCACTTGGACATAAATTAGACATCAATAAGGATATATAAGAATATATCCCAACATAAAAAGATGTAAATTAAAAGACATAACAAAAATAATTCTTTTAAAAAGGGGAGGGTGAAAGGTTCCCTTACTGATTTTGTAAATTACAAAACATATGCCACATGAAAGAAGAATCATACAATGAAGATGTATATACTCATAAATGAAATTATATTACACAAAGAGTACAATCATGTTCAGTAAATACACCACACAAAAGAATGTAGTGGCAAATATAGCATGTATCTCATGGGGATAAAAAGTGAGATGAAAACCCCTTACCACGTTGTAATCAATCGAGTCGTATGACCCAATGTTAAAAACAACAAAATGAATCACAAAATACCATGAATGTTGGAACCACCTTGTGTATAGGTTTGTATTTTTTGTCAATCATTGTCAATGGAATATCAAAATGAAAGAGATCAATAAGTACTCCAATAAAATGGAGGAATGGAAGCTCACAATGAAGGAGATCATGAAGTACTCCGATGAAGTAGAGGAGTAGCGACTCAGACGATTGTTGTACTGATCGTAAGTTCAAAGAACATGTGTCAAAGGTGATACATTGTTTATAACAATGAAGAATGTGGGGTGCGATCCATCTGAGGTCGATTAAAGAAGAATGAGGTGACAACCATGCAAGAGACTTCTTGAATAATAAGATCACATGTTTTGCATGAAGTTGATCATGACGGTTGAAGAAGAAGACAATGTGCAATGATTGGAATTCTGCGATAGCCATGCACATCACATTGTCATAGAAGATGATGATGCTAAAGTTGTTCCGTCAAATACTACATATCACAATAGTGGAGGTTGTGATAAAAGAAGAAGAGTTGCTGAAGTATACAGATCACCAAGAAGAAGCGCTGTTGAGGTGATCATCCTTGTCGACAAAGCAAACAGACGACATACAAAGTTGTTGGAAAAAGAGATTCTATGGAGTCATGTCGAGTTCGCGGACTGTGGATAATGATCCATGTTTCATTCAAGGAACGTTGAAAAAGGAATGGATGAACTGGAGGCGGACAAAAAGAACAACATTGGAGGTGGCACCGTTTTCCAGTGTTTTCCAAATTTTTGGGGTCCAAAATTTGGAGGTTGGTGAGCATCGCGAAAAGAGGATTTCCAGGAAGATCATAATTTAATATGGAAAAGGCATGAGTTTCGCGAAGAGGGGATGCATGGACTGGATTTCGTGAAGACCCGAATAATGGAGTCGGTGAGTCTTCGCGATTACGTCAAGCTTCGCAAATAGCAGCGGCTGGAGAGCTTCGCGGCGATGAAGGGCTTTGCGAGGGAGCTTCGCGGTGAATGCACGAAGGAATGTTGGGCTTCGCGAAGGGAGCTTCATGGTGCTGTCGCGATGGGATGTTGACGGTGATTCTTCGCGACTACGTCAAGCTCCGCGAACAGAATATTGTCGTGGAGCTTCGCGATTTGGACAGAATTCCGGCAGAAACTTTGAAGCTTCACGATTTGAGATGATGTGGAGTTGACTTCGCGTGGAAGGGACGAGGGTCAGTGGAATCGCCTATAAATAGAGGCCGACCCCCTCCAGAGAAGTTGAGAGATCTCTCAACAAAAAACCATTGCTCTCGGTTCGCAAAGGTCACTCGCGAAGGTAGTTTTTCTTCGCGAAAGTTGAGCTTTTCGGCGGTTATCCGAGCTCCGCGAAAAGGTTGCGCCCCGCGTTGGCTCATTAAGCTTCGCGAAGAGGCAGGAGCTTCGCGGCGACTTTCCCAGCTCTGCGAAAAGAGTTCGCCCCACGTTGGCTCATTAAGCTTCGCGAAGTGGCAGGAGCTTCGCGGCGACTTTCCCATCTCCGCGAAAAGAGTTCGCCCCGCGTTGGCTCATTAAGCTTCGTGAAGAGGCAGGAGCTTCGCGGAAACTTTCCCAGCTCCGCGAAAAGATTTCTCCCCGCGTTGGCTCAGTGAGCTTCACAAAGTGGCAGGATCTTCGCGATAGCCAAGCATTGCGAAGGTTTGAGCATCGCGAGAGTGCTTCACGATTGAGCTTCGCGAAAAGGCATGGGCTCTGCTCAGAATTGCTTGAGCTTTCCAAAATTGGGAGCCGTGCGAAGTAGGGTACTTTGTGAAGACCCTTTCCTAAGGTTGTTCGCCCAGTAGACAGGGGAAAGAGGAGTATTCATCAGTGGATGAAATCTGGACTTTGACAGAGCATCAATTATTGAGCAATCACACAAGTGATTGTGATTCAGGCAAACAAGAACAGGGGATCTAGTGCATTCAGTCATTGCACTAAAGGAGGATTGAACAGAAAAGTGCATCAACTCTGAACTCTGATGCAAGCAAAGTCTCATGCTGAACAGGAGACACAGAACTTTATGTCTATCCATTGAAGGACTTTCACATCTATAAACTGTGTGAGACTTCACCCAACGGCAGTGAGCCAGGGGGAGTCAACGGGAGTGACCCGAGGGAAGCAGTGAGCTATCCCTGAACCTTTGTAAAGGCAGTGAGCCTGGGCCAAAGTGACTGTGCCCGAACAGTTGTATCCGCAGCTAGTGAAGCATAGTGGATTTAGGTACGAACGGAAACCTGTCGGCGTATGCTTCTTGGACGTAGCCCTTAGTGGTGAACCAAGTAAAAATAGATGTGTCATCTATCTCTGCATGTGAATGTTTAATTGCTGATCATATCCATCATACAGGTTTAATTAGTTCCTACCAACGTGGGAACAAGATCCACAACTTAAAGAAGAAAAAGTTGCCACCCTGATTCACCCCTCCCCTCTCAGGGTGTCCCGGGGTCCTACAATGAATATAATGAAATTACTGATAATATATATCAAAAGGAAGTACAAAATACACCACATCCAACAAATAAGTGGCTAACATTGGAAATCTCACGGAATTAAAAGTGAAATAAGAAATTCCCTTACAAAAATTCGGCAGCCTAACGACACCACTAAAAAATTATTAAAATGAATTGATGAGAGTAAGAGGGGGTCTCTCATCATATTAAAATACAAAATAAAGTATGGTGAATATAAAAGAACATCCTTCAACATAAGAATTTGGAGCATAAAATAAATGACATAAAAGAGAGTACTTGAAAAGAAAGAGAGAGGTCGGATCCCTTACCTCGTGTCTGACTTGACTCGATCGTTCTTTAATCTCCTGAATAATAAAAAAACATTAATTTATACTTGATTAAGAACCTTTTTCAAGTTTATTATTCATTTTATATATCTTATTACCTTGTTATAAACATTATGTAATCATTTAAGTTACTAACGTTCACTTTGTTGATATTTGGTACTTGAGTCAAAAATGAACACCTTATATTTACAAGTTGTTCATGTGGTCAATAGTCCATTATATCCATAATTACATTAATGATTTAAATATCATATATATATCATATATATTCATTATATACATGTATTTATAATAGTACATAACATTTGCAGGTAAGAAATGAAATGCACCATTCATGGAGACGGTAAGCTGTATGTACGCATGAATGCTATTTTCATTTCTATTTCTTATTTTAATAGAATTAATACATAATGATACAAAGGTATATTATAATTCCAATATAATATCATTTATATTATCATTAATTCTATCATTTATACATCCCACATAAGGAATTAACGAATCACATAACTTTGAGGGGGCGGTAGTCCGCACTTCCTCTAATGAGATTATCGTATTTACACACTATGGAAACCATAAAGGATTGATATAAATGGGAAGTATAGAAGCATAATGAAATAATAAACATAATATATATCATATATAAATACATTTACATCATAATGTCCACCATGAGAGGCGGTAGGATATAATCGAACAATCATCGTTTCGTGAGGCGTTAGTTTTCCATCCACAGAAACATTATGTTCTTCATCCATTATTTGGAGTTGTGTTTAAGTGTAGCTCGAATAATTATCCTAAAAACATTATAGTATATTGAGGATACTGGTGTTGTTACAAAAGAACGTAAATAAAAATATCTTAGGGGTTGGAGAAGTAAAATAATAGAAAACAATTTAAGAGAAATCGTTGCCTTTAATTTGGGTAACTTTCTTTGGATTGAACCAAAATAACTTCTTGAAGTAACTTGTGCCTAATGTAAGTCTTCTAGGAGGAGGATAGGTATGTCGGAAGTGTAATTGGTCAGAGTTTTGATGATCCAAATGGCTTGAGAGGTCTGAGGAATTGGTTAGAAGTGGTCTCCTTTAATAAGGGAGAGGATGGGATCTTTAGGAAAGTGTGAAAATATTATATTATAATATAATGATATTCGATTTGAAATGGTACAAAAATCAATAATGTAGAAGGTTATATGACTCATATTATAAATAAAATCATCCAATCATAATTGTACATGTGTTGGATAATAATTTAATCATTATAACCTTATTTATTTAAATCATTTATTAATGCGGAAAATACTCTACCATTATTGTGTCAAAACTAATTTAATTTATTTGATGTCTAAAAATTATAAAAAAAACTACCATGATGTAGGAAATATTTTTATCTTTCCAAAGAATATTTTTAGTCAAAAATAGGACTTTTATATCACCATATAAAAATTAATTTTTAAAATATATTTGTTAATGTCAATTTTGTCTTCCCATTAAATTAATTAATCTAAATTGTCATTTTCACTACCAAGTGGATCAATGGGGTCCCCAAATCGACCCCAAGATTACCATGGTCGTTACTAACTCAACCAATAAAGTTTAGACAAGTGTTAAGTTAATTTTCAATTATTATGATATTCTTTTTACCTTGAATTAACCTATTTACCTTTAACTGCGGTAAATAAAAGTCAACAGTTACTATTCACCAAAAATTATTTTCATCTTATTGAACCACATTTTACTTCTTGATAACAAAAATGTATGTCAGATTTTCGAAATTCAATTCACAGAAGTGTTAAAATTTCATTAAAATGAAAAAGTCAGTTTTTTAACTACCACTAAGTGGTTTCACTATTCATCAAATATTGATGTTTTTCATAAAAATACCAAAAATTCAGCCTAAGCTATATTTGATATTCCAAATTCAAAAATGATGCCTATTTATCAAAATTCAAAACATAGAAGGTCATTAATTAATTTTAAAATTAATTCTCGTTATCAAAACGGACAGCGTGTTTTTAAGAAACAATAACTATCAAAAGATTGATACTTGTTTATGTCCAATTTCATAGTGAAATTAATTGCAATGACCAAAATTGGATTAAATGGTAAAAATATATTTTAATTTCACTTTAAAACCCATTAAAATGATAATCTAACAATATAAATAAATTAGATTAAAAGGAACTTTTGAATTGAAATACAATATTTTTCATTATTCATTAAAAAATGAACTTTATCGGAAAAATTCCAAAAATTTACACAGAGTAAATTTTGATGTCCCCATTATAAAGAATAATTTTATTTGGTCATATATAATGTATTAAAGTGACGAAATCAAGATTTAAAAAGGGTTCTCCATTAAAAGGCGGTAAATCGTCCTTTAAATGTAAATTATGCTTAAAATTAGATTCATTCATATTTTAAGCCTCTAACTTTTTATTGGATAAATGTAAATACATTTGACAATAATGTATAATCATATTGTAGTTAGGTTTGTTCATTCCCACCAATAAAATTCCTAGGAGTTAACGACCATTTAAAATTATAATATTATATTATTAGTGTGCAACGTAAGATTTCAAAGACACTCGTTGTTGCATATCGGGTATGCTATTGAACATAGAAACCCTTTTAGAGTAAATTTATATTTAATTTAAAAATATTAATAAATATGAAAATTCCATATTCTTCATTTATTCGGGATGTTACATCCTTCCCCCTTTTTGAGAATTGCGTCCTCACAATTTCAAAATTTGGCTTGGAAACATTCTTGAAAGCCCCACATCGGAAAAGGAGTAAATTATACTATCACTTTAAAAGAAAGAAAGAAAAGTACAAAGGTCACCTAAGACAATAGATAATAGTATTCCATGAAAACGTGGATATGGAAGAAAAAACAAAGTGTCAAGTTCTGATGGAGAGTGTTAGAAAACATGTTTAGAAGAAAGTTAAGCACCAGAAAATCACAAACTTGTGATGTGTTAAACGTTATTTGATTCCCTAGTAGGAAAAGTTAATAGACAATTTTTTTTGTTTTAAGTTACTTTTCATTGAGGAATTTATTTATGAGCTTAACTAAATCATAAAAAACGTACTTACTTTTCATATATACTTTCATCTCTTACTAGATTTCTTACACAAACTCATATTTTCACCAAAAGAAGATTATTTACGATGACTTGTTCGCATTAAGAGCACTATAATCAACTTTGAGAGAATCACCTAATCCAATAAAGATGAAATATATATTTTCCATGACTTTATACTATAAACAAAACCAAAATGGTTAGTACAAGATAAGATAATCACCAAAAGGATAACCCTTTATCAAAATAAATACTACTCTTAATCTCCAAAATTTGTCTTAACAAAACCCAATGTTCAACAAAGGCCATTCAATAAATAGTTATCCTTAGAATTCTTCAAAGTAATCCAAACTAAGATTGAAACCCAAATCTCTAAAGGATTTAATCACATAGTCTTCCAAGGTAAATCTTAACATTTATCTCCAAATAACATCAGTTACTCTTAAAGTCCCATACTAAAAAGTAATTAACCTAATCACATATCCTCTATGATAGGTTAATAATTTCCATAGATAACCCAAAGTCAACTTATTCAGGATTCATAAGATCATCTAACTATAAATAATTAGTCATACTAACCAGGGACTTCACGTAGTCCAGTGGTAGGTGTTAAATACCAGTCGCACTTTGGTTGTGGGTTCGATTCCCATATCTTCGTCCGATGCGACGGGTTTTCACATGGTTTTCATGCTGTACCTTTTCAAAAACTACATAATTTTATAACATTCCCAAAAAGATATAAATTCATAAAAAATAACCATAACATATTTTAACCACAAAGGTTATCTAATAACTTTCGTTTTGCATCCCAAAATGTATTAACCGGTAATTGCCTCAAATTCGAGGATCATATAAACCCAAATGGTTATCTATAACTATAAACACAAAATAAAAGATAATAATTCCTTGAATAAAATTTTCATATATCAAAATTTAGGGTTACACATACTATAAAAAGTATTCTAATGTAATCCCATCATCAAAAGAGACTTAATACTTTTAATCATTTCACCATCCTAAAATTTACCATAACTCTTGAATCCCTTATATGTTGACCTCTTACTCATTCAACGTTCTTCATGATCCATTAACCATTATTTACCAACTTATTCTGAAATACTTCTTTCCTACATAGAAAAATCATGAATCATATCTTAAGATTCAGTAATATCAAAACATATGTTAAGAATTAATCCATACCTTTCATTGGTCATTGTTAGTTTATTCATCCTCAATCGGAATGGAATTAGGTGTTGGTAAACATATATCTGTATGATCCAAGTGATCCCATTCCTGAAACCTCTTCGTAGGACATGTGTTTTCATAATGATGATGCACACCACATTTAAAACAATCAATTGATCCCTCGAGAATAACTTCTTTCCCTTTCCTAGAGTCAACTTGATGCTTCCTTTTTCCATGGCAGGTTCTTGCTTTATGACCTTCATTTACACTTCTATAGAATCTTTCTATCCCTTTGAAACATTTTCCTCCATTTTTATTTCCACATCTTTGACACATAGGTTTTTTTACACACTTACCTTTATGATTATTACCTGAACTTCTGTAGGGATTTGTTTCTCACATATATGATGCTTTATAAAGATCACTAAGGTTTATGTGGTAAATAAAGACTCTAGATAGTTGGTTGATAATAACCACAAGTTTTCTCATTGTAGCTCTTATATCATTCATTTTCTCGTTCAGAAAACTGTCACAGTTTTCTTCACATACACTCTTACTTTGGTGCCTGCTAGATCCCGCCATTTACTAAAACCAAAAAGGTCATTGTGAGTATATCAGTAAAATCATCATATAATATCTTATTAATGTAAATACCAAGATATACTTATTCATGTTATCTTAAACTCATTCACTTTATCTAAAAAAACTATGACTCTTTTTGAAATCCTTACCATTATGGTAATGTCACTTATGCTTGAAGAATTCCCTAACCTCTAAAGTTATCTAAACTGACCTCTGATACCAACTATAAGGTCTCGGACTTAATCATTACATAATATTGAACTAAATGATTAATTCAAATTGAAGATCTTTTTAGGTTTAGAGTTTTAGAGAATTATGCCATAAATATTACATAACAACTTGAATATTACAAGTAGACACTACTACTCAGTATCCATTTTTGACATAAAATAAAAACTCTTAAAAAGAAACATGTCTAGTTCCATAATTTTAGAAAACATGAATTTTACTTGATCCCATATTTGACCCTATTCCACATTATGTCCTGTGAAAAACATTTCAAAAAAACTTGGGATGAGTATAAAAAGCTCAGTAAGGGATACACAAAGAAGGAAAACTGTTAGTTTTTCAAAACAATAGGTAAACCATGAATACATTATTATAAGTAAAAATTCTCACCTTTATGAAGTAGTAAATGATCTTTACTGAATAAAAGATCATTACTTACCCTTTTGTAACCAAAAGATTACCATAAAACCAATATAAATAACACATAACATATAAAGGTAACATGGGACATAAACATACATAAATGGAATAACCATACAGCCGACTTCCACACATATCACTAAATGGAATATCCATACGGCTGACTTCCATACCCAATGCATTGGAGGTTATAACATAACCACTCGTCCTCTTATTTATGGAACCACCTGTCATTTGGTTAATCACGTAACCAGCTGTCAAATGTCCAAGTACCATTATAAAATCATAGCACATAAAATATTGAAAATATAAACCTTTTACTATTAAAATTTCATTTTAAATCAAAAAATATCATTTCAAGATATTGGCAAAATCAATGCTTTATCAAACCATTTTCAAACCCATTTAATAAAGAGATTTTTCTTGAATCAAAGTGTCTCACACCACTTTAAAGATTTTAAAGGAATTAATATTTTAAAAAAATAATTTCCATATAAATAAATCCTTAAACCATTTTTAAAACATCTACATTAATGATAAATATTTATAAGAATACATCTTTATAACATTTAAAACAATATTTTAGTTAAAGTGTTTTTAACAAAATGAGAGATGCTTGAATACAAATAATTAAGGAAAAAAATTTAATAAAAACTTTTTAATATCATCAGAATAAAAGGATTCGTGATATAATATGTAAAAGAATAGTATATAAACCATATAAGAGGGAATTGGTGCATAACAAAAATGAAGTCTCAATGGAAATGTAATTTGAGATGAAATCCCTTATAAAAATGGTATCCTTAAATTAAGGATAAATCAATTTCATAATTATGTGTTAAAAATATAAATACACCCAATATATGATGATATTAAGTGTAAAACAATCAGAGTTCATTCAAACATATTCATAGGATGACATATTCAATAAGTACAATTTGAACCCAAAGAATCGAAATTGGGTTAAGAAGTTCCCCTGTAAAAATTTCACAGCCTAACGACATCTCTTTAAAATTCATAAAAAGAGTTTATGAGATAGAAAGGGTATATCATCACTTGGACATAAATTTTACATAAATAAGGATATATAAGAATACATCCCAACATAAATATATGTAAATTAAAGGACATAAAAAATTAAGTCTTTTAAAAAGAGGAGGGTGAAAGGTTCCCTTACCGATTTGGTAACTTACAAAACATATGCCACATGAATGAAGGATAATAAAATGAAGATGTATATAATCATAAATGAAAGTATATTACACAAATAGTACAATCATTGGGAGTACATTCACCACACAAAATAAATTATTGGCAAATATAGCATGTATCTCCTTTGGATAAAAAGTGAGATGAAAACCCCTTACCACGTTGTAATCAATCGAGTCTTATGAACCAAAGTTAATAACCACCAAATGAATCACAGAATACCATGAATATAATGATATTCATGATAATATATATCAAAATGTAGTAAAAAATACTCCACATTCAATAAATAAGTGGCGAACATTGGAAATATCACGGAATTAAAAGTGAGATAAGAAATCCCCTTACAAAAATTTGGCAGCCTAACAGCGCCACTTAAAAATTATTAAAATGAATTGATGAGAGTAAGAGGGCGTCTATCATCATATGAAAATACAAATTATAGTATGGTGAATATAAAATAACGTCCTCCAACATAATAACATGGATCATAAAAGAAATGACATAAAAAAGAGTACATGAAAAGAAAGAGAGAGGTCGGATCTCTTACCTTGTGTCCGACTTGACTCGATCGTTCTTTAATCTCCTGAATAATAAACTAAAGTTAATTTATATTTGCTTAAGAACCTTTTTCAAGTTTATTATTCCTTTTATATAACTTATTACCATGTTATAAACATTATGTAATCATTTAAGTTAATAATGTTCATTTTGTTGATATTTGGTACTTGAGTCAAAAATGAACACCTTATATTTACAAGTTGTTCATGTGATCAATATTAAATTATATCCAGAATGATATTAATGATTTAAATATCATATATATATCATATATATTCATTATATACATGTATTTATAATAGTACATAACATTTGCAGGTAAGAAATGAAATGCACCGTTCATGGATACGGTAAGCCGTACGTACGCATGAATGCTACTTTCATTTCTATTTATTATTTTAATGGAATTAATACATAATGATACATAGGTATATTTTATTTCCGCATAATATCATATATATATATAATATCATTTACTATATCCTTTATACATCCCACATAAGGCATTAATAAATCACATCACATTGAGGGGGCGGTAGTTCGCACTTCCCCTAATGAGATTATCATATTTACCCACTTTGAAAACCATAACGGGTTGATATAACTGGGAAGTACAGAAGTATAAGGAAATAATAAACATAATATATATCATATATAAATACAGTTCCATCATAATGGCCACCATGAGAGGCGGTAGAAGATAATCGAACAATCATCATTTCGTGAGGCGTTAGTTTTCCATCCACTGAAACATTATGTTCTCCATCCATTAAATGGAGGTGTGTATAAGTGTAGCTCGAATAATTCTCATAAAAACATCCTAATATATTTAGGATACTGGTTTTGTTACAAAATAATGGAAATAAAAATATTTTAGGTGTTGGAGAAGTAAAACAAAAGAAAATAATTTAAGAGAAATCGTTACCTTTAATTTGGGTAACTTTCTTTGGATTGAACCAAAAGGACTTCTTGAAGTGCCTTCTGCCTAAGGTAAGGCTTCTAGGAGGAGGATAGGGATGTAAGGAGTGTAAGTGGGAAGAGTTTGGACGAGCCAAATGGCTTGAGAGGTGTGAGTAATTGGTTAGAAATGGTCTCTTTTTATAAAGGAGAGGAGGGGTTCTTTAAGAAAGTGTGAAAATATTATTTTATAATATAATGATATTCTGTTTAAAATGGTCCAAAAATAATTACGGTCGAATATAAGATGACTCTTATTCTAAATAAAATCATCCAATCATAATTGGACTTGTTTTGGATAATAATTTAATCATTATAACCTTATTTATTTAAATCATTTATTAATGAGGTAAATTCTGCATCATTATTGTGTCATACATAATTTAATTTATTTGATGACTAAAAATTATAAAAAAATACCATGATGTAGGAAATATTTTTATCTTTCAAAATAATATTTTTAGTCGAAAATAGGACTTACATATCACCATATAAAAATTAATTACTAAAAGATTTTTGTTAATGTCAATTTTGTCTTCACATTAAATTAATTAATCTAAATTGTCATTTTCACTTCCATGTGGCTCAATGGGGTCCCAAAATCGACCCAAAGATGACCATGGTCGTTAATAACTCAACCAATAAGGTTTAGACAAGTGTTAAGCTAATTTTTAATTATTATGATATTCTTTTTACCATGAATTACCATATTTACCTTTAACCGCGGTAAATAAAAGCCAAAAGTTACTATTTACCAAAAATTATTTTTATCTTATTGAACCACATTTTACTTCTTGTTAACAACCATGTATGTAGTATTTTCAAAATTGAATTTACAGAAGTGCTAAAATTTCATTTAAATGAAAAAGTCGGTTTTTTAACTACCACTAAGTGGTTTCACTATTCATCAAAAATTGAAGTTTTTCAGAAAAATGCCGAAAATTCAGCTTAAGCTATATTTGATATTCCAAATTCAAAAATGATGCCTATTTTTTAAAATTAAAAACATATAAGTGTAATTAATTAATTTTGAAAGTAATTCCCGTTATCAAAACAAATAGCATGTTTTTAAGAAATAATAACTATCAAAAGATTGATACTTGTTTATGTCCAATTTCATAGTGAAATTAATTCCAATGACCAAAATTGGATTAAATGGTAAAAATATATTTTAATTTCACTTTAAAACCAATTAAAATTAATTCTAATCATATAAATAAATTAGATTAAAAGGAACTTTTGAATTAAAATACAATATTTTTCACTATTCATTAAAAAATGAACTTTATCTGAAAAATTCAAAAAATTTACACAAAGTAGATTTTGATGTCCTCATTCTAAGGAAATATTTTATTTGGTCATATATAATGTATTAAAGTGACAAAATCTTGATTTAAAAAGGTTTCTCCATTAAAAGGTGGTAAATCGACCGTTAAATGTAAATTGTGCTTAAAATTAGATTCATTCATATTTTAATCCTATAAATTTTTATTGGATAAATGTAAATAAATTCAACAATAATGTATAATCATATTATAGTTAGTTTTCTTCATTCCCGCCAATACAACTTCTAGGAGTTAACTACCATTTAAAATAATAATATTATATTATTAGTGTGCAACATAAGATTTCAAAGAAACTTATTGTTGCGTATCGGGTACGCTATCGAACATAGCAACCCTTTTAAAGTAAAATTAATATTTAATTTTCAAATATTAATAAATATGAAAATTTCATATTCATAATTTATTCAGGATGTTACACTCAATCAAGATAATTTTATTTCTGAAACTATTTTATTGTTGATCAAGATAGGTATTGAAAAAATTTGGAAACATATTGTTTCACTGAATGATATGCTCAAAATGGGACCCCCCCCCTAGAAAGACTCTCTAGCACAATTCTATATCCAGTAATTAATATCCCAATGACCCAAAACCCACCAAAATGTATCCTCGAGAACCCCCATGTGTTCGATCATAAACCTTGTAAGATTTAACATTCTCCTAGTTCTAAAATCCCATTATCACCATTCTTATCCATACTTTTTGCTCATAAATAGTTCCCATGATGAATTCCCTCTTATGATGTCATATGCGATCTTTTCCTAAATTTCCTACATGGCTTCTTACATTTAATGTAAAATTATTCTACCCAAATAAATCGGTCCTTCCATTAATATCACAAGGACTAGTGACATTTTCTAGCTTGGTTTTCATCCTAGTTAAATTTTATCAGGATTTTTTCTACCCTCCCTATGGCCCCTTCAGGGCCTTAATAATAAATAGATCATGCATTGGAATTGAGTTAAGAACAATATTTAACGTCGTGGTCAAGACTCCAAAATAGAGAAAACAATTCATCTAATTTCATGTACATCTCATGATTCAATTGATCATTCCTTAAAAAAAATCTTTATGATCCTTACATCCAAAATGGGAAAGCCAAGATACTCTATCAGAAGGTATAACCTTTTTATTCCAAGATTATCTTGATCTCACCATGTCCTGTAGGTTGTGGTTCCCACTTTTTCTCACACCATTTTATCATGGTATATATTAATGAGTGAGTTAGGATATAATATCAAGATCCCATAAATAATAAAATAATTCTTATTTCAGAAATTATCAACCATAGTTTGACTGGATTATATTAATCTTCTTACCAAGTTGTTTATCAACTTAATTATTTTATTCGTTTAATCTCCTGAAAGAATTCACCTTAAACCTCATTAAGTAGAAATATCCATATCCACTAAAATAATCAATAAAATTTGTGATGTATGAGTACCCACCCCTTTAATTAACTAGAAATGGAAAACACGCACAATTATGAACTAATTCAAGAATCTATTTGGCCCTTTCAACATTTCTGGTAAATGTGGATTTGGTAATTTTTCGTTCAAAACATGCATGACATACACCATGTGTTTTTAGTACAAAGGAATAAAAATATCTAGCTTATTTTAATTTATTGATAAATTTTTTACTTACATGACCTATCCAGTGATTCCATAGTTGGGTGTTGTATAATTCATGTGATGTAATTTAATTATCAATTTTTATTACTTGGTTTTTTTAATCCAGCACATAAAGATCATTATTTAAATATTATTTACCATAAAAATTGTAAGCTTTATGAGAGAATAAATATGTAATCTCATACATCAAAATAAATCCATATGTTGCAAGTCTGGATACATAAATAATACTTCTATTAAGAGATGGAACATAATAACATTCTTTTAAAACAAAGATCATTCCCATTAGAAATGTAAGGTGGTGATCCCAAATAGTCATGGAATAAATTTTGGATCCATTTAATGCTTGTATATCCACCTCTCCTTGGTCAATATTTTGGAATCTACTTGGTTCATGTGATTGAATACATATACAAGCACTGCATGATGTATCTAATACCCAATTTGATGAAATAAAAAATTGCACTCGATAACAAACACACCTAACTTTTCTCGTCGCTTCTTTTCTTGGGTGAATTTTTTTTGGTGGTCCTTATTTCCACATGTAAAACAGAGATCATCATGTTTCCAATATTTTCCCTTGACCATTATCTTCTTAGAATGTAATTTTAAAGAATATCTAGTCTTAGATCTCTTCTCCTGGCATTTCATTTTATTCACCATAAGGGTAACATGATTTTCATTCTTTTTTTCTTTATCAACATATATAAGTAGAGTGAGAATATCTATAAGAGACATAACTATGTAGTTTATATTATAATTTACAACAAATCTGGAGAAGCTAAGATAATGTTATGTAAGAATGAGATCGGTGCATAGTAATTCATGAAATTTAAACCCTATGACCTCTAGATGCTCAATCTATCCAATGATTTTGACTATATGATGTTTATTTGGTGCACCATCCCAAGAATACTATAAAAGAGCACCTTGTATATCTCAAAACATTTCTATATAGTTCTCTTATGATATAGACTACAAAGATATTAGATCATGCTATAAGTATATCTGTCTTCATGAGACTTCATATGTTCGCCTAGACATAGATGAAATAATTAAACACTAAACATAAACCACATCACTCAAATTTTTATCATAGACAACTAGCTCAACATCACATACTTCTTTTGTAGTTGGATCAGTATATGATCATTCTATCATATAAGATTTCTATTCATGGAGAAACAAAACTCGTAGGCCTCTAAAGCATTACTTGAAGTTACTTCTAGTAAGTAGACTATATTTCTATAATATTTATCATAGGGATAATATGGATAATGAAATTTCAATTTCTTATACAATTAAAAAAACTAGGTTTTTAGTACTTCACTTGATTTCAATTTATGTGAGTTGTAATCAATTTAATTTTATTAATTCTTATACTATTTTATCAAGTCTCAAAGGCCCTCACCATTGAACTCTAAATGTACCATATATCAATAAATTTTAGTGGAAATGATCCATATTTCATTTCTTCTAATCAAGAAAAATGCCATTAAAATTATAGGAAATTATTTTGGTAAGTGGTATTTCCAACTACAAATAAGAAGCTCCTTGATCTATTGAGTGGACTCCTTGATCCAAAAATCCAATCTATGATTTATTCAACACTTGCCTCCAAATTTTAATTGGATATACATAGGTCGTTAAACCAAATAAAGATTTGGTTAAGTCAAAAATTCCCAATAATTATGACTTCCCTCAATGTAGTAGGAATCAACACATTAACTATGAGTTCATATTAATTTAGATTATGGAAGTTTTAATTAAATAATAATAACTTAGGGGAATTTATTTTATTATTTTAAAATATTTATTATTTTATCCTTTATATTTTTTTTTAATATTAAGTATTTTTTACTTAAGTGAATAAAAAAGTTTTGATAAAACATTTATGAACAATCCATTTATTTAAATTCCATATTCTCATATTAGTACATTAATTTATGTGATTGTGGTTTTGTATCCACAAAATAAATAATTAGTAAGATAGAAATAAATGAATAAATAAATGAACCAATCATGATCTTAACTAATGATTGATTTATTGAGTGGAAAATAAATCAACATATGACCTAAGGGAAAACACATTGTGGAATCTTGGCATGAGTTATAGAATTCCACATATCCACATGTTTATAACCCAGGTTGGTATCATTTCAGTTCCATATTGAATTGGATCCACACCCCTTGGGATACTCATTTTATTAGATGAATTTATAACTCACATGTAGGTGAGGGGAACAAAAGGATTGGTTAAGGGGGATTCTATAAAAAAACCACAATCATGTAGGTTATATATAATAAAGGAGGGAGTTGTGAAACGAAGTCCATCACTTTTTCATTTAATAATTAATAATTGAAAATCCATGAAATAAAATAAAATAAAATAAATCCAAATCATGCACACATCTGGTAAAATCTCATGAACGTTCATAAACTTTCAACGAATACACAAAAGTATACTCGATAATATTTACTTCATTTTTTTCTTTATAATTAAAATTAATATACTTATACTAATTAATTAGTTAATTAATTAGTTTCCTTCTTCTTTAATGACCAAATGATGTCTTTCAGAGATACCCATCATCAATAAATTCATGGAAAATAAAAATACATGACTAATAGATTTAGATATTCACATTAAATTAATAAAACATTTGTGAATTCTTTAAAACCATTATTATAATGTCAAAACATCTGGGGGGAATGGTGAAATTAGGTTTTAATGTTGAAATTAATTATATTAATTTAATTTAATTAGGTATTTTAATTGTAGACTACAAAAAATGTACTAAAAAGATACATGCCATGTACCTTCATTGGCATGTATCCAAGATAAATTTTTGGGTCTTCGACATATACCTCAGACAAACTACATGGTGTGTAACAACCAGCTACATGTTGTATGTGTCAATTAATATGTTCTCAATATAAATTCATGTGGCTTATAGATGTATCTAATCTGGATTAAATGATGTGTAATAATGAGCTTCATGCCATGTATTTTACTTTCTGTGTTTATATGTATCCCACCGACAGACTCGACATGTTCTTTGGAAAAGGGAATTAAAGTATTACATGTTGTGTACACTGTATACATGCCTTATATCTCATTAATTTTTCATGATTTCATTCTTATGTGGTTATAAACCATTTATTTGATCACATATTTAGCATTAATTTCACCACTTAACCATGTATACTACACAATGTTTACTCTAGCTACATGATATGTAATCTGACAAGTCGTATACTAGATCATCCCATTCTACACACTGTGTGAAATAAATGCACAACATGTATTTTTTATCTATTTTTCATGTATCTCATGACAAATCAAACTACATTGAACATGGGAACACAACATGTACTCTAGCAACACACTTTGTAACCCAATCGACCAGCCAAAAAACATTATCACCTCCTGATAGTATCTCAAATAATTCATCATATATTTTTTGGCCTTAAGAAAATATGAATCTTGAAAAATGAATATTAAAATGTTAAAATCGTATTAATTATACTTCCTATTAAAGAATGAATAATCTAGAAAATAAAGATCTAACCACTATTTCACATAATTGATCAACAGTAAAATATATAATTATAAATTTAAAATGTGACTGCTCTAATACCACTTAAAGGTTTTGGGCATAGTGGAAGTTCAAATTTGGTGGATAAAAATAAATTTTCATTTCAAATTTAATGGATAATTATCCGATTCTGCAATATGTAAACCACATTATCAATGAAATTTTTCTGTCAAATATTGATATTGGAAATGCTCGGGACTCAGAGAGAATCTTTTATACATTAAATTTATAATTAATTTAATAATATTTGAAGACATAATACATGGTCTCTCGATCATACTTCGATAAGGATGTTGATCATCCAAAACCCTTTTTGGATTACCTTCATTGTCTAGGGAGTAACCAAAGTATAGCCCCTTTATCAGTGATCCACATGTGGTCCTTTGATCTCTGAATGATATTGATGGATTTTTATATGCTAGTGTGGCTGATCAGTTATCTTCTATTATTCTTCTTGATCACCAAAATTTCCTTCAGTATAGAAGAAATATCTTATATTTGAGAGGATGTGAGGAGGATGAATCAAGATAGAAATTAGTTGTTTGTAAGGATTCTCAATTCTTGATTAACCTTATATAATAGATGAAATAATCTATTTATAGAGTTAGGGTTTCGGTTAAAATATTATTTAACTACACAATGACCCTTAAATGATATAATAAACTTTATATTACCTTAATCCATATAATATTATTATTATTATAATTTCATGGCCTGCGATAATTGGTATGATAATAAATATTATTTTTCTAGCTTGTAAATTAATATTTATCACTGGATGTGATCTTGGTTCCCTCATCATCCTCAACATTTATCAAATACTTTAATAAATATTTATTCATAAATAAATATTTCATTAACATCTTGATGAATACATATTTATTAAATATTTATTAAAAAATAAATATTTGTATTCCTAATCTGGAGAATCAATATTTATTTAGTTTTTGTGATCAATAAAACATGAATAAAATTATTCATCGGTCTTGAGAATAATTTTTATTTAAATAAGTAAATTCTAATATAATATAATTGAGATTAATAGAATAAATTAGTGTATGACCCTATAGGGCTCTTTCTCATTGGCATTGCGCAGCCTTGTCAAAAGTCTAAGATTATTGTCTTGTAATGGGTCAAGCAACCCAAGAGAAAGAATTAATTTCACAATATCGACAACCACACACAAAAACTTAATATGTAATATAATCCCTTTTTCACAATATCTCGTCAAGAAAGTTTCACATCTATTTGATCAACCTATATACTTGATACATCTTTCCTTGACTATAAGAAATGAACTTGTCATTTCACCATGGACATGGAATTTAATTTGATGGTTCCATTTCAATCAAAGGGTCAATATATCAACTTCCATTATATGGAAGATACAAAGCCTTCCAAGACTTATTAAATAAAAACAAATGACTCATGACACACACAATGTATCCAACTTTTCCATGAACTATATATTCGAGGTTTAAAAAATACATCTAAGTGAGTGATTCGTAACATGCATTAATAATAATAATAAATTCTAAGGACCATTACACAAACTTGTAGATAGAAATATATGGGGACATGTGAACATAAAAAATTCCTACAAATGAATTTATTCACATAATCCCCAATGTTATTGATTACCAAGTGCGAAATTCATGAGAAGAAGTCCCATCTACTTATGAGTACTCACTAACTGTCAATATTATATATGTCCCACCATAGTATGGTATCTGACTGTATAACTATATTTAAGAATATCATCATGACTTTTCAAATTTCTCATTATATTGGGTAACTACTATGACCTTATTAGTGCTATAGATACTCGATGATATTATTACATTAAAGTTATGTCGAACAATAAACAATATGTAATATGATTTTTAATTAATATTCAAATTTTCAATTAATCATGAAATCCAAAGTACAAATATGTGGTGGTAAAATACCAAATTCAACATCTACATATCCACATACATAAAAATATATACATACATTTACATATACACATACATATTCGCACAAACATACATATACACATACATAGAAACTTACACATAAACAAGACACACACACGCACACAATCAACAGATATATATACCCATAAAAAACACACATACACACACATACTGATATACACATCCATACACATACATTCACATCCATACGTATACATGAAAATATATGTACATATATTTTAAATTATTTAATAATAATATAAATATATATATTCAAATATTAATTATCATTTATATAAAAATAGTCATTTATATATTTATATAATTGTTTAAAATATTTATATATCATTTTTATATTTATATATACATATACTACTAAACATTTTTATTGATTAATATAAATATAATTATATATATATAATTATAAAAATAATATTTATAATAGTTTTTTATTATAATAAAGTTATTTGAATCATATCTATATATTATGTTTACATATCAACACTTATTAATATCTAAATATTATTTAAAAATAAATAAATATGTATATTCAAATTAAATTATTCATTGTTCTCTTTACAAATACAAAAAAAAAAGAACTGATAAAAGGTACCCTTTTATCTATGATTTTAGCTACCACTGATAATAGTCTCCCCTTTATTAGAGATTTTTGTTTATCATTGATAAAGGTTAGTATTGTATATCACACGATATATAGTAGTGTAAATAATTTTACAAGTGATAAACTTGTTCTCCTAATAATTTTCCAAAAACCTATCCCATTGTTCAATATATACCAATTCATTTATAACTATATTTAAGAAAATAGACTTTATATCTATTTGAGTGATTTTATATTTTTCTTTTAGCGCACATCTCCAAGAATAACTTGATTTCTTCAAGTATTTCCACTATGAAAAAAATCCTCAATATAAATTCCTTCAACCTATATATAGAATTTCACACAATATCAACCTTATTTCTCACCACTTTTTCATATTGATCGATATTATTTTTAAAGACCACATTGTTTTAAAAACATTATTCCCAACTAGAATATTCACAAGATTCCATGTATTATTATTTTTTGTTTGATCAAGTTCTATATTAATTACCTTCACCCAAAAATCCTCTTTTAAAACCTATTAAAATTAATTATTCTCTTCTTGAGATAGTAGATTTTTTCTATTTATGTTTTTAATTTTTCTAGTCTTAATGGGTGTTTATTAGTTAGATAAAATGTTATGATCATCCAATTCATCCCCCTTATTTATTTTTCATCCTTTACAGATATTCTTTTTCTTTATCCTCTGTCTCAAATTCAAATACTTAATCTTGATGTGTATATTATTGGTCCTCAAATTATGCTTCATGATTACTTTCTTGAATTTATTTTGATTAATTCATGCCTGTTTTTTTTAATTCAAACTAAAGAATATTTATACAAATACTTTCCATAATTTTTAAATCCTTTTTTCGAAAAACTTGTAAGACATTATCTTCATAGAATAAACATGAAATCTCCCGTAATTTTTTAGCATCACCAAATTTTCCTTGAGTTCCTTATTTATTTCTAATAAAACACTTGATGTTAAACTCTCTAAATTTTTTAATATTTTGTATATTTATGTTTCATGCTTTATATAGTGTAATATATTTTCCTTGATATATTAAAACTCATTTTGAATATAAATTACAACATGAATAGTCTCCTTCCAATATTGTCTTCATAATCCACTTCCAATAAATGATGTTACTTCTGTTATATTCGTAGTTCTATTAATCATTTTCACCAATCAATTTTTTTATAGATTTCTCATAGGTGAAACTTTAGGATTTATTCAATGGTTCTCAATAAAATTATCAACCTTAATTAGAGTAAATTTAGTATATTTGACTTCAATGTTTTAATTGTTTTTATACACTAATTTTTATCCAATTTTCTATAATATTTAATATATTCCATCACTTATGTATTTGAATGAAAAATAAAAATACATTTCATTATGTAATAATCACTAATAAAAATGATAAAATATCTCTCACCTTTGGTCCCATTTTGAATATTTAGACCATAAGTATTAATTTGAAGAACATCAAGTATATTCCGAACACTTTTCTTCTTAGGTTTGTAAGGATTTCTCAAAAAAACCCTTTCATAAAAATATCATAATTCATATATAATTTATATCTCAAAACTATAATATCGGTTTTAGAATTTAATTTTGATAATTTATCATTGTTTTTTATGAATATGGATCAAAATATTATGTCATGGCATGTTTTATTTATTAATGACCCAATAGATAAGTTTTTTCTAAATTATAAAATTAATTAAGGTTACCAAGAGTTATTCTTACCTATATTAAGAAACCTATATATTTTTTTTAATTAACCATTAATTTATATTAGAAAAACTTCTAATCCTAAGTTACAATGTTTTCTCACACATAAAATATTGTGCTTTAGAATATTAATAAATATCTCTTCATCATTATTAAACTGTTTTGTTACAATTTTGTTATTCCTATCCCTTTGATTTTTAGAGATTCATCATTTTCAAATATCACAATTCCATTAAATTGTTTCTTTATATTTTTAGTAACTTAAATTTCCCAATTATATTGGATGAACACCCACTATCAATAATCCATGTTTTGTAGCTTTGTCGTGATTTTAATGCAACCTATACCAAGTTATCCTTTTCTACCTTCTTCTTTTTTCTTCATGAAACATCTAATTCGATTTTTTTTTCATTTTTAGTATTTCTTATACTATCCCTAACCTTTTCAAAATCATAAATTTATTCATGTTAACCTTAATATTTATACTTCAAAGGAATTGTTTTTATGTAGCCCTTTTCATCTCTTCTTGGAATATTTTTAGCTTCAAAATAAAACATTTTCTTCTAACAATAAAATAAATCAAGTATATATTTAGAATAATTAAATAAATATTATCTAAAAAATTTCTTTTGATAATAATAATATTAATTTGATCTTCTTTTCATAGTTTCCATAGTTTAACCTCTCTTGTAATCTATTTTTTTCTACAATATGTTATTTTCTAACCAATGTATCCAAATAATTAATATTAGATTTGGGAAAATGTTTTTATATATTAATATTAATTGCATCAAATAATTTTTTTTCAAACAAATATCATATTTTTATTCTAATTTATTTCTATAACTTTTCCTCAATCTCTTAATTTTAAATATATTGTTTTAATGTAAATTACATAGGTTTTTATGATGATCTTGGATAACCGAGTCCCAGTTTTCCACCAAAGCCTAATTCTAGACTCTCAATACATCAATAAATTATTTGAACCATTTTTAGAATTTTATTTTAAAACCTACTTATTATAATTTCCAAAATTATTCTTGGTTTTTCCATTATTGATTTCAATATCAAAAATCATTTTCATAGGTAAAACTTCTCCTTCAATAGATTCAACCCTATTCTATTTTTATTTGATAAAATCAATGGGATCATGATGTGTATGTATTTCACTAATTTCTTATTAATATTTAATAACTATTTAGTAAATTATTTTGATTTATTTTATTTCTTTCAATTTTTTTTAATATTTACAATTTTTTATTTTTTAATAATTTTTTTATTTTATTTTAATTTTAAAATTTAATTATTATTTTTAATTTATATTTATTTTAGATATTATTAACATGTTATTTTAACATGTTATTTTTATTAGTAGAAGTTAATTTATATTAATATTATCATTAGTTTACTATATTAAGATTTATTAGTAGTATTATTATATAATTTTTTTGATATGTATAATTTTAATTCAGACTAAATTTATATTTTATCTATTATTTTTAGTATATTAAATTACATATATATAAATAAAATCACAAATAATTAGATATTTTTTTATTAATTAATATTTATTATTGTTATTTAAATATATTCAGAAAGGGAACTCCATTTTGATTTGCATTTTTTAAACATAGAAATTTGAAATGCAGGGGGTTGGAAACTGCAAGCAGTGCATGCCGAGTTTTCATATATATGTATTTTTTTTAAACTAAAATAATTCTTGGTAAATTTTTTTTTAAACTAATACAATATTCTATTGAATCCCATAACACCTTTGGTGTTTTTGGATGGTGTCGAAAAGTGTTAAGGATCATAACACATCTTTCCTTACGTAAGAGAAAAAGGCGTTATGCCCTCTACCTACTTTGAGCTGATTTTCTTTTTATAGTTTTTTTTATTTTTTAAATTTATTATGTCTATGAAAGCCTCTTTTAGTATATTTTTCTTAATATTTGTGTGGTGTGTACCTATTCCCCCTACCTCTTAGTTTAATTTTTTTTTCTAATTTTTTGAAATTGTGCCCATAGGCCCCCACATATTATCAATGCCCCTATATCTATATTTTTATGTTTCCTATGTAAATAAAAAATAATTAATTAAATATAATATAATTATTATAATAATAATATAAAAATTTGACATCAATGATTATATTAAATTTTAATTAACGTTTACTGCAAATAATAATAATTTATATACTAAGGATAAAATAATATTAGTAAAAATAATACTTAAATATGTAAATAAATAAATTTTAATATTTTTTCAATATACAAATCATATTATTATTTAATTAATAATTAGAAATTAATAATTTTTTTACTAAATATTTAATAAATATTATAAAATATTATTGAAATATTACTAATAAATATTTAAAACTATTATTTAGTTTCAAATTATTAGTAATTAATACTAATTATTAAATAATTATTAATAAATATTAAATAAAAGAGAAATAAAATCTAAATGAAATTTGATACACTTACTCAACAGATATAAAATAATTGAAAATGAAAATTATTTCATAAAATTAATTAATGAAAATTAATTTTAATGGCATAATATATTGTTGTTTTAAAAAATTACCTTTGAATTTCTAATTTTTTAAAAATTCCTCTTATTATCAATAATTATTTATATGTTTATTCAATTTTTTAAATTCCATTTAGTTTTTATTTATACTATTATTTATGTGTATATATATCTTTAACGCGTAAATATTTTTTTTAATCAAAAAAAATATGTGTCATGTAAATTAGTTTTGTTTTATTATATTGATGAAATTATTTTTATTTTAAACAAATTTTTAGATATTTTAGATATGTTTCAATTTTTAATTAATTTTTTTTATTGTTAATATTTTATAAGATTTTAAGGTAACCTACTTCAAATTTAACAAGTTTTCCTACGTTTCAATTAGTCAAATTTGAATGCTTATAAAATTTAAAATAAAAGTAAAATATAAAAGAAAATTATAACAATAGCTAAACATGTAAAAAATGGTTGAAAATAGAAATAATTTCATTAGTTTAATAGACATACTATAATATAAATGATAGAATAAATTATTGTATAAAATCATTTTATTCAATTAGAAAACATATAAATGAATGGGTATAATCACTATCTATGATGAGGTCTCATCCCATGTGATGGTGTGTGAATGGGACTCCTGTATCTAGATCACCGACCTCTATGTTGGGGTGGAGTATAATGATCATCATAGGGCTCTTCCTCAGGTGATGAAACCTTGAATGTCTGATTCTCTACTTGTGACTCATTAAGAGGAGGTGGAATCTAGATGTAATCATGTGAACCTATTCTTTATCCCACCATGTAAGTGGAATGATCTCTGAATATCTATTGGGGGAACCATGTAGTTTGTGAAGGCTCGATCACGAAAGGTGGAAGCATGTGAAATGACCCCACATACAAGATTTGATCAGATATACCAATTGAAAACATTAGATATCTTAAAACACAAATGGATATCATGCCTCATAATGCACATCTAAAATTGGATAAGGATATACTACTAGAGGTATGGCCTCTTCTAATGGAATATGTGATCCCTGATGTGCAACATAGAGCGGTCTACATCATCATTTTTGAGGCTCCTCAACTTCAGTAGTTGATGGAGGAGGTTCTATAGTAGGAACCTTTTCTTTATAGGTAGTAACATCATATCCCTAAGGTATATGACCCAATATACTATAATGTAGAACAAAATAAAATGGCATCATCTCCTCCACTACAGAATGGTACGTTGTCAGGCTAAAAAACACACCATCCTCTAGATTAGACATGGGGATAATATGATATAGTAGAGGACGCTATAAATAGAATCAAAATGAATAGAAAATTTAAAACAAATAAAATATTTTAATGTTATTGACTTACTAGATCCTGAATCCCTCTTCTATGTGGAGTAAGATACAATATAGACTTAATTCTTTATCATAATTCATTATTAACTTGTTTTGAGAGATGGAATCAAGTCATACACATGCCCTCGATATGAAATGAAACGGGTCTATACTAAATATAGATTCATTTTTCATGTCATTTGTGATAGTTTACATCCATACTCCCCTTTGTCTTTAAAAATTAATAGATGCTGACTGTCTGGTTGGAATTGAAATACGCTGGACAAATCCAAACTATTCCATGCCTCTATCAGGATGGTTCCATTAAATAATATGAAAGTGAAGGAGAGGCACTATACCTATAGAATCAAGAAGTCCATAAGTTTAGTATGTGGGAAGATAACATAATATTTCCCATTATAGAAGCCATGAAATATGAAATTACATGTCACATTTATAAAAAAAATTACTAATTAAAAAAATGATAATATTATGAAATTGATTAGTCAACAGAATTATGTATACACTTACAAATGTAGGTAATAGACTATACAACATAATATGGTTTTCACCCAAACTTTTTATAAGTTTCCAGGTGAAGTGGTTTTCTTAACTCAACTTATGACGTAAAATATTAATAGTGATACATAATAAGTAATATAATATAATAACTCATATAAAAATAAAAATAAAAAAAATATGAGTGATCATACTAGTGTCCATACAGAGCATCATAAATCACATCCATATGAATATTAAGACCATCAATAATAGGGTCTAGGGGAGGGATTCTCTCGCATTCCCACATCTAAACAATGATTGAATATCCCCCTAGATCACTATCATCTAATTTGGATGCCATTCATAATGCCCTATATGTTTATGTTAAGCGTGCAGAAGACCATCTATATCTCCAAACCTGATCAAAGTCATATAGTAACTTCAAATAAATCATTTGGACTTGTATACCAATGTTATCAATACACAATGTAACACCAATGTGCCACAAGATATCTGCATGGACATGACACACAATAGTCTTCTCATCATTGCCAATGGGTAAATGTGTGAAGTGAATGTCCAACCAGCTCATAGATAGAGAACCTCCATCCATGGAAGTATCATCACCTATAATGTCAAGACCAATGTATCAATGTAAAATTTCATTCCAGTATACATGGGTGGATCTTATAATTTCAACACCTTGGATAAGAAGACCGAGCATAACTACCACATCCTCAAGGGTGATGGTCATCTCTTTAAGGCCAGTGGAATGTGTGAGTCTCAGGTTCCCATCTTTTAGTGAGGGAATAAAGGAGGTGATGAATATTGAATGTATAATCACATATAGTAATTCCATGGAAGACATCACTGCATAGGTATGGTATATTATCATCTAGAGGCAGAATGTGAGGATAGAGGAGTTCTCTGCGCACCCTTATCCATCAAAGGTACCACATAACGTTAAACATGCATACGCTTCTTAGTGAGTAGAGTAGTATCCTCTATATCTACATATAATAATTAAATATATCTTAATTAATTTTAAAATATAAATGTAAAATTATTGCCATCATAAAGTTATGACTAGTATAATATAGGATATAACATGCATATTCTCATTGTTTAATGAAATGTTTCCTACCAAAAGAAAATGGAATTTCTTAATATTTCTAATGATTTTAGAAAATTATTTTTCATATATTTCAATTTATTTGATTGTTCTCATCTTTCACTAGGTATATGCTCGAATGATACAATACTCTTTCTTTCTCTAGATGGATTATATTGTTATTTTAATAAAATTTTCATGAAAATCGGTTCATTTCCATGGGGTAATTAATATATGAAGGAATGATGAATGCTCTTATAATATTGTGACGTAGTTAGTATGTTTTATCATTATGTAATGGGTGGGGTCTTATATAATCATCCAATAAATTGGTTAATATTTTATATCCTACGAGTAAACGTTAATTTGATCTTGGTTGGTAAAGTGGTTTTACTATAAAAATTGATTTATTCAAACATAGGTTATATCAATTGGATTCACCTTACAGATTGGGGATTTATTCAATGTCTTGCATGTATACCAATAGTTTATAACAACAATGGTGTTATTTTTCATTTATTTATGATATTACACATGAGGTTATTTTCTCAGTTGATTTATTTATGGTGTATCTATATATATTTTGATAATTCTTTCAATTATCTCTCATGTACAATCATTGATTAGCCCTGCCAATTTTTTCTAATCGACATTAAAACCTTTATTGATCTAGATCATATGTTATACTAAATTGATTATATTTCACATAAATAAATTTTATCAATACATTAAAATAGTAAAAAAATAGATTGTATATGAAGCCTCATGATATTTTTATTCATAGCATTATCATACAAATTTTTTCCCATGTTTCTAGAAATATGTATGATGTAGTACTGAGGATGTTTTTGATAGGGTCTCCATATAATAGGATCTATATTGATTTCCTTTTGGATTTCCCAATGATGATCATATATCAAACAGACACCCTGAATCTGGGTGAAATAGTTGTTGATACATGTTAAAATCAACTCCATGATTCGTAATTTTCTTTCTACAAAATAGAAAATGAAAGTGGTATAGGTGAAAATTTGCTATCTTCGGTTGTTTTAATAAATAATATACCCATGTATTTTTGATATAGAAATGTACTGTCAATTTTTGTGAACTTCTTAAAGAAATGAAACATGTAAATACATGGAAGGAATTACTATAAAAATGATGAAATTTGACATGATATAGATCGAGTTTTTTTTGAGACACATGTTAATTCATATCCAGATGGAAGAAAACTTTTTCATTGTGTCTCATTATGTATAGTAATTTTAGAAACACCCAATATGAGTCATCTCAGTCACCATAGACCATAATAGTTTTCCACTGTTTCTCTATCCATGCCTTTTCATTAAAAATATTATAACCAATTTTTTTTGTATCCTCTCATATATAAGAGATATAGGTATAACTTGGAGGGTATTAGTCATATCAATAATAATAGATGAAACAAATTCAACATACAATGATTTATGATCTTGTGTCAATTTTGGATGTATGTGAGTCTGAACTACCTCAATCATATAAATTCTACAATCTATAATTTCAATGTTAGGATTCTCCCTCAAGAAGAACCTATAATAATACCTATATTTGTCACATCATATGGTTTATTTTTTTACATTTTTAATTTGGAACTAAATATCTACAGTGTCTCTTAAAATAAAATCTTTTTAATATGTTTTTCATGGAATTGTTTCATGGAAAATCTATTCCAAAGTATAATGCTTTTTACAATTCATAAAATCTATCCTTTATAACTATAGTAAGCTCAGTTGGAGGTGTGATAATATTCCAATGGAATTTATGTAAACATTCCATTGATTCCAACCAATATATGAAGAGTGGTGGATGATTTATTTTTCATTCAGGCTATAGTTCAACTACTTTAAATTAAAGAACTTCCTCCCCAAATTATGAATCTTCTTCATCATCATCACTGTTTTCTCCATTTATTCAATCATTGGAAACATCCTCATAATAAAACTGATATTAGAGAATATCTAGCTCATTAGTTTGGTTTTATTATTATATATCATAAGGAATAAGTGCATTTTTTTGGGATGGACCTTCTTAAAAGAATATTTCATGCCTCTATCATAGTATAAATGGAAATTGTTGATAGACACTAGAAACCTAATTATATAACTCCATAATGTCATTATCTGACTGTTTGGAAAATAATTTTGTTGCTTAGAACTACTCCTCATTAGAATCCAATGAAAAATATATGTGTCATGGCCTATCTTGGGATTGAAAATGTCTATATCAGATAGACTAGATCTTTTGATTAGGTCCCAGATTTAAATTCCCTTGACTTCTTTCATGAATTTCTCTTATGTTTACAAAATCATATTTCCAAACCGTTTTTACAAGTTTTTTATTATAATAAGTTCCTTGCTCAATTTGAATAGCCTCCCCAAAGAAATAGACACAAGAAAACATGATTTTATAAGTGAAAAATGATTTTTTCTCAAGTTTACAATGGTGTAAATAATATTGAAAATGAGTAATAATTGTGCATTATTGACAATAAAATCTTCACTTTACCAAAATATTATAATTTTTTATTATATCCTCAAATATGAAACTATTGTTTTAGAGTACAATTTTTAATCTTACTAAAGGTATGTTAAGTAGTTTTTAAAGAGAATGTGCATCATCTAAATCATATCCTTAGGTAATGTCAAAATAGGTGTACAATAGGGACAATTTTCATGCACTAGTTCCGAATCGAGTCTATATCAATACATTTTTTCAGGGTTTCTACCCCTAGGTACATTTTTTCCAGAGAAACATCCACTTAGAGTATCCAGATTGGTATTTTATTGCTCAGATAACCAAACAATATTTACTTTACTAAAATTTTAGAATGTTTTCTTATATCCTCAAAGATGAAACTAATGTTTCGTAGTATAATTTTTTATTTTTCCTAAATGTATTTTTAGTATATTATAAAGAGAATGTGAATCGACTAAAGCATATCCCCCGGGATTGTCAAATCAGGTGTGCAACAAGGCCCATTGGTATTCATTAGTTCCCAATCATGTCTAGATAAGTATGGTATTTTTATGGTTGTTACCCATCGGTACATTTGTACCATAACCACATCCAGTTGTAGTATCTAGGTAGGGATTTCATTGCATAGATAACCACACAATATTTACTTTACTAAAATTTTAAAACATTTTCTTATATCCTCAAATATTACACTAATGTTTCATAGTACAATTTTTAATCTTCCTAAAATTATGTTCGGTAATTTATAAAGATAATTTGAATCACCTAATATATATATAGTGAGAGTTTCAAACCAAGTGTGTAGTATGGTATGAAACATCTGAATCATGGGAGTGAAAAATCAAGTGTGCTGTTAAGCCTCTTTATCATGGTTTTATCACTCTTTGATATTATGTTAATTCTATCATAATCTACATTTAATCTATAGATAATCATTATTTTATCCTAAGTTAATCTTTAGTTGATAATTACTTAGTTAGTAGTCAAGAATTAATTAACTAATAGTTATTAAGTAGTTAGTTTAAAGTTAAATAACAATTAATCATTACTAAATCCTAAGTTAACCATTATTTAAAACTAAGTTCTAAGTTAATCATTCTTTAATTATTCATTAATGGATCTTTAATCACTAATTAATAATTCTTTAATCATTTGTTAGTTAATAGTTAATAAGTAGTTAGTTTATCATTAACTAATTACTGTTTAATAATTACTTTATCATTAATTATTTCTAAGATAACTATTCCTTAATCGTTGAATAATAATTCATTAATGATTGGTTAATAATTAGTTAATCATTATCTAATAATTATTAAATATTTCATTAATCATTGTATGATCATTAGTTAATCATTGATTAATGAATTTTTAATCCTATGTTAATTATTCCCTAATCATTACTTAATTGCTCGTTGATCGTTACATTATTAGTAGTTATTAAGTAGTTACTTATAAGTTAACTATTAAATAATTAATATTTAATAATTATTTAAGTAGTTAGTTTAGAGGTAATTAATAGTAAATAATTAATTAGTTAATGGTTAATCATTACATAATAATTAATTAATCCTGTGATAATCACTCATTAATCATTACTTAATTAATTGATATTCAGTACATTATAGTTAGTGGGGGGGTTAATTAATAGCTAATCCTTATTTAATTATTGGTTAATCATTAGTTAATCATTATTTATTCCTTATTGAATATTTTGTTAATCATTGGTTAATCGTTATTTAATCGTTACTTAATCTTTCATTAAGAATTAGTTAATGCTAATTCAATTACACCTTAATCATTCATTAATCACTCATTAATCATCATGTAATTAATAGTTATTAAGTAGTTACTTGAAATTTAATTATTAGTTAATTACTATTTAATCATTAGTTAAATAATTAGTTTATAGTTAATTTAAAGTTTATAATTAATAAATTAATGTATAATATTTTATTTATCATTAATTGTTCATATGTTGATCATTTTTAATCATTGATTAATCATTCTTTAATCACTAGTTAATCATTATTTTACCTTCCGTTTATCATTCACTATTCATTAGTTAATCATTACATAATAATTCATTGAGAATTAGTTAATCCTAAATTAATTATTCCTTAATCATTCATTAATTACTCATTAATCATTTCTTAATTAATAGATATTAAGTAGTTAATTATTTGTCAATTAATAGTTAATAATTAAGTAATTATTATATAATCATTATTTAATATATCATGCCCTAACTCGATACTTATCTATTATTTTATATATAATTTGTCTTATATTTATAATATGGAATTCCTGGGTGTTTTTAAGAAAAATGATGGTTTAGGGGAATAAAAAAATAAATCATATAGTTGGACAGTGACTAGTTGAAATGGCGTTTTATCCTAGTGAAAACCATGTGGCCTTAATAGTGGAACTATCTAGGATGGACGACTAGGAACACAGGTGTGTGGTCTCCTCCAGGTGACTGGGTGGCCTAAAGTAGAGGCATCAAGGCCCTGCACGATTAGGTTCACAGTTTATAAAACCATGTTGCCCAAATTGTACAGCCCCCCATAAATAGAGGATCTTGACTATTTGGAACACAATCAGGCAGACTGTGCAGGAAAATCTTGCGGCCTTCCCAGGTCTTTAAAAAAGAAAAAAAATTAAATAATAATAATATTGTTGATGTTAATTATTATTATTGTTATTATTTTTTTATTATTATTTAATTTTATTATTATTATTAAGGTTAGTATTATCATGGTAAACCCTTTAAATTGGGTATCTTCCTCCTCCCCTTCCCATCTGTGTCACACGCATGCCTAAGAGGGCTCCCAATTGCATGCCTCCTTCTCCTCCTCTCCCACCGATGGGCCGTTTTTCCTTTCTTTTTTTGTGATCATCTCCAATGAGTCTCACTTCTCAACCTCTTCCTTCTTCTTCCTTTATTTATTGTTTTTATTTAGTTTCCTTGTGTTTTACATGCCTCGAGTGTACTATACACTAATTTTGGTTGTTTCTAATGGTTCTTCTTAAAGTCTAGGGTCCTTGGGTCCCATTGAGGCTGATTTTATCCACATCTGTTGAAGGTGGTGGGTTCACCACTGGTTCCATGTAGGTTTTCTTATATTCTAATTATTTGGCCAAATTTTAATTTTTTATTTTGTAATTTTTGGGTTTCTGATATTTTTCTAGTATACCTTGAACCTTTTTGGGGTAGCTTTAGACTGTCATTGTTGAAGGAATCTTGCATGTGTATACACATGTAATCACTCACACACACACACACACATATATATATATTCCTTATAAATATTCCCTCTAGATGAGGGAATATATAAATTAGGTCAAATGGTGTAAATATATATATGTGAAGGTGTATATGCATATAAGTTTGAAGTGAATTTGGGTTTCCATAGTCAAAGGCGGTGATTTTTTAGGTAGGTTCCCTATATCAAAGTCGTTAATTTAGAAACTGTGATTTCATGATTATTTTATTAGGTGTGTTTATTATATTTTGAATTAAGTGTAATATGAAAAATGTTTATGATATAAAAAATAGGACTATATTGGTGTTTCCTCATTTTTTATTCTATTTCCATGGGGTTTATATGATGAATCATGTTTTAAAATTTTGTTTTGAAATGTAAAGCACACAAGTGATATATTAACTCAAAAAAATACTTTATTTATGAAATTCCGAAAATATAAAATATGTTTTTGTATTTCTGATGGTATTACATTAAATGTTAAAAGGAATTTTAATTTTCTATAGTTTAAAAAATTGGTTTTTAAATGGTGAAGGTTGGTTTTCAAATGATAAGGAACGGTTGGTACCTTTAAATATTTTCCTGAAAAAATAAAATTCCATAGATACCCTCTATTCTATAGGAATTTGTATGGATGGTGTTGGTATATGGGATAAGCATGTGTGGTGGGTTTTCATTACTGAGATGTTTTCATTACACTTTCTTCCCCACCACCTAATTTCCCTAAATCCATGGGATCCTAGGTGTTATAGTGAGATATGAGAGATGATTTATATTTAGTCCTGATTAGATAGAATAGATACCCATTAAGTGGACATGTTGTTTTTTACACTAGTGAGGCTAGTTGATAGAATCTAGGTTAGTTATTGACTATTGATCACATTGACTGGTTGGATGATGGATTCCAAACCTAGTATGTTTAGGGTATCTGCACATGGTGTCTAGGTATATCACATGATAACTATTTCACATTTTTTCTAATTTCATTTATTTTGTGATGTTTTTATAAAATATTTTTAAATATTATCATTCTACTAGAAACATTTACATTAACACTCATATGCATATATTTAGTTTTACTTAGTTTTAGTAGCACTTGTGATAGGTTTTTTACTTATTCCCATAAAAATATCTCTTTGATTCATGTTTATTTTTATAAATGGTTTTTTAGTATCACTTTTGATGGGTTTTTTACTTATTCCCATGTGTAGTGGTATTTTTCTATGATTTGTGGAGTTTATAATGTTTTCTCTTGTATTGTGTAATGACATCTGATTTAATAAAGTTCTTTTACAAAAAAAAACTTTTTCATTTTGAAAACAAAATTATTTGATTTAAGATAATAAATTATTTTTGAAATGGAATCATTTTGTAAAACATTTGGAGGGTTTTTGGAATGGTTTGTGAAAATTAGGATGAAAGTTTATTAGGAATTTGGAAATGTTTTGTTTTTGAAATGATAAGGTGTGATTTTTAAAATTGATTGGGCATGATTAAAAGATCATTTTGGAAAGAAATTTTTCCATTTAAACCTTGTTATTCCTATGGATTCTCATATTTATGGATGTATGGATGTGGTAACCATATGGGTGTGGGTATTTTTAGAGGTTTGTTTGAGTTGGAAGGGATTTATATATGTGAGGCTTCATGAAATACCAATGATGGTCACCCAACCTTTGGGTTTTTTTCTTTCGGAATGTTTTTAAAAAGGGGGTATTTAAATGTTTTTAAAAGTGATTAAATAGTTTTTTAGTGTTTTATTTTTATATTTAGACTCTTATTCCATGTAATTTTTATTTTGATGTGTTTGAAATGTAGATTTAATGATGTTTTAATTTTTTGTTCTTGATTCATGATTGAGACATGGAGTTTTTCTATATGAGGTGTCTTGATTTGGTTTTAAGTTTTGATTTATTAGAGTATTCAATATAATGGTCTATATAAGGAGTGGGTGGTTGGTCTCTAGAATTTCTACGTATTCTATTAAGTGTGGAAATTTTGTTGAATTTAAGAGGCTTTGTATGTATGCTACACAAAGAGGATGTTTGGTCAACAATTTTCATCTCCATACATAAGGTTATAATATAATTCAAGGCATTAGGGATCCATCTATAGGCCTCGGAGTGGATCTTTTCACATAATTGAGGATATTCTAGGTGTGTGGGAAGGTTTTTTGGCCCTTTTCTTCTAATATAATAATGTAAACCATTGGATTTTTACCCTATTTTGTTTTCCTATTTTAGGAAATCATTCTATTTTGGAGATATAGGTGGTTTCCATTTAGCAATTTGAGCTTGTCATGTTTGAGGTGGCTTGAATCATTGAAGTTATTGTGAATAATAGTTTCTCTAGTTATTACCCTTTAATAACCCCTTGGAGAGTTCCAATTATTTCAGAGATCATTCAACTTGTTTAGGTATGGTTTTTTGGGTAATTATCAGCAGTTTCTTATCTTTCTAATCTAATTGGATGGTCTTAATCATCACTAATCTGGGAATTTACATTCATGTTTTGGTTTTAGTTAATATTTAAGGATCTTTTTTGGGTTTTTATGATGCCTCATAGGACCCCTTTGTTCTTTTTCTGTCTCTGGTCCTTTGGAGTTTTCCTAATTTCTCTATCAAAATTTCCTCTCTTAGTAACATAAATCTTTGATTTGGTGGACTTCCTTCTACCTTGTTTCCTCTAGGTAATCCTTTCTTAGTGAATGTGTCCTTTGAAAGGTTATAAATCTCATGTTTGTGCATTGGTGATTTTATTGTTTCATTCATCATACCTTATGGGTTACAAATTTCATATAGGTTTCTGGGTTTCTTCAATTAGGGAGAAAATCAAGGTTTGATCAAAATTCTTTATTGGTGGGTGGATCACTATATTGTGAGCTCATAGTGAACCTTGTTTCCAAATGTTTTTTATAGGTCAATTCCTTATGTATGCCTCACCCAACCCTAATTATAGTGATAGTTTATTGTCTTGGATAGCGGTTCATGTGATAAATTCTCATTGAGAACCTAAACTGAACATTATAATATCCTTTCATGATTTATATATTTGGTATCATGGCATTCCATTTTCATTAATGTTTGGAAAGGATAGTTTCTTATCTTGGTCATTTCATTCAATGATTTGAGTCCTTTATTCATATAACAACCCATACTTTACATAAATTGTTAATAATTCAAAATTGAATCATACTTATTACAACATATAACAAAACCATGAAAGGACCGTATAGGTATAGTGTCTTTGGAAACTGGGAAACATAAACAACTGGTTCATAAAGCATCTACACTGTCTCCTATTTATTTCATCATATCTAGAGTCACTTTTGGAATATCCTACTTAATAACCTTCTTCCTGATCTGGGGAAAGAAAACATATAAAAGGGTGAGCTCAAATGCTCAGTAAGGGTAATCAAAAGAAATATCAATCACATCATATTCATAAGAACATAACATTTTGGAAATCTTAACCTCCAAAAGAGATCATAATTTCATAACATGGGATAAATCATAGTAGTGAAATGTAATCCCAATAATCAAAACATAAAACATGAAACTTTGTGGCATACACACATAATCATAGAGAATCATTTCTTAGTATTCAAGACTCATTTCCAAGACTATCTTAGCAGACAAAGTCCATTTATGAACCAAGTTCACTCCTCGTTTCAGTCCTGTTTCACTAAACCGGTTTAACCTGCCATTCCAGCCATGTCTATCTCATGAGATATAAATCTTTACCCAATGCATTGGAGGGAGATATAGGTCCCAGCCATCTCATAATGAAACAATTCTTATGTGTGCCACAAAATCATAAATCATACATCATAGCATAACCCATGTAATAAAAATGTGATTCTTAAACATCATGACATCATAAAACAATTCATATAAGATAATGGAATTCATAAAAATAATTCCATCACAACATAATCAAATAAATGTAATAATAGGGATAGAAACAGAACCCTATATTATCTTAGATGGAAAATAATTTTGATAAAACACTTGAACACCATTCTTGAGGAAAATATCCTTTCTACTTCAAAAACATTTTCCTTTCTTAACATGTCATTCAATTTTAAACTAAAAGAAGTTGATTAAAAATAAACTTGAAAACTTTTAAAGGAAGCTTCTTGGAAATAATTTTTCAAAAATCCATTCATGCCTTATAAGTTAAAAAAACATTCTTCTCGTACTTTTGTAGGAAAGGTCAAAAAGTACCTCGTACGAAAAACGACAAAATATTCCTTTCATATATTTTACTAAAAACTCACCAAAGGGTAAAATTGGATTAAATTTTTTTTAGGTGGATGGAAATAATATTACATATTGAGTAAACATGGATGTGGATGATAAAATACACCCCAGTAAATACCAAAGTATAAACAATCTCAGATAAAAATGAGATTGTGATATTTTCCCTTACCTTAGGTCTGATTTGCTTTGTAAGTGTCCGAAACTCCTGTATAATGATTTAAATAATGTCATTTACTTATTACAGAATCATAGTCATTGTTATGATATCATATATGGCCATATTCTTAGTTTCTTATTTGTAATATTTCATTGCTACTTGTTATTCGGGTGTTTATTACTTTTTGTTCTTATGCGTATTTTGTCGAATAAATGCTTATTGTTCTCTTTAGTTTATAGATACCTCATTTCCAGAATGTTATTAGTGTAATATATATCATATTAATTCATTCAATTCATTTATATAATCATTATGCATTGAAGATCATGTAGAACGAGTCGCATCACATCGTGGAGACGGTATTCTGTACGTACGCACGAGCGATGATATCGTTCCCATGATCGTGGAATTGTATTGGTGTGTATGCATATTATTTCAGAATTAATATCACTTTACAATAATCATATATAGTTATTATTTATACCATTATACCCATCCAAGTAAGGTGGTGGTTGAAAATAGATTACACCACGGCGTGGAGATGGTATTCCGTACGTACGCACGCACGGTGATTTCGCTTTCCGTAGGATGGATAGATGGTGAAATAGGATTGTTTCATACTTATAATAACATACCAGTATATGAGTGATACTGATGTTATTACTTCATAATGAAACAACTAAAGAATAATAAGTGGAAGAAGAAATAAAGTTGAATGAATCGGTAACAGACATTACCTCTTCTTTGAAGCGCCTCTTTGAGACCTCCTCTTGGGGCACTAAAATTGGTCTTTGAAGAATACCAGGACCTCTAGGATGTTTCTAGGGAAGTGGAAAAGATAATTTTCAGGGGTTGACCGAGCATGAAGGCTCAAAGTGATGTGAGGAAGAGAGGGAGGAGGTTCCCTTTTATAAGGGAGGAGAGGGGCACCTTTGGAAAAACTAAAAATATTATTTTATTATAAAGTCATATTTGGATTTTAATAGCTCAAAATTGATTTATTTCGAAGATAAGGTAGGGAAGGGTCGAAATAGTCTCATAAAATAGAATTTAGACAAGTTTAGGTATCTATTTTAACCTTATCATTTAGATTTAACTTTAAGTTAGATAATTTAACTTTTACCATGTCTTCTTGTTTTCTGACACTATAAGGTTAGTAAACTTACTATAACAAGACAAAACAACCCCAATTTGTTTATTATTAATATATATAACCTTATCTAAGTCATTATTTAGAACCTTAGATATTTAGGAATAAAATAACAATTAATAATATAATATGTTTTTAAAAAAACTATTTTATGTCAATTTTGATACTATTTGGTAATTGATTTTTGTGAAAATTATAACAGAAATATTATTTAGAAAAAAGTTAATTAAATAAATACTAACATGTCATATTAACATATAAAATTAGTTTAATTCATAAAAAATCTCAAATTCCATTTATTTGGGTATTTATAACATCAATTATTTTAATATTTCATTAATAAGATAATTACTACATCATCATTGTGTCATATATAAATTAAATTATTTAATGTCTAAAAATTATAAATAAAATACTATTATGTAGGAAATCTTTTTATCTTTCTAATTAATTTTTATAGTCTAATTTATCTTATATATAATCCTATATTAAAAATGATTTACTAAATAAACTTTGATGTTAACTATTTTAACCCTTTAAATAAATTAATATTAAATGTCCTAATCTAATCCATGTGGGCCTAAATGGTCATATGTTTTTCCTAAGGTTGTTTTTGGTCGAATTACACTTATCTAATAGAATTAGGACATGTTTTAGGGTAATAATAATATCATTTTTACCCTTAATTACCCTATTTACTTTTAACCGTTGTAAAAAAAATAAAAAGTTACTCTTCACCAAAAATTGTTTTCATCTCATTGAACCACATTTTACTCCTTGATATTAACCGTGTCTCTCGGATTTTCGAAATTCCACTCACAGAAGTGGTCAAATTAGGTTTTATGTGAATTTGTAAATTCTCCTAGGAGGTGGGTAAAAGACAGTGAAAAGTTCAATAAAATTTTTATATATCTAAAATTATTATAAAAATGACTCCAATAAATTGAATTGAACATATATAGGTATTATGTATCTATTTTGAACTAAAATAAATTTAAATAAAATAAATAATTATTTAAATAAAAAGTTGGTTTTTAAATAGTAACCCAGTGTTTTCACTATTCATCAAAAATTGAATCCTTTCAAAAAAATACCAAAATTTCACCCTAGGCTAATTTCGATATTCCGAATCCAAAAATGAAGTCCGTTTTGAAAAATATAAATTGAAAAATTTCAAAAAGTGGGTATCACTATTCATAATGGCTAGTTTTAATAATATTTTAATAGCATATCGTTGTTTAGTGAAACTCGGTATTGCGTACGACGCAAGCTATCGAGGAAGGTCGCGATTGCGTGTAAAGCAAGCCAAGATAGTGTTGTGTGTAGTGAAATATTTCTTTGATGATTTATATAACATAAAAACAAAATTTTTCCCATAAAAGTCTCGGGTGTTACATTCTACCCCCCTTAAAATGAATTTCGCCCTTGAAATTCGTCACTTTGTAACAAAAAGATGAGGATACCTTTTCCTCATCATATCTTCAAGCTCCCGTGTAGCTTTTTCTAATTGGTGGTTCCTCCATAAAACATTCACCAAGCGAGTGGTCTTGTTTCCGTAGGACTTTTTCGCTACGATCTATAATCTCTATCGGCTCTTCTTCATAAGAAAGATCTTTCTCCAGTGGTACAACTTCTGAGCTGAGTACATGTGAAGGATCAGGTATGTACTTCCTTAGGAGAGATACATGGAACACATCGTGAACTTAGGAGAGATTCGGTGGAAGCAGCAATCGGTAACCTACCTTCCAAACACGATCCAGTATTTTGAAAGGACCGATATATCTAGGGCTCAACTTTCCCTTCTTTCCAAATCTCATTACTCTCTTCCAAGGAGATATTCGTAAGAACACATTATCACCCACTTCAAACTCTAGGTCTTTTATTCGGTTTTTGGCATAACTTTTTTGTCGACTTTGAGATGGTCTAATGTGTTTTTGAATAGATCTGACCATTTCTGCCATCTCATCAACAAGATCAGGTCCTAATAGCTTTCTTTCCCCAACTTCATCCCAGCAAGTTGGAGTCCTGCATTTCTTTCCATAGAGAGCTTCATAAGGAGCCATCTGAATACTGGAGTGAAAGCTATTATTATAAGAAAATTCCACCAAAGGTAGGTGTTGATCCCAACCACCTTTGAAATCCATAGAGCAAGCTCTCAACATATCTTCTAGAGTTTGAATTGTCCTCTCAGACTGACCATCTATCTAAGGATGATAAGCAGTGCTGAAACTCAACTTTGTATCCAGAGTATGCTGAAGACTTCAGCAGAACTTCGAGGTTAATCTCGGATCTCGATCAGATATAATGGAAAGTGGTACTCCATGCAATCTTACCACTTCCTTTACATATATCCTGGCAAGATGATCCAGAGAGAAATCCTCTCTAATAGCGATGAAGTGTGCCGACTTTGTATGGCGATCAACTATGACCCAGATAGCATTATTTCCTTTGGATGTTTTAGGAAGTCCGGTGACAAAGTCCATAGTTTTGTTTTCCCATTTCCATTCTAGTATGGGTAATGGTTGTAACATCCCCTTAGACTTCTGTCTCTCAACTTTAACTTGCTGACAAACCAAGCATCGAGAGATATATTCAGCAACATCTATTTTCATGCCATCCCACCAGAAGTACTCTTTAAGGTCCCTATACATCATCGTGCTTCCAGGATGAATAGAGAATGGAGAACTATGAGCCTCATCCAGCATCTCCTTCTTTAATTTTGGGATGGGAGGTACACAAACCCGATTCCTGAACTTTATTATCCCATCACAATCAAGGTTTAATTCAGGAAAATTTCTCACCTTCTTTTGTAACTATACATCTTCTTTATGTGCCTCTTTAATCTTGAAATGTATAGATGGTTGAACATTCATTTAAGAAAGATATGATTTTCCCCTTCCATTATAATTCCAACATCCATCCTTTGTAAATCCATAAATATTGGATCTTTTGTGATCCTCATCGTGGATAAGCTAGCATGGTCTTGTCGACTTAATGCGTCTGCCACCTTGTTTGCTTTCCCAGGGTGTTAATGAATTGAGCAGTCATAATCCTTAATCAGCTCCAACCATATTCTTTGGAGCATATTCAGCTCCTTTTGTGTGAAAATATACTTTAAACTTTTATGATCAGTATAAATATCAAACCTTTATCCATAAAGATAATGCATCCAAATCTTTAATGTAAAGATTACCGCAGCTAACTCTAAATCATGAGTTGGGTAATTTTTCTCATGTATTTTCAACTGTCGTGAGGCATAAGATATCACCATATCATTTTCCATAAGAACACACCCCAGCCCCTTCTTGGATGCATCACTATAGATCACAAACCTTTCTCCACAACAAGGATGTGTGTGTACAGGTGCACTGGATAACCTTCTTTTCAACTCTTTGAAATTCTCTTCACATTCCTCCGTCCAAACAAACTTAACTCCTTCTCGAGTCAACTTGGTGATTGGATTAGATAATCGTGAAAAATCTTTCACAAAACGTCGATAATATCCATCCAAACCAAGAAAACTTCGGATCTTAGTTACTGTTGTTGGTCTCGACCATCTTTCAATAACCTTTGTTTTTGTTGGATCCACAGATATCCCCTCTTTTGAGACTATGTGACCCAAAAATGAATCTTTTTGTAGACAAAATTCTCACTTGGTAAATTTGGCATAAATCTTCTCCTTTCTCTGGGTCTTCAATATAATTCTCAAGTGATCTTCATGTTCTTCCTTGTTGTTTGAATATACAAGAACATCGTCTATACAGACTACCAAAAACTGATCAAGATAGTCTCTAAAGACTCTATTCATCAGATCCATGTAGATAGAAGGGGCATTAGTAAGACCAAATGGCATCACTATAAATTCATAGTGTCCATACCTTGTACGGAAAGTCGTCTTTGGTATATCCTCCCTTTTGACCCTTAATTGATGATACCCTGAATAAAGATCAATCTTGTAAAAGTATTGAGCTCTGCTTAGTTGGTCAAAAAAGTCATCAATGCGTGGGAGAGGATATATGTTCTTAATAGTGATCTTGTTAAGTTCTCGATAATCAATGCAGAGTCTCATTGATCCATCTTTCTTCTTAACAAACAGAACAGGTGCTCCCCAAGGTGACGCATTTGGGAATATGAATCCCTTATCAAGATTATATGGGAGTTGCTTCTTCAATTCCTGCAACTCAATTGGGGCCATTCTATAAGGTGTCTTTGAAATAGTTCAATCACCCCGTACGAGTTCTATTGAAAACTCAACTTCACGATTTGGTGGAAGACCTGGTAATTCCTCCGAAAAGACATCATAAAACTCTCGTACAATGGGAATATTCTTAATCATGAGTTTCTCTCCAACCATTTGAGATGAATAACCTTCATTTAGTGGAATCAGGACCCATAATATGGAAGAAATTTCCACTGGAATGTTATGTTCATCCTTGCATCGATAGACGATCATATATTGATCTGGAATATGAAATTTGACTTCCCTTCTTTGGAAATTGATATTATCTCCATATAGAGAAATCCAATCCATGACAAGAATCACATAAAATTACACTATAGGAAGGATCACAAGATTTACAGAAAGAAATTTTCCACAAACATCAATAGGAGAAGAATTATAAACTTTTGATGCAACCGTTGTGCCATTAAGAGTTGTCACAGCCAACTCAACATCTAATTGTTGAGGTAATACGGTGATACCCTTAGAAAATTCTTCAAAAATAAAAGAGTGGGTGGATCCATAATCAAATAAAACATTTTCTACTTTAGATTTGATGGTAAGTGTACCTCTCACCACTTCGTTGTCATACTCCACATCACCGATAGTAATTGCATGTGACTTTCCTTTGTATTTAGCCTTAGGAGTTTGTTGACATCCATCATCATCAACCCTTGGATTTGGGCATTTATTGGCATAATGCCCCATCTCCTTGCACATGAACCATTGAAGTGTAGTAGGTTTATTCTGTGTATCCCTTCCTTTGTTTGCATCATTAGACATTTTCATCCCATTATTTCGACATTCAATTTCCCGATGACCTTCTTTTCCACACTTATAACATTTTCTTGTCCCCTTAAGACAATTTCCTACATGTTTATTTCCACACTTTGAGCATAAAGGAAAAACTCATCTTCTTTTCAGTTTCCTCTTTACATTTTCCTTTGAATTCCATTTTCATCTTATTATCAAACCCATATGGCGAATGGGTTACTCCAATCTCTATATCAACTTTGAGAGAACATCAAACGATTTCCTCATAGATATTGAAGTCCATTATTGATAATTCCCTTCGAATACTTGGTTTTAAGCCACTAAAGAATCGATCGATCTTACTCTCAGTTTGGATAATAATACCAGAAGCGTACCTTGCAAGTCTTGTAAAATATTCTTCGTAGGTACCAACAGATATCATCCTTTTGCTTTAGTTCAAGAAACTCTTTCTCCATCTTTGTTTGAAGAATATGAGGGAAGTACTTATTGAAAAATAAGTTCTTGAACTCGTCCCATTCCATGGACTCAATTTCATCTCTTTACCTCATATTCTTGATAAGATTCCACCATTGATCAGCATCTCCTTCCAAATGATACACTGCTAAGATGATTTTATCATGTTCAGAACATTGAAGAACTGAAAATATCTTTTTAGTGGTACTGATCCATTGTTCAGCCACCAATAGATCAGAAGACCCGCTGAATGAAGGTGGACGCTGCCTCATGAAGGATTCAATAGAATGTTGCTCCTTCCTTTGCTCTTTTGGAAGTCCTGTATGATTCATAGCATGAGAAAGTTGTGTGATCATGACTACAATATTTTTCATTCCAGCTCCCATAACGTTTGGTTGCTCCAGGGGAAAATCATTTCATTGCCTGTTGCATTCCTCAGTAACACGGTTCCTTCAGGTACCATCCATTGAAAAAAACCAAGAAGAATAGTGTGAGAAACACTAATTATAATAGGAAAACCACATAATCAAGAATAAAATTTTACACTTAAGGTCTTATCATAGGTTATTCATGGCCATTTCTAAAACACTAAGATTGTGTTCTGTGCTTAGACATATCCTTAAGTTTCTTACCAAGGCTTTCACATCCTAGTTTCCAAAGGTTGACTATACCTTTCCTCTGATACCAATTATAATGACCCATACTTTACATACATTGTTAATACTTCAAAATTGAAGCATACTTATTACAAAATATAACAAAACCATGAAAGGACCATATAGGTATAGTGTCTTTGGAAACTGAAAAACATAAACAACAGGTTAATAAAGCATCTACATTGTCTCCCATTTATTTCATCATATCTAGAGTCCCTTTTGGCATATCCTACTTAATAACCTTATTCTTGGCATAGGGAAAGAAAACATACAAAAGGGTGAGCTCAAATGCTCAGTAAGGGTAAACAAAATAAATATCAATCACATCATATTCATAAGAACATAACATTTTGGAAATCTTAACCTGCAAAAGAGATCATAATTTCATAACATGGGATAAATCATAGTAGTGAAATGTAATCCCAATAATCATAACATAAAACAGGAAACGTTGTTTCATACACACATAATCATATAGAATCATTTCCTAATAGTCAATACTCATCTCCAAGACTATCTTAGCGGACAAAGTCCATTTCTGAACCGATTTCACTCCTTGTTTCAGTCATGTTTCACTGAACCGGTTTAACCTGTTGTTCCATCCATGTCTATCTCATGAGATATAAATCTTTACCCAATGCATTGGAGGGAGATATATGTCCCACCCATCTCATAATGAAACCATTCTTATGTGTGCCACAAAATTATAAATCACACATCATAGCATAACCCATGTAATAAAAATGGGATTCTTAAACATCATGACATCATAAAATAATTCATATAAGATAAAGGAATTCATAAAAATAATTCCATAAAAACATAATCAAATCAATGTAATAATAGAGATAGAAACAGAACCCTATATTATCTTATATGGAAAATAATTTTGATAAAACACTTGAACTCCATTCTTGAGGAAAATATCCTTTCTACTTCAAAAACATTTTTTTTAACATGTCATACAATTTTAAAGTAAAATAAGTTAATTAAAAATAAACTTGAAAACTTGTAAAGGAAGCTTCTTGGAAATAATGTTTTAAAAATCCATTATTGTCGTATAAGTTAAAAAAACATTATTCTCGTACTTTTGTCGGAAAAGTGAAAAGGTACCTCGTATGAAAAACGACCAAAGATTCCTTTAATATCTTTTACTAAAAACTCCCTGAAGGGTAAAATTGGATTTAAAAAATTGTAGGTGGATGGAAATAATATTACATATTAAGGAAACATGGATGTGGATGATAAAATACACCCTAGTAAATACAAAAGTATAAACAATCTCGGATAAAAATGAGATTGTGATATTTTCTCTTACCTTAGTTCCGATTCGCTTTGTATGTGTCTAAACCTCCTGTATAATGATTTAAATAAAGTAATTGACTTATTCCAGAATCATAATCATTGTTATGATATCATATATGTCCTTATTATTAGCATCATATTAGTAATATTTCATTTCTACTTGTTATTCGGGTGTTTATTACTTTTTGTTCTTATGTGTGTTTTGTCGAATAAATTCTTATTGTTCTCTTTGGGTTATAGATACCTCATTTCCAGAATGGTATTAGTGTAATATATATCATATTCATTCATTCAATTCATTTATATAATCATTATTAAATAATGATCATGTAGAACGAGTCACATCACAACGTGGAGACGGTATTCCGTACGTACGCACGAGCGATGATATTGTTCCCATGATCGTGGAATTGTATTGGAGTGTATGCATAATATTTCAGAATCAATATCACTTTATAATAATCATATATAGTTATTATTTACACCATTATACCCTTCCAATTATGGTGGTGGCGTAAAATATATTACGCCACGGCGTAGAGACGGTATTCCGTACGTACGCACGCGCGGTGATTTTGTTTTCCGCGGGATGGATATATGGTGAAATAGGGTTTTTTTCATACTTATAATAACATACCAGTATATTAGTGATACTGATGTTATTACTTCATAATGAAACAACTAAAGAAGAAGAAGTGGAAGAATAAATAAAGTTGAAAGAATCGGTAACGGACATTACCTCTTCTTTGAAGCGCCTCTTTGAGACATCCTCTTAGGGCACTAAAATTGGTCTTTGAAGAAGACCAAGACCTCTAGGATGTTTCTATGGAAGTGTAGAAGAGAGTTTGGTAGGGGTTTTCCGATCTTGAAGGCTTAATGTGATGTGAGGAAGAGAGGGAGGAGGTAACCTTTTATAAGGGAGGAGAGGGGCACCTTTGGAAAAACTAAAAATATTATTTTATTATAAAGTCATATTCGGTTTTCAATAGCTCCAAATTGACTTATATCGAAGATAAGGTGGGTATGGGTCAAAATATTCTCATCCAATAGAATTTAGACAAGTTTAGGTATCTATTTTAACCTTATCATTTAGATTTAACTTTAAGTTATATAATTTAACTTCTACCGTGTCTTCTTGTTTTTTTACACTATAAGGTTAATAAACTTACTTTAACAAGACAAAAAAACACCACGTTGTTTATTATTAATATATATAACCTTATCTAAGTCATTTTTCAGAACCTTAGATTTTTAGGAATAAAATAACAATTAATAATATAATATGTTTTTAAAAAACAATTTTATGTCAATTTTGACACTATTTGGTAATTGATTTTTGTGAAAATCATAACAGAACGATTATTTAGAAAAAAGTTAATTAAATAAATAGTAACCTAGTGTTTTCACTCTTCATCAAAAATTGAATGTTTTCAGAAAAAAACCAAAATTTCACCTTAGGCTAATTTCGATATTCCAAATCCAAAAATGAAGTCCGTTTTGAAAAATAAAAATTACAAAATTTCAAAAAGTGGGTATTACTATTCAAAATGGCTAGTTTTAATAATATTTTAATAGCATATCGTTGTTTAGTGAAACTCGGTATTGCGTACGATGCAAGCTGTCGAGGAAGGCCGTGATTGCGTGTAAAGAAAGCCAAGATAGTGTTGTGTGTATTGAAAGATTACTTTGATGATTTATATAACATAAAAACAAAAATTTTCTCATAAAAGTCTCGGGTGTTACAATTCATGTCATTTATTACTTGGGTTTTCGATCTCGTTCCTTGAAGATGGTCTTACAAACATCTTGAGGTCTTAGAGTTTCATATTTTGGGTGGAAGGTGAGTTTTTTGTTCTCAATACTCCAATGGTTAGGATTTCTCTTTGTTTATTAACTTGTTTTTTTTCATATTTAATCAAGTATTTTGGGACTTTCTAGGAGAGAAAGTGTTAAAGGTTGTGAGAATTATCACACCCCAACCCAACACATCCCTATTATGTTATTTATTATTGGTTTTACCATTATTTTATATCATTCCTAGTTGTGTTGAAAGAAAAATGATAATTTTTGGGTTGACATAAGAAGACACATGGTTGGAGCATAGTTAGAAGAAACCTTGTGCTAGCCTAGTTCAAACCATGAAGCTTATATAGTGTCACTATTCACAGTACACTGCTAGATGCACAGGTATACATTCTTCTCCAAGTGACTGTGTAACCTCAAGAAGAGGAAGAAAATTCCCATATGGTTAGGCACACTGTTTATAGAACCATGTGGCCTTCCTAGGTCTTTAAAAAAGAAACGAAAAAAATGTTCAAATAATAATAATAATATTTATTATTGTTTATTTATTGTTAATAATAAGTCTATTATTTTTATTATGTTAAACCCCTAAAAGTGGGTATCTTCATCCTCCCCTCCCCATCCACACAACACGCATGCCAAGAAGGTCTCCTAACTATGTGTCTCTTCCTCCTCTCCCTCTCATGGGTCGTTTTTCCTTCCAATTTTCAGTGTGATAATACCTAGTGAGTCTCTCTTATCCTCCTCTTCCATCTTATTCCTTTATTTTTTTGTTTTATTTATCTTCTTTTTTTGTGCCTAGGGAAAACCTTGACCCAATTTTGGGTGTTTTCCATGTTTCTTCTTGATGTTTACGGTCCTTGGGTCCCATTGAAGATGATTTTACCCATGGAAAATGAAAACAGTGGTTTCTCCACTAGTCCCTATTAGTTTTTCTTTAATTATAATTATTTGGACCAATTTTAATTTGGGATTTTTCAATTTTTGAGTTTTAAATATTTTTCTAGTATACCTTAGACCTCCTTGGGGAAGCTTGGGATTTCCATTATTGAAGGATAATTACATGTGTATACCCAAGTAATCACACATATATATATACTCATTGTACATATTCACTCATGGTGATTGGAATATGTACATTTGGTCAAAGGGAATATGTGTGTGTGTGTGTTTGTGTGAAGTTGTATATTTGTGCAAGTGTAAAGTGGATTGGGGTTCCCTTGATAGAGGCATTGTGTTTGGAGGTAGGTTCACTATATTAAATCCTTCAATTTGGAAACTATTATTACTTTATTATTTTATTGGGTGTTTTTATTATATTATAAAGTAACTATAATATGAAAAATGGTTGTAAAATATGAAAATGGCCTCTTTTGGTGTTTCCACATTTTTTTATGCTTTGGCCATGGGGTTTCTCTAATGAATCATGTTTCAAAAAATTTAATTTGAAAGGTAAATCACACAAGTGGTTGATTTAACTCCTAAAATATTTTATTTATGAAATTTGGAAAATATAATGATGATTTAGTCTTTAAGTTATAATTTCTTTCAAAGATAAATAGCTTGTTAATTTTCTAAAGAGTTTTAAAAATGGGTTTTCAAATGGTGAACGTTGGTTTTCAAACAATAAGTCTCAATTAATACCTTTATATGTTTTCTTGAAAGGGATAACTTCCATAGATACTCTACATTGTAGGTTTATTCACATTGATGGTGTTGGGAGGTTGGGTAAGCTTGTTTGGTGGATTTTCAAGACTGAGATGTTGTAATTTTAGTTTCTTCCCCACCTCCTTCTTTTTCGAAATCCATGGGATCCTAGGAATCATAGTGAGAGTCGATATATGATTTTTATTTTTTCTTGATTAGATGGAATAAATCCCCTTGGATTTTCTATGTTATTTTTTCACCAGTGAGGCTAGTTGAGAGAATCTAGGTTGGTTATTGACTATGGATCACATCAATAGGCTAATAAATGAAGTCTAAATCGAGTACATCTTGGGTATATTAACTTTGTTCTAAGGTATATCACATGATAACTATTTTACAAGTACTATGATTTCCCACATTTAGTGACGTTTTTATATAATCATCTAAACATTTATGATTCCACTTAAAACTCTTAGTTTAAAACTCATGTACATGTATTCAGTTTTCCCTAGTTATGGTTGCATTGCGATATGTTTTTCACTTCTTCTCATTGAAATGTATATTCACCGCATGTTTCTTCATATAAATTTTTTTTCCAAAAATATTTTATTATCAGGAAAATATTTTTTTTAAATGAGGGAAATGGTTTTTTAGATTTATTACCTTATTACATGTTTCAAAAATGGAATAAAAGCCTCATTTTAAATAAATGAATTTCAAAATATCATGAAATAGTTTTATTTCTTTAAAGGTAAGGAATAAAGAGTGTTTTTTAAATTGGTATCCCTACTGGGTATTTTTATTCTCATTCCTATAATCATTATCAATTTTTAGATTAAGGTTCTTTTATCTCTAGAATGCTCATAGAGTGATCATGGTCCAATGGTTGGAGGTGACTCGTGAGGTCAGATAGAGGTACATTTACTTTTCCTTTATAACTTTTCTTATACTAACGTTTACATTATTGTTCTGTTTTTTTTATATATTTTAATTTATCTAAGATTTTTGGTATATATCTTTCTTAACTGAGTCTTATGTAATTCCTGATACTAATTTTCAGTTCAGGATGACCACAAATTCCTATTAGGACTTATTAAGGACTGGCTTAGCTGATTATTTTGGGGTCAACAAGGGTCAGTTTGTGACAAAATGGTATCATATAGAAGTTATATATTGATATTTTAGGATGTATAGTAGATCAAATTTTGGATTTTCAGAATTAAACTGGTCAATCATGGGTAATTTCATGATCACCACCTACTCAAAATGATGCTTGAATTTCCAAGGTGTTTTGGGATGGGTTTTCTTCAAAATATGAGCATGCCACTGGAATGTTTTCAATGTTTTTTATTTTTATTTGAGTATTTATGGTTGTTCGTTATAATTTTATTATTAACTTGGATGAATTCAAGGGGAATTTATTTTATGTTCATCATCTATAAAACCAAGAACAGACTATGCAGATACATCTTATAACATCTGATATGCTCCCCTAGTTGGGGCATGGCCTATAAAACTGTGTGTCCAAGCCATGCATAGTGGTTTTTTTCTGATCTTCGACGTTACTGGAATGTTTTCCCTTGGATATTATTTCAACATCTGGTTTAAAAAAGTTTTTTTCCGAAACATAAATTATTTTTCATTTTTTAAATGGAATGAGTTGTTTTGAGAGAAATTTTTTTTTTTGAAATGGAAACATTTTGGGAATTTTTTTTGGGTATTTAGAAATTTTTTGGAAAAGTGGGATGTATATTTCTAGAGAATATATAATTATTTTTGTTTTGAAATGATATGAGGTGGTTTTAAAAATTCATTGGACATTTTTTAAAGAGTGGTTTGGAAAGATATTTTCCTATTTGACTAGTTGTATTCCTATGGATACTCACATGTATAGATATACACATGTGGTATCCGGATGGACGTTGGTATGTGTGGAGTTTTTATTGAGTTTTTATTGATGTATAAGTGGGTGGATTCATGTAATACATATGGTATATTCCCAATCATTGGGTTTGTTTGTATTTCAAAAAGTGTTTTAAAAAAGGTCTTCAATGTTTTTAAAAGTGAGAGAATAATTTTTATTGTTTTCTTTTCCTATTTATGGACATTCTTCGTGGGATTTTGGTTTTGAAATTTTGGAAAAGTTTTTCGAATGATATTTTTATTTTGGGTTTTTAATTTATGATTAATATATGGAGTCTGGTTTTTAGTATGTATCTTCGTTTGGTTTTATGATTCATGTTATTTAAGTATTCACCAAAAAGGTCTCATTAAGGAGTGAGTGTTTGGTCGCAAAAATGTATCCATGTTCTATTCGGTGTGGCTTTTTGGGTCACCCAAATAGGTTCTATAAGTACGTTACTGAAATAATAATCTCAATTGGGTATTTCTAACTCCATACTAGGAGGGAAAATATGCTTCAAAACATTAGGAATCCTGTCCATAGGAACTGGAGTGAATTTTTCCATGTATTAGAGGATCTTTTAGGTTTGGGGGTAGGTTGGTTTGGCCATTTTCTTATGATTTTAGAATTTAAACAATTGGAGTTTACCACTATTTTTTCTTTTTTTAGAAAGCATTCTATTTTGGAGATCTCAGTGGCTGTATTTTAGGAATTTGAGCATGTCAAGTTTTAGGTGGCTGGAATCTTTGACGGAGTTTTGAATATGTGTTTCTATGAGTATTATACTTTGATAACCCCTTGGAGAGTCCTAATTATTTTAGTGATCATTTTCATTATCGATGTATGGTTGTTTAGGGAATTCTCAGATGTGTCTTATCTTTCTAATCTAATTACTTGGTCTTAATTTTTTATTAATCTAAGAGTGTTCCTTCAATTTCTAGTTTTAGTATGTGTTTATGGCTCCTGGTTGCGTGATGATGATGTCTCATAAGAGCCCTTTGTTTTTTCTCTTTGATCCTTTGTAGTTTTTCTATGTTCTCAATCAAAATATTCTCTACTTGTAATATCTATCTTTAATTTACTGGAATTCATTATTCATTTCCACCTCTAGGTAATCCTATCATAATGAAAGTTTCCTGTAGGAGGTTCTAAATCTTGTGGTTGTGCAATGGTGATGTTGTAATTTCATGCATCATCTCACTGGGGTTTCAAATTTCATTAAGGTTAATTTTTTTCTCCTGTTTGGGAGAAAATCACGGTTTGACCAAAATTATAAAATACTTAGGAGATCATTATTGGATAAGCTTGTAGTGAACCCAATTTCCAAGTGTTTTTAGTGGGGAACTTCTATGTGCCTTCCTCACCTAACCCTGATCATAATGACAATAGATTATCCTAGATAGTGGGTCATGTGATGGATTCTCATGGAGATCACAAACAGACCATGCTGAGATCCTTTTGTGATTTATATGTTAGGGGTTGGGGAGTTAAATATTCAGTGGTGTTTGTAGATGATACTTTCTTATCTTGGTCCTTTCATTCATTGATTCATATCCTTTGGTCTCGTCAACTGCTTCACAGTTTGTTGAGATGGATTCTTGAGGATGGTATAACCATCTTCATGGGGTCTTGGAGTTTCATATTTTGTGTGGAAAGTGAGATTTTGGTTCTCGATACTGTTTTGGTTGGGGTTTGTCTTTGGGTATTTACTTTTTTCTCTTAGTTACTCAAGTATTTTCGGACTCCCAAAGGATAAAAAGTTTTGATGGTGGAGAGAATTATCACACCCCAACCCAACACTTCTCTTATAATTTATTTTTATTTGGACATAATTTTATTAAATTGAATTCCTATATTTTTTCAAGAAAAATGATGGTTTTGTGATAAAATAATAAGGAACATAGTTGGGGAATTTTTAGCAGAGGTCATATTCCAACCAATTTCAAATCGTGCAACTTAGAAAGTTGTACTGTCTAGGGACATGTCTAAGCGCACGAGCAGATGACCTTCTCTAGGTGACTATGTTGCCACAGGTATAGGAATTAAGTACCTTCATGGTTAGGTGTAAGGTTTCTAAAACCATGCATCCCAAATCAAGTAGAATTCACCTTTGGATAGAGGCACCCATACGGTTGACACATGTTCTGGATGACTGTGTTTCCAAACATTGAGGATTGACCAAGTCTTTAGAAAAAAGGAAAAAAATTAAATAATAATATTATAATTATTTTTTTGTTGTAAATAATAATAATTATTATTAATTAATTACTATAAATAATATTATGGATATTGTTATTATTAATATTATTATTATTATTTTATACATATAAAATGGGGTGTGCTCATCCTCCCCTCCCCATCTCTGGTGAGAATCTCTTCTCTTCCTCTCCCTTCTTCTTCCTCTATTTCTTGGTTTTATTTCTCTTTTGTGTGGTGTTCCCTCTTAAGACAAACACTAACCTGATTTTGGGAGTTTCTTAGGTTTCTTCTTGACAGATATATTCTTTAGGTCCCATTAAGGCCAATTTTATCCACAACCATTAAATATAGTTGGTTCTCTATTGGATCCATATAGGCTTTCTTTCATTCTGATTCTGTGGCATAACTTTAATTTTGAATTTTTTAATTTTTGGGTTCCAAATATTTTTCTAGTATACCTTCCACCTCCTTGGGGTGTCTTTGGACCACCACTGTGGAAGGAAAATTGCATGCGTATACATAAGTACCCCCCCCCCCCCACAGATATATATATATATATATATATATATATATATATATCCCCCTTGTACATATTTCCTCATTAAAATGGGAATATGTAAATTTGGTCAAAGGGTGTGTGTGTGTGTGTGTGTGTGTGTCTACATGTAAGTGTGAAGTGGATTCGGGTTACGATCATCAGAGGAAATGTGTTTTGAGGTAGGTTCCCTATGTCAAAAACATTAATTTTGAATCTTTTATTGCTTTCTTGTTTTATTGGGTGTTTTTATTATATAAAAAAGATATGTATAATATGAAAAATGAATATGATGGTTGAAACTTTCCTATATTAGTGTTTCTATGTTTTGTTATGATTTTCCCATGGGGTTTCTCTGATGAATCATGTTTCAAAAATGTTTTTAGAATGGTAAAGAACAAATGTTCTTGATCTAACTCCTAAAAAATTTATTTATTAAAGTTGGAAAATATAAAATATGTTTTGGTATTTCAGTCAGTAGTTCCTTAAAATTTTAATGGAATGTTAATTTTTCAAAGAGTTTAAAAAATGTTTTTTCAAATGGTGAAGGTAAGTTTTCAAATGGTATGGCCTGGTTAGTACCATTAAATGTTTTTTTAGAAGAGGGAACTTCCATGGATACTCTCCATTCCCAAAAAAATTACATGGATAGTGTGGATAGTTGGGCTAAGAATTTATGGTGTCTTTTCATGATTGAGAATTTGTAATTGTACTTGCTTCCTCACATCCCAATTTTTCTAAATCAATGGGATATTAGGTGTCAAAATGAGAGTTGAGAGACAATTTTTATTTATTCCTGATTAGATATACTAGATCCCCATGTATTTCCCATGAGGGTTGTGCCATCAGTGAGTCTAATTGAGATAATTCATGTCGGTTATTTATTATGAATTTCATCGATAGGATAGAATACATATTGTGAAACAAGTATATCTAGGGTCTCTTCACTTGGTGTCTAGGAATATCACATGATAACTATTTCTCATTTATTTTAATTTCCCTCATTTTGTGATAAATGTTTAAAATCATTTTAACTATTATGCTTCTACTGTAAACTCTTACTATAGCTCTCATGTATATATATTCAATTTTCCAAATTTTTGGTATCACTTGTGATATGTTTTTCACTACTCATTGAAATGTATCTCTACTACATGTTTATTCTTATAAAGGGATTTTTGGAAAGTATTTTTTATTCAGAAACTATTTTTTTAAGGGAAATGGGCCTCTATAATTATTAACTTGTTACTAATTTAAAAAGAGAATGAAAAAAATATCTTAAATATATGTATTTAAAACTGGCATGAAATGGTTTTCTTTTTTTGTAAGGTATGAAATATGGCATGGTTATTTGTTTGGAGTCCCTACTAGGAATTTTATGTTCATGCCTATAATCATTAATAATTTTCAGCTTTAGGTTTATTCAGCTCTAGATCACTCATGGATACATCATGGTCCTATGGATAGAGGTGACCTAGGAGGTCACACGAAGGTACATTTAGTAGTCCTTTATTTCTTTTTACCCGCTAGTGTTTAATTTATTGTTCTATTTTAGTTTATTTTTTTGTCCATTTATCTATCATTTTTTGGGTAAGTCATTCCCAACTGAGTTTTATCTGATGATCGACATTAGTTTTCATCTCAAAAGGACCGGGAACACCTTTTGGACATTATTGTGGGCCAAATCAGGTGACTGATTAGGAGTCGACCCTGGTTGGTTCATGGTTCATGACATAATCATTATATAATCATTAGATAATCATTTGATAATAATTATTTAATAATTAATTAATCAATAGTCAAATATTAATTAATCTAAAATTAATTATCCTATACACATTCATTAATCACTTGTTAATCATTTTTTAATAAATTGTTATTAAGTATTTACTTTATGGTTACATATTGGCTAATTAATAGTTTAGTGTTATTTACTTATTAGTTAATCCTTAATTAATCATGATCTAATCCTAATTTATTCCTATGGTAATCCTAGGTTATTCAATATGTAATCATAATTTAATCTTTAGTTATTCCACAATTATTTATTAGTAAATCATTACTTAATCATTACTTTATATTAATTTAATAATTAATTATTTAATAGTTAATTATTAGTGAATCATTATTTCACTAATACTTATTCACCATCTAGTTGATATTAATTACTAATTATGTCACCAATATTTAAAAACTACCAAGTTATACTAAATAATAATCTTCTTATAATAATAAACACATTACTAAGATTAAATACATATTATTTACTAAAATTTAATAATTGAGTAATAATAATTTCCATTCTAATATTATCTATTATTTATAAACTTAATCTAACTAACTAAAAAACTAAGTAAATAGCATATTTTAAACTAACAAAAAACTAATGAAATAAATAAATAATGAATTTAAAATAAATAAGAAAAAAAACCTTTAAATGATGCTTCATAAATTCTTCACTTTGGAAATTTTGTAATCTTTTTAGGCCACTAAATAACGGTGAAACTGAAGAAAACATTGGGAAAATTATAAAGAGAGAGGTAGTAGAATTTAGAGAGAAATGGTATGGATTAAGTGAGGAGAAGAGGGGGTGACTTTATATATGGTTTGGTGAAATGTGTTACTAAGAGAATTAAATTTTCTTTAATTTAGGTGAAGTACATTATCACCCAAAATACATTTCACTAAAAGTATAGTAAAAGGATAAATTTATTTCACCTCCTTTTCCATGTCATCGATTCAGGACGATGAAAGGAAAAGTAAAATCTTACCTTTCTGTATTAGTTTTAAACAAAATTAATCATAAATTGATTTAATTATTTTTGTTCAAAAAATGTATATCCAAAAAATGTGCACATGCCTGGGATTTTTTCCTTCATCATCATGGAATGTCTTCTTTTTTATAGGTGAAAAAACCCTATCAACTGGCCATCAACCACGCGGGGGATCCTCCCTGCTACGTAGCAGCAAAGCAACCTCACCCATCTATTACACTCTTTTTCAAAAAAAAAACCTAACTTCATCCCACCTCCTTTGTTCTCTCTCTCTTTATCTTTACCGGGGATGAAAATTTTCACCTAGAATGGAAAAATAAAAACTACTTCCAAAAATTCTTAAATTGGGAAACTATTTCTCTGTCTAAGGATGCTTTCGGGTTACTGGGAGTAAAAGGGTGGTCACTGTCTAAGATAGCGCCTTGTGTATAATGTTTATGAGGAAATCACTGATCGAGAAAGAACCTTTCTAAATGTATTTTTAAGGTTTGTGCTTTATAGAAAATAACCCTCTCTTATAGAATTTTCTTATATATATATATATATATATATTGTTATATATATATATGTGTGTGTATAAATAAATAGTATTTAACTGTTTTTATATTCATTATTACTTTAAAAAAGTTATTCTAAAATTATTACATAAAATTCCACTGAAGCTTACCATTTATAAGGTTGTGTTTCTTTAAAAACATTCCAAATTTTTGATGAGGGATTAATTCTCCAATTTTCCATTAATTCATGAATACTATATTATTTATAAAAAAATAAAAATGATAAAAAATGATTAATGATAACATATTTTTATTAAATTATTATTATTTAATAAGGTAATAAATAATAAGTAATAAATATTAAGTAATAAAAAAATAGTAATTAATACTAGTAATTTCATTCATATAGTTAAAATCATAATTAATAACAATTAAAATGTTTTTATATGTAATAATTAATAATGTAATTAAAAATGAAAAAATAATTATTAATAATTTATAAAAATTAGAAACGGTCAGAAATGGGGGGTTAAAAATACTGAAGAGTTTCTAATATTGAATATAAAAATTGATTTAATTATTTAATTAATTTAATATTTTAGAACTATTTTTAATAATTAATAATATAATTATTAAGAATTATTAATAAGAAATAATTTTTTGTGTCATCTAAAGTTTTTTTTCTTATTAAATTTATGAATAACATTAATTATGGTGATGTATATAATAGTAATAAATACTACTCTAATTTAATAAAGTAATTTAAAAAGAATAATAATAATAATTTTATTGAAAATAAAATATATTTTTTATTTAGTAAAATAATTATTTTTTATTTTTATTATCAACGAAATTACAATAATAATATAATTAAATATTTTTTATTAAATAATAACTATGCACATTTAGAAGGTTGACCATGAATTATTAAGACTTGATAAAAAAGTCATGAAATTAAGAAATTAATAATAATGAATTCATTATAAAAAATCATTATAGTAAATTCCTGATAGTAAAATCATTACAATAATGTCCTTATAATAAAGTCATGACATTATTAATAAAGTCATGATAATTATCTTTTATTAAAGTCATAAAAATAATAATAATGTCATTATTATGAATAATAATAATAATATATTATTAGTAATGATATGAATAATCATATTATTATTAATAAAATATTATTATTTTTTCATAGTAATAATATTAATAATTATAACTTTAATTTTTAATTGACTTTGATTATTAATTATCAATACAATATTAATAATCATCACTTTAAAAATATTAATATTATAATTAATAATAATTAGTATTATTAACATTAACAAATAGAAAAATATTAATTTCTCTAATAAATTAATTATTTTATATTTTTATTATTAATTCAAATATTATTATTAATACTTAATATTTTCTATTTATTATTTTTTTTAATTTTTTTTTATTTTCAATTATTTAGTATGTATTAAGTGCATGTCTTAAATTTCATTTACAATCTAATTATAAATTATATTTTTTAAAATTTTAAATTTAGACACTTCTTTTAATGTTTAAGTGTTATGTTTTGAAATAAAATTATTTTATATCATCTATATGATTGTCTATTTATTATTTTGATGAAAATATTTTTATTTTCAATAATTTTATATGTGTTTAGTCTATGTTTTAAATTTCACTTTGATTTTATATGCAATTTATTTTTTATAAGTTTTCAAAAGCGCTCACTTGAAATAGAACAGACTTATTATGTTTCAAGTAGGTAACTTTGGAAGCCTATAAAATATAAAATATAAGTAAAATTTAAATAAAACATAAAACATAAACTAAATATATAAAAAATATTTTAAAATTAAAGAATTTCATAAATATTATAAAAAAATAGTTTACATTAAAAACTCTTTATTGGTTAAAAACAAAAATATTACACTTCAAAAAAATTATACGTATAAAATGTAGTATAAGTAACATATAAATGAAATTTGAAATGTTGATTGTAAAACTAAAAAATAATTCATAATAAAAGTAATTCCAAAAAAACTCTAAACAAAAAAAATAATACAAAAAATGTTATCTGTAAAATAAATTAAAGGTAAAAATGTGATGTTTTGAAACAAAACTATTTTGCACCATAAAAATTAATTTTCATTATTTTTTTTAAAAAATATTTTTATTTTTATTTATTTTTCATATTTCTATTCAATGTGTAAAATTTAATTTTGATTTTATTTATAAATTATAATATATATGGTTTCAAATTCACCTACTTCAGACATTATTGTATTTCATGAAGGTCATTTTGAAGGTGTATGGATTAAAAATTATTAATGAAATTTAAATGAATATTTTCACACTAAATAAACATATAAAAAATAATTAATAATTAAAAAAAATCATAAATATAAAATATAAAAATTAATTAACATCTCACAAACATTATTGATTAAAAAATAATATTTACACTTCAAAAAAATATATACGCATAAAATGTAGTATAAAAAAATATAAATAAAATTTAAAACATTGATTATGCAGATAAAACTTAATTGAAAATAAAATAATAAACAAAAAAATTTAATTTATAAAAATAATATTATCTGAAATTTTAATTGGTGAAGCCTTTTTGAACATTAGAAGTGCTTCTTTGTGGACTTTACTAGAGAATAGGCGATGGAACCACCATTAAAATATGAAAGGATATGTGGCGGGTTGACTAAAATGGACCCAAATTCATGTCTCCTATGCCTAAAGGCCTTGAAAATTCTTTTGTTCATTCCCTAATTAACAAGGCTACCCATGGATAGTGCACCGAGAAGCTTCCCTCCTGGTTCAATGAGATAGATAGGAGAATTATTCGAATTATCCCTTTTGTAAGTGGCATGGGACCTAAACTCCTCTACTGGAGTAATAAATTATTAGGCAACTATTTGGTGAAATATCGTCACTCTTCAGAACATGGAAAGTAGAATACAGAGGTTGATATTTTTTAGAGAAAAATTTGGAACCTTCTTATCACTCCTAAGGAACACTTTTTCTGGTGGAAAAACTACACAGTGATCCTTCCCTCCATGGATCTCATTTCCTCTTTCCATGCATTAGAGAGTCTAACCTACCCAGTTTGTAAGTCCTTAATGGAAACTTCTTTGCAAGTTATCTTTCTCTACCCAATAGAAAGGGTTGTCTATCGTTCCCACTATCCTAAAATCTATATTCTGCTATACATATCCTCTAGATTTATAGTACTCCTCATTAAATGGCCATTGATGCTCATCGTAGAGGAAATGATTAGTGTCTATACTATGGTATAGATCATTTGGTTCTGGAGTAATAATTTTATTTTTAATTAGTCGGACAAACATAGTGCCTCTTGGGTCAATCTTGCAGCTCATTGGTCATATGAATGGAAACATACTGAATGCCTTCTTAGTAACTCAACTATGATTATGGACCACTCTGTTTGGATCCCTCCAATATCTGGAAACTTTAAGATAAATTTGGAAACATCTCCCTTGGAAAAATAAATCTTCAACTCTCGGCTGGTGGTTCATGACACATCTGGTTCCCCCATTAATGCAATTCAAATTTCATGTAGGGATTCCTTCCCACCACCAATTTCGGAATCCCAAGAAATCATTTTTGGTTTGGAGTTTTCTATTGAGCGAGGCTGGAGTATTATCATCTTAGAGTCATACTGCCTCACTGATATTCGAGTTATTTTTGATTTGGAATTCTCCCTCCAATTGTTTGGGCCTGTGTTTATGAAGATCTAATCCCTACGACACAACTTCATAGTGTGTTCTTTATCTTTTATCAAAAGAGAGGATAATAGGGCATCCCAAATTTTAGTTACATAGGGTCTCATGTATGGTTGGATTTTTTTCCCTTGTTGGATAACATCCCTTATTTTTCCTGATCTTTTCTCTCATAATATATGATTTCTCCCTTTTTCTTCAAAAAAAAGTTCATTTTGATTGTATTTCCACATTATAATGTATAGTCTTTTAAATTAACCTACCTGAAACATTATTATATTTCAACTAGGTTATTTTTAAGGTTTATAGATTAAAAAATATAAATAAAATATATATTAATTTTTTCACATTGACTAAACATATAAAAAATAATTTAAAATTAAAATAACTTCATAAATATAATAAAAATAATAATTTATATATCAAAAAAATTATTGATTAAAAACATAACATTAACATTTAAAAAAAATTATGCTCATAAAAATAGTATAAATAATATCTAAATGACATTGAAAATCGTGATTATAAAAATTAAAATTAATTGAAAATAAAATAAATTCCAAAATAATAATAAAAATAATAATTTACCCAAAAATGTTACCTCTAAAGAAATTACAAGTATGAATGTTATGTTTTAGAACAACAATATTTTTTTTCCTTGAAATTATTTTTCATTATTCTTTTTTAATTGTTTTTTATTTTAAATTTTATTATATGATTTGTGCATGTATAAAATTTCATTTAAATGATATTTATACTTTATAATTTATAGGCTTCAAAAGTCACCTACTTGAAACATTATTATATTTCAAGTATGTGATTTTAAAGGTGTATAAACTAAAAATTATAAATACAATATTAATGAAATTTGGAACACTGACTAAACAAATAAAAAATATTTGAAATTAAAAATAATTTAAAAAATATAATAAACAAAAGAAAATTTTCATGACTTAAACATTATGTTTTTAAAACATGACATTTACTCTTTAAAAAATTTATGGGCATAATTCTTATTAAGTATTATGATTTTACTTAATATATAATAAAGTATTATTATTTATTTTATTATTATTAAATATTAATAAATAAATTATTAATAAATATAAATTATATTATTAAATGTTTTCAATAATTAAAACAATAATTTTGAATAATTAGGTAAAAAAATTATTAATGTAAACAATAAAGTAGATAATAAACTAATTTTAAAAAAAATAATCTTTATTAAATTAGTAGTATAGAAAATACAGTTAATAATAATAATAATAATTTTATTTTTTGATAAATTTTTTTTACTTAATAAGAATAATATTTAATACTATAACATAAATCATTATTATCATTTTCATTATCAATATTATTATTCATAAATATAATAAAAATAATAGTTTATAAGACACAAAACATTAATTCTTAATAATAATTCATAAAATTTAGATTAATAATAATCAATAATTATTTTTTAAATTTAATATTAATTATATTATTAATTACATTTTTATATTCGGTATTAAAAAACTTTCATCATTTGTAACTTGACCTCCCTAATGATTTGTAAGTATTATATATTATTAATAATTATATTTTAATTATTAATAACATTATTAATCATATCATTTAAAAAATTATTATTAATTATATTTTTAACTACATTAATGATGTTATTAGTAATCATTACTATGAATTTATTGTTGAGTTAGAAGTCTTACTTATTACTTTTCCATTTATTTAGTTTTGGAAATCACAAACACATTCTTAAAACTATATTTACTAAATTTTTATATACCAATTGTTTTAGTAGGTTTTTGTAGAAAACAATACTTTATACCTTATATAGAAATATTACTAATATATTGTGAATATAAACATGTATTATTCAACTTGATCCATTAGACTGAAGGTGCATCTGATTAATCATACAAACTTTTATTCTGACTAGTGGTTAGACTTATGCCTTGTCTATCGGACTAAAAAAAGTCATGAATATCAGACTAACATTGGTACCTATACATCATATTGACCATTATTCATTTTAATAGATTGAAAACAAATAATTTGTTCCATTAGACTATCGAAATTTTATACTTGGAATATAAAGATTTGTTTTTATTGGGAGGAATCTAAAATATCATTGTAATAGTGATAAACTAAACAATGTCGGACATTCAGTAATAGATAAGATGTCAAGTGAAAGTTCTCTAAGACCATTGAAACCAACTCAGAAATATGACTTTTGGAGCTTCACCTATAAATATGAGTTCATTTGAAGAGCTGGGAGCTGATGCATTTGAAACTCAAGTCGTTTAAAGATTTCTCTGCGTGAACACCTCATTCCTAGTATTTGAAATTCTTTTTAGATTAAAAGTTATAAAGAATCCTTATGAGGACTATAATTCCTTAAGAACTATTTCCCTTATTATCGCATGTCCGATCTTGGTATGGTCTAGGGCTTCTAGGGATAGGAAGATAATGAATCTGATCCATCAGATCGAGGGATTTCAGGGCTATGAAGATGGATTCTAATCATCATATTGAGGGCTTCTGATGATAGGAAGATAGATCCATACCAATCATCATATCAAGGGATTTACTAGTAAGTAAATATATACCTTACAGTAGGTATAAAACTATGGATACTTTTATTTAGGGTTACTGGATACCTTAAATCTTAAGGTTAAAGAGTGAATTATTTTATAAATATTTTAAGTCATTCTTACTAATATAAAAATTGTATTTTTTTCTTGTTATTACAAGTTAATATTTCCATTATGAATATATTTTATAAAGTAAGTATTTAATTATATTTATATCATTTTTCTTATCAGAATAATAGTAATACTGATAAAATCAGATATACTCAGATAGATATTAAATCTAATTCTAACACTCTGATGATTAGACAATACATGAGTATGATCTTTTTACTTAAAGAGGTATTGTGTTTTTGTTTAGTTTTATTTTTTATAATAAAATCCCCCCCTCTTTTATCCATCATAAACTCTTACGATCCAACAATTGGTATCAGAGCAGGTTCTACCGCTTTTACATATTAAGTTTTTATTTTTGTTATCAACTATAAGTTGATAGAGTTATTATATAAACTTCGTGTTTATAAAATGTGTACACTAAAATATTAGTATAAAAGAGTTTATGTTCTGGTAATATGGAAGGTCTTAATGTCATTACTTTAAAAAATATCAATCCTAATCGACCACCTATCATTGATGGTAATGACTATGAGTACTGAAGAGACAAGATGAGAACTTTTGTTATCAACACTGGAGTTGAAAACTTTTTAATTCTTATTTGTGATTATAATATGCGTAAAAATAAGTTAATACTTTCACTAATCAATATAAATAGGAATATAAACTGAATTATAGAGTAAGGAATACTCTTTTATTTTTTATTATGAGGAATATAAATAACCATATATCTTCTTCTGAAGCTGATAATAGAGTATGGAAAATTTTAGAAGTCACTCAAATTCATACTTCCAAATTTTTTGTCACTATAAATTCTATGATAATAGAATACTACCTTGATTTTGATTTATTACCAGGAGAATCAATAGCAAAAATTTGTCAAATATTTATCACTATTGTCAACAGTTTTTATTCTCTTAGAGAAAAATATAATAATAATGTAATTCTGGTTGAAAATGTTGTATAAATTATAACTAATGAATGGGAATCTAAAATAACTGCTTTGGATGATACAAGTAATATTACTAATCTTACATTATATGGTATTATTAGTTCTCTTATGAAATATGAATGCGGAGTGAAATGAGATGGTAAAAAGAAAAAAAAGAAAAAAGTGGATTTTCTTTTGTTGCAACTTCAATTGTTTCTACTAAAGTTCAATAATATGAAATAAATTATTCAAATAAAAAGAATGTTTTTATTGAATATGATTCAAGTTCATTTATACCTTATGAGAATTAGTTATCAAACCTTTCTATAAGGATTAACAAGGTTGTTTGAAATAAATATTTTTAATACTAATATAAAACGATTCATAAGGATAAGAGTGATAATAATGACACTAATGAGGTTACATATTTTGAATATAAGAATATGGGACATATTCAACAGTATTTTCCTAAGCTAAAAAGAGAATAAAAGAAATAAATAAATATAGACATAAATACAAAGAATTATTTCATGTGTAAGAGTAAGAAAAGTCTAAAATCTTCAGACAATTGGAGTTGAAGTGGACAAGATAGTTCTTTAAAAATTCCTTTTGTCAATAATAATCCCAAATAGAGGAATATTGGAATTTATAAAAAAATACCTATGTTAAATAAATTTCAGATTGAAATGGCACACACTGCTAAATCCCTTACCAATATTTCATTCAATGAAAATTTTCATAAAAGTGATAATGGGAAAAATTCTAAATCTTCTAATGCAGAATCTTTCTCATTTGAAGAGGACAATACTCTGCCTATTTTTTATAAGGAATATATGTTTTCAAAACATCTAGAAAACAAAAACTGTAAAGTTTGTAAAAAATATTGTAATTCCAAAGAAAAACTTATCAACATATATTCAATAATAACTATTTTAACTAAAAAAATATCAGATCGTTATAAATATCTTAATAAAAAAATTAAAAACATACAATTTCAAAATATCTTGAAAATTTTATTTTTGAGAAAAATAATTTACAAAGTGATTTTTTTAAAAATCTTTCTAATATTATTTTTTTATGAGGATAAGAGCATAGTTATCAAACTTAAGTCTAATATTTCTAGTTTGAATAAACATTAATCCAAATTTACCTCTGGGAAGTGAAATTTTTTATAAAATTTATAAACAAATTAGACCTCGTACAAATAATTATGGAATGGGTTATAGTAATAAAAAACAAGTTTTTAATAACAATTACATAGTTCCTAAAAGTGATCCATTTTTTCAAAAAATTCCAAAGTGGTGGACATTGGAAGAAATATTATTCTTTAAACAGATTCCAATATTCAGGTTTTCATAAATAATATTTTTCTAATGAAATGAAATCTTTTTAATGTAGTAATTTTGGACAAATTTGGATACCAAAAATATTAATTTGTAATGAAAACAGACCCAAGAAGGTTTGGGTACTAAAACATTAACTTTTTTGTTTTAAAGAAAGCAATTAAAGTACCACCAAGAAGAAAATTTAGTACATGGATAGTGGTTTATATAGAAATATTACTAGAAAAAAATATTTCTTTACAAATATTATCAATATGAAAGGTGTAAAACAAACATTCAAAGATAATTCTCAACGAGAAATATTTTGTATATGTAAAATTTTTTATTAGAAAAGCTCTTATTTCAAATGTTTTATTTGTTTTAGGACTTAATAACAACCTTTTTAGTATGATTCAATTATTTTATGAGGATTATCTTATAAAACTTAAGAATTATAAGTGTGTTGTAAATAGTTCAAAAGGTTATTTTATTCTTTCTGTCAATTGGTATGAGAATGTCTACACATTAAACATAGAAAAACATAGGAGAAAAGACTTAACTTGTATTTTTGCAATAGAAGATAATTATTTGTTATGGAATATGAGGTTAGGATATTATAACCTTATAACATTATCTAGGATTATTAAGAAGGTATTTTTTAAGGATTTACTAGAACTTAGGTTTGATTGGTCAAAATATTGTCATCCTTATCAATATAGTAAGTAATATGAGTAATATTTTAAATATATTATTTAAGTTTCAACTTCTAATGTTTTATAGTTAGTTCACATGCACTTATTTGGTCCTACACAAATTAAATTGATTTGTGTAAAATACTTTTTATATGTTTTAGTTGATGACTACACTAGATACACATTAGTATATTTTATAATAAGAAAATATGAAGCCTTTAGTTATTTTAAAACAGTCATATCCTGAGTTAAAAATGATAAAAATATCTCCTTAATACTATTTATAGTTATAATTATGTAGAATTTGAAAATTCTGTTTTTGAAACATTTTGTAGTAAAAATGGTTTTGAACCTAACCTTTCGGTACCCATAACTCCACCGAAAAATGGTGTAGTTGAAACAAGAAATATAATTCTTCATAAGATTTCTAGAACCATGATGATTGAATACTCAGTTGCTAAATATTTTTTGGATGAAGTGGATAGTACTTCCTATTATATGATAAATTAAATTTTTATTAGAACATTTATTAATGACACTTCTTATGAGTTTTGGATAGGTAGAAAACCAAAAGTTTCTTACTTTAATGTATTTTGATGAAAATTAATCATCTTGAATACTAAAGATAACAAATATAAATTTTCTCCAAAATATGATGAATTAATATTTTTAGGTTATTCCATAACTAGTAAGGCTTATAGAGTTCTCAAGAAAACCCAAGTAGAGTTGAGGAAATCGTTCATATTAAATTTTATGAAACTGATCCCTTTGTTTTCAAAAAAAACCCAACCTACATCGTTGGATGTTATTTCTAAAACTAGTTTTCAACCTAAAGTAGAAAGTTCTTATCAATAAAAAATAACTCAAGAATATGTTTTTGAAGTTATAAATTAGGATATTTTGAACCTATTAGTGAATAAAATACTTTTGAATACCTAATAAATCAATTTTTATTGGGAATCATCCGCATGATAATATCATTAGTGGTGTAGATCAACCAATTAGGACTATGAGTTCATTGGGAAATGAAATTGATCATTTATATTTCTTATACAAATTTGAAACTAATAATCCTAGTGAGGCTTTAGGTGATGAGGATTGGATAAAAGAAATTTATTAAGAACACAATGAGTTTGAAAGGAACCATGTTTGGACTTTAGTTGAGTGGCCCAAAAATACTTCTATAATTATAGAAAATGTGTTTTGGAAATAAGTGTGTGAAAATTGAATAATAGTAAGAAATAAATCTAGACTTGTTTCAAAGGGATATAATTAGTAAGAGAGAATATAAGATTCAGAAACCTATTATCAGGTAGCAGGGCTTGAGGTTATTTGAATACTTCTATAATATTTACCATTCTTAAATTTCATACTTTTTCAAATGGATGTGAAGTGTGATTTCTATAATAACCTAAACCATTAAAAATAAAATTCCCCATTCAATTTAATTAAATATATTATTATGTATCATGGTTATAGAAAACACATGAAATTATTTGGTTTTATTATATCATATTTAAAAGACCATTAATCATCTTTACCATTCATATTATAGTCATTGAACAGTTATCACATGTTTAGTATAAATATAGGGTTTTAACAAATCCAATCAATGCAGAAAAAGGAAGTGATAGACTCAATCAATAGAATCATACCATATAAACCCCATTTATTGAAGTTTTTGAGGGAGATATCATCACTGGGATTTTCAGTTGACTAATACCAAGTTTATATCCAACAAATTAAGCCTGACCGAAACCATTTACGGAAGAATTTCAAGTTCATCAAGACCACAGTCCAAACAATGTTAACTGAACCACCCCATGAAAGTCTCACAGTTTCACACCATACCCTTATGGAGTTTTCTGATGTATTAAAGTTATATGTTTCAAGAACCTATCAATATGAGTTTTTAAATTATTTCTATATAATAATAAATATATTTTCATCCTATTATTGTTACATACAAATGATTTCTATTTTGATACAATAAAAAAATTGTATTTTTGGGTAATAATCAAATTCAATAAAAAAAATTATATTTTTGAATTGATGGATATTTTAAAAAAATAATATTTTAATGAAATATTTATTGTAAATAATTTTTATCGAATATATGCGATCATATAATTTTTATGATGTCAAGTGTAATTTTTATAAGGGCTCGAAAACTGTTATTGTCAAAAAAACCCATGATTTCTTAGTAAATGTCGATTATTATTTTAAAAGTGAAAATAAAAATGTTTATAAAATTATTTGGGTAAAATATATATTATTTTTTGGAATTAGAATTTCAAAATTATCCAACGGTGAAATTTTCCTATTTTTCAGAGACAATCGAATTTTGAGTTAAAAATTAAATACCGTATAAATATACAGTGTGTATTATGACATCATAATGACACAAAAGTGATGTAATAATATTTTAACTTTAAAAAAATGTTATTAATGTTTATTTTAATAATTTTATAAATCCATTATGAATCTTCAAAAACCATTAATATATTTTAATGTTTTAAAATCATTTATTTCATAGTACGACTCACATACACATATGAATGGGTATTATCTTATTATGTTTGGACCTTTTCATTATAAAATAATAAAATTCACTTACATTGGGTAGAGAACATGGGAAAAACTATAGGAAGGTTTGTGTTTTTGGTTATTTTATTATATAGGGTCCAAAACCTAAGTTTGAGAAATGATAAAGTATTATCCAATCATTTCCTATATAAACCCACCCAGTATCCCATTTATATTCACTAAAAATCCTTATAGAACGTCTTTACTCTTACCTAATCTCTTTATAGTCCTCCAAAGGCACCCCTAAGCTCTCAATAATCTCCTCACAATCATTTGGAGTCACACATTCATGTAAGGGATCCTCACATTCTCTTTTTTGTTAGAGTTTATTTATTTTCTAACACCTTATATTTCCAATTTCTATTGTTCGGACATGTATATACATGGCCCTATTACTATCCATTTTATTTATAAATTATTAGATACACTTTCCTCTCTCATAAACCCATTTTATTTATTTTTAAGTGATTTCATTATGGTGATGAAATTTCACCACAATTTTCCATACCAAAATAGTTGTGTAGTGAATACCAAACTGATTTAATATCAACGGTATTCACATTTATACACTTTTAGGACTTATAATTATGTATTTAAAAATAATTTATCTTTGAATAAATTATGATGATAAATGAATCCATGTTGTATGATTTATGCGACACTCTTAATCGTGACTATGATGTGAAAATGACAGATGTACCTGGAATTATATAGCACTCCAATGAATTGGGTAAATTTTAGTCTCAAGATACATCATATTGGGATAGGGATTAAACCTAGTTTTTTAATGGTACTTTTTCCATCATGGTGTCTTGGAAGTTATCCTTGACCTATGTTTCGATGTAGTGTTTAAAGTTGTTTCCACATTTCCCATGTTGCCTTTATGATTATCATGCTATATCATTCCTTATTATTCATTTTTATGATTATCACCCCTTATATCACCCATTTATATTCATATTTTCTAACATTTATTATTCGCTTAATGTTATTCCATTTTAATTCCATTACTGGGCTTTATATATCACCCATTTTTTATGTATGTCCCCAGGTTATCCCATATAGTTTTAAGTGCAAGAAAGTTACAGATGTTATTAATAAAGATGTTTTTTTCCTATTTAAATTTTTATATAATGTATCTAATTACCAAATACACTACAATTCATGATATTTTGGGTTTTATTAAGATTAACCTTATGTAATAAATCATGTATTATTTTGTAAAAAATAAAATGGTTGTTATATTTGCTATCAAAGGAAAAGTTTAGTTATTTTTGGGATTCGGATTAGAAAACTCTAGTGAAAGACTTAGGGATAAGACTAAGTATAAGAAATAATACATAAATTTTAGTAACTGTAGAGATATTACTTTATCAATCAAATACATCTATGTCTAGATACTATAATTGGATGTGGATCTGGCATAGATGTACATATGGGTAAAACCTGAAAACACCCCACTGAGCTAGAGTCAACCAAGACCCAGTGCACACCAACGGGTCTTGATACACACCTGGTTTGACACTCTTGAGGGACATTCTTTAGTAAATAAATAAAATCATTATGATCCATTATTAAGGAAGAAAAAATTTCACATAATTTTATATGTTAGGAAATAGATCATTGATAACATAGATTGAATCTGATAAATTCATAAGTTAATAAACTAATGTAATTTATAATTCATTTCATAAATTTCATTGTATTTTCATTCATATGTTTAATATTTTAAAAATAACCATACCTTATTTTATTTTTATTCTATTCAATATCCAGAAATATGAGTAAATGTGTAAAAACCCAATGTGAAGGGTAATGTGATGGTTGTCCCGACAAGATGCCCAACCTAATGGGAGTGTGAATCATGAAATTTAGTACAATAATCTCATAGATGAATCAGGTTTTGAATAGAAACATGAATCAGGAGAAGCATCCCAATATCCCTAAGGGATAAAAAGTTGCGATTGAGAACATTATACGATGAATGCCTCTAACTTTTAATGGTTAATTTTATCTTTTAATCATTGAACAATGAATCAACTCTATTAAAAATATCTTTTTCAACCTTCAATGTTCTGAGTAAGAGAAATTTCTACTAGAAATTTATCAAATGGAGGGTGAAATTGATTTGTGGTGGTCATTGATCAAAAATATTTATCTTGAGGGAGAGATTGAAGCTATGGTGTGGAAGGAATTCTGTAAAATGTTTTTTGATAAATATTTTCCTTTCACTCTCAAACAGAAAATGGAAATGGATTTCCTTTCCCTTGAAATAATTGATGATGAATCTATCTGGTTTTATGAGTAAAACATCACAATAATTTCTTGATACACCTCCGACTTTTTCATTACCCCTGAATACAATGTTGGCTTCTTATTTTGTGGGATAAAACCTAGTCTAAAAAAATATATAGAGATCTGAGACTTTGATAGTTATAAAGAAATTGTATGATGTTCTCTAAAACTGAAAATAGAGATTGGAGAATCTCAAGGGTATCACATGGATAAGAAGAAGAAATTGTAGTTTAATTCTGGCTATATAATGGAGAAATATAATGGTGCCATGAAATTTCAACATCCCAATCATCAAAGGTGTGGAATGTAAAACCCCAAAAATTGTCTAAGGGGGCGAGGAGATACTTCTGGTAAGGGAAGCAAGCACACCTAACTAGTGATTGCTGATAGGATAAACCCACTAATGTGAGAGTGGTAACTAATTCTCTAGTCAACCATCATAAAACTGTTCATTGATTCAAATACATGTAACTAGGGAAATTTTTAAACCAATGCACTAATCCAAGGGTTTTTTTGAGATAAGAAACAATCTCTAAGGTAGAAAGGGTGATATTTTTCCAACACAACCACTGAGGTGGATCTTGAAAATGAAGTGGTGATAGGTATGCTAGTTATTCATTCGATAATAGTGAATATACTTTTTGAATCTAGTTTTATGCATTAATTTATATCCAAAAAGTTTTGTACAACTATTCAAACACCACCAAAATCATGAAAGTAGAGTTATTGGTGAAAATGGAAAATGGTGTAATTATTTCATCCCAAGTATATAAATCCCCCACTGTCAAAATTTTTGTGATGAACTTTTTAGAAAACATTTTCACACTCCCTTTTGTTTAATTTGATAAAATTGTAGGTATGCATTGGATTTACATATATTAAGTCAACATAAATTGATGTGATAAGGAAATAACTCTCTGAATCCAAAATCGACCCTCGATTCTATGAAAGTGCAAGGAGAAGGATGAATATTATTTAGCATAAACATCTCAATAATGGATAATATTACCATCTGAGAAATCATATTTATCTCAAATTTTTTATTATAAGGAAATAATCATCTTTTAAGACATGCTCATTTTGAAGGAATACGTTGATGTGTTTCCTGAAAAATTTCCTGGTCTTCCTCCTAGTCGAGAGGTTAAATTTTCAATCAATCTTATACTTAGGTAGTTGTTGTTATCTAAGACTACATATGTAATAGATTATTTATAACTTGAGGAGCTGAAGAAACAACTACTGGAGAATCTAGACAAAGGGTTCATAGGTCTAAATGATTCCCCATGGTGTGAACCAGTCCTCTTCATCAAGAAAAAGGGTGGATCAATGCACCTTTTCATTGATTATCATGAGATCAACAAGATCATGATAAAGAACAAGTATCATCTTCGACAGATTCATGACTTGTTCTATTAGCTACAAGGAGCACAATATTTATCCATGGTGGATTTTTGGTCGGGATATTACCAAGTTTGGGTAAAGAAGGAGGATATCCCAAAGACTTATTTTTTGTATAAGGTACGAGCACTATGAGTTCATAGTAATGCCATTCAGACTCACTAATTCCCTAGTAATATTTATTTAATTGATGAATATAGTCATTAGATATTACCTTGATAAATATTTGGTAGTATTTATAGATGATATTAGAATATTCTCCAAAACTATGGAGGGGCATGAGGAGAATCTGAGGACTGTGATAAAGACCTTATGAAAGGATAATAATTATTCCAAGTATAGAAAATGTGATTTCTGGTTAAAGGAAGTCTCATTATTGGGGCATATCATCATAAAAAATGGGATATCTATAGACCCTTAAAAGATATAAGAAATTGAAGTATATCTAAGGTTAACATATATGATAAATATCTATAGTTTCCCTAGATTAACTAAGTATTATCATCGATTTGTGAGAAATTTATAATGATTGTCAAACCCTCTTACCAAAGATAACTTAGAATGGATTCAAGTTTCCATGGAATGATGAATGTGTAGTTAGATTCAATGGTTTTAAAAGGAGGCTTATCACTACACTTGTACTCACACTTCCCATAGGTGAAGAACATGTCATGGTATTTGGTGATTATTTAAGTAAGGTCGTGGGTTGTGTATTAATTAATAGTGAAAAAGTGATAGGATATGCTTCAAGGTAGATGAAATTTCACAAAGAGAACTACCCAATGCATGATCTAGAGTTGGTTGTAGTGAAATTTTCTTTGAAAATATAAAGGAATTATCTCTTTTGGGAGAAGATTGAAATATATACTGATCAAAAAAACCTGAAGTATATATTCACACAAAAAGAGATAAATATACACCAAAGAAGATGGTTAGAGATGATCAAGGACTATGTATTCTCAATACACTTCCATCCTAGGAAATATAATATAGTGTAAGATGCTCTATGTATAAAGGATCCAGAAAATTTATCATTAATGAGAATTCAGAAGGATCTGATATTCTTATATTTTGAAAGGATGGACATGGGAATAATAAATAAAGTAACATCATCAATCCTTTCACAAATTATTTCTCAATTTTACCTTATGAAAAATATGAAGGATACTTAGAGAATTGATGTGGGAGTTCAGAAGAAATTGAAAAGTATAATAAATGTAAAATCCTCATATTTCAATGTTAATGAAGAAGGATTTGTAAGATTTGGGTCATAACAACATGTACCATCAAATCCTGAGATAAAGAAGGAGTTTTTGGATGGTAAACATAGTTTATCTTTCTCCATCCATATAAGAATCACATAGATGTATCAATATCTTTAATATCACTATTGGTGGGAAAATATGAAGAAAGAGATCACATAATATACATCGAAGTGCCTGGTATGTCATCAAGTGAAGGCTGAAACAAAAAAAATCTAAGGGGATCATGTAACCATTACCCATACCAACATATAAATGGGAAAGCATCACCAATGACTTTGGTATCATACTTCTAAAGATATATAGAGGAAAAAATGATAGAAGGGTTTTTTTGGATTGTCTTACAAATACAAATCACATTACTTTGATTCGAGAGGACTTATCACTTCATAAACTTGTAAGGATATACATTAAAGAAGTGGTGAGGCTACATGGAACACAACTATCAATTGTATCTGATCTAGATCCAATATTTACCTCCAAGTTTTAGAAGAGTATTCAACATGATCTAAATACTAAGTTTAACCTCATCATGGATTATCAACCTCAAACTAATGGATAATTGGAGTGGACTATCCAGAAGCATGAGGATATGTTGAGATCATGTTCAATTGCCTTCAAAAGATGATGGTATCGACATCTTACTCTAGTTGAGTTCTCATATAATAACAGTTTCCAATAAAGCATACAAACAGCTCACTATGAATCCCTTTATGGGAAGAGGTGTAGAACATCAACATTCTTGGTTAAATTTGGGGAACAAAAACTGCTAGGTCCTGAAATGGTCGAGAAATGGTGGAAAAGGTTAAGACTCTTTATAAACACATCAAGGCTACTCCTAGTCGAAAAAATATCTATGTTGACCATCATTGATGAGACTTATAGTTTTATTTTTGATATATTTTATTCCTCTACATGTCTTTATGGAATAATGTCAAGAGATTTTCGAATAATGGAAATCTTATTCCTTGATATATCAGCCCATTTGAGATCCTTGATCGCATCAGAGCAGTGGTCTATCGACTATCACTCTCATATAACCTATCTAAAGTACATGATGTTTTCCATGTATCCATATTGAGTAAGTACATTACATACCCCACAAATGAACTCAATATAGAGGTGGTACCATTAGAAAATGACCTTTCCAACGAAGAGCATCTGCTGAAAATATTAGATCATAGAAACGAATTTCTACAAAATAATACAATTCACATTGAAAAACTATTGTGGAGAAACCAAAAGTTTAAATAAGAGGCATGAAAGTTAGAGGAGGTTATGAAATATAGTTACCCTCATCTATTTTATTATGGGGATGAAAATTTTGAAGGTTACATTTCTGAAGGGGGAATATTATAGTGACTCGAACATTTATAAATAGAATATGCCATGAAATTTAATTAAATGTCTTATTATGTATTATGGTTATAAAAAACCCATTCATTTTTTTTATTATATTAGATTTAAAATAAAATTTATAATTTTTACTTTTGATAATATATCTTTCGAAAAGTGATCACATGATTAGTATAAATATAGGGTTTTAACAAATCCAATCGATACACAAAAAGGAAGTGGTGGCCTCAACTGGTAGTATTGTAACCTATGAAGCCCATTTATCAGAGATTATGATGGAGATATAATCTCTGGTATTTTTCCTTGACCAAGCCCAAGTTGAGATCCAAAAACATAAGAATGAGTGAGACGATTTACAAGAGAATTTCAGTCCCATCGATATCATCACACAAACAATATTCATCGATCCAACCCATAAAAGTCTCACACTCAAAAGCCTTACACTTATAGGTTTTTCTGGTGTATTAAAGGGATATGTATAAATACCCTATTAATATGAGTATGTACATTATTTTTTATAGAACAATGAATATATTTTCATCTTATTATTATTAATTTATAAAGGATTTTGATTTTGATATAATAAAACACAAATTGTATTTTTGGGAATTATTAAAATTCTATTAAAAAAATTATTTTGATGAATTAATGGAATTTTGAAATAAATAATATTTTAATAAAATATTTTTATTAAATATTTTTTTCCAAATATAATTGATTATATAATTTTTATGATGTCAAATTTAATTTTTATAAGGGTTTGAAAATTATTGTTGTCAAAAAATCCAATATTTATAAATGAATGTTTATTATTATTTTAAATGTAAAAATAAACATATTTAGAAAATTATTTGGTTAAAATAAATATTATTTTTTGGAATTAAAACATCTAAATTATTCAATGGTGAATTTTTCATAATTTTCTGATATGGTCAAATTTTCAAGTAAAAATTAAATACCATATAAATATACAGTGTGTATTATGACATCATAACGACCCAAAAGTGATGTAATAAATACTATAAATTCTACATATAAAAATATATATGTTTTATTCTTTAAAACAATTTGATTTTATGTTTATTTGATTAATTTTATAAAGCCTTTATGAATTCTCTAAAACCATTAATATATTTTAAGGTTACAAAATAATTTCATTAAAAGTATGACTCACTTCCACAAATTAAAGTGTGCTATTATATTAATTTAGTCCATTTTAATTATAAAGAAATGATAAAAAAACTTTTCGTTGAATCTGTTGGTAAAAACCATGGTAATGTTTGTGGTTTTGGTAATTTTTATACAGAGAGTTCAAAACCTAAGTTTGAGAAATGAAAAATAATTCCCCACTAATTTTCTATATAAACCCACCTAATATCCCATTTATATTGACTAAAAAAATTTGAGAACATCATTAATCAACCCTCCCCACTCTAGAGTCCACTTAAGGCACCCCCAAACCTTCAATAATCTCTTCACAATCATTTGGAGTAACACACCCAAGAAAGGGCTCCTCACCTTATCTTCTTTATTTGAGTTTATTTATTATCTTTTGCCTTATATTTATAATTCATATTATTGTTAAATGTATTTAAATGTCCATATTACTTTCCATTTGATGTAAAAATTATGAGAGACCCCTTTCTCTCAAATCAATCCATTATAATAATTTTTAGTGATGTTGTTATGCTACCAAAATTTCACCATTATTTTCCATGCCAAAATAGATGTGTAGTGAATACCATACCCATTTTCTATTTAGGGTGTTAACCTTTATACACTTATAACTATTTGAATTAGGACATACATTTATTTATTCCACAATCTATGATAATGTAATAAATAATGATTACTAAATAATCCTTGTTGTATAATCTATATGGAAAACTTAAGAATGAGTATGAAATGAAAGTGATGGGTGCTCTTGGAATTATATTGTGACTCAATGCATTGGGTAATGTTTAGTCTCATGAGATTTCATTTTTGCATATAGATTAAACCTGGTTATTTTATGGTACTTTATACGTAAATATTTCATAGCAGTTAGCATTGACTTATGCATATGATGCAGTGTCTAAAGTTTTTTCCACATTTTTCATGTTTCCTTTATGATTATCAGGTTATATCATGCCTTATTATTCATGTTTATGATTTTCACACATTTTATGACCCATTTATATGCCAATTATCAAACATGTATTGTTATCTTCTTGTTATTCCATTTTTATTCCCAGAGTGGGATTTATAGCTTACACTTTTTATGTATGCTGCCAGGTTATCCCATGCAGTTTTAAGTTTGATCGTGTTAAGGAACTTTTCAATAAATATGGTGGTTTGTTTATTTTAAATTGTTAGGTAATGTACCTAATTCCCAATGACACTAGACTTCTTGATATTTTGGGTTGTATTAAGTGTGACCTTATGTAATAAATCATGTATTATTGTGTAAAAAAGAGAAGGTTTGTTATAATTTTCTTAATGAATATGTTCAGGAGGAAGTTTGTGTAGAAAAAACCCCTGGTTTTGAAAATACAAAACATCTAGAACTTGTTTATAAACTTATCAAGGAACATTATGTACCCAAACAATTCTCTAGATCTTGATATTATAGGTTAAATATATTTCTGTTACAAAATAATTTTGTTAAGGTATGTCAATACCCATCCCTCTAGGCTCACATTATGACATACCCCAAACCCACCTCCTGAAGGCCAGGGGTTGGTGACTAGCATCGAAGGAGTCAACCTACAAGTGGGATGAATTTTACAAAGTAAATGTATGCACACACACACAACCACTTCCCAAATCTATAAATGTAAACATCCACACCCCTAAACAACCACTGAGTAAAAGTAAAAATTTTAGGTCAAATGGGCCAGAATACAAACCCAACAAAAGATAAACTGAAAATAGGAAAGTACAAGGAAAATAATGAAATTCGTCCACTGGAAACCCCACCTAATGATTAAGTGTACAGTATATTCTAGAAGCCTTAGAAGTACATCCTTCCTACCTAGTCTCACTGGGAACCACTGGGTCCTAGGCTACAAAGCCCTCCGTCAAGGCAGCAGTCATCTACCCCAGACACAACACATGTAGGCGAAGCCCGTGCGGGGGTGAGTAACAAAATACTCATTAGGGACCCCAAAACACAAATTAAATACCACAAATAAATCCAAAAAAACCACGAAGAATGATCATGAATTAATACAACTCACACTAGGTATATTCTAGAGTATGAAAGTAATACTATCAGTCATGTCATCAAACACCTTGGGCTGCTGGAGAACTCCTCCTCAATGAGTATAGTGGGTCTGTCAAGTCACATAGAAGAAGCATCCCACTAACCTTGGAACTACTGTCATAATAATCCTTGATGAGTATCGTGGGTCTGTTGGGTCACACAGAAGCCGCTCCCCATCGTGGGGATTTTGGGTCCCACAGAATTTGCTTCCCACCTTGGCCATACTGAGGTACTCCTCCTATCAAGTATCGTGGGTCTGTCGGGTCACAAAGAAGTCACTCCCCACCGTGGGACTACCGGGTCACACAGAATCCACTTCCCACTGAGCCATAGTAGCCTATTCACAAAGGGTCATTTTCAACAGTCTTTAGGTCTCAGTCAACCATAGGGGTTCCGCACGTAGCATGAATGATCTCAGAAGAATCACTCCACAATCCATTTTTCGAATTTCAACTTCTATTAAATCCTCCATAGATTGTGCCAAAATATATTTCTCATCGCGAGGGTTCCCATTCCACAAATGTATCATCAATCGGACACTTGGTTCATATGTTATTGGTGTTTTAGTTAAAAGGTGGTGGTTGCATCTGGGCCTAGTCTGATTTGGTTAAACCGACCCGACCATCCTGGCCTGGGGGGCCCACATGACCTAGTTTGATTTGAATTACATGACTTGACCCAGTTCAGGTCTGGGATAGTCTGTTCTGGCCTGGACAGTTGGCATGGCCCGTTGGGCCTCACTAGACCTGGCCCGGCTTGGATGAGGGTCCAACCCTCCAAGTCGCCTGGTGACTCGGTCTCATCCTGTCTGGCACAAAGGGGGGTCTGGCCTGCTGGGCATGTGTCTGAACTACCTCCTTTCCGGTCGGTCCTTGGTGAACCATTTCCTCTCATCCATGATGTGTGGTGCGTCCGGGGGTGTCACGCGGCCGATCAAACCCAGTCGTCCAGGGGTCCGCACACAGTCAGGGAATCGCATGCTTGGAAAAACTATGACCCACTATTGTGGGATGCCCAGCTGCTTCCACCTCCACCACTCTCTAGTATATCTGGTGGACCTATCTCTCCATCGTGGCCTGATCTAGCTGTGGTACTTCTCCTGGAATTCCATCGTGTCAAGCCACCACCTGCCTGCGACCGGCGTACTGGCAGGGTACTCCGCAGACCACCAGGTCTGCATCGATTGTCCGTTATTCACGCTTCTTGGGCCTACAACCTCTAGGGAATTCCATTATTCCTGTGATGGACTTGAAGTCCTCTTACCATGGTTTCAAATGCTCAGCCATGAAGAACACACAAGGCAGAGGCGCTCGGGCCTTGTTCGTGTCAACTCATTCCCTCCTCATTATGGATTTAAAATAGAGAAGGCTTGGTATTATAGTTCTATCTACAAAATAATTAAATCCCGAATAGAAAACCAAAGAGAAGGGTACCCTCCCACATCAAAGAATGATCCTTCAGTCAAACTATTCATGGGTTGACCAGCGTTCGTCACTTTAGAAAAAAAGAATGGGAAAATAATACAATCAAAAAACCTCTACCTCGATCGACGTTCATCATTGAAGCATTCTGCCATTGAGGAATCAATATTAATTGATGTTTGTCACTTCCAAATATCATTATTCATAAAGCATCAATGTTTCTAGAAATCCCCCGGTGTTCATCATTAATCGTTGGAGGGAATACTTTCTGTAGGCTCTTTAAATAATTTCCATGGCTTAATTCTCATTTCTCCAACACATTATCCTATTAAAAGAAAACATGTCACAACGTTTCTATTATGCTATGATGTCGCGTCGTTACACTTTTTCATTCATTAAACAGTGTATCTGTTACACTTTAATTAATTCATCATTATGATACACAAAAAAGAAGCCACTAATGAGCTTTATTTAATGCACCTGGTCGCCGCACCATAGCACCACCGTCCTCTGCTCAATGGTTTTGAAAAATAAAATAAAATATCTTTTTAAGTTATTTTATTTTTTATCAAAAGTCTAAAAATTAACATTTTTATCCGAATCTTTCCGGTCAAAGTTAGGTCCATTCTAGGTGAATCCCGACATTCCGAGCTCAATGGTTCCCCCATATTTTTAACCTGAGCACCGATTTAATAGTTATAAAAAATCAACTTTCATGTTTACTTAAACGAACTTACAAAAGGTTCAAAATTCCATTCTGGGCCCACTGGGCCATGGAATCACGTGTTGTCAAAGCGATTGGTCCTGAAATAATTCCATACAATTTTAAAAAATTATTCAAAAATTTTGTTACACTACAAGGTAGATGTGAATCCAACTCTTTTAATAAAAGAAGTAAATAAAAAATTTATATTACAAATATATATTGATGAAATTATATTTAGTTATACTCAAAAATATTTAACAGATTCCTTTGTGGATATTATAAGGTTTGAGTTTTAAATGAGTATGATGGGTGAGTTAATAAACATTCTAGGTTTTCAAATTTCACAAAAACTAGAAGGAGCCTTTATATGTCAATATCAGTACATAAAATCCTTAATTAAAAAATTTGGGTAAGATAATACTTAAGGTATTATTACTCCTATTGGAACCTCCAATACTTTAGGTATTGATGAGGTTGGGAAACCAGTTGATAAAAATAATTTTAGATGTATGATTGGGAGATTACTTTATTTAACATCTATTAGTCCAGATTTAATGTTCGTAGTATGCTTATGTGCTATATATCAATACAATCCAAGAGAATCCCATTTTAAAGCTGATAAGATTTTTTTTTGTAATATTAAGGGAAATATGGATTTAGGCTTATTCTATTATTCTAGAAATTATTTTGAACTAAAAAGTTTTTTAGATTCTGAATTTGGTGGGTATATAATGGATAGAAAATGTACATCTGCAACATGTAAAATATTAGGAGACTCTTTAGTTTATTGGTCCTGTAAGAAACAAAATATAGTGGTACTTTTCAGTTCTAAAGCTAAATATGTGGAAGCTGGAAGTTGTTATGCTCAAGTGTTTTGTGTGCAACACAGACCCATAGACTATGGCATGAATCTTATTAAAACTCAAAAACTTTTTTACAACGTAAGTGTTATTTTCAAAAGAAAAATACAACACATCACTAACATGATAATCACCTAGAAATAAGACACCATTTCCTTCATAATTACACACTTAAAGAAGATATAATTTTATAATTAATCGTAATGTAAGAAAAATTTGGTGATATTTTTACTAAACCTCATAGTTTTGATATATTTGAATATATTCAATATAAGATAGGAATGAAAAATATCAAGTTATTATTCATATATACTTCTAATTTAAAAATATGTTTTCATTAATGAACTATTTTTCATAGGGGGTACATATGTTTTTTGTTTTCTATTTTTTCTGTTTCTCTAAAAAGATTTTTGTTTTTTAAAAATTTTAATTGTAAAAACAATTTTAAGGATCAAAAAATTATGAAAATTATAATTCAGGCTAAAACCTCTTTATAAAATATTCTAAAAAATATTTTTGTTAAAAAAACATCATAATCAGTTTTTACTAATAAAACTGTCGTAATTAGTTCTTTCTAGAAAACTATCATAATCAGTTTTTGGTGGAAAATAATCACAATCAGATTTTTCTAAAAATATATCATAATAATTTTTTGTTAAAAAACTATCATAATCAGTTTTTGATTAAAAAATATGAAATTTTTTTCTTTTTTTAAAATATCATAATCAGTTTTTTTCATAAATAGTTTTAACTATAAAATATCATAATCAGTCTCTTTTATAATGACCAAGAAGAATAGTTTATTTATACCAATGAAACCTTTTTACTCCAAAAGGTACTCTTCTATTCTTTTATTTCTTGACTTATCATTTACTTCTATTTATATATGTCATTGATTACTTATAATTTTAGTTTTATAAACTTTGATTTTTTTTCAAACATAAAAATTTTTCAAATCAGATTATTACTCACTCAGATGAAATTTTTTCTAAAAACATTAAAAGTTCAGAATGATATATTAATTATTTGTTCATTTAAATCATGACCATTGGATAAGATAAGTATATATAATTTGAGCCATTGAAATTCAAGGTATTCCAACCATTGTTTATCACTCTTATATTTGGGTGTTAAATCCCATTTCCCACATTGATTCCTAGGTTGTGTGCACCGACTCAGGTCACTCCTTAAATTGATCAATCCATAGTTTTGGAATTTTATGATCTATGGTACCTGCCCCGGTATGATGGCCACTAAGGAAGATTTTTTGTATAGAGAATTATTTAGAGAAAGAATCATCGAAATAAAGTGGTATGATAAGTATGACTCTATTCTATAAATAATTTTTTTTTAGGTATGGTAGAATGTATTTGTAGAAAAACCTAACAAGAATTTTGATTTACATTATTCTAAAATATTCACATAATTTTATGACTCAGGGGAGTTTTATCTAAAGATGGTAAGGATGAAGTTTATTTTAATTTTTTGATAAGAAATATAATATTTCATAAAAACAAGTAGAATATTTTATTGGTTTTCATATTAATGGTTAGGTTTATCTACCCCCACATAAATCACCAGATATGCTTAGAACTTTTGAGAAAAAGTGGGTTGAATCTTATTTGTTTCCAAGTTAAGGGAAAGTTATGAAGGTCTTGCATATTTTCCCATATTCTAGAGTTGAAGTGTTATGGATATGTGGTTATCTTATACTGAGTAAGGTTGATAGGTACACCCTAAATGATTTAGATATATTTTTCTTGGATTACCTGATAAATTGAAGGAAAGTTAATTAAGTTAAGTTTGTCTTCAATGTAGTGGAAGCAATGAAGTATTATTTTATAAATTTGAATATCATAATGTTTCTTCCTTTTATTAAGAAGTTTATTTTTAAGTGTATGTAACACTTAAAGTATATGAATAAAAATTATCCAATGATAGAAAATAATTATTTTATTGGTGAAGAAACAATATCAGGAATGAAGTTGGTTTTTTATTCAAAGACAAAAACGTTTGTGGAAAAATTTAATGGAGCTACGACTAAAGATCAACCTTCCAAGAGAGGAGAGGATGTTAAGATGAAAATTATGGTTGATTATTCTCCAATTAATAACCATAATAAAGAAAATAAAATGTTTGATGATGATTAAAAAAAGATGATGTAACAAAAGGCATAAAGGAAAATCGGGGACCCAGAGTTTGAAATTGATGTAGCAGAGTCCAAAGCCTTGAAAAATAAGATGGGAGATGAATTAAACTAAGCATAAAAGAAGAATAAAAAAAGAAAATATTAGAAGAGGTAAAATAGAATAAATATTTTGGAATGATGTAGAAAAAACATCAGATGGTCAAGTGTTATATATTTCCCCTTTTTTAATATCTCAACCAACTCATATCAATAAGAAAATTCCAGATGTTGGAGTTGAGTTTGTTAAAACTTTTTTTGTACCTTTAATTATAAATTTACTGACTAGTGAGGGAAAATTGAAATTGGTTGCTGAATATATAACAATATCATTCCTAGAAAAAGTTTAAGATTTTGTTCAGAAATAAAAAATAATTGGTACCTAAAATGTTGATAAAAGAGTACTCAGAATAGCTAGAAATCTAGAGGAAGAAATTAAGGAAGAATGATAAAAATAAGGTAACAATATATATCCCATATAATGTATAAGATGCTGTTCAAAAATAATAATTGGTACCTAAAAAGATGGAAAAAGAGTACTTATAATATCTAGAAATATAGAGAAAGAAATTGAGGAAGAATGATAGAAATAATAATAATAATAATAATAATAATAATAATAAGAATAATAATAAGAAGAATAAAAAAAGGATAAAAAATAAGACTAGGAGGAAGATCAAGATAATGATGTAGAAACAGAGTTAGATAAATAGACAAAGGAAAATAAAACTTTATAATCATCACCTTAATAAACTATCTAACCTTCACATTTAGTTAGGGATGCTAACTTAGAAGGAACATAAAACAGAAAAATCAATAGTAAAAGAGGAAGTAAAATATTCAACAAAGTAAGAAGAAGACCAATAGTCTCATAAAAAAGGTTTTGAAAAATATGAATTAGATAAGGATGTGTAAATAATACAAGTTTTTAAATATGTGAATGTTTCTAATAAAGGAAAAAAATAAAGAAGGAAAAAACCAGACGTCAGATCTTCTAGAATAAAACATTATAAATTTCCATCAAAATCATAAAATTCAGAATCAATAGTTTCACAAAAAGATTTTTAATTTATCTTTCAAACCTTGAGAATGTTAAGTGATACAATTCCATATTTTTTAATTATTAAGGCAATATGTAAACTCATTCAGAATACCCTTAATGATAAATCATAATCTCTAAAAGTTCTTATAGAATCATTTCTTCTAATTTAGTAAAATATGAAATCCTTCCAATGAAATCTAGAACTCAAAATAGTTACTACAATCAAATGGTCAAGTGGTCAAACCAAGTAGACAGTGATCTTAGGGATAATGATGACCAACTCATTGAAGAAAATAAATTTTATTTAGAAATGAAAGATTCTTTTTAAAAGTTTTCAATAGATGTATTAGAAAGTGTAATGTTTATAGAAGATTCTAGGGATACAATGGATGAATGGACTTAGGAAGTAAAAGTTCTCAAAGAAAATGTTCACAATTTAGAATTGGAGAATAGCCATCTCATAATATGTGAATATGAATTTTTTTTTCACGGATAAAAATAATAATATCAATGAGGAAAATAATAACATTAATAAGTAAATTGATGGTATTAAATTAGAATTTTGGCTGAAATTTAGTGGAAATCGAATACCACACTGTGAAGGTCAAATTATCATTGGCAGAGTCTTAGAATGACTATGATGAGTTCACGAAGATGAATATAATTGTGAAAACATTGATAAATAATGAATAAAATTTTCATTTTTAACTCTTAATGTATATTTTAAGAAAATTTAATGAATTTTAATATTGAATTACTTTTATCCAAATACTTTGTCTGAATGTTTTCTGGTTACTATTGGATGTATTTTCATTCATTTATTTCTTTTATGTTTAGTTATTTCACATAAATTTGATTAATATGTTATCTCTTTCTAACATTTCTCATGTTATTATTTCCCTATTATTTTTTTAAATCACAAAGGGGGAGAAGGTTTTATGTTTCTAAAAGAAATATTTGGGAGAATATATGTTTAAGAAAGAAATTATTAAAAGGGGGAGGAGCATTTAAAATTTCTAAGAGGGAGATATTATCCAAAGGGGGAGAATCTGAATCCATACATTCCAACAAATTATAAAGTTGATAAAAACTCAGGGGGAGTTAAAATATGAAATATATTTTTTAAATTTTCTAAGATAACAAAGTGTTATAATTTTTTTTCAAGGTTATTATTTTTTATTCAAATATTGTGTTTCTTTATTTCCAAAAGGGATATATTATTGAGTCAGAAGTCTCACTTCGTACTTTTTCATTCTTTTATCTTTTTAAATCACAAAAAATCTTTTTAAAACTATTTTTAATATCTTTTTATATCCAAATGGTTTTAGTATTTTTTTAGAAAACATTACTTTATATCAAACCTAGAAATAGTTCTAATGTAATAAGAATAAAAACTATTATTATTAATTATGATCCATTGGACTAAAGGTGTGTATGATTAATCAGACAAACTTTTATTATAACTAGTGGTTATAGTTATGTCTTCTCTATCAGACTGACAAAATTCAGGACTATCGGACTAATATTAGTTACTATACATTGGATAAACCCCCATTCAATTTATCTGATTGATAATCAATAAGGATTTCCATAGAACTATCCAAAATTTATAATCAGAATATAAGGATTAGTTTCTATTGAATGGAATTTAAATATAATTTTAATGGATATAAACTAAAATATGTAAGAAATTCAATTATATATGAGCTTTCAAGTGCAATATATTTGAGTTAGTTGCAACCTAAATATAAATATGACCTTTGGAGATTCACCTATAAATATGAGGTCATTTGAAGAGCTGGGAGTTGATACATTCAAAACTCAAGTAATCTAAATATTTCCTGGTGTGAACACCTTGTTCATAGTATTTATAATTATTTAGGGAGTTGAGGTTATAAGGAATCCTTGTGAGGATTGTAATTCCTTAAGAACTATTTTTTTGTAATCACATGTCTGATAGTGGTACTGATTGAGGGATTCTCAGGATAGGGAAATAGTGAATCTGATCCATTGGATCAAGGAATTCTGTGGCTAGGAAGATAGAGTATGATCATTATATTGAGGGAATCTTGGGATAGGAAGACAGATCCATACTAATCATTATATTGAGGGATTTCTTGGAAAGGAAAGACAATAGGAACAAAATTATGGATACTTTTAATTAGTGTTACTGGATACCATAACTCTTAAGGTTACAGATTGAATTATTTTATTAATTTTGTGAGTAATTCTTACTAATATAATCTTTGTATTTTATATTGTTATTATAAGTTGATATTTTCATTGTGCCTATATTTTATATAGTAAATATTTTCTTATCTTTCTAAAAAAATTTATCGGGCTAATAATGATAATGATAAACTCAGATATAATCAAACATTTAATGAATATAATTTGGAAACTCTAATAAGCATATCATAAATGTGTATAGTATTTTTACTTAATGAAGTATTGTCTTTTTAATTAGTTTAACTTTTTAAATGAATATCCACCATCCCCCTATTGTATCCATTATAAACTCTTATAATCCAACATTTATTAGATATTATTTATTTCATTATTAAATAATTTTTTTTTTAAATATGTAATGATTAATAAATTAATATCATTAATGTGTTATTATAAATAATATATTATTTATTAAATAGGTGGAAATTGGTGTATGAATAGAGTTTTTTCCTATATTTTTTGAAAAAAAAATAGCCTAGGACAATTTTTTTGAAAATTGTATCTAAAAGGCAATAGGGACTCTGCCATATTTCAGTTAAGTGGAAAGGTGGCGGAGGCCCTACCACCTTTCAGAAAAAATAAAAAAATATATTTTTTAATTATACATTTTTGTGTATTTATAAATATATAGGTTTTTATATTATTATATATATATATTGTGTTTATTTTACTTTTTTTTATAATTATTTCATTAATATTTGAATGTGAAAATGTTTTGTTTTTAAGTAATAAATTGTGTGACAATTAAATTATCTTTTACTTATTGTATATATGATATTTTTTATTTTAAATTATATTTTATATTCATTTATATTCCCAGATATATTATTACTTGCTAATACAACTAGTGTAATCATTTCAATTCCAATGTATCATGTTAGAAACAACTTATATAGGGTTTCATTCTACATTTAATTTACTTAAATACTAATTTTTTCATTATTACATAACTATAATATTATTAATAATTTTAAATATATACACTATATATATTGATTTTATTATATACTTACAATATTGTTTTCTTTCAATATTAAATTCATTTATTTTAATGAAACTCATATGAACGTGTGGATATTTAAGAATAAAAAAATGAATATTCATGATTCCCTAATTGAATCAATTTCATATCCCTTTATCATATTATTATATTATGTTATGATAAAACTTATTTTTGAAATGATGTGGTAGAAATTAATGGGTCACTTTAATGAAATAGATGAGAAATGTGGATTTTTTATACATCCATCATTTCTATAGGACTGGAAGTGCTCTTATATCGACATATTTTTTTATTCTATTCATGACTATTTTTATGTTATATTACTCCTTTTTTGTATTTTGTAAGCCAATAAATTATATTAAAATATACCAGTAAATGGTGGAGCATGAGTAGAAAGTATCCATTTTAGCGGGGTTTAATATATAGGGTTAGTATGAATCTATAATATTCCAAATCAATCACTATTTTATTAAAAAGTAATGTTACTAGAATAATTTTTTTTAAACCATTAAAATTGTATTAATAATATTTTTTTACATTCGTTTCATTTTAAATTATTTATTATATTTATGAAATTATTTTTATTTTCATTAACATTTTAGACACTTAGGATATGTTTTATGTTTTATTTAGATTGTTTTTATAGTTTATATTTTAAAATATTTTAAAAATACCTACTTGAAATTTAATAAGTTTTTTCTATGTTTAAATTAGTCAACTTTATAACATGGAATCACATCATATGTATACTCTCAATATGAAGCGATTATCATTTACCCCAAAGGTCGAGATATTGGGCATGTTGTCGATGCTAGTCGACATCATTCCTCCCTGATAGATTTATAGAATGAAGCTCATGTGATTATCTCGGTGGAAATGGAATGCACTGAATACAACAAAACTAGCACGTGACTCTATCAGGCTGGGGCCACTCAATAATATGAAAGTAAATAAATTTCACTACATCCATAGAATCTTCATGTCCAACGGTGTAATATTCAATAAATGGTACAACAAATTCCAGTATGGAATCTAAGAAATCTTAAATTACATGTGATATTTTTCCAAAAAAAAAGTTTCTTACTAAAAAAACAATGATATTATAAAAAAAATTCATCAATGAAAGATTGTATATACTTACCTCATTATGTATAATATTATCCAACATGATATGGTATACACCCAAATGGTGTTTCAGAGTGATGATGAAGCAATGTGATTGACCCCAAATATAAAATACAACATTGAAAGTGATAAATGATAAGAAATTTAATTCAATAAATCATACTAGTAGCAGAAACCAATAGATACAAGTGATCATACCAGCGACCATGCAGAGGGTCAGGAAGCACATATATAGGTATCTGCTAACCAAAAATAATAGGGGAGAGGTAGGGGATGAGTTAACATACCCACATCTAAAGAAGGATGACGCTTCCCCTGAGATCTGTGTGATCTGAGTATCATGCCATGCATAAATATCTATAAGTGTAATCCAAAAATGAATATTCCCATATGTATGTCTCGACCTGACCAAAATCATTCAGTAGCACAAGATACATCATGTTATCATGCATTACTAGGTGATAATTTCATAGTGTCTCTCTAATAATCCATAAGATATAGTCGTGAGTATGATTCCTGACAGTCTGCTCATTAGCGTCATCGGGTAAATGTACAAAATACATATCAGGCCACATCATAGATATCAAACCACCATCTATAGAAACATAATAAGCCAACATGTAGATGCTTAGAATTCTTTGAACAAGATCAAGACAATATTCATGGGTGGTTCTAATAAATGCATCTCCTTAGATAGGAAAACCGAGTATGACTGCAACATTCTTGAGGTTGATGGTCATCTCTCCCTCAAACAGGTGGAATGTGTGTGTCTCTGGTCTCCACCTCTCTTGGATGGAAGAAAATAGGTGATAATCAATGAATGTGAAATCATACACCACAATGTCGTAGAATCCATCAAGACACTAGTATGATATAATGGCGGTTGTAGGAAGCATGTGATGATGATGGTGTGCTCGATGCACCCTGGTCCGTCGAACCAAACAACCCTCTATCATGGCATGGGAAACATGACTATCCTTATCAGTGAGTAGTATAGTATCCTACATCTGTATATAAAAAAATGAATAATTATTAATTGTAAAATTTAAATATATATTTATATTCAACATAATTCAAAATTACTTTAAGATATGTTTTTACATAAGAAATGGTGTTTTTTAAGATATGGTTATATATATTTATATATATAAACTTTTTATCTTTTTTATATAAATATTTATTAGAAAATGGTGTGTGTTTTTTAATTTATGTATGATTTCTCACATTATGGTATGTTTCATGATTATTTTATCACATTCTTGTTTTTTTGGTTTAACCATGGACAGCTTGATTATGATTTCATGTCACCTCACATGTACTTATCAAATTCCTTTTAATGTGAATATGAAAGGATTACTATTATTTAATAGTAAAATTATTCGGAAATGTTAGAAAATTTTAAAAAATAAAGGATATTATATTAACACTATATAATTAATAATATGAGAAGATCACATTGGATACAATACGTCATTGTTCCTAAGAGTGTGAACTCGATCTAGAAATGTTAGGGCATCATTTCCAGTTATGACCTTATTGATGGCAAATATTTCATCTCAAAATTTTTATTTTTTATTGATTCCATTATATCTCATTCCACTTCCTACTATACTTTATTCTCCCTCATTAACATAACCTATTGATTTTAGGTATTAATGCCAGCTAGTCTTTTGGCATTGGTAAATATCAAAACTCCCCAATAAGTGTCCACGGTGAAACATAATATTTAGCAATGGTATCTGGATGGTACAATTGATCAAAATATTCTTCCCGTGATATGTTTATAGATTCACATGTTTTTATGGTGTGTGTGCATAGAAATAGTAATTCCTACAATTTTCAACATTTATATTTCATTTATTCTAGTAATACCAAAAATTTTCATAGCTACTACTTATGATGGGGTCTCAAGACTCTTGAACTTCAAATCAATATTTTTTTCAAAAGAAAATGAAAACAAAATAACCAAGATATTCTTTAATGTCATTTTAATTCTCTTATCGAAAGTGACTCTCATACCTTATTCCCTACTAAATCCATTCTGATCCTTTTTTCTATCAACAAAGTACTTCACATAATGATAAAATGTATATTGAAGTAGAGAAGTTATAGGTAACTTTAAAATTCCCTTGAAGACACCATTAATGCACTCCACAATGTTTTTTGTCATGTGTACATACCTCTTCCTCCCATCATCTACCAATTTCAATTTTTCTTTTGGAATCCCCATTATATAATCATACACTTCTTCATTAGCCTTGCGAATTTGTTTGAAACTTTTTTCAAAAATTTGTTAATCTAGATAATATGATATACATAAGTTATCATATTTCATATAAGTTGATTTAATATTTACATTGAAATATTAAAAAATAACAATGGCATTGCATACCAAGCCTCATGGCTTCTTTCTTTATAGGTTCATTATTGAATATTGTTTGAAAGTTTCTAGAAATGTTTTTGATCTAGTAATGATGATGTTCATTTGGGGGTCTCCATGTATAATTATCTTTATTGATTTCTTGATGCTGATAAGATTTCAAAAAGATACCAAAAAATATAGGTGAAATGGTTGCTAATACATGCCAAAAATCAACTCCATGATTCATAGTTTTCCTTCTCCAAAATGAAAAATGAAAGCAGAATAGGGGAATGGTTTCCATCAGGGGTTGTCAAAATCAATAATACACCCTTTTATTTTCTACATAGAAATGTTCCATCAATATGTATAAACTGTTTGATGACATTAAATGCAGAAATACTGAATAAGAATTCCCAGAAAAATCAATTAAATCAAAAATGAGATGGATCAAGTGGGTTATATTGAGACACATGTTCATTTGTATGAATATGGAAGAAAACTTGTTCATCTTGTATCAGTATGGATTGAAATTGTGACAACACCCAATATGAGTCATTCCAATAACCATAGACCTTCACAGTTTCCTTCTATTTCACCCTAAATTCCTTATTATAAGAAATATTATAAACCAATGTCTTTTGTATCTTCTCTTGCACAGGGAATATAGAAACATATTGATAGGTATTAATCATCAATATGTAAATAGATAACTCAAATTATGCAACCAATGAAGTATGATCTTGTGTCAGTTCTAGTTGAATGCATGTATGAGTTGCCTCAATCATCAAAATTCTCTATACTCCACATGAAATTTCAGGATTCACCCTCAAGAAGAATCTAAAATCATCCCCATATTTATCATTCCATATTATGTATTTTTTATAGCTTGATTCATGAACTAAATATATAAAGAGCCTCTCAATATGAAATGATTTTATTATGTTTTTCAATTAATCATTACTTGGAAAATATCATCCAACATTTAATGTTATTTTCTAACTCATTAAAGTGGTCCACTACAACTCCAAGAAACTCAATTGTAAGTATGAGAAAAATGAAGTTGAATTCAAAAAAATGTGTCATTACTTACAAAAAATATGTGAAGAGTGATGGATGATTTATTATAGGTTGAGGATATTGTATAAATATTGAATTTCAAGAAACTTCCTCCCCAACTTCTGTTGCTCCATCTTAATTTCCACTATTGTGTCGGTCTATTCCACCATTACCAAAATGCTCATTAGAATTTTTATTTACATGTATATATGGGAGATCATATAGGTTGTCATCTTCTTCCTCATAGGCAGGGGATTCAATTTATTAAAACGGACCATCTTTAACCACTCTTGTAAGTTTATGTCTTCATAAAATTGGTTGTTATTGTTGTACAGTATAAACCTCAACATATAACTTTATCACGGCACCATCTGAACATTGGGAAAATGAATTTATTTCTTGGAACCACATCTCATTAGCAACCAGTGGACAAACTAGATGTCATATTATAGCTAGGAATTGAAAATGTCTATAGCTAATTTACTTGATCTCTTGATCAGGTCCTAGAATTAAGAAACAATTAATTCTATTGTGAAGTTCACTTAGGGTTACACTATCAGATGTCCTAACCATTGTTGTTGGTTGTGTACAATAATAATCTCATAGATTGATTTGAATAACCTCTATATAGCAGTACACATAGTCAAACATGACTCTCTATATTAAAAAAATTTTAATCAAAATTCTGATAGTGTAAATAATATTGACAATGAGGGTGGGTTGTTTAATCATTATGATACTGAAATTTTAGAATGTATTTTTATATCCTAAAATCTGATACTAATGTTTCATTATATAAAAGTTTACAAGAAAATAAGTCACATGATGTTTTGGAAATAAAGGTAAAAAAGGAGATAAAACATCAAATTAGTTTATTTATCCATGATAAAATAAAAATTTTGATCATATAAATTGAACTAGACAAGAATAAACACATTAAATAACACATTAATGCTTTACAACGTATAAAATTAAGTTACAGTTTTTCAACAGATTAGAGTTTGGATGAAATGATTCTAAAATCAGAAGTGAAATAAAATCCTACATATTTTCAAGTCGTGGTTTAATAACATCTCTTAAATGGATGCACTTAAATTTTGATTTTTTAAAAGCTTTTCTCCATCTAATAAAATCTATTAGATGTTATCTTAGATGTTATTAGTAGGCTGAATGATTTGAAAAATTCAAAAGTAAAGTACATCACTTTGGAAGATGTTATTAAGCTATCACTTAAAAATAAGCTAGATTTTACTTCACTTTTGAAGTCAGAGTCATCTCATATAAACTACATTCTATTGAAAAAATTTCAGGCATTGCTTGTATTTTGTAAAGCATTCTTGTGTTATTTAATGTTTTTTCTTATACATTTCACATTATATGATAATATTTTTTATTTTAACATTGATAAATAAATTGATTTGATTTTTTCTCTTATTTTTACCTCAGTTTCCAAAACATTCTATGAATACTATAGACAATTAGGGTTGACCATATAATATTTTTGATACTTAAATTTTGGAACATCTTCTTATATCCTAAATTGTGATAGTAATGTTTCTTAGTATAATTTTTAATCTTCATAAAGGTATTTGAGTAGTTTATAAATAAAATATGAATCATCTAAATCATATATCTTAGGGGTGTAAAACCAGGTGTGTAGCAAGGCCCATTGTCATGCACCAATTCCCAATCGATTCTAGCTCAGTGCGGTGTTTTTAGGTTTTACCCCTAGGTACATCTATGCTAAAGACACATCCACTTGTAGTATCCAGATATGGATTTTATTGCTTATATAACCACATAATTTTCATGCTACCAAAATTTTAGAATGTTGTCTTATATCCTAAAAGATAAAAAAAATGTTTATTAGTATAATTTTTAACTTTATTAAATTTTTTTCAAAGGATTATAAAGATAATGTGATTCATCTAAAACATATTCATCGACATTAATCATCTATTAATCATAAGTTAATTATTCATTAATCATTGATTAATCATTATTTAATCATTAATTAATCTTTTTTTAATCACTGTTTTATCATTACTAATCATTACTTAATAATTACTTAATCATTCTTTAATAATTCCTTGATAAGTCCTTAATCATTAGTTAATCATTTTTTTCCATACATTAATCATTCCTTAATCATTACTTAATCCTTCTTTTATAATTCTTTAATCATTTCTTAATCATAACCCTCCTTTTGTGCAGAGAACCCAGTTGCATCCCACCTCCCCCCCCCCCCTCCATCCTCATGTGCACCACTAAGCCAGCAACCCGCCTTTCCATGTAACACACCACCATTAGCCTCTTGTTTTTACCAGGTAGTGCACAGGAGTCCAGGTCGTAGCTGCCCCTTAGTTAGAACCAAGCTTCCATCCACCTTTCCCCTATGTAGACCAATTACAACATCCCATGTTGGCCTCCGCTCTCCTCCCGATGTTGCGAACTAGAACAACCACCAATAGCCATCCTCTTTGCCAGTGAACAGCCCTGGCCTCCTTCTTAGTGTGCAGTGATGATGCACTACCAGCCAACCATATCCCCTGTGTGATCATGAAAGCACATTGATCATATTACACATCACTATCAAGGATAGACACTTCCCACTTCCACATTACCAGACCCTAATATCCCTCTCCATGCATTGACACACCAACCACCACCTGTGTGGTGTACTTGTGTACAATTTATTGATTTGGATGATGGTTTCAGAATTATAGTTTTTGGGGAAGTTATGTTTCTATTGTAGTGACCCTTGTTTATTATTTCATTTGTTTTGTATACATAATCATTAGTTATTTTTCATTGTGTCTAATTGTGATGAACAAATGACATTATTTTTCTTACATGTTTTATTTTCAGTAATTTAATATTAATTGGATATTTATTCATATAATTGTATCTGTGTTTAATTTAATTTTTCTATTCTCTACACACATAATTTGATCTTGGATCGTTTGATACCTAATAAGTAATCATTAATAGTAAAATATCATAGAATTTATTTATTTGTAATTCGATCATGTAGGTTAGAGAATTGTAAGTCACATGTGAGAGAGTTAAAAATAAATAAATATATTAATTGAAAAGTTAATGTTTTATGTGTTTTCCTTGAAAGTCGCATGGATGATACCCAAAAAGAGAGATTTTATACCATCGACCCCAACATAGTTAGTACCTAGAAATTATGAGGAATAATTAATTGTATTTCACCAAATGATATAGCACTAAATAAACATGCAATTTATCCATAACACCTGAGAATAGGGCATTGAATTGTTTAACACTAGATAATGAGACTTAATGATATTTTTTAAAATTTTGAATCAGTGGTAATAGGATAAATAAATATTTAGATGTGGAGATAAAGTAATTGGAATCACATGAAATTCATTGAGAGTTATAACTACGACACTTCTCTCTGCCCTCTTCCCTCCATTAGAGTAGTTTCAGTTTTCCTAGATATTTTTAGTTAATTTAAATTGTCGTTTTAAATAGTTTTTTTAGTTTCTTCTCATTTTATAATTTTAGTTTTTAATCACACTAAAGAAATTAAATTGCATATACATTCTTTGAAAAGGAAATTACTGGTGTCTACCCATATTCTTTCTATGTCTTGATCATGCTCTTCCCTTCTATATTAAAAATATTAGATATATTAGTGAATAATTATGTATGAAAAACATTAAAAATCAATACATTACAAAAATTTTAAATGAATAAATATTAAAAATGAATAAATTATAAAAATATGTAAAAACACTTAACATTAATGAATAAATAATATTATAAGAACAAATTTTAAAAATGAGTGAAGTTTAATAAAAATATGAATATATTGAAAAAAAATTAAAAAAATAAATAAGCCTTATTAATTATATAAATTTAAAAAAAGTAATATATTTTAAAATGAAAATTAATTCATTTATTAGTTATTTAAATTAAAATTGTATTAAAAAACTTAAATTTTAATCAATAAATATAAATAAATTTTAAAAATGATCAAATTTAAAAATGAAAAAATTTCAAAAATATTAAACAATTTATTAATGAAATAAATAATAATAATAATAATAATAATGAATAAATTTTAAATATAAATATATATATATATATTAAAAGGCAATAAATTATATATATTAAAGAAAAATATAACAAATGAATAAAATTTAATAATTAAAAACATAATATATTAAATATTAAATATTAAAAAATTAAAAATTAATAAGATAATATTAATAATTTAATATAAGGGTTTTTTTCTTCTAAAAAATTGAATTAATTTTGAATATATACATGTTAAATTATTGTATGATATATTAAGTGTGACATATTTAGTCAATTGTTTAATTAATAATTACATATTTATGATTATATATATATATATATATGTCAAATTGAAAAAAAATAAATTGATAAAAAAAATGATATTAAATGTCTATTAATATTAATTGGTCAATATTTTTAATTAATATTAATTTTTAATTAACTTATAAAAAAAATTCACTAAATATATGACAGATTAATATAAATATATTTCTATATTAAATATGATTTATAAATATATATTTAGTACTATATAAACCATATTTAAGAAAAATATATATATATGAATATAAATATATTTCTATATTAAATGTGATTTTTAAAAATTGAAAAAAATAATTATTATATAAGCCAGTTTTTTCTAAATATCTTATATTCGAGTGTAAATGTATATTTAATCTTATATAAATCATATTTAACAAAAAAAATATTTTTATATCAATATTAATATATTAATATATTATTTTTAATTATATTATTTTTATGAAATATACTTTTTTCATCTCTTATAAAGGTCATCCTTTATGAGTGCTAAAAAAATATCCAACAAAGGTGAGCTTTATCAGTGCTAGAAAAAGGAACTAATAAGTGGGGGCCTTTATTTATACTTTTTTAGCTCTAATAAAGGTTTCATTTATCAATTATGTTTTCTAGTGATGAAAAAGGCACCCCTTTATCAGTGCTTTTAACTAGCACTGATAAAGGGTAGTGCTAAATATCATGTGATTTGTGGTAGTGTCATTTAAAATAAATGTAACTTCCCCCTTTCTAAGAATATTTATGAGTTACATGTGTTTTCAAAAATAGTAGTGCATGAAATAGTTAAAGAGTTAGAAAATTAGTTCTTAACGGTGATAGAGGATACTCATAATTTTATAGAAATTGTGGGAAAATGTGATTATTTGAAGGATCTTAAGCTTGTGATCATGAATGTACTAATGGAGAAATAAGATGATGGATATAAATAAAAATATTTTAAAGAAAATATCATTCTTGACACTATGGAGTATCCTACTTCACATTATCTTGTCTCACCAGCTCCATTTATTGAGGTTAATGATACTTCATATGGAATACTCCCGGACAGAAACAACACTCTTGATATAGAAGAAATCAATGAAATTGTGTAGTCTAAATTGAGTTTAAAACCAATGGATTTCCATGATTTGTTCATCATTAATGAAAAATAATTGGACAACATAATCAACTCAAATATTACATTAAAATATGTTATTAATTCACGTTGATCACTAAAGGATTATGGTAAGGACATTTTTTCTCTAGTACACATTCAAAGATGTAATCTTCTTGATCTTTATGCTGATGTCCTTTTCCCAAACATCAATTACTCGGTGATCTTCTCATCATGTGAGGTTTAATTAACTCTTATTGACCAGGTTACTTTTTCTTTCATTCCATGCATCTATTTTTCTAACATGTTATCATTGATATATTGTGTTTCCTATAAGATCAGTATATACTTTATGGATAGATACAATAGATCTACTAATGTTGAATCAGATGCAAAGTATACTTTTCCATTCAATCCTGGAATAGTTTCTTCAATTTCATGTTGAATACAAAGTAAAGTTAGTGCTCAATGGGACGAAAACCATCATTAGTTGGTTTTTATTTTATTTCACTTAATTTTATTTCATTTAGTTTTAATGAAATAAAAAGTAATACATTTACCAAAAAAAATTTATCCTATAACTACAGTGGATTTGAATTCATCACACATATTTTTACCATGCACATTCTTTTGATTTTAGTGTACTTTTTCTATATGATGTCAGTATGTGCTATCTATGTGTAGAATTTACAGGTATATCATTTTTGGAGCTTCATTTAATATAGGAAACCTCTTTGTGTTTATCATAAATTACTCATGGAAGTGTTTCATTTTTTGTAATATTTTATTTTTACATCTAAAAACAATATTGAAAATAACCAAATAAAAGAAAATAAAATTAAAAAAGACAATAAACTGAAGGAAAAACTAACTTCCCTCTAATTTTTTATCCCACATGAAAACTGTTGTATTTATTTAGTAACACAATTGGGGATATAACACTTGTAACCCTAGACGGTCTGAGAAAATGATTCTCTGTTTAATTGTTTTGATTTTTGATATCCTGACTTAGATGATTATTGATATAATTTCATAATTTGACATTTTTTTATGAAACTTATTTATTTTTTTGATGCACTAGTACAGATAACTCTTTTAAAGTTGCTAAAAATTGGATTTATCTGAGCTAAAAACGTTGTTAATCAAAGTACCTTTTAAAGCCTTATTTTATCAACACTAAAAAACACATATAAATTTCATCTTTATCTATGATTACATTGAGGAAATTTGAAAAAAATAGTAATATTTTAGGGCGTTACCCCCCTCCCCCCTTTAACTCTCCCCTATCAAGGCCCCCACCCCCACCAAGTCTTTTCATCCACTCACCCCACACCCCACATGGAACCAGTGCTTACCCCCTACCCACCCAAGTTTTTCAGTGCTCAGAATGCCCCTTTTTTTGTGATTTTCCATTTCCCAACCTCCTATTCACCCATGCGTGTATATGGATTTGATCCTTGGACCCCCCCCCTGCCCTTCATTTTTAATTCCTTACCATTACACCATGTTTTTACGATATATTTTATGATTTTTTTTATTTATATATATATATTTACATAAATTTTTTATTCATAAATTTATATAATTATTTTTAAATACATTTATGAAATATATGTTTGTTTGTGTGTGATATATATACTTATATTTATTTAAATATATTTTATATTAATATTCATTTACATATATTAGAATATATATATAAATATATTTTTGTTTATTAATACACATATATATACATATACATTATATATAAATTTTTATAAGTATATATATATATATATATTTCATATATATTTATAGTTTAAAAAATTGGTTAGATATTATTTTAAATAAAATCAATAATAATTAAATACACATGATTTATATAATTATTTTTAAAAACACTATTAAAATATGTCTATATATTGTATATTTAGATATAAATTTTATTCATTACATATATATTTATATGTCTATATATTTACATATATATATTTAATCATATTCACATCTAACTGTATATTTAGATATAAATTGTTTATATTTTATTTATAAATATTCACTGAAAATATGTTTATATACGATATTTAATAATAATGATAATGATATATTTATAAAAATAAATTTATTTATGACATATTTACACAATACTCAGACACACACACATATGCACAATATTTACACACACACATACATTTATATTTCACGCATACATGCACAAATAATTTCATATATATAATTAATTATATATATTAGAATATACACATAGATATATATTTTTTATTGAAAGACACATTTTTATATATAAACCTTAATTGTATAGGTATATATATATTAATGAATTTTTAAAAGATATATTAAATGGATAATTTTTTTATTATAAATGAATAATAAATATTTATTTCCATTTGGTTTATTTGTACAATTGATTTATTATATGTAAATATAAGAAAACATGCATATATTTAATTATAAAAAAACTACAATATTAAAAATGATAAAATTTTAAAACCATGATATCAATATGAATTTAATCTCTGAAAATAAATTAATTATCCACAAAAAAGTACCTTAAGAACCTCTTAAATGAATTTTAAATCCCATAAAATATAAAAAAATTCGGGCGCCTCAGAAAAAAGCTCAATTTCTGCGGAGTTTCAAGCCTTTTATAACCTCAAAAAAATAGTTATTGATGTCCCCCCAAGTCAAGAAAACATATATCTCTTAACAAGCTTGTATTTGATATGTGGTAGATCCCAAAGGGACACCCGAATCAAAATTTATAGATGTTTGAAGTTCAAGTATTGTTTTCAACTTATCTTAGATCATTCATTCATTTATTGAATTTTGATGTCATCCAATTGTTATTAAATGAATATTAAATTATAATAATTAGAAAATTATTAACTAATATTATTTTTTAATTTTTATAAAATCCACTTTTCACTAAAAATATAATATATTAAGTGTAAATGCATATGAAATGTTATATAAATCATATTTAATAAAATTTAATATATTATATCAATTTAAAAAAAATTATATATTAATATATAGCTTTTTATGATATATAACCGCTTTTATAAAATATTCCTTTTATCTGTGCTATCAAAAAATGATTATAAAAGTTACATTTTATCAAAGCTATAATAAAATCATTGATAAGGGTTATCTTTTATTGGAGCTTTTTTAAGCGCTGATAAGGGGGTATTTTATGAGTATTTTTTTAGAACTGATAAAATGTACCATTTATCTTCATTTTTTCTAATTATGATAAAGGTGGACTTTATTAATGATTTTATGTGGCGTTGATAATATTCATATTTGGATAAACTTCAATTACAGTAGTGACATTTATTTGCACTTGGGATTATCTATGTTATCCCACATTTTATTTCCATTCCCATGAGGTCTTTGGTCCCTTTTTCACATCACTTTTGACCAATATTTTCTTAAGTGATTATCATTTGTGTTATTTCTTCTATAAATTCCTATTTTTTCTTCTAATCGATAGTAATTTTAAAAGTTTCATATAAATCATTAAAGCATTTTTCTGATTTATTTGGCCCTTTTGGACTATTGAACCACCGTTTCATTTTCTCTACATTGTAGCCCGTAGAAGGAATAAAGAATCATTTTTAGGATTATCCCATATCTAATACACTTCACTAACCATTTCATTAATATTTTCATGTTGGTTTTCAATCAAACTATGGGAGAGTGATTTATTCATAGAGGTGGTTATTTGACGGGTAGTGATTTATTTGATGCACATGGATATATATTATCTTATCATTTTATTTTTATTCTTTTCACAGTATCTCCATTCATTTCATGTATTTTTATATGGGAATATAAATTCTTTTTTGTTTCAATAATGAGTACTTTTGTGGTTATTACATAGTAACCCTCGCCCTTATGGCTGCCTATAAAAGTGATAACCAATTTCTATATGAGCTAGAATGTTTTTATAGGACATGCTTTTATAGGTATTCTACACAGTATGAGCTACTTGTGTACTTTATTTGGTATATTCTCTAATTTATATTTCAGGGTATTTTGGATCAGATGTTAACTAATTTTTCTTCTCAATTCTATTGATATTTTGAGGGAGGTACTTGGATTGGAATTTATCTCAGATATATTTCAAGGTTCGACGATAATTTTTCTACAACCTCAGAGACATTTGACCCTAATGTGAAATCCTTAATATTGGTTCAATCTTTCTATTTTCACTTGTGGATATATGAAATTAATGGCAGGTATATAAAAATAATTCTTGTTTATGATATTTGATCATAGCTTTGATAAAAAAAAGTTTTTAATGACGAGATGATATTGATGGAGAGGTAAGTCACATGATGCATGACTATGGAGTTTTTTAGAAATAATGTGAGTGGAAGAGAAATTATTTTCAAAAATAGGGATTTTAAATAAAGCAAGATATTTTGTGTGTAAAAGGATTGAAAATGTTAAAATTTTGATTTTATTTATCTTTTTGGAATGGGGTTCATTTGCGTGTTATTTTTGATTGTTTTTTTTTTTTGAAGAGTGTAAAAGTTTAAAGATGAAGGATTTGATTCCGTTTTATTTCAATAATTTTTTATTAACCTCTAACAATTTTTTAGTTCATTAGTTTAACTATTTTTATTTTTTTATGTTATTTTTGGTAATTTTTTTTATTGTTTTAATTTTTTTATAATTTTAGTTATTGTATTTTAACTTTAGATAGATTTTATTAATTAATAGGTTAATTTAATGGACCTATTTTATTAAAAATAAAAAATAAAGTCACCATTTAAACATGGTTGAGAGGGAACCCAATAGATGAACCATATTCCAAGAGGAACATAAACCTGATATGTGCATGGATTAAAGGATGACATGGTCTAAAGGACCTAGTAAACCATGATCTTAGAGGAACATAAGCCTAAGAAGTTCATAGTTCAAAGGCTTTAATTTTACATATGACCTAGTGACATATATGCCTAGAAAATGTACCTCATGAAGGGGGTGAATTGAAGGCCCAAGTACTCAGAGTAGTGTTATTATTTAATATTGTATGTATAACTTCAATTCTTACTATATTCATATTTTATACAATGTTTTTAGTATATCTAATTAAATATATATATATATATATATATGTGTGTGTGTGTGTGTGTGTGTGTATTATAATCACAACTAATTAGTTATGTTTTGGAGGATACGAGCCTGGGAGAAGCTCCGTAAAGGTGATAATGGAACCTAGGTAAAATTTGAGACCATGGTACTTCCACATTTTCATTTATTTTCTCTTTTTCTAGAGAATCCTTGTAAATTCGCATCCTTATTGTCAAATCTTAATCTATGGAATTTTGAATCATCATAAATTTTGGATGAAAGATTGAGGGTGGCTCTGGATCTAAAATCATACTTTATTAGGTGATCTCAAGTGTCATTCAATGAAACTTTAAATGAAAGAATCCCCAAGAATGGATCTTTCGACCATGTGGAAGAGAATTTGGATGTTTTTTCTAAAATATTGACTATTGGGAAAAGTCCCTTATTTCATGGACTATTATCCTTAAAGAAGAGAATCCTGGGAAAATTTATGACTTAGTTCATAGGGTTTAATTTATCTAGGGTTTCTCGTATTGTATGTGTGTATCCATAGGGTGTGGTTTTTTCCACTATATTTTCTCTTCGAATGAGACTAAATTTCGATCATGGATCATCAGTCTTTAGTTTTTGAAGCCTGGATTGCTGCATCTCCCTGAGTGGTCACTGGATTTTATTTTCTCATGATAAAGGAATGTGTTTTTTCAGGTATGGGTTTTTTAACAGTGACACAATTAGATTATTTTAAATCCTAAGATTCTGCATGATATTTCAATGGTAATAATAAATTCCAAACATATTGAAAGAGAAACTGAGTAGGTGATATTTGGGTATTTGACCAGAATGCAAGTTGAATTTGATCTCAGTTCTACTCTTATTAACAATGTAATTCTCTCCAATCTCACTAATTATATTTACATCAATGTTGAGTATGATAAGATACCATTGTTTTGTGATTCTTTTATGGTTTTTGGTAACTCACTGTAATTTTTTCATAGGAATGTCTCATGTGAGTAATTTAGGTTGAAGGGGAATCTTACCAATAATTGTCACACAAAAATTTTGGGGACGGTTTTATGTGTTCCAAATTGTATATCTCATCAAGTAGATAAGGTTGGAAGACTTAGGGACTACACTATAGTTGTTGTGAATGTGTCTGAGAAAAACAATTCTTAGAATCTTGGATTTAAGGATAAGGGGTTGTTGTATGATGTAAAATACTCAACTAATAAAACTAGAATATGCACATATATTACTTAGCCTTCTATGTCTTTGGTAGTGCTAGAAAAGGGGGATGATACAGATGAGAATAATAGATTGGTTCTTTCTCAGTAGCTTGGGTCTTGTATTGATGTAGCTATGGAACAATAATTATCCCTTTCTTTTAGAGATGTATGTGTTCACATCTTAGAGGATGAAATGCATATAGATTATTTAAGTTTTCAATATGATGGTGAAAATGTGGTGTAGTCCATGGTTAATCAAAAATTATGTCTTGAACATAAACTAGTTAATTCTAATTGTTATAAATGTAAGAAAAAAGTGGTCTTTGCTACTAAAAAGGGATCCAACAGTAAGAGTGTTTCTAAATCTCAAAGGATTGAGACTCTGGTGGGATATGAAATTTTTTAGGTTTTTGGTAGTAATGAGGAAGCCAATTGCATCTCCCTTATGGGGTTTTAATTGGTTAGAATATAGAGGCTAGAGGCATATACTTACCAACTTGTATAGGTGTTTTATAAGAGATTGTGACTAGTAAACCTGATAGTTAGGTTGTTTCCCCATATTTTTCTCAGGGCAGCCAAGGAGGGGTGGTTGTTGTTGATCCTAAAAGATACCATGAGTTACTCAATAAGGATGATGGAAACCATGAAAGTTAATGATATTTTGATAGGTGAACATGGGAATTTGGATGATGAAAAAACTTCCATTCATGATATTATCAACGAGTCATAGGTGGCTACATCTAAAACCATTGAAGTTCTGGAATTGATTAATGATCCAAAAGATCTTTTAAGGGAATATGAGATCCGGATTGATCCTTATAAAATTTATTCCATAGTGCATATGGATGAGACACTGGTCCAAACAAGTGAATAGGTACTTAAGAAAGAATATATAAGCAATGTACAAGAATCTATTTACATCCCTCTTTGAGTGCTAGATCCATCCCATGGTCTAAAAGATTAATCTAAAGATAAGGAGGGACAATTTGATCATGAAATGAAATACATTTGGAGGAAGTCAAGTGGATTTGAGTATTCCTATTAGACTAATAAAAGTAAATTAAATGGATCAAAAGATCCTTATAGACATTGGAAACATGGAATGACATAGATGATATGATTATATCCAAAAAATAGAGGTCTCGGATGTGGTCGAATTAATTGGGTGGCTCATCATAGTGAGAGTATTAATGCTCAAAAGAAAATTATTAAAAGACTTAGTCTATAACTGATGAGGGCAGTTGATTTGTATGACCTCATCCTCATCCTTGTGTCTATTTTATTTTTAATAAAGGATATTGGGCCTTACTTTTGAAAAAAAATACTAATTAGTTATGTTTTTATTATTATTATAGGAGTTCAGGGAGGAGGATTACAATGAAAAAAATAAATCCATTATGCCTAAAATTACATAGGGAGACTTGACCTTAAGACCTCCTACGAGAACTATATAAACACAACCACTAAGATTCACCCACGGGGCTATGTTTTTAATATTATTATTTATTACTATCATTTAACAATATCTTAATGTGTAGTTTAATGTTTGGTAATGGTTTTTAAAAAAATTAAACGTGGAGGGTTGAAATCTATAGGAAAATTTTATTATATACATTTTTTTATTTTTTTATTTTTAATTATATAATATTTTATTTTTTTCATATATGATTTCCCAGTGGAAAATAATGTGGTACTAGGTAGAAATTGGGTGAGTACAACTTGATCTGGTTCTCACCCCTCTTACATAAAAATATTTTATTTTATTTTTATATATATTTATAAATATATATGATTATATATTTATTATTATAATATATATATATAATTTAAATATACATATTTAGTAAAATTAAATTTAAGGAATATGGAATCTTTGGAGCTCCCATTTGTGTGACACGGTAGCGATTTCATTAGTCTTCCTTGATACTTGGATTCATTAGATTATTCTGGTCTGTTGAGGATCATGGTAGCCTATGTTCTTCTGAAAAATGGATCTCATCCTCCTTAGACCCAAATTATCTCATTAGATGGTGATAAGATCGAGAATTCGGGTCCATGGAATTCTGTCAAAGTCAACAATTTCCATAATATTTATTATGCTCATGTTGTCATGGAACATCTAGAATCGGTTATGCCTATAAGTGAGGATTCAAAGTGTGACACCAACACCATTGGGTTGCCTCAAAATGAAGTGTATTGAATAAATAATTATGATTAATTTCATGTTTCTAACCCCACAACCCAAAAGATCAATAATAAAGGGGAAACTAACTTTATAGAAACCAATCACGATCTTTTATTAGTAAGATTACAGTAATGAAAACACTCAATCATTACACACCTCTCTTCATTTAATAGGGAGAACCATTTGGGGATTCTGAACATTAAGAATATTTTACTATATTTGGGGGGTTTGATGGTTGGAGCATCACATCCGTAAGTAATGGATATTACCATATTGTTTTTTATTATTTGGAACTCAAATACAAAGCATGGGGTCTTGGTTTCATCAATATCAAGCATGGAATAATGTGAATTCAGGACTAAGATCCCACATTTAACCCATTAAATGTTAGGAATTCAATCACTCAAGTCTATAGTTGAATTCGAGGTCTGATCTGGTTTTTATTGCTAGAAACAATACTCTGGGACATCACCTATGTATTTGGAATTCTGATTAAGATGGAAAAAGATACTGAAAGATCCTTGTATGTCCAATTTTCTTAGGTTTTTGTTGTGATTTTCATCAGTTCATATTGGATTAACTACATTATTCTATTTACAGATGATCAATGCTTTGATCTGGCTGGTGATTATGATAGGATTCCCGAATTAACTCCACTTTTTTTAACATCATCTAAAAAATGGATCACTATTGAATAATACTGGTATTCTCTAGTCGTGGTCTCTTTGGACACACTTGTGACAATTGTGGAAGGTGGTCATAGTAGAATGCTGTTTATGTGGCCATGGTTCAGGAATAAGTTAATCTCATTGATACACAACAATACGTTCATTTTTATGGGTCTTGGGACCACAACAAAGGCCTCACAATCAAGCTGAATTTTTGTTCATACTGAATAAGGTTATTTTAGTAAATCAGGGAAAGGATGTGGGCACTTAATTAAATGATCCTATTGTAATTAAAAATGAAATGGTTAATATCAAAGAGTAAGATGATAATGAAGAGTTGGAAACGGTTATCATTGCTTAGTCTAAGTTTTATAAACAATTGTTCCAATTAATTTTAACCATAAAGGGATGAAGAAGATGGAATTACATACCTCTCATGGAGTCCAGGATAGGTTGGGTTAATCTACAAGTAAGGAGAACATGTGTAGAGGTGTGGGTGAAGTGGAAGTAGTGGATGCTTCAACATGATTTTCCTCTATTCAACCTCCCCCATAGGATGACTTAAAACCTTCAGGTAAGATATAGACTCCTACTCTCTAAGGCTATACATAATAGTCCTTTGTCGCATTCAGGAGGAATAAAGAGATTGCAATTATAGTTCATGATGTTGCTTTACCTCTATGAGAGGGGTAGTATAAAGGGACTCATAAAGGGTAAGTTTTCCCTGTGCTTAATCAAGAATACTCAATTGAACAACCAAAGAAATTAGAGCTAATGTGGATGAGGTACATAAGTCTTACCCCCCCCCCCCCACTTACTTTTATGAAACCATGAAAGATATCTATATTAATTTTGGAAAAGCCTTGAAAGAGGAATGTAATAATGTAGGATTAAAAACTCCAAGTTTCCTCTGGAGAAGTTTATCCAAGAAAGTTTGACTTGTGGTCTAAACAAGGCCACTGAGGACTGGTTTAAATCCTCAGTTGAATATGTTTTTGCAAAGATGGAACTTTGGATCTTTAATCAGAAAGATTACCTTGAGTTGATAGTGCTTATCACCACCAACATTGAAGATAATCTTATATCCAATCTAATGATGTACATTCAATACCTTTCATGGAAATATAATAATGATCTGAAAGTTGGGCCATGGAAAAATTCTAATGCTTTCAGAAGAGTTAAGCATCCCCATTGTAAGCTAAAGAACAAGGGTAATAGAAAATATGTCTCTTTCATGAGTTGTTCTTTTGTTTTGGGAATTTGTATTTTTGATTATGTGAATGTGACTTTTTCATTGTCTTTCTCATGCCATATTTTATTACATTAATTTTTATTTTAAAAAAGGGGCTCTGATCCCAACTTGTTTTAAAAAAATCAAATTTAAAATTATCACTTCATTATTAATTTGGGTAGGTTTGGGTAATATTTTAAAAAAAACTATGTCTGAATCGGATTTTGAGGTTCCCAAACAAAAAACATATTTACAAATATTATTATTATTAAAAATAAAATAAATAATATTTTCTTTTTATTGTCAATTAAATTTCAATAATATTATTATTAAATATTTTTTAAAATAATAATTATGCTCATAAATTAATTTTTTGACATAATGATTATTTATAATTATTTACATTATTAATTATATTATTATTAAGTATTATTAAATAAATAAATAAGCTGATTATATTTAATATTAATATCAATTAATTAATTATTTGATATTGAAATATTATTTATATTACTATTATGATTATTATAAATGATTATTAATTATATAATAAATTATAAAAAACAAAATTATTATTAATTATTTTTTCTCTATTACTAATTTAATTAATATTTTTAAATTATATTATACTTTATGAGTTAAATGTAGTTTTATATTATTTATATCATTATACATTTTTTAAGTTGTATTCAGACCCTGTTTTTATTGTGAAAGTAAAGACCTCTTTCTCTCAGGGTAGAGAGAGACTCATTACATAGCTTGTGGGCCAAGGAAAAGTTTTCTACATCATGCCTACATCACTGCTTGTCTGCATCATGCCTACATCACTACCTACCTATGTCATAAATGCATCACCACCTCCAATGTCAGCGCCTCCATCATAAATCTCCAAAGGGGATTTCTAGGATTCGAACCCTGGTCTCTTAGACGTAGGATTATGGGATTTACCACTCATGTGCCACACCTACTACATTGATATCATTATTCATATTTGATATTGTACTTATTTAAAATATTTAATTATATAATTAATATTTATTAATAAAGTGTTAAATAATATTTAATTATAATAATATAATTAATAATACATCATAATAATATAATTGATAATATAATACTTAACAAGAACTATGGGGCTAATTTTTTTAAGGTGTAAATAATATGTTTTAAAATAATAGACTTTGTGTCATGCAAATAAGTTTTTTTATTATATTTAAGAAATTAATTTTATTTTAAATTATTTTATATATGTTTAGTCAATTTTTTTAATTTATTTTAATATTTTATTTATACTTTATAATTTATACGGTTTTAAAGTCAAGTACTTGAAATATAATAATGTTTCACGTATGTGATTTTGAAATCATATAAATTATAAAGTATAAATAAAATCTAAATTAAATTTGAAAAATTGACTTAATGTATAAAAAATAATTGAAAATAAAAAATATATTTTCAAAAATAATAAATGAAAAATAATTTTAATGCCACAAAATATTGTTATTTCAAAACATGATATTTTTACTTATATTTTTTTACATATAACATTTTTAGCATAAATTAAAAAAATTTATTACTTTTTTATATTAATTTTATTTTTTATTTTTTCAAATTATTTATTTTATATTTTCTAGGAATAATTTTTTTAAAGTGTAAATATTATGTTTTTATTCTATATCTTTGGGCGGTGACAACGGTGTGCCATTAACACTGAGGGCGATAGGTTGGGCGATGGCAGTAGTGTCTATGGATGGTGGTGGAAGACTCTTGGTTGTATCTTGGGTGCTCCAGGAGATGGTTGTTTATGCCCTATGGGTCATTTGGACCAATATTTTGCCTAATTTTTGTGTTAGGACTTAAGACCTCAGGCCATAGTCACCATGCCATCTTCATTAAGAAGCTTACGGTGTTACATTTTCCAGGTGAACTGATCAATGCATTTGGTTGGTACTATCAGGGTTCTACTATATCAGCAGCCTCAATTCGTGGGATAGGTGTTCTAATGCTTATTATCTACTTTTTCATCCACTTGGTCCATCGAGGTAGGATAGAGGGGTTCCCTGCTTTGTGATTTTCTTCTATTTGGATAAATATATGGATGCAGAGCATCCGGAAAGTGTTACAAGTAACAGCCATGTTAGCATTGACGGGTGGGTGGATCGAAAGAGAGATGGGTGTGTTGGCATGTCACAAACTAGCCTAGATATCTCGGTACCTTGATACCTAGGCTGACATTGGCATGGCCCGAAGGGCATTTCCATTCCCCACAGGTTAGGAATAACCACCTCTAATCATACAAGATAAAAGTGGGGATGGTTTCCCACAAAATAGTGGATGTAAATTGATACATATTAGTATTCTCAAAGAATATTATACTAGAAGTCAAACAGGTATAACAAACCCCAAAAAGTATGTTCTCAAGGTACCAAATATATGAATATCATGCATGTATTTTTTGGTGCTTTAATTTTTTAATTTTTGTAAATGATTATTCTTTCCAATTATAGAATGGTTTAACTCATTTTTTTTTTATGGTGGGATACAACAAATAATTGAAAAATAAGAAAAATGATACTTCACGCCAGGAGTGAAGAAAATTGGTAAGACATCGTTTTTTTGAGGATGGTCATGGAGAACTTCTAAGTCACAGAACTGAATAATTAAGAAAAAACTAGGATTATTGACTAGAAAAATGAAATTAAATATTGTGTAATAATTTCACATCATGAACCAGTGAAATTAATGATAGAGAGACACATCATGAAGTGAATGAAAGTGAAAAATGAATTTATATGTGGCGTAAATTGTTGGGATGAGATTTTAGTAGTCATAATTCATGTATCCTTAATTTTTGACCAATTTTATCACCCAGGATACACCCACGACCAATTTTTGACCATTACTTATTTATTTACATTATTAACTGATCCCAACTAGTTTCTATAAATTCAGAGTTATCCTGGTACTGTTATGATATCCGGAAGACCAAATCTTGGAGCGAGAAGCTCCATTGTTCAGGTGCCTCCCCAGTTTTATATCTGTTTTCATTAAGCTTTATTTTTATATTCTATTTCCCTCTTATCCTCTCATAACATGGATGAGGAGGTAAACTTTCCTTATACTTGGGTTATTTAATAGAATGGAGATGGTGCATTAGATTAATTTCATTTTATTTATTCATTTATTTGGTTTGTTGCAATTCTTCAATAACTTTTCAATCCGTTTCATTAACATTTATTATGACCATGGATAATTGAATCTAAAAGGAACATTAAAATTTATCAACTGATAACCCTAAATGAGGAATTAACATTGTAAAATTTAGGTGAAATAAATTTCAAATATGGTATTGAGACAAACTTGATTTGGTGAAACCCAAAATTACTACACCAAGGGAAATAGGGGATTTTCACGTTAAGGAGGGGATTCCATGACCATTGGATCTTCCTCATCTTTACTTCAACACTAATGATGAATTAATCAACCTATTTTATAAAATAAAATTTAACCTAAACCCTAATATTACATGACTCAAGCACGCTTTCCAAAAAATATCTTCAAAACAATCAATAAATCTTTTTTCATACTTTTCTTTCTTCAAATCAATCAAAACAATATTTTCTCACCAATTTCTTCAATCTAATAAATTTGAATCTTTTGAAAACCTAATCAAGCTAATTCATCAACATTATGGGTTAAACCTAGAACTTAACAATAGTACATTTTAATTAATTTTGTGTCATAGTTTCAGTTTTTATAAATTTTTTATTTTGATTACACCATTCAGGAAATAACAACACCACACATGTGTGTTAGTACCAGAAGAAACAAGATAAAAAAACCCAATTCCCAATGAAAATGGAACTCCAAGACTAAGATATCAACAGACACCACCTCCAAGTGGTGGTTTCCCCTTTCTTAAACCTAGAAAAAGGAAATCTAAAAATTCCCAAATTCAAAGGTATAGTGTGAGCTCAAAATCCCAGTAGGGTCTCACCAACTGTTCCATAATAAAAAAATCCAAATCATGATTTAAATTTTAATAAAACAGGCATGGAATTGTAATTTCATATTAAAAAAAAACATGATTTTCAATTAAATTGATTGAAACATTCCAAATAGTGGATTAAGAAAAAAATTAATATAAAATAGTTTAAATAAATCACTAGGAATGTCTAATGTGGTTTTAAAAATATTGGAATATATATAAAAGTAAACACAACAAGCAAAACAACCATTTTCCAAGAGGTACAATATTTCCAAGCTATGGTATCCTCACAAATCTCATATCAATGATCATGGTAATATGTATACACACTTCCCTATGACATTGGTGAAAGAGGACTTATCAATATCCAATCGAGGATAAGATCTATCGTACAATGCTTTTATAGAGTTTTAAATCATCAATTCATTGATAGGGAATTGCCTTCCCAGTGTGCTCATCCCAAATAACCTACTAACTACCCAAACTTTCATGTTCTAAAATAATCAATCAAAATTGGAAATTTATTTCAAAATAGTTTAAAATACAATTTCCCCATTTTCAATTTCAATATATCAATTTCACTTTAAAAACAAAAACATTGGTTTTTAGTTAATTAATTATCATTTTAAATATAAAACCAATCCCATGTTTCTATATAATTATTTTAATCCATTTTTCTCAAAATAAATTTAAAAATAAATTTCCCAAAAGTCCAGAATATTCAAAACACACCCCAAATTCCAATTATAATGGAATTGTGGGTTTCCCAAAATTTATACCAAATAAATTCAAATTCAAATTAAAATATAATTAGGTTTCAAAATTCATTTGAATTAAATATATTTTAAATTAATAAACTCAAGTGTTTATAATAAGGAAAAACTCAACAGAACCACCTACATTTTTCACGGAGATCACAAAACACAGCACCCGCAATGGTAATTTTCAACAAATAAAGTAAAAATAGTGATGAAGGAATCAAACCTAGATTATGGATTAAAAAAGAGTTTAGATCCATTAGCAACTATATGATCTAACAAATAATAAGGTTGATAGATAGAGAGAGTAGGAGAGAAGGAATAGGTGATGAACTTTTACTAGAAAGGAATCAAATGGTGTTTCCCATGATTCAAGCCAACTCAGAATAGGTTTAAAGGATCCAAAGTGGGTTATTGGGTGATCCAAAGGCCTAGAAAGATGTCCAGTCCCAGGTTATGAATGAGTGGGGGTTCATGTGAAATTTCAAGAAATTTTTAATTAATTTTTAAAATTAAAAAATTCTTCTTGCATTGTTTCCTGGAGGGGGTCTTATGGTTTCCCAAATTACATACCCTAACTATACACCCCTCTGATGGGGTGCATAGTTTCTACTAGTTGAGTACATGGTTTGTCAAATAGTTCACCAACAGTGAAAATCCCCACTGTTTGGATTTTCATGGTTTTCACTGGGTGGGTGCATAGTTTGGACAAAACGTGTGCCAAACATGCACGACCAATAAATTTATAATTTTCTCCAAAATTGAACTGAAGCACCCCTAAATGAGACCCAACCAAATCATGGAAAAAACGAGTGCTGATGAGTACCTAAAAATATTAATAGGGTGTTACATGGAATCTATCATCTATCCCCTTCCAAATTTCCAGGCTAGGGCCACTTAATTTGGTGTTGGCCACACCTATTTCCCCTAAAAATCAAACATACCCCCATGATATTAAAAAAAATCACCCAACCTGCAATTTTTGAAGCATGAGGAGGTTTTTTAATAAGTTTTATTTTCTTAAAAAAATGGGTTAACATTTTATGTATTTGTAATTTCGGGTCAAGGGAGCCATGAACCTAGTTCATGCTTCCGTCGTTGGCAAAGAAGCACGAAGGAGGTTCCCACAACCTTTTTAATGAATATATAGGACGCATGAACAAGGTTCATGCCTCCCACCATAAAAACTTATAAATCGATGCCTCCCCTCTATTTCCTTTATTTCAAACTAATATTTTACAGATAAACTCTACCAGATCTCTTTCTCAACATATTAATTTCAGGATTTTGAGAATTAAAATTTATATTTAAAAATATTAGTTGTCTCGTTCTATTATTTATTTTGTTTCTGTGATTTATTTATTGAAACTGTATAGTTTTACGAATGTATGAATTATTGATCTTTGTATGATATAATTTATGTATGAATTATTGTTATATGTATGATTTAATTTATATTTAATGATTTAGGAAATATAAATATGGTGTTTTCATAATTTAAATTTTTATGCATGTAATAATAAAATTTATATTTGAAGGAAATATTATTCTTTAGAAAAATGTATTTATTTTTAATTTAAATTGAGAAGAATTATATTTGAATATATTTATTATTATATATTGTATTATATAGTATATTGAAATTAAAATAAAGTTAAAATATAATATTTTATGCATAGATAAATAAAGTAAATCTATCAAAATATTTTATAAAAATTATATTTTTAATGATTATTTATATATAATATTATTAAATTTATTTGAATATAATTATATATATATTATTATTATTATTTATAATATTTAAATTTACAATGATATATAATATATAATTTTATATATACATATACAAATAATATTATTTTATTTAATGAAACCTAAAACATTTACCAATAATGATAATTTTTAAATTATACTAATTATAAATAATTTTTATTCAATTTAATTATGTATAAAATATAATTATAAAAAATTTTGAAATTTTAATTACTTAAAAAAATGTATATATACTAATCTATTTTTATTAGATTGAAAGTAACATAAGTTTCAAATATTTTATTTGTTATTTAAGTATAAATTATATTATTTTTGTTAATTAAATTTAACAAAATTTACTATTTATAATATTTTGAGAAGTTATGTATAAAATAATAACTTTTTTATTTAGGAACCTGTAGTTTCTTACAAAAATACATATAATTATATTTAAAAATATTAATCAATATAGTTGAATATATTCAATTGTATATATATATATATAGTAGATTTAAAATTGAATAAATGTACAATGTATTATTAGATGCATAAAAAAATAAAAGTACTCTAGTTTATTTTAAAAAATTAGTAATAATCATCATATACAAATATTTATATCGTAAATTAAATGAAAAAATGCATAATGTTACTAAGATAATATATGTTAGATTATTTGAATATAATATTTTAATGTAATATTTGAAACATAATATTAAGCATATTTAAATTTAATAATTAAATACAAAAATGCACACATATATATATATATTGATATTTAAAAATAGGTAATATAAATAGATATGTATATATATATAGTTATTTATTATTTATTAGATATGGTTATAGGTAAAGTTAAAATATAAAAAACATAATAAGTATCTCAAAAAAAAATTTAAGTGTGTTGGGTAATGACAAATCTTGTGATGTTCAGCAAATCTATGACTAAAGTTGCATGTCGTATTTTTTTGTATGTGGTTATATAATTTGTGATAATTTCATTTTATTTTCCTAATTGATGACTTTCATGTTATCCATCACCCAAAGTATGTAAGGACCTATGTGTCCGTGTTAAAAAATTATGTATCCAAAACCCCTAGACCCCCTCACTTGCATCTGAGTAACATTGAAATAAAAGAGAATTTGACAAGTGATGTTGTTGTATGATGATGGATTTTTACACCATGATTGAAAGAATACTAGTGGTTATTGAAATATGAGATAGTACAGGATCTAGAAGTTTATCCCCCTAAGTTTTGGTGAATTCATCAATTAATTTTAAACCAAATCATATAAATTTTCTCAATATCAAATCGCAGTTATTTAATCATAACTAATTAAAACATGTTAAACATTTGATAATGTAGTATATATAAAGCATTTTATTAAACTTTCTTTATAAGTAATCATGATTTCATTAATAAACTTCAATGGTGATACTATTTATATCTGTTAGGGTTTTAGCTATAGTTTTCCACCAAAAAGAGTGGAAAATCTTCATGAATGTCTGAATATAAATAGTTGTATATGTATATATATTATTTATTAGATATATTCATAGATAAAGTTAAAATATATAGAACATAATAAGTATAAAAAACATGTGAAGAGTATTGTATGATGACTAATATTGAGATGATCGACCATTTTATGATTGAAATTGCATGTCATATTTTCTATATGTGGTTATATAATTTGTAATAATTTACTAGTCTGGATATGACCAACCAATTTCTTATTGAAAATTTATGTCATATTTTTTTATACAGTTATATAACTTGTAATAATTTTATTTTATTTTCCTCATTTATGACCTATGTGTCATCCCACTATCTAAATATGCAGGGACCTTCATGTTCACATAAAAATATTATATATCCCAAACCACTAGACTCCCTCACTTTCATGTGAGTAACATTGTAATAAAAGGGTGTTCAACAAGAGGTGTTGTTATTTGATGTTGTATTTTTACACCATGACTAAAAGAGGATTGGTGGTCACAGAAATCTAAGAGAGTAATAGAGGCTCCAAAAGTCCCCACTAAGTTTCTATTGTTTTATCAAAGCCTAAAAAAATTATCAAGATCCCGTCATATTTATTTAATCATAAATAATTAAAAAATGTTAAACATTTTATGATGTAGTATAAATATATATAATGTTTTATTAAAAAAATTATATGTAATCATGTAAGTATCAATATATTTTAATGGTGTGGTAATTTATATTTATTAGGGTTATAGCTATATTTTTTCACAGATGGTCAAATTAGTAAATTTTATGAAGTGAGTAAATGAAAACAATAAAATCATAGAGGCCTGAAATAGTGAAGGCCTAAGTCATATGCCCAAAAAAATCAACACATTTAGGGGGAAGGGATCCTGGATTGAAATAGATGATAAGAGAGTTTCTTTGGTCACCCTTAGAGGTCAGACAGTCCATAATAGTATTCCCTTGGCACTAGGTATGTTTCAGGATGGCTTGACCAATGAAGTTATTGCATCTTCTCATAATATAAGTAATAGACCATGGGGTTCATTTCTTATTTGAAGATAATTTTGGAGGATAGTAGAGTCAACTTCAATCTCCATGAGAGGAATACTAGAGTAGTGGAAAATCTCAAGAACATTCAGCAAAGCCTTAGTCTTAGCAAAAAGAGAATCACCCTCACCATAAAACCCATTAAAAGAAATCACCACTGAGTCTCTTAAGTCCAAGACCACACTGACCCCTATCATGATGCCAAGGTTTAAAAATCAGTCAATATTGAGTTTAAAACCATTGCATGGAGGGTTCTACTGGATCTATTTTCTATGTGAGATAACGCATTGGGTTTCAGTCAACAAAATCCTGCTAGCCATAATCTCTCTCTTGGATAAAGAATTGGTTTATTTGTTCAATAAGAAACCCAGATCAACCACACAACTCCTAGAATACACTTGCAGTCCCAAACAAGATATCATGAATCCTTCCATCTGAGCTTTATTTTGGGCATTCTATATAGTCCAACATCCTTCCACGAAGAGCATGGACCTCGTCTTTCTCTCCTTACCATTTATCTATGTCCCATGAAACTAGGATTTAAGTAAAATGTCACCATTTCCAACCAAAGTTTCAAGACCTGTAAGCTTCCTAAAACACATATAGATTGTATTTTCCCATTCTCCATCAAAGAAAAAGTGATCAACTAATTCCCCTTTGGCACTATGACAGCAGGAACATTTGGAATCCATGAAAATACTTTTGTGTCTTATTATATCATCTGTTGGAATCATATGATTCCAAATACACCATAGAAGAAATTTGAACTTGATAGGAATGGATTTTTACTAGATACATTGATCCACTCCCACAAAAGAACTTGTTTGGAGAGACAAGTGATAATCCTTGGTTGAAAAAATCCCAGATGATGCACAAGAAAAAATGAGTTTATCAAGATCCGAAGAGAGTTGAATACTATTGGACACTTTGAGATGATGTGGTTCATGAGTGGAATGAATGATCCTCAGATTCTCACTAGCCTTGGTGAAAGGGATATCTAGGGTAGGGAAACCCAAAAAACTGATAGAAGAACCCGCCCAGGTATGCTTCCTTCCAATAGAAAATGGAACTGCATTCATTGATCCGCCTATATTGATGTTGAAGAAATGATAAATGTCCACTTATCATTTTCCACACATTGGAGACATTACCATTAGGATTATCCAAGTCATCACAATATTTTCCAACAATAAATTATCCCTACATAGAATGACCTTGCGTGACCTCCCACACCAATGTTTCTTGAATACTATACATATTATCAGCCACACTCCTCAGACCAATCCCTCCTACCTCCACCGACCAAGCCATTTTTTCCCATGATTTCCAATGAAAATGATCATCCATGTGATCATCCTAAACAAACAAAACCATGATGTTATCTATTTTGAGGACCACCACCTTCGGGACTTTGATAATAGAAATTATATGCATCGGGATATGGGTTATCATGAAATTAACCAACATAATATAAACCCCAAATGATAAGAACAATCTCTTTTTATTAATGGTATGCTTTGTGATTTTAGAAACTAGGCTGTCAAAATGACGGATAAATATGCCTCTTTAGGATATAGAGGCCCCCATGTATTCCATATTAAAGTATTTTCTTTTGATTCTCAATATATATTCTATTTTATAAACACACACCTCAAAACAAAAAATTGAAGTGTAAATATGTAACATCCTGACTTTAATCAAGGTACAAGCCATTTAAATTTTTTGTTTAAAACTATAAATTAACTCAGGGGAATCATCATACGCACCCTTTTGCTGATCCCGAGAAGTTATTAAAATAAATTAAATAATTTCTCAGACTTAGGGTAAAATTTTTATGTTGCTCCCTAGCACTGTGTTCGGGATAAAAAAATAATTATAAATGTTAAAAATGAATAAAAATAATTTTTTGGAATCTAAAAGAGTTTAAAAGAGGATAAAATATATAATAAAATAAAAATGGTTGGAAAAATATTAAAAGTAATTAAAATGAGGTAAACCAATTTTTATTAATCATCTTCTTTCTTCCAACATTTTTATTTTTATTATTATTTTTTTATTAATTATATCTTTTTTTATTTTCCTTTTTTTCTTTCCTTCTCCTTCTTTATTCTTTATTTTTTTCTCTCTTCCTCTCACCCACTCTTTGGTGGGTCACACCCCCTACTAAGTGGTGCGCACCACCCTCCTCTCCCTTTATATTACCACTACAATCTCATTTCTTCTCTTATTTTGACATCTTCTAGTGCATTGAGAAACCTCTCGATAAGGCTAAACTCACACACAAAGAATCATACGATCTCATTCTCTATCTGTCATATGATCTTCCATGGAAAGTTTTACCCAAAATTAGGGTTTTTCTAAAATCATATTATTTTGTATATTTTAGGTCAAATCAAAGATCTCCACGGAGCGTAGGATCCTCTATGGGTACAAGGTTGTACATCTACTCTCTTTCCCCTCATTTCATTAGGTCTTTTAAATTTCATACTGTTTCTCTCTTCTATACCTACTAGTGATGTTCAATTTTACCTATTCTGATTTAATTAAAATTCTCGGCATGACTATTTCACCTTGTTTGAGATAAACTAGCTTGTTTAAATTTTTGAAACATTGTGGACACCCCTTTGGGTGTGCTTCCATATTTGGTCTATTTTCCATTAGCCTGTATAATTAAATTAATTAACTACATGTGTTGTGTGATCCCTTTTTGTTTAGTTTTAATTAAATAAATTAATTTAGGAAAATTTTGAACTATGAACTTTTTATTTTGTTGGATATTTATGCCTAATGATTTTTCCTTGTTACAATTATTATCATGTTGTGCTTTTTTCTGTTTTTATTGATAAAGTGTTTTTACTTTGAATTTCTGAATTGAATGATTAGAAATTACATGGATCTTTGTTTCTTAAATCATTTTATTTAAATTATAAATGCATACTTTGTGATATCTTCTTCCTTGAAATCTAATTAAATTCAGGGTTGTGAGACAACCTGGGATCCATATTAAGGGATACACAAGGAAACTCTGTTCCTGACCGGTTACACAATATGCCAGGGAGATGATGTCTTGGGATTTTTCCGATGAGGTTTTCCCAAGGTTTTTAATTACTCATGAGTTATACTGGTTATCAAAAGGGAAATTCAAGGACAGAATTATTGGAAAAGTGGATATACCATGACTTGGGTGATACTTTACTCCTTATGTTCAATACTGAGATAGAATAATGATAAATCCATGCCTCAAGTGATACTTTGTCTTTCAGAAGAGTTCCATGAAATGGTTTGGTGGTATTGGAAAAATTGAAGGATATACCAAAGAGATACCTTCAGGACGGTCTCAGACTCCAACTCTCAACTTGAAAATAATAATAATGATAATTCGTGGAAGGTTATTATTGATATTTCTTAGGTTTTGTGTAAATTTTTATATCATCTATTATTTTGAAGCACACATTTTTGACACATAAATTGGACCCCAAGATAAAGCACAAGCTTGCGGGTATTTTCCTTTTTACCTAGATTTTTATTTCCAGCCTTTATATTTATATATTTGCATCTTGTTTATTACAGGAACCTTATTCAGTTTTCTTGCTTAGGCCGAAGTAGTTGGTTCGGATGGGTGTCATTGAGAACCCGAATCAAGTTATACCTACATTATTTTTTTTATTTAATTGTTTTCATTATTTTATATTATCACACCAATTTTTTTACAGCACGAAATAGAAAGGTTTAGATACCATGTGTGTCGGCCTACTAGTATTTTATCTCAATCCCTACTCAGGTGTCATTTGGTACCTGAGTAGACTTTATGCTCGTAGGTATGGATAAGGGTAAGCGTGTCACTTCTGATACTTGAGTGTTGTTTTCTACTTATCATGGTGTTAGGGGTAGAGGATAAGGCCTTTTCTTGAGATTCAGTTGTTACACTTTGTGTTTTTTCATTATAGATTTTATTTCATGCTTGTATTCTTGTTTTCTGTACTCTTATATTAGCACAGACATCATAGCACGACATCATTATGTATCTGGTTTTTTTATCATCTTCTGCACTTATTATTTATTTGGTTGGGGTTATTTATTTACTTATTCTACAGTTAGATTATTTATATGCTTCAAATATTGGTTTTAAACTGGTTTTATTCCGCTGTATATTACCTATTACTTATGTGGGAATATTCTTCCTCTTAGACACATTAAAAAGGTCATCATGGCTAGTTGGTAGCTTCTGGTATTCGGGAAGATGTGCTTGAAGTTATGTGGATAACCTGGCTCAGTGCACCCTTCAAGTGGCTCCTAGGACAGGGATGGTGCAAAGTGATATTAGAGGGTGTTTTTCATTTTGTCTTACTTTTTGGGTTATACAAGAGACTAGGATATATGGATTTGGAACATAACCTGTTTTTGGACGTAGCTAACCCATGTATAGGGGAAACCAAGATTCCTGGGTTGGGATTGCAGTTAATGATTATGCCAATTATTGTTTATATGATTTCACCATTGGGTGAAACACTTGTTTTATGTTGTTATTGATATTGGTATTATTGAGATAATGGTTTTTACCATTGCATCCTGATGATATGAGGTCAACACGTTTACACGCATCATATTAGGCACCATATGGATTAAAATGGCATGCATATTGTCATGCCGTATCTACTTTCAACATGCATCTCCATGTTTTCATGTTAGTGTTGTTATGACTAATTGTAAAAATTTTAAGTGCCTATTTGTTAAAATTGGGTTGGGATAGTTTTTTAGATGTTAACTTTAATTAATTTGGGAAATGGGTGGTAGGACTTGTTTTAGTGATCCTTCTAAGTTTTATCTTCCTTATCTAGTCCTGACTTCTAGAGCAGGCTACCTATTTTGTAGTTCTGAGAGGCAGTCTATATACCTACCCTATTTATTGTACTTGTTCATGTCTTCTACATCTATTATTAATTCTATCTAAAGGTGTGTGTTTGGATATGGTAGAATAATTTCACCGCAATATCTTTTTGGTGTGCCTCGGGAGAGTGGTGATGATCACACTCAAGAAATGGTAGGTCCAAAACCACCATAAGTGCATCTTGTGGTGCCTTTTATAGTGTTACCTATAGTACCACCCTTGGTGCCTCCTACGGTACCACTTCTTATCGATCTTCCGATGGGCCCTGATGCTTAGTTTAGGGATAGTCTCCTCAGCTTTATGCAGTCAGTTTAGAATGTTTCTAGAACCCCCCCCCCTGTCTATGGTAGAGCTTACATAGGAGGGTCAAACTTTTAGTCTACAAGCTTCATTACCTCACCAAGAATTGTTGGGATGTTATATATCAAGAAGATCACACTAGAGAAATATTTTCGGAAAAATTAAATAAATATTTCTATGATCACTCCTTTCTAAAAAATCTGAGAGATGATCATGTTAGGTAATTCTTACATCTTTAGTAGGGCTTTATGTCAGTGTTAGAGTATTCTACTCATTTCATAAAGCTTCAGTATTTTTTCTGATATCTGACTAGTGACACACAGATAACTGTGATATGCTTTGAGGATGTAATCGGATATACCTTCCACTCGTAGGTGAATGTCTTTTGTTTAACCACTATTATAGAGATCATGAATCATTCCCTCCTTTCAGAATGAAATGTTAGGGAAGATAAACCTATGATACAGGGTGGTTCAGTTTCAAGACTAGGTGATAGTTCTTCTAGCAATAAGAAGTTATGTTTTGAAAGTTCACGTGGAGGAAATCCTATTTAAGCAACACGTTTTGACAGTTCTGCCACATGTCATCAGTGTGTAAGAGTTTTCCATAATAAACCACTGTGCACGAGAGACCTGATGGAGTGTCGATCTTGCGTAAAATGGGTCACCAACAACATTTATTCAGTTCTTTCTCATCAACATCCAGTGGTAGAGGATCTATATCAACACCTCTATCAGGTATTGGATCTATGACTCCATAGTAGGCTAGAATTTCTTTTTTCCATGGGATAATCAGGCTGAGGTAATGGTGGAGGCTGTGGTTGATGAAATCAAGTACCAAACTATCGGTGTTAGTCGAGAGGACCTACTTAGGCCAGTTAGGCAATATCTCATGGTCTTGGTTTAGGTCTTATGAATGTAGTGCAACTAGAACTAGTGGAGCAGAGTGCGGGTCTATCTATGGTTAGAGATACTATTATAGTAATATCTACTTTTGTTTCCTTCCTTTTTGATACTAGTGCATCACATTAATTTTTATCTGTTGTGGTTGTTAAAATCCATGGTTTTACAATTGAGTACCTTTGTGGTGTCATGTCTCTCGACAATCCCTTAGGGGTAAGGACATAAGGAATATGCTAGTGCCAAGAGTACCCCCTTGGGATAAGTGGGTATCATTTTTTTGGAATTTTTACATTCTCAATATGTTTAGAATCGACATCATTCTTGGTATGAATTTGATTTCTCCTTATCATGCTCATGTGGATCGCTATCACCGTCGAGTGTCCTCCATATCCCCTAAAGGAAACACATATCTACACAAATGAGAATTGGATATGCAGACAGATCGAGCTGGACATAAATGTGCAGGACTGGGAAGAGTGACTGCTCAATTAGAAATTCTCTTCATTAGTGATCAGGAAATGAAACTTGTAGACATTCTTTCTATTGTGGATCATTTCAGGGACGTCTTCCCAGATAATTTCTCTAGAATACCTCCCAGGAGGGATGTAGAGTTCACTGTTGAGCTAGTTCCTGGTGCGGCACCAGTGTCTATTCCTACTTATATGATGGAAAATATAGAGATATGTGAACTCAAAAAGAATCTTGAAGACATCAAGGCTAATGGATTTATCAAACCCAACACATCTCCAGGGGTTCACCAGCTATTTTCTCTAATAAGGTGGACAGTACCCTAATATTTTGTGTGAATTACCCTCGACTCAACTAGCTTATAGTATAGAATTGACATTTGTTTCCTTGTATAGATGACCTCTTCGACTAGCTTTGAGGAGAAACTATTTTCTCCAATATTGATTAGGGGTCAAGATATCACCAGGTGCATGTGTGACCATCTAACATACCACATACGACTTTCCGGAGAAGGTATGGCTTGTATGAGTATCTGGTTATTCTAATTGACCTCACAAATGCACTGGAAGCCTTCATGGCTTGGATGAATCATTTTTTTCACTCATACCTTGATTTCTTTGTGATTGTTTTTTATGAAATCTTGGTGTATTTTCATTCCAGACATGAACATGAAACCCATCTTGAGATCACACTGATTACACTGAGAGAGCACCGGCTACATGCAATGCTCATCAAATGAAACTTCTGGATTGAGAAGGTTCAATTATTGGGTCATATAATATCTAAGGTAGACATGTTAGTTGAAGTAGAAAAGTTGATCACCATAATTTCCTGGGATAAACTCCAAAAAAATTTTGACCTATGAAGTTTCTTAGGGCATGTTTTCTATTACAGGCATTTCATCTAGGATTTCCCCCACTTAGCAATGCCTCTTACAGCCCTGGATAAGAAGGTAATGTAGTTTATCTGGTTATAAGCTTGTGAAAAATCTTTTCAGGAGTTAAAGGGGATACTAACCTCAGCTCTGATCCTGATTATGTAGAATCTTGGTAGAATATTTATTGTTTACTATGATGCTTCATTAATCAGATTGGGAAAAATTTTGAAGTAGGGTGATCGAGTCGTGTCTTACGGATCCCTCCATATAAGACCACATGAGTAGAACTATCCTATACATGACCTTGAGTTAGTAGTTGTAGTTCATGAATTATGCTACTAGATACACTACTTATTGGGTGATAGGTTAGTTGTTTACATAGATCAAAAAACATGAAATATATCTCCACACAGAAAGACTTAAATTTAAGGAAGTGTAGGTGGGTTGAAAACCTTCATTTCTTTTATTTTGATCTTGATTATACCCATGGGAATGGAAATAACATGGCTAACTCTTTGATCTGCAATATGTAGAAACCAGCCGTCTAGGAAACCAATAGTGAGTGGTAGATGATGGATTTGTTTACTGAGATGCATCTGGAGGATCAAGAACAGCATGGGAAACCAGTTATAATAGCTCTTACAATGACATTATCTCTTCTAGAGAGGGTTTGTATGCTATAGTTATCTGATCCATAGGGGATCATTTTGAGGGAAAGCGTCACAAGAGAGAACCCTCTTCCTGGTTCGGTTGTTGATGGTAGTGAAACTCTGCTTTACTATGGCTGAGTATGGGTACCTTCTGATATAAGAGAAGAGTTGATATAGGAATCCCATACCCCAGTTTGAGTAGTTCATCCTAGACCTACTAAGCTTTAAAAAAGATGTGTGTCATTAGTACTGGTGGATGGGTATGAAGAAGCAGGTAGTGGGTTTCATCACTCAGTGTTCCACCTATCAGCAGGTGAAGGCAAAGCACCAATGACCTTATGAACTTCTATATCCTCTATCTATTCCTGAGTAGAGATGGAATGACATCACCATGGATTTCATTATATGATTTCCAAGTTCTCCTCGAGGAAATGATGCAATATGGGTGATGGTCTATAGATTGACCAAATTTGTTTTCTTATTACCTATACAGGAGACGTTTTATATTGATGAGTGGGGAAGGTTGTATATCCATAAGATTGTAAAACTTCATGGAGTACCTCATTCTATTGCCTTATATAGATATTTCATCTTTACTTCATGGTTATGGAAAGGGTTGTAGAAAGTGTTGGATTCACAGGTACTCTTAAGTACTTCATATCACCATCAGACTGATAGGCGGTCCTAATGGATCATATTAGTGTTATAGGATAGGTTTCAGGCATGTATCCTTGATTTTGGAGGTTTCTAGGAGAAACATATTCCTCTGTTTGAGTTTACCTATAATAAAATCTTTTATGTGATGATTCAAATGGCTTTGTATGAGGCGCTCTATGGTAGATCGTATTGTTCACCTTTATGCAAGCATGAAGTAGGAGAGGCGGCTTTGTTCGGTCCTCACCTCCTTTAAGAGACGTCTGGGAAAGTTCAACTAATTCAGAAGCGTATGACTATATATCTTTCCAGAAAAAATATTATACCAATAATTATTAAAGACCTATCGAGTTTGAGGTGGGACATTAAGTCTTTCTGTGTGTTTCTCCAAGGATGGGTCATAGGCGGATCAGGAGATAGGGGAATTTATCACCGAGATACATTAGAGAATTATAGATAGTGTAGATAGTTAGGTTTGTGGCCTATTAGTTATTGTTACTTCCTCATATGTATCATGCCATTCATGATGTCTTCCATGTATCTTAGCTCCAATAGTATCATCCAGACCCATCTCATTCATTTTATCTTGGAGACATCGAGCTCTAAGTGGATTCATCTTTTAAGGAGCTTCCAATCCGTATCGTCGACTATAGCACAAAGGTTCTCCAAGGTAGGTCAGTTCCTCTTGTCCAGGTGTTATGGAAACATAGACACATTTAAGATGATATATGAGAGTAGGAGACTGATATGCATGCTTAATGGCCAGAGATTTTCTCAGATGACATTCCACTACCCTAGGAAGGTAAAACCAGGGATGAATTTTCTTAAGTAAGGGAGTTTGTAACCTCCCAGCTTTAATCAAGGTAAGTACCGTTTAAATTTTTATTCAAAAACCATAATGAAACCAGGGTTTGTGCCTCTGTACCCTATTGCGGGTCCCAGGTAGCTATTATAATTAATTAAATAATTTTTCGGGCTTTATGTAAAAAATTTACATCATGCCCTAGCACTACGTTTGGGCTAAAAAATAATTAAAAGGATTGAAAATGAATAAAAACAATTTTTAGGAATTTAAATGAGTTTAAAATGGGATAAAAATAAATAATAAAATAAACACGATTGGAAAAATAATAAAAGTAATTAAAATGGGGTAAACCCAATTTTATTAATTATTTCTTTTCTTGCACCATTATTATTATTATTATTATTATTATTATTATTATTATTTTAATTATTTCCTTTTATTTTTTTTCTTTCCATTTCCTTCTTTCTTATTTCTTTATTTTTTTCATTCTCTCTTTCTCCCCCATCTCTTTGGTGTGTTTCCCCCTAATCGGTGGTGTGAAACACCCTCCTCTCCCTACGGATGCCCGCTGAAACCTTGTTTCTTATCCGATTTCAACATCGTATGGTGTACTATGAAGCTCTCAATAACGCTAACCTCATTCACCAAGAATCATATGATCTTATTCTCTATTTGTTGTGTGATCTGTTGTGGAAGTTTTTTACATGAAATTGGGTTTTTTCTAAAATTTTCTGATTTCTTTCGTTTTAGGTCAAATAAAAGATCATCGTGGGGAGTAGGATCCTCGATGAATACAATATATGGAGTCTACTCTCTTTACCCTCATTTTTTGTGTCTTTTAAATTGCATGTTATTCCACTCGTCAGTTCCTACTGGAAATGTTAAATTTTACCTATTCTAATTTAATTAAACTTCTCACCATTACTATTTCACCTTGTTTGAGATAAACTAGCTTTTTTAAATTGTTGATACGTATTGGACAACCCTTTCGGTTCGCTGATGTGAATTTCCTATTTTCCGTTATCCCCACATAATTAAATTAATTAACTAAATGTGTTGAATTATCCCTTTTTGTTGAGTTTTAATTAAATAAATTATTTTTGGATAATTATGAACCATGAACATTGGGTTTTGTTGGTTATTTATGCCTAATGATTTTTCCTTGTTACAATTATTATCATGTTGTGATTTTTTTTACTGGTATATTTTTTTGATTGTGACCGTATGAATTGAACGATTAAGAAGTACATAGATCCTTGTTACTTAAATCATTTTGTTGCAATTATATATGCATACTCTATAATATCTGCTTCCTTGAAATCTAATTAAATTATGGGTAGTGATAGAACATGGGTTCTTTATTAAGGACTACATGAGGACTCTTCATTTAGGATCAGTTACACATTATGCCAGGGAGGTGATGTCTTAGGATTTTCTAGACGAGGGTTTCCCTGGGTTTCTAAATACTCATGAGTGATATTGGTTTCCAAATGGATATTCAAGGATGAACCCATTGGAAAAGTGTCTACGCTATGACTCGGGTGATACTAGACCCCTTATATGTGATATCGAGACGAACTCATGATAAATCCATGCCTCAAGAGATTCTTGGTATTTCAGAATATTTCCTTGGATGGGCTCAGTGGTATTGGATAAATTGAAGGATGCACTATATCGATACCTTCATGACAGGCTCAAACTCCAACTCTAGACTTGGACATAATAATAATGACAATGTGTGGAAGTTTATTATTGATATTGCTTGAGTTTTGTGTGAATTGTGATATCTTTTCGTGTTTTGAAGCACACTTCGTTAACACATAAATTAGACCTCAAACTAAAGAACAAGTTTGGGGGTATGTTCCTTTTTGTATTCAATTTTATTTATAGCCTTTATATATGTATGTATGTATGTATATATGTATGTATGTATATATGTATGCATCCTGCTTATTGTAGGAACCTTATTCAAATTTTTGACTTAGATCGAAGCAGGTGGTATGGACGGGTGTCGTTGAGAACCTGAACCAAGTTATACCTATTTTATTTTGTTTATTTAATTTCTTGCATTATCACATATTTTCACACTTCTTTTTTACAACATGAAATATAATTTTTTATACAACATAGGTGTTGGACAACTGGGATTTTATCTCACTCCCTACTTGGGCATCGTTTGGTACCTGATTAGACTTTATGCTCATAGGTATGGATAAGGTGAATCATGCCTCTTCTAATGCTTGAGTTTTGTTTTCTTCTTAGGATGGATCTTGGGGGAAGAGGGCTGATCCTTTGCTCAAGATGTAGTTGTTTCATTTTTTGTCATTTTCATTACAACATTGATTTCATGCTTGTATTCATGTTTTATGTATTATTAATTTATCCCAGATATCATAGCATGACATTATTGTGTATCTGGTTTATTTTTTAGCTTTTACACGAATTATTTATTTTTTTGGGGTTATTTATTCTCTTTTTCTACTGTTTGATTATTTATATGCATCCTATATTTGTTATAAACTAGTTTTCTTCCACTGTATATTACATATTACCTATGAGGGAATATTCTTCCCCTTAGACACGTTAAAAATTCCCTCACTGCTAGTTGGAAACCTCTGGTGGTCGGGAAGATAACTTGAATTTATGTGGAAAACTCGGATTGGAGCACCCTTCTAGTGGCTCCTAGGATGGGGAAGCTACAAAATATAGATTTTCTTAATGTTGAGACACTGTACACTCCATTTACAATATTCCTCCAAATCATTAGAGGTTCCTCTAAGTGATATCTTACTTATTTTATTAATAATAATAAAGTCATCAGCAAAGTGAAGATGGGATATTCCCTTAAAATTACCTATGATTCTTAAAGGAAGAATACTACTGTTATTGATGTTATATAATAAAAATTTGTTGATGGAATCTTGATCTAGGATGAAGAGAGTAGGAGAAATAAGATCTCACTATCTAACACCCTGAACTGATTTGAAGAATCCACATCTCTTTCCCATTAAGTTAACCAAAATCTAGGAATAACTAAAACACCTAAAGAAAAATTCTAACACCCATCTAGAGAAGCCCATACAAAACATCACTTTTAGTATAAAACCCCATTCAAGCCTTTCATAAGCCTTATCCAAATCATTTTTTATTGTCAATTTGGAGCCCAATGTCTTTATATTGGTATCCTCTATAATCTCTTGATCCAGAGCTATGCCCACCTGGGGAGATCACTCTTTAGCAAACCCATTTTTCTCTTTAGATCCACTTGTGAAGATGATATGATAGAATTCTATTGGCCATGATGGAAACCACCTTGTATATAAAATTTCACATATTGATAGATCTATAATGCTTAATAGAAGAGGAGTCACTTACCTTTTGAATGGGAATGAGTGTAGTTTCACAAGACACCTGAGATAGGTTCCCCCATGAAATAAGTCTTGGATAATTCCAACAAGCTCACTTTTAACCAAGTCCCAAGAGGCCATGTAAAAAAATATTGGGAAACTATCTAGACCTGGAGAGATTTCCTAGTTAAGTGAATTCATTTCATTCAATATTTCACCTTCCTCAATAATTCTCTATAACTCCAGTTAAACTATATCTGACACCACACTAGGGATAAAATTAAATAAATCATAGTGTCCCTGAGGATAGCCCTCCTACATAGGCGAGTTTAAACCCGCAAGAAGATTTTTAAAATGATCTTCCACCATTCCTCGCACTAAATTCATATCATTGATAAAGTATACATACTCTATGCAGATGTTAAGGTAAACACTATGTTTTCTCTCTTTAAAAAAAGTATGGAAAAATGAATTGGTTTTATCATCTGCTTTTAGCCAGTTATGATTGGACCTCTTCCGAGCCGTGTCTTTCTATTCTAATATAATCTCCCAATATTTATTCTTTTTTTTCAATTTTTTAAATAAATAATCATTACAATAGTCTTAAATCCTGGTATCGGCTTCCTCAATCTCTTGTTTCACCATATACCAGACCTGGAACATTGTCGTGTGATTATTGTTCTAGTTTTGAAGGTCACATTTCAGCTGCTTGAGCTTTTTTTGAAATTCGAGCCATGATTAATCATTCATGGATTTGGTCTTGGAAGCCTAGAAAAATGAGTGTTAGTCCAGATAAACTTTTCACCACTTGGAAAAGAAGGAAGTTTTATTACCCTCTCTACCAAACTTCAAATTAACAAAGAGAGGGGAGTGGTTAGATAGAGATATCACCAGATGAAAGACCCTTGCACCCAAGAAAACATCAATGGCATGCATGTTGGCCAAGAAATGGTCGATCCAACTCCACACTCGATGAGTAACTTTTTTATTATTTCACCATGTGAATTTAGAACCAGATAATCCCAATTCATAGGAAGACACATAATCACTTAAAATGGAGGTTCGTTCAAGTAATTACTTTAATTACATATCTTCAATATGATGATCATCTATGGAACATTGAGTATCCTTTACTCGATGATGAGGATGGGGTAGAGGCATCATCGTTGTCCAGTAAATAGTGTAGTAATGGTTTAATGTAATTATATGTGGATATTTTGGTTATTGATGAGGTGTGGCCTGATACTATAGAACAATGTTTTTAAAGATCTATTTAAGTTAGTACTTCACAATATTATCATTCATTATCTTCTCATATGAATTCAGTAACATAAACAAATTATGAATAAGATGATCAGAATATGGAAATAACTATAATAGATATCCCCATCGATACTTATGATTTAATGAATTAGATTTTACCTAATGATGAAGTATCTGATGATTCATATGAGATGATATAGGTGAGGATACTATGGGGAATGAATCTTATGAGGTACATTTGATTGATAGAAAATAACTAGTTTGTAATAATAATCCTATATTATTGACTTCATTAGTCAAGGGAATGTCACATGAACAAAATTTTTATTAGGGTGTCATTGAACCAACTCCAAAATTGTTTATCATTATAGGTATCACATATTCATCAACTAATAACACTATATATATCATATATAAGTTTGAAACTAAAAGTGAATTGATAAATATTCTAAATAAAAACCACATATAGTGATATTTTTATTTTTATTTGATGATTGTAAGAAGGAAAAATACCCCATTCATTGTGAAAATATAGGATATAATGTAAATTTCGAATTTGGGAAATATATGATATTTTTTCATGTTGGAAGATAACTCAGATGGAAGACCCACATACTTGTGTACATTCAATATTTCCATGATATCAATCTACACTTGATATGAAGTTTATATCGACTGTTATTGTAGAGATGATATGAACTTGTCAAGATATTCTTGTATCCCTTGTCTATGAACTAATAAAATAGTTATTGAAATATAAGATATCCTATAACAAATATTGCAATGAAAAGAAGAAAATGAAATTTTGAATGTCTATGGTGATTGGGATGAATCATGTGCAGTGTTTCTATAGATAAAGGGATAGTTGTATATCCAAAATCAGGTTCATTATCATCTAGACATTGTTGATTATGTCTCCTTGGAGAATTGAGTTGATCAGACAATGGAGAAGTTCTATAGGGTTTTTTTGGATTTTAGTTCATGTATCAGTACTTTTCCTTATTGCAAACAATTCATTCAAGTTGATAGAACTTTTCTTTATAGAAAGATTATAATTTTTCTACTTATTTTTTTCATAAAGGATAGTAGTCTTTCTCCTCTACCAATTTCATTTTCCATTTTTGAAAATGATAATTTTGAATCAAAGAGTCTGTTTTTTTCATGCATAGGCATTCATGCTACCCAAGCCAAGGATTATGTCAAATATATGATCATCATCAAGCAATTATAGAAGTTGTTAATAGTGATGGATTTTCATGGTGATAATATAATTATTATCATTAATATTGCGTCCAATATATTTCCAATAATCTTCATAAGAAGTTTTGAGATGAGGCAATAATAAAGGTGACTGTCATGTTGGGTAAGTTTTCTTAAAATTATATTTTCATAATGAAAATTTAATATCCTTATAAATACATTTTTTTCTTCTGGTTTCAATATGAAATCCCCAAAAAGGAATGTTCAATTTGTGACTTGAAGAAATTAAATGGGCTAATCAATATGTATATGATTATATGATACATATTTCAAAGGAGAAATGGTTATTAGCATATGATGGTGGAAGGAGATATGATCATATCACCACTAATATTGTAGAGTGCATAAATAGGGTCTTCAAGGGCGTTCGTAAACTACCGATCATAGGGTAAGTATAAAATACATTTTACACATGTGTGAAGTACTTTTTCTAACGGTCCTAGTAGGTCTATTAGAGGATGCAACATGAAGTATGTTTTGGTCAACATTTCCTTGGAGACATTGATAATATATTGTAGGATGCATCGTCATTTCAAGTTCAAACCTTTGAGCGGGTAGGGAGATGGTTTGAGTTAACAGAGTGCCACAACCTGATCATAGGAAATAGTGATTGAGTACTAGTGGTATTAAAGGAAATTAGGTGCTATGATTTTGGTTCTTTCTATACATTGAGATATCCCTGTACACATTTAATATTAGATTTTCATTGGTTAACTTATCATAGGAAACCGATGTGGACAAATTGTATAGTTTCAGCACTTTGGTTGACTATTATAGTTCTCCTTGGATTCTTGTTGGTGATTTTTATACTTTTACCTTTCCTGTTGGTCAGATGATTGTGGTCTCTGATATTACAAGGCTACACCCTCAGGGATGACCAAAGTCTATTAGTATTTTATATAAGATAGAATGACCTTGAGAATGGTTAGTGGGACTATGATGTAACATTTGTCACATAAAAGGGTATACATAAAATAAATGACCCAAAGTGGTAGGATTGGGTTCCACTTCACATCATCTTTGATCCAGTTTTTTTATTTTATAATTATTGTGTAATTTTTTCATATCAAGGATTTTTCATTTATATATTATTTCATTTATGGATCATTTCATTTAGGAATTTTTTTATTTCTAGATTGCTTCATTTATGGTATGATTCCTATTTTTTTTTAATATTTAAACTATTAATAAAACAAACACATAACAAGAATTAATAAAAAGAGGTCTAGTATCTAAATGAATTGAATATAAATTTTTCCTTGAAATTACATGAAGCGACCTCATGGAGATTATCTATAAGGTCACAATTTATGAGATAAAACAGAGTGTCATTGATTATTTGAAACAAAGTGCTAGCACAAAGAATATCCACTTCCCTTCTGACATGGTCGGTTGAATATTTCATGAAGTCACTTATACTATGTGGGATTTTCATCATGGTTAATATACATAGAATTGTTTAGAAATAAATTAAACATGATTTGACATCATTAAAAAAAATTCTATAGTAATCCAACAAAATTAGTCACATCTATTTTTATACATCATTTTTTATCATAATAATTAATTATGAATGTTAATATTGTAACACCCTGATATTTTGTGAAATATTTTTTTTAATTTAATTTAATCTTTTTGATACTTTTCATTTCATGAAACATTGAATATAACTTGTGTTATATTAAATAACCAAGTTGTTATTTCTTTATAAACAACACCATGTCAAGGTTGTGCTACACACAACATTTATATTAGCTTACAGTATACACAAAACTTTGCTTGGATTTTTTTACACACAACTCCTTGTTATTTTTATATCTTACATTATATGTGAGATCGAGTTTTACCGAAAAATAGTATATTATTAAAATATTATTATTTTATATAATAAGATATAACCTAGCTGTTAAATTGTTAGTTATGAATAGTAATAAATAACTTATGAAAATATAAGGTTTATAATATGAATTCATTGGTTACCAATTTATTATAAATGAAAATATATACTAATTGATTATAAAGGAAATAGTTTTATTTTTATGCTCCCAAAGTAGTTTTTTCATAATAAATTAAATTAATTAAAATTAGTGAATGATATTAATGAAATATATATAAATTATATATTCAATAAAAAAAATTTATATTCATCCATTGTATTTTATAGGCATAAGATAATAATAAAACTAATTTTATGCACAAAAACTGATATTTTTTAAAAGGTTAATTTTACCGCCTTTTAATGGAACAACCATTTTAAATCCAATTTTTAAAACTTTTATATATGAAATTTGAACAAATAAAAATCTTATTTTAAAGGTTAATGTAAAATTTTGATTTGGTTTACTTTTTTGAATTTTTTTGATAAGTTTCATGTTTTGATGAATAGTAAAAATACTAAATTTTAATTGAAAACAAATTTTTTCATCGAAATAAGTTATAGTGTGAAATTATATTTTTGATTGGTTTTTAAGTATAATTAAATAAAAAATTCACCATTTAATATAATATAGGTCATTGTAATTAATTTAAATTTAATTTAGATAAAAAAACTTTTCAATCTTTTGCAAGTTTTAACTTTAATAACTCTTTTTCTCACCCCTTCAACAAGATTAATTTAACATTATTTTATTCAAATTTTGTGTTTTGAATATATAAATAATTTATTCCATATTATGATTAATAAGTTCAAAATTAGTTAAATAGGTCCCTTTTATTTTTTTAAATATTAATTGTAACTTTAGTAGTATTTTTTATTAACACAGTTAAGGGTAAATCAGGTAATTAAAGGTAAATATAATATTATAAACTATATAAAATTACCCTAAAACTTGTACTAATTTAATTTTATGAGTGTGTTTCCACCAAATATTCCTTGAAACTATTTTATGTCCACTTTGAGCCACTTTTAGGACTTTAACACTTTTATAGTATTATATTCAAAGGAAATAAAATTTTGTCACACTTTTTCTTCTAACAAGTGAAATATTTTTAATATGGTGTTATACAAGGTATATATTTGGATATAAATAGTATTTGGAAATATAAATTTTTTTTATAAATCATGGTTATTTATTTATAATTTTTAGGAAATAAATAATTAAATTAAATTGTGACACGATGATGTTTAGGTAATTGTTTAATTAATTGGATAATAAAATAAATGATATTAAAAATATTAAAATAAATATAATTTGGTATAATTAATCCTATACAAGAATTTTATGAATAAATTTTAAATTTTACTGATAATTTAAATGAGTTATTTGAATATATCATGTTTTTATGATATTTTTAAAAAGTCAAGTAATGAATAGAGTCAAAATTAACATTATTGATATGTTAAAATAAATAATATTTTATTAAATGATATAAAATTTAAAAAAAACTAATATTCTGTCAATTAAATGGTATAAGTTCTAAAATGTCATATATTAACCATTTTTTCATTTTTTCATGTTATAGTAATTATATTAACCCTCAAAGTTTAAATTACATGATGTCACTGTAAGAGTTAAAAGGGTAAAATAAGGTTTAAAACCAAAATATAAGGATTAAAAAAACTAAAAACTTGTATAATTTTCATTGGTTGAGATTATTTCAACCCATAATCATATTTTATTCAAAATAAATAACTTTTTAACCTTTTTTAATTGAAAATTAATTTATATTAATTTAATATCTTATGAGTTTCCTAAAGTACCCCTCACCTCAATTATAAAAGGGATCCTCCCCCCTCACTTATTCACATAATGTTGAGCCTTCAAGCTCAAAAATACCCTTCCCAATTATCTTATTAACTTCCCTATACACATTTTAGAGGTGTTGGTATTCTCAATGTTCTAACTCTAGAGTCATTTAGAGGAGATCGAAAAGAGCTGTTCTGAAGAAGAGGTAATCGCTCTAACTGATCATTATCTTTTTCTACTCTTCTATACATACTAAATATCAATTATTTATACCATAAAATAATAAATTAATCATCCTAAATATGGTTAAATATTATTATAATTATGAACATACCATTATACAACCCCTTTCCCATCAAACAAAAAATAATGTATCGCTCGTGCGTACCTATGGCTTACCGTCTCCACATAGCGATACAATTCATTTTCCATCACCATCTTTTATAATTGAGAATTATGATGGGTTTAATATTTATATATTATATTTATAATATAATTATAAATATTTAATTACAATATCTTGCCTACCTTTTTACCATCTAATATTTTGGGAAAATGATAATGTCGCTCAAGCGTACGTATGGATTACCATCTCCATGATGTGATGTGACTTGTTATTTATTAACCTATATTTCACATGGATGGTAATAAGGATAAATTTTATGAATATATATGTTATATATGAAATAAAAAATATTCTTAAATAATAATATATCATATATTTTTTTCTTTTAACTTAACAAGAAAATAAAAACAACGTTCACGCGTATGTACGACCTACCATCTCCATGAACAGTGCACACTATTTTCTATATCCAACTATTATGAATAACTAAGAACACATATATAATTAATATGAATATTTTTTCATGTCATTATTATCATCCTACAAATAATTAAATCATTATCTCTGTAATAGGAGCAAGGATAACAACTTAATACATGAATAAAAAACAATGTGGTTATTACCTGAGACATAACATTAACATGGAATTGTTATTAAGAAAGTTATATAGATACATAAGTAAATCATATATGGTATTAAATATATGAATATGGTTATTTTTTAGAATTATAATAAACTTATATTTATTAAATAGGAGTTTTTAACATGTGTAAAGGAAATGAAGACTTAGGGTAAGAGAATTTCATCTCACTTTTTATTCTTATGAGATACATGCCATGTTCACCACTTGCTTATTTTTTATTGTGTATATAATATACTATGAAATTTTATATCATAAATTTCATTTTTTAATGATATTAAAACCTTTAAGTTATGTTATTCTTTTATGGGGATCATGATTCTAAAGTTACTCAAGTAGTAAGGGTTTTTCCTATCACTTTTATGTTTCGTAAGATACAAGCCATGTTCACCTTATATTTATTATATGTTGTGTATATACTACAAGTGAATGTATTATATAATTATTATACTTAATTTTATAGGTATTTACATATCCATTGGATGATCTCTATTTTACATGGTTTATGGTTAAAAAGTTACCAAATTGGTAAGCTAACTTTGTCTTAATTTTCCTTTTTTGAGACTCATGTTATATTATGTACCTATATTAATATATGAGGTGTATATAGTTCATTTTTCATATTGTATAATTAATATAATTATATTCATGATTTTATAATTTTATGTAATTTTATTCTCTCTTCGGTCGGAAATTTGTGTCCCTTCAAAATAATGTTTTCTACAAATGTTTTAAAGGTATTTTAAATTATCTTTGAATAATTTTCAAGAAAAAAATGATTTCAAATATTTTTAAAATGGTTTTCAAAGATTTCTTATAAGTTTTAAATTTTATTTTCAATTAAAAATGTTTTCTAAATGTTTTATGACTTAAAAAATCATTTTTCAAAGTGGAAATGATATTTTCCCCAAGAATTATTTCAAATGATATTTCCAACCCATTTTCTATATATATTAACATTATTTTATGTTACTTATGTTTTTTGGAGGCTATTATTCAAGGGTTATATTCTTATTATTTATTTTAATATTTTATTTTTATGATGGATGGATGTTTATAAATTATGTTTCTTTTACAGAAGTTATGTTATAATTAAATGTTTTTGAAACACATTTCTTTTTATGGGTTCTATTAGGATGAATGATTTATGTTATTATGGAACACATATGTATGTTTTTCATTATATTATGGGTGGGACCTATATATCCCTCAAATGCGTTGGGTAATGATCAATGATTTATGAGATCAAAATGTTACATAGGTGGGAATCCCAAGCATAAAACAAAAGGTTACAAGAGAGATAATCCCAAGCCCGAAACAAAACATTATATGGGAGGGCATCCCAAGACTGAATCAAAAGGGTACAAGAGATGGAATCCCAATCCCAAAACAAATGGTTACACGGGAGGTCATCTCAAGCCCAAAATAAGAGGGTATATGGGAGGGAATCCCAAGACCGAAATTAGATGGTAATCGGGAGGTAATCCCAAGCATGACGAAGGTCCATGGGTTATTAGTACAATTCTAACATGTTATGAAGTTCTTGGTAGGTATCCTTGACATAAGATTTTATATGTTTATGTGTATTTCACAAATTTCATGTCTTATTCTTTTAATATGCTTTCATGGATTATTCTCTTGATTACCTTATGATTCATGTCTTATAAAATTCCAATATTTATTTCGTGACTTAAGTATATGATCATTGATATGCATGGTATGATCTTTTATTAACATGATCATGATATCATGCCCTTATGTTCATGATATGCTTACATATGTCCCTTGATTACCCTTACAGAAAATCTGAGTTCACACTTTCTTATGTTTATTTACCCTAGGATAAAAATAAAGGTATTAAATATGATATATCAAAAAGGGTTCTAGTTATGAAGAAATAGGCATGTAAAGAGGTAGATGTGATTTGAACTAGTTGTTAATGTTTCCAAGTTTCCAAAGTAACTAAACTATTATTATTGTTGGGAGTGTGTTTTTGTAATGTATGAAATGTTCCAAAAAAATGATGTAATATCCATATAAGAAAATCTTGGGTTATTATAGTTGGTATCAGGGTGAAGGTTTTGTCAACCTTTGGAAACTAGGATGAGATAACTTTGGTGAGGTCCCTAGGGATATTTCTAAGGATATGTTTATAGGTGTCTCTAAGGATGATTTAATGTTTAGGAAAATATCCAAGAATTTTGTTAAAGGATTGAGTGAGTGGTTTTGGAATTATATCCTTATCTAGATACCGTAAGTGGATGTGGTTCTAGAACACATGTACCTAGGGGTAACAACTTCGACATGGTGCATTGGGTCTAACTCGAGCATAACCTGGTACACGACAACGAGCCTTACTGGACACCAGGTTTGACACTCCTAAGGGATAAGTTTGGAAATTCAAAAACTCTTTATGAACCATCATGAATTATTTAAATAGAAGTTAGTTATTAATAACCTAGGATAACCTAAGGTGTCATAAAATAAAGAAGGTATCATAATTTAGACATCATATAAGGTTTTTTTTAGGATTATGTGGTTCCAAACTATGATAATTAATTATTACTCAATGATTTATATTTATATTCAATGGAGGGAACTCGAAGTAACTATATTGATGTTGAATGTGACGGAAGAGTTTCTGATGATAAGTCAAATGAGATGATCACTAAATTTAATGATGTTGTGATCATGGCTAATAATTTTTCATGGAACATGATTAAAAATGTGTACCTTAACAAACTCTCAGACTCACCAAAGAAGATAAGTAAGGAGTTCATTGAGGGTTAAAATAATTGATACCATGAGAGAAATAAGATTCAGTTTCCTTTGTTTCGTGAATGTGGAAAGAATCACCAAACTGGATGTCTTGGAGGAACAAGAATATCTTTTGACTGTGTAAAATAAGGACATAAATCAAGTAACTATAATAAAAAAATGAAGGGTTTGGTTAATGAAATAGATAATAATATTGTTCTCCCTAAGACATAATCAAAGGTTAAATAATTTAATTCTATAATAAATTATCAATATGAAAATAGATGTCCTAAGTGGAAATATCCTGAAGAGAATGAGAAAGTTGGTATGAGTAATGTTTATATTACTGCTGATGATGAGTCTGCAGATGAATTATTAAAGGAAACAGTATTAAGTAATATGAGGAGGTAGCCATATTATGTCTTAAGTATTAATTGGAATAACCAATTTTTTAATGTATTTTTATTTAAAAATTGTGATATATGAATGGAGAAATATACAAGGATTGTTTAGTTTATATTTTTCACTTGATATTTACAAGTTTATTTTGAATGTTTTCTATGGACTAGAAAATTGATTTAATGTAAATGTGAAATTTTTACTAAGGGAAGATAACCCTTAATATGTTCTTTATGTTAAGATAAATATATGTTGGATATGAATAAGTAAATTGGATGGTACATATTACCTTGGAACTAATTAAGGACTTGTTGACAAGTGGTTATACTATCATTGATGAAGGTTACAACATTTTTTGATTTAATAATCTATCCAACAAACTTTGGAATAAGGAAACATACATATTGTCAATAAGGGTGTATGGTAATTATGGTTATTTCCATATTTCAATAGAATACATGATAAGTATATTCACGTGTTTGATATGTGACAAACGAGATCTATATTATGATATATAGGGGATCAATGTTAAAGTGTTTTTGAGACACTTAGTGACTATATTTCTAAAGAAGGGTCATAAGGTTAACCATTTATGAAATGGTTTATGATAAACATCAGATGAGGTTTTAAAGATTAATTTATTATCTTGACATATGAGGATTTATTCATATTTGATAACATTTTATAATCTTTTTTTTGTGATAAAGACAAATGGAGTGACATATCATTCAATTTATAGATATCATGATCTGCTAACGCTTTAGGAATGACAAATTCGACAACATTTCTTAGAATTAGAGATGAATTGGTAATGGATCAAGGAAAAAATGTGATGTTGTATAGAAATAAAGTAAGTATCTATTATCATTAAAATTATTCAACTCTAAGTATTGGATCTTGAAACCAAAAATGTTATCCCACTACCTTCTTTTTTGATAAATCAAATAGTCCCTTAGATCATTACCAATTTACAACTTTGTGATTATTAAATTTCTTCTAAACATGTCATTTATCACTCTCTATCAGAACTTGATAGTTATATTTCTCTTTCATTTCCATTTTTTCACTTTCCACCTATGTTCTCCTTTTTGGAAACCTAATTATTAGTTACTTTGGGTAACCATTGTGTTTCTATATTTTCTTTTTTAAAAAGAGTTTTACTATTTATTTTTACGATGTGGGTTTCTAAAAAAGGACATTAAAGTATTAAAACTTTGATAACATAGATGAATTTAGAGGGTGAAATTCATTTTAAGGGGGTTATAATATAACACCCAGATATTTTATGAAATATTTTTTAAATTTAATTTAACCTTTTCAATACTTTTCATTTCACATGACAATGAATATAACAACCAAGTTATTATTTCTTTATACGCAACACCAATTCAAGGTTGTGATATACAAAATAATTAGATTAGCTTACAGTATACTCAACACTATTCTTGTCTTATGTTACACAAAACGTCATGTTATTTTGATATTTTTCATTACATGTAAGACCAAGTTTTACCGAAAAATAGTATATTATTAAAATATTATTGTTTAATAAAATAAGATATATACTAGTTGTTAAATTTGTTTTTATGAATAATACTAACTAACTTATGAAAATAGAAGGTTTATAATATGAATTTATTGGTTACCAATTAATTAAAATGAAAATATATACCAATTGATTATAAAGGAAATTGTTTTATTTTTATACTCCCAAAGTAGTTTTTCCATAATAAATTAAATTAATTACAATTAATAAATTATATTAATGAAATATATATCTTATATATTAAATAAAATAATTTTTATATTCATCCAGTAGATTATATAGGCATAATATAAGAAAAACTCAATTTTATGCATAAACACCTATATTTTTCAAAACGGTAATTTTACCACCTTTTACTAGAAAAATGATTTTAAATCAAAATTTTGACACCTTTATACAATATATATTAAAAAATAAACTTCTTATATTAAATAATAATATAAAAAATTTACTTTTTTTAGTTTTTTTATTTTTCAAATAAGTTTCATGTTTTAATGAATAGTAAAAAAATACTAAATTTTAATTAAAAAAATTCATCAAAACAATTTAAAGTGTTAAATTATATTTTTTATTATTTTTAACTTTTAATTAGTTAACTTTTTTATAAGTTAATATAACATATTTAATTTACATTATTCTTACATTTGCTTTAGATATAAAAATGTTTCAATCTTTTTCATGTTTTAACTTTAATAACCAGTTTTCTCACCCTGTTGAAAAGATTAAATTTAAATTAATTTTTTCCAATTTTGTGTTATGAATATAAAAAAAATGGATTTAGTATTTATAATAATAAGTTATAAATTATATAAATAATTATCATTTATTTTTTGTCATTATGAATAATAACTTCAGTAATATTATTAATCACCACGCTTAAGGGTAAATCGGGTAATTAAAGGTAAAAATAATATTATAACTAATATAAAATTACCCCAACACTTTTCCTAATTTCATTTTATGAGTGTTTTTTGACCATAATCTTTTTTGTGCTATTTTATGTCCACCTATAACCACTTGGAGTACTTTATCACTTTTATAGTATTATATTCAAAGGAAAGAAAATTTTATCACACTTTTGTTTTCAACAAGAGAAATATTTTTAATATCATGTTATATAAGAGATATGTTCATATATAAATAGTATTTGGAATAAAAAAAATTATTCATCATGGTAATTTATTTATAATTTTTACGAAATAAGTAATTAAAATAAATTGTGACATAATGATGATGCAATAATTTCTTAATTAATGGGAGAATCAAATAAATGATATTAAAAATATTAAAATAAATGTTATTTGATATAATTAATGTCATCCAAAAATTTTATGGATAACTTTGACATGTTATTGAAATTTTAAATTAGTTGGTTCGAATATATCATGTTGTTGTGGTATTTTTAAAAAGTCAAGTAATGAATAGGGTAAAAATTGACATTATTGATATTTTAAAATAAAAAATATTTTATTAAAAGATTTGAAATTTATAAAGATATAATATTCAGAAACATAATTGGGATAAGTTCTAAAATTTCATATATGACTCATTTATTAGTATTTTGTAATGTTATAGTAATTATATTAACCCTCAACGTGTAAACTACATGATGTCGCGGTAAGAGTTGAAAGGGTAAAATAAGGGTTAAAAGAAAAAGATATGGATTAAAAATAATAATAACTTGTCTAATTTTTATTTTTTTAGATTATTTAGACCTATAATAAACTTATATTCTAAATATATAACTTTGGAGACTTTTTTTATTGAAGATTAATTTATATTAATTTAATATTTCAAGAGTTTCCTAAAGTGCCCCTCACCTCGATTATTAAAGGGAACCTCCTCCCTCACCTCTTCACAACAATTTGATCCTTAAATATGGGCCATACCCAGACCATTTCCATTCTAAAATTCCCTATCCACATTATATATTTTATGTAACTCCCAAAGTTCCAACTCTAGAGTCCTTTAGAGGAGAGATAAAGGATACGTTTTAAAGAAGAGGTAACAGCTTTGACCGATCATTCTCTTTTTCAACTCTTTTATACATCATATATATCAATGATTCATATCATAAAATAATAACTTGATCATAATAAATATTATAAAATTTTATTATGATTATGAACACACCATTATACATACCCTTTCCCATCAAACAAAAATTGAAAGTATCACTCATCCATACCTACGGCTTATTGTCTACACGTAGAGATACAATTCATTTTTCGTCACCATATTTTATGATTGAGAATTATGGTGGTTTTGATATTTATATATCATATTTATGATATAATTATACTTATATAATTATAATAACATATATACCATTTTACCATCTAATATTTTGGGAAAATTATAACGCCGCTCGTGTGTACGTATGACATATCATCTCTATAATTCAATGTGATTCGTTATTCACCTATATTTCACATAGATGGTAATAATAGTGAATTTTATGAATATATATGTTATATATGACCTAAAAATTATTCTATAATAATAATATATCATATAATTTCATTCATTTTAACTCAATAAGAAAATGATAACAGCGTTCATGCGTACGTACGACCTACCATCTTCATGTGTGATGTATTTAATTTTCTATCAACAAATATTATTAATCACCATGAATAAATATATATAATGAATATTTATATTCTATTTATATCATTATTATCATTATTGAGATGAAGAAATTTTGATCTATGTAAGAGGATCAAGGACAACAAGTCAAGGAATTAATGAAAAACAAAATGTTTATTACCCAAGACATAACATTAACATGGAATTGTTAATAAGTGAATAATATAAAATCATAAGTAAATAGTATATGGTATTAAATATATTAGAAAGTTCTTTTATATATGTATAATAAACTTATATTTATTATACTGGAGTTTTTAATGTGTGTGAAGTAAATCAAGATTTAAGATAATGGAATTTTATCTCACTTTTTATTCCCATGAAATAAATGTAATATTCACCACTCGCTTATTTTTTGTGGTGTATATACTATCCTATGACATGTTATATCCTTAATTTGATTTATTTAATGACATTAAAATCATTAATTTATGTTATTCTTTTATTAGGTTCGTTATTCTAAAGTTACTCAATTAGTAAGGGATTTTCATCTCACTTTTATTTTCTATGAGATACAATCCATTTTAAACACCTATTTATTATATGTGTTGTATGTACTTTCCATGAATGTATTATATTATTATTATCCTTAATTTTATGGGTATTTATATATCCATTTTATTAACTCTCTTTCACGGGTCTTGTGGTTCAAATGTTACCAAATCAGTGAGGTAATTTTGTTTCAATTTTATTTCTTTGAGACACATGTTACATTATTATCCTATATTTATTAATGAGGTGAATATACTAAATTCATTCAGGTTGTATAATTAATATCCTTATTTTCATGATATTATAAGTTTTATGTAATTTTATTCTCTCTTAGGTCGAAATTTTGTGTTCCTTTAAAAGAATTTTTTCTAAAAATGTTTTAAAAGAATTTTAAATGATATTTTAATAATTTTCAAGGGAAAAGGTATTTGAAAGATGTTTACAATGACTTTAAAATATTCCTAATATGTTTTAATGGTTATTTTAAATGAATTTGTTTTCAAAATATTTTTGGATTCTAAAATAATTTTCCAAATTGGAAAGGATATTTTCCTGAATAATTATTTCAAATAATCTTTCAAATCCATTTTCCATATATGATAACATTATTTGATGTTACTTATGTTTTATTGAGGCCATGATTCGGCGGTTCTATTATTTTTATTTCTCTGAATAGTTTATGTTTATGATGGATTGATATTTATGAATTATGTTTCTTTTCTATAAGTTATGTTATAATGAAATGTTTTTGAAACTCATTTATTTGTATGGGTTCTATTATGAATGATTTATGTTATTGTGGCATACATATGTACGGTTTTCATTATGTGATGGGTGTGATCTATATATCCCTTCAATGCGTTGAGTAATGATAAATTTTTTATGATCTCAAAAGGGTACATGGAAGGGCGTCCCAAGCCCAAAACAAAAGGGTACACAGGGGGGAATCCTAAGCCCAAAACAAAAGGGTACATTGGAGGGCACCCTAAGCCCGAAATAAGAGGTTAAATGGGAGGGCATCCCAAGGAAAAAACAAGAGGGTTCACATGTGGTAATCTAAATCCTAAATTAGGTACATGGGTTATTAGTCCAAGCCTAAAATATTATGAAGGTCTTGGTAGGTAGCCTTGATGCATGATTTTCTATGTTTTTGTGTATGCCAAAAATTCCATGTCTTATTATTATGATATGGTTTCATGTATTATGCTCTTGATTCCATTATAAATCATGTCTTATGAATAAAAAATATTTATGTCATAACTTATGTATATGATCTTTGATATATAGGGTATGATATTTTATTTTCATGATCATGATATCATGCCCTTATGTTCACGATATGCTTATATATATCCCTTGTTCACCCTTACTGAGTATCTGATCTCATCCTTTATTATGTTTCTTTTCACTAGGATACAAAGAAAGGTATTAAGTCTGATATATCAAAAAGTGTTCTAGTTATGATGAAATGGGAGGTATAGGAAGTAGATGTGATATAAACCAGTTGTTTATGTTTGAAATTTTCCAAAGGCACTAAACTATTACGGTCGTTGGATGTATATTTGTGTAATTTATGAAATATTTCACAAAAAGGATGTAATAACTATCTATAAAAATCTTGGGTTATTATAAATTTTTTGCATCATTTTTCTCCTTATAGTTTTTTAAAAAAATATTTTACAATTTTTATTGAATTGACTATAAAATGAAATGATGATATAAAATGTAGAGATGGTGGGTCTTTGATTGCTCAAATTCTAGGATAGACATGTTTCACGTCCAGTTGTAGAGAGACGTCAGGTTCCTGATCTGAGTGTGTAGAGGTATCATTTTTTCATCACGTTTCACCACCTCCTTTCATCACCATTTATCTTCATCATGTTGGGTTCTAAGGTGTAGTGATGTATGAATTCACCTTCATTGATCATCATCTCATTGTTTCCCTAGTGGAGAGATGAAGTCTATAGACACATAAATTTCAATTTCTAGAGGAGAGATGAATATTAATCTTGAAGATGTGTGTATAATATTGGGTCTCCCCATCTATGATGCAGTTGTGATAGGCCAATTTGGTGTGGATTTGTTTGATTTAGTTCACTACTACTAGGTATTGAGGTCCAGGATGATGAGTAAGGATTGGAATTCCCATCAACATATCTCAAATATTTAGTGGAAAAATATGTTTTGAAATCTCTATGACTCTTCCTAGAAACCATTTGTTTGAAAGTTTTTATATATTATTTCAGTATAAATGTACTATTAAAAAGAAACAATCATTATTTAATGACATTATTTGAAAGTAAAATAATAGAAAGTGTAAGAAAATGTCACATAAATGACTTCTCAAATGATTACATTCATCATCCCCTATAAAGTTTCAAGTTTTTATATTTATGTTAAATAGATTTTTATGAGTGAAAATGTGGATAAATATTTTTTGTTTAATTGAAAGAGAGTTAGATATTGAATTAGATGGGTTTAGAAGTTAATAAATGGATAAAATATATTGGTTTATAATGAGTAAGAAGGGCTTAAATGGGCTATGATTTTATGGGCCTAGACCCATTTTGGACAATCCCATTTCGGTCCATATTTATATGGACCAACATTAACAAGCCTGACTCATTATATAGACAGATCAACAATATATTTTTCTTTTTATATAAGAATAATAATGTATGTTTGTGTGCGTTAAAATAAAAAATATTCTGGGTAAACCCATAGGTCGTGTCGTTAAGCACTTAAAATGGAACAATCTAATATCGATTTCAAGATAGACTCCTGAGTTTCTGATTTTCTTCCCACCCTCTGGTCGTGTATTTAAGTTATTTTTTCAATATATCCATTTAGTCCCATTTTAAAATGGGAAAATTTATTTATTCCCCAACCGCAATATATCTATAGGCTTTCCCACAAATCCTACGAGTCTGGACCCATTTTTGTATCCCTGCTAAAAAACCTAAGGTTGAGATATTGTAAATAAGGTGATGTCCAGTAATGTTAGAAGGCTAGCATAAATAATAGTGAGTTTTTTTATCCATTAATGGTTTTTAGAATAGTATTCAAACCATTTTGGTAAGTCCAAGACTTGTTTCGGGATGCCAAAAATAGGTAGTAGTCAACACACTGTTAAAATGTTTAAAAATCAATTAAATAACTATTTAAACATTAAAAATCCTGATAATTTTTACTTAAAATTTCTTATTATCCATATTTAACCACCATTTCAGCCCAGATAAACATCCACATCCCTCTCTGCCCCTCCCTTTATTCTCTCTTCAACTGGATTCCACTATAGGTTGTTTCTTCATTGTTTTATGCTCCAATATAACGTAACATATTCTTCCTCTCTTATTTTATTCTCTTATTTCTCCGTTCTTGATTTCCTTCAATTGATATATATTTTTTGGCTTGGTGGTTTTGATGAAGCATGATAAAACCATCTTAAATTGTTGATTTTGTGCTCAAGGATGATAAAGAAAGATTCCGTGAGGGCTTTTCATGTCGTTGATTCTTTATTTGGAATTACGTCATTGATTGGTGAGTATTTTGATGTTTTTGACTAATTTAGGTGATTTTTTTAGAATTTATTTAATGAAAATTTTAGTATTCAATATATTATATATTAGAAAATTATTTTATGGCCATGGATGGTAATATGATGATTTATAGAAGAATATAGAGGTAGGTGGACTCAAATTTATTGATTTTTATTATAGGTATTGATGAGTTACGAAAACTTAATTTAAAAATGATTTGTATATAACTATGGTTATCATTTTTGAAGGTTTCATTCCTTTATTGTCTTGATGAATTTGTATTAAGTCTTTGTTTCGTTTTAAGTCCCTATATAATAGGATAGACCTTCAACTAATTCAAAATTCAGTAAATAATGATATATATTATGCTAAATAGTTTGTTTAGTGTCTACCTAATTAGTCAAGCATTGGTTGTCCACTTTACGTTTTAGTTAAAGGATTAATTTTAATTTTTCAATATGAGCTTAAATAATGGGTTTGGATGGTTTAATTTAATGAAGTGAAGTGGTATTTGGGGATATATTTTTAATTGGTGATAAGGAAGTAATGGAATTTTAAATATGATGATGTGTTTTGAAGAAAATGTTTATTTTGATAAAATTATTAAATTGATAATTTTTATATAAAAATGTTTTTAGGGAAAGGTGAAATTACATGGAATGATTTTTTTAGTATGATTCATAATTGGTTTGAGGAATTTTAAATGAATGAAATGTGTTTAATGTATTTAATACTCGATTATCAAGTACATTTGAATTTTAATGTTTTCTTTTAAAATTAAATAGAGTTTTAACTATTTTTATAAATATTTTATTTTATTCGAATAATGTAAGTTTAAGTTGATTTTTAAGTGTTTGTTTTATTGAACCCCTCTTTTAATAAAGAAGGGTTGTTCTGAAAATGATATTTTTTTCTAGTTTATTTTACAAATGGGAATAAAAATATCTATTTGTGTGAGTTTGTTTAGTTTATTCTTATTTTTAATTAAATATTGTTTTATTTGTGATTTTGACTATTGGAGAGTTAAAAAAATTCAAGTGGTTATTCCTTATTTTGATTCCATTTATTATATGTATCTTGGAATGTATTTAATTAAAAATTAGAACAGTTCCTCAAATATTTTGGTGTAACATTGTGTGGTGAGAACCATGAGAAATCACCTTGGCTTGCTGGATAATAAAACTCAATGGGTCGTAGGGAACGGTGATATTATGTTATAGAAAGACAATTGGTCTGGCAAGATTCTGTTACTTCTTGGTTGTATGGTTCTAGAGATCATGTTGAAGCAGGCAAGTATGCATCCAAGGTTTATTTCATCCATGCTCGAAGAGGGAATGAAATCACTGTAAGAGGGAATAATTTTTGTGGATGAGCGAGATAAATGTGCTTTCACTGAGTCGACATCATGTTTCTGTAGATCCCGGGAACTCCTCAAATCCAAGCGGTCCTCCCAAAAAATTAACATGTGGACGATCAAACTTTGGTGAAAAATCATTCCAGAAAAGATGAACTTCCTCATATGGCGTTTACGTAACAATGATATTCATACTGATAAAAATGTTCAAAACAAGGGCATCAACCTGGCGTCAAAGTGCAAATGCTATGAGAACCCCAATTCAGAATCTGTCCGACATCTCTTCTTTGAGGGTGAGTGGGACCATATTATATAGGATTAGGTTGGACATAAGATGGGATTTCGGGTGCAGGCGGACAACTTTCAGTTCATCACTTTGATTGACTACCATGTTTTTAGGAACCTTTTATTTACTTTTATATCAAGAGGGTGTCCTAATGGTATTATAGGCCTTATGAATAGACATTGTTTATAGATATAAATGTGGGTGTTAACTGTGTGATATTAAAAGTAATGTAAATTAGTATACTCCTAGATTTGTAGTAGAATCCATTTTCTTGTATATGTGAAATAACTATCCTTTTATTAAACCCCATCTAGGATAGTGGTTGGAAGTTCCTTTCAGATTAACCTCAAGTTTTGAGGTGATAATTTTCACAGCCCTTCTTCTTTTGATGAACTCGAAGAAGGGTATTTAGGTAATTGAGTTGTAGGTTACATGAATGAAGAATTTTTACTAGTTTATTCATTGATCCTTCCACAAGTGGTTTACCTTAACTATTTCTTGATTTAGAGTTGATGAGAGGGATAAATATATAAGGAGATAAGGGAATTGTGATCCTTTGAGACTTTTATTTTTATACCATACTAATTATATGAGAGCATATTTTACCTAAGGGGTAGCCCAATTACATGTCAATTGAATTGTTTTTTAGGAGTGGAGGGAGATACCTCCATAAATTCATTAGGATTTAACACCATGGATAGGAATTGTTATTGTAATCATTGTATTTTTTTCCTAATTGTGATTTTCTCATGGTAGAGCTGACACGGGATAGGAATTAGTATGTCTCTTAAAACATTTTAGTTCTTTGGTTGGCCCTTGTTTGGTTTCCCACTTTTCATATTTTATCTCATGGTTATTTGGGTATAGATATAAAGACATGTGTTCTGAAATAGTAGTGGAACCAGGTTAAACAATGAGTTAATTAATTTGGAGTATATGTCATTTTTCATTTTTAGATGTTGGAAAAATAAAATTGTTTTTTATTGGATGTAATTAATCATCAATTTCTACGATATAGGTATGGAGACTTTAAATATGGGATTCTTTATGTGTTTCTCTTTGGATTATTGGGAGGATCCTACTGCACCAAATCCATAGACTTTAATTATTTTCAATTTTTTTCCACTTGGTTTTTTGTTTATTTGTATCCCTATAAAATTGGTGTGTTTTATGCATTGTAAGATCATCCAATTTTAAGATATATAATTAGTATATTTCTAAAATTTGATTGGGATCACCTCCAATGATCTACTTCAAAGATTGTTTTTAAAAAATACACCTTCAATGGTATCAAAGGGTTTGACGGTGTTTCTGATAGTTGTATGAGAGTTCTGTGGGATCTTCTTCCAATCAATTACAATAGTGGAGGAGAACAAAGGTGAAAATTACACAACATGGTATTGAATAATTTTTTAATTTCCCACCTTTTCTTTGGAATCCTTATATTATCAATAAAAAAGATGATGATTTAAATTTTTCAAAAGTTTATTGTGATTTTCCCATTTTTCCACACCACCATTTAGCATAACTCAAAAGTGGTTTTCATACCATTATTACACCTCTCTCCATCTATTTTTTGAAAAAAGAAATCCACAATACTTTTTCCATTTTCACCCATGAAACAATAAAAAACCCATATCAAGCTTTTATTTCCTCTTTTTTAATCTTCATCCCTCCCAAATTATGCTAGTCAAAAAAATCACCTTCCCCTCTATTCCTCTTGCGATCCAAAAAAAAAATTCATATCAAGGAGACATTTTTTGTTAAATTATAATGGAAAATGGAACTCCCCAAGTGTTGATTCCAAAATTGATGAATGAAAATTAGGATAATAGGTGCATCGAAATTCAAGAACTTCATGGAGCCCAAGATTTCATGGACATCATAGAGGATGGATATACTAAGCCAGAATCTAAAGCAGTGGAGGTTTTACTTCTATATATTCAAAAGGAGACTATTTAAGAAGAATATATACAAGACCGCAAGGCCAAATCCATCATCTATAAAGACCTTTATGAATCCTTTTTTGAGATAATTGCTTCAGCAAAATCATCAGGGAAATTCTTTGTAAATAATTCAACGGTACCGACAAAGTGAAGAGGATATGTATTCAATCTCTATGAGGTGGGTCTGAATACCTATTTATGAAATATTCTAAAACTATTTTCGAGTATCGTATCCATGTAATTGTTGTGGTGAACCAACTATCAAGAAATGGAAAAAATATTTCTGACATGCGGGTATGTTGGGAAATTTTGCGATCCTTAGATCCAAAATTAGATTACATAGTCATTTCCCTAGAAGAAACTAAATACTTAAAGACAATTTTTTTCAAAGAACCTATGAGATATCTAAAATCCCACAAACTGAAGTTAAATCACCAGATTGATACTAATGGAGTGGATAATTCCCTGAAATCATATATGTTTCTCAAAAACTCTAAAAAGGATAAAGAGGGTACATTTTGAAGAGGTTGGGGTGGAGAATTATATGGACTATAATACGATTCAAGAAGAGGAGGAAGAGGTGGAAGAACCCCAAATCGAGAAGTTTATATGTAACATCCCAAGTAAGTAATGAATAATAGATATTTTTATCTATGTCTATTAATGACTAAGATAGTGTTATAGAGGCTTAAAATGAAAATAAATACAATCTTATGCATGGAATACAGTAATCTTCTTAAAAGATTATTTTACTGCCTTTTGATGGCAAACCATTTTTGAATCTATATTTTGACAATTTTATAAACTATGTTTGTCAAAATAAACTTATTCTTTATGATTGGGACATCAAAATTTACCTTGTGTGAATTTTTGGTATTTTTCTGACAATGTTCATTTTTTAATGAATAGTGAAAAATACTGCATTTTACATCAAAACTACTTTTTAATCTAATTTATTTATATGATTACATTATGTTTTGAATTGGTTTTGAAGTGAAATTAGAATATATTTTTACCATTTTATCCAATGGTGGTCATTAGAATCAATTTCACTTTGAAATTAGACTTACACTGGTGTCAATCTTTTGATACTTATTGTTTTGTAAAAACACGCTATTTACTCTGGCAGCGGGAATTAATTATTAAATTAATTAATGTGACCTATATGTTTTGAATTTTGTGAAATAGACTTCATTTTTGAATTCGGAATATCAAATATAGCTCAGGGTGAATTTTTGGTAATTTTCTGAAAAACTTCAATTTTTGATGAATAGTGAAACCACTAAGTGATAATCAAGCAAACTGATTTTTCAGTTAAATGAAAGTTTACCACTAATGTGTATTGAATTTTGAAAATCCGACATACATGGTTGTCATTAAGAAGTAAAATGTGGTTCAATGAGATTATAATAATTTTTTGGTGAATAGTAACTTATTAAGTTCTTAATCACGATTAGTGGTAATTAGGGTAGTTTAAGGTATAAATAATACTTTAATAAAATGAAATGACCTAGTCACATGTCCCAACCTCATTGGTTGTGTCATGGCCGACCATGACATGCCATTGGTCAACTTGGGGACCCCGTGGATCCACTTTTGTTGGGAAATGACATAAATTACTTTTTATTTAATGTTAAAGTGAAAATGACACAAACATAATATGTTTTACAAAAACAATTTTTAAGTGGGGTTATACAAGTCCAAAATTTGATTATAAATAGTCATTGGAAATATAAAAAGATTTACTATATCATAGTATTTTTTTTATAATTTTTAGACATTAAATAAATTTAATTATTTATGACATAATAATGATGCAGCGATGACATCATTATTTGACGATTTAAATAAAATAGAAAGATAATGTAAGATCTATGAACTACACATGTCCAAAACCAATTGGATGAGTGGATTTAGAACCCTTATCACATTATCCACGGATTATATCAATGTGGTACCTTTTAAAACCGAAAAACATTTTCAAATAATGTAATATTTCTTTACTTTCCAAAAGTGCCCCTCCTCTCCTCTTATAAAAGGCCCCCACCTCTACCTCATTTCACACACTCTTAAAGCCTTTGGCTCGGCCAAACCCTGCCCATTTGCTCTCTCCACATCCCTCTCCTCATCCTAGAGGATTCCCTTTGGGCAGAATCATTTCAAAGGAAGCCTTTAGGCTCAACTCAAAAGGAGTTACACTTTTAAAGGTAATTCATTCTCTCATGTTCATTTGTTTTATTTTGCTTCTCCAACCCCCTAAACTCTTTTTATTTACTTCTTTTGTAACAACACCAGTATCATAAATATAATAGGATGTTTTTATAAGATTTATTTGAGCTACACTCTCACACAACTACATCAAATGGTTAAAGAACATACGGTTTCCGTGGATGGCGAAATTCTGCCTCCCGAAACGATGATTGTTCAACACTCATTTAACACCTTCAAAGGTGGCCATTATGATGTCACTATTTTTATATATGATATATAATATGTTTATGTTTTCCTTAAGCTTCTGTTTTTTTTATTTTGGTCATACCATTATGGTTTCCATTATGGGTAAAACACGATATCTTCATTTTAGGAAGTGCGGACTACCGCCCCCTAAAAGTGATTTGATTCGTTAATACCATATGTGGGATGTGTAAAGGATAAAGTTAATGATATTATATATGTTATTATACTGGAATTATAATATACTCTTATATCATTATGATTCCATTCCAGAAAATATAAAATAGAAATGGAAGTAGCGTTCATGCGTACGTACGGCTTACCGTCTCCATGAACGGTGCATTTCATTTCTTACCTCTAAATGTGATGTAATATTATAAATGCATGTATGTACAGGATATATATGACATATATGATATCTAAATCATGAATACCATTCTGGATATAATGAACCTTTGACAAAATTAACAACATGTAAGTGTAAGAAGTCTATTTTTGACTTAAGAACCAAATACCGACAAAATGAACATTGTTAACTTAACAGATTACATGATGTTCATAACATGGTATAAAAGGAATAATGAACTTGAAAAAGGTTCTTAAGCAAGTAGAGATTAACTCAAGTTTATTATTCAGGAGATTAAAGAACGGTCGGGTCAAGTCGGATACGAGGTATGGGACCTCGTCTCAATCTCCTTTCATTGAGGCATATTTTATTTTATACACAACTTTATTTTATACGGTGTATAAACCCCTTTGACTTTTACGTTTATTCAAAAGGAATCTTTTTTATACGAAGCGTTTACTAAACGACAAAAGGGAATGTTTTTGTCGTACGTATGCGGCGACAACGACTTCTCTGCCGTTGTGACCGTTATTTGAGTTTCGGCTTCCTCTACAAGCCATACCTTCTTTTTTAAAAAGAAAAATAAATACCATGTTTTAATTTTCTTTTATTTTGGTATGGAAAATGGTTTTCACAATGTTTTTGTGTTGTATTGATGTCTTGTGATTGAAATGTGGAAATGTTATGTTTCCTTTATGCATGTTTTATGTGATATGATTATGTTATGGTTCTTGGGCATTATGATGAAGACGGGTGGTTCCGTGATAAACTAAGGGTGGGTGAGCCCGTTATAGCTCTCCAATGCATTGGGTAAAGCGAAGGAGTGAAACGTTAAGGTTTCTCTGAAGAGATTTTAGGGAATATACTGTGATGGGTATTCCAAACGTAACCAAGAGGGTTACTCCCTACGTAAGAATGTTATGAATGCCTCAAGTTACCTTTATGTCTTATGATTTCTATGATTTGTTCATGATTTTATGAGGTATGTTAAAGTGACTATGTTTTATGGGTAAAGTATGATTTCATTCTTATGTATATATGAACTCATGTTTCCTTTCCATGTTTTTTTTATAACCCATACTGAGTTTTTATGCTCATCCCAAGTTTTTGAAATGTTTTTCACAGGTCAAGGGAAAGGTACTTGATAAGATGATAGAGTCAAGGATGTGTCAAGAAATAATCCATGTTTTATTTTAAATGTGTTTCCATTGATGGGAATGAAGAATACTATCTTTATGTAACCACTTTGTTTATATGTGGAATGTAATGCAAGTTTTATGATCTAATTCTCTAAAACTCTAAACCTGAAAAGATCCTCAATGTGTAATCTTGTAATAACTCAAGATTAAGTAAGTTTTAAGGCTGGGGCCTTATAGTTGGTATCAGAGGTCGGTTTAGATAACTTTAGGAGTTAGAATTCTATTAAATGATTATCCAAATTTTTTTTTCGAAATGATATAGCATTTAAGGATTATTATGTTGCTTCATCTAAGACATGTTTGTTCAGAATGGTTTTCCGCAGAGGAAACAGGGAAGCAGTGCTAGGAAGGCATACAGAAGGAAATAACATTCCGAATCAGCATCCAGAAATGGTCGGAATGGGAACTGAACAGTTTGTTGCAGTAATGGCACAGTTTACTCAAGCGATAAATGGCGGTGGTATCCATGCACGAGATCAGCCAGATCAACCGCAGAGGAACATGTCAGTGGTGGAACATTTCATGAGGCAACATCCACCATCAATTAGAGGATCATCTGACCCTGTGCTAGCTGAAGGGTGGATTAAAGCACTGGAGAAGATTTTTGATGTCATGGGGTGTTCAGACAATCAAAAGGTTAGTCTTGCTATTTACTGTTTGGAGGGAGAAGCAGATCAGTGGTGGTCTATGGTTAAAAATATCAGGGACGCCGATGAGATTGATGCTCTTGACTGGGATGAATTCAAAGGTATGTTTCTTGAGAAGTATTTTCCTAAGGCTGTTCGACTTAGGATGGAAAAGCAATTCTTGGAATTGAGGCAAGAGAAATAATCAGTGGCTGCCTATGAAGAAAGGTTCACTCGATTGGCAACGTATGCTCCAAATTTTATTCGGGACCTTGATAGTAAAATAAATCGTTTTTACTCAGGATTAAAGCCAAAATATCGAAGGGCATTAGCTTCTCGTGAGTTTAAAAGTTATGAAAAGCTTGTTCGATGTACTGAGAAGGTGGAAATGGAGTTTGCCGATGACCAAGTTTTCTATAACAACCAGCAGAAGAAGAGACCGAGGTGGCAGGAGAAAGGTAAGAATTCTTCAAAAAAGTCTGATGGTAAGAAAACTAAGTTTCCAGTTTGTGATAAATGTGGAAAAAGGCATGCTGGGGAATGTCTTCTGAATTCTGGAAAGTGCTACCGATGTGGTAAGATGGGACATAAGGCTCGTGATTGCACTGAAAAGGATCAAGCTGAAGGTAAGAACAAATTTGATTTACAGTTAGTGAAGTGTTATAAGTGCAATGAGATGGGTCACTATGCAAACGAGTGTCTGACAAGGAGCTTGAGTGATGGGAAGCAGTTAGACTACAAGCAGAAAGGGGTGGTGAAATCCTTTGCAACTACTTCAGCAGATGTCGGGCCATCAAATGTTGTTGTATCAGGTACTTTGTTTGTTTTTTCAGATTATGCCAGTGTGTTGTTTGATTCGGGGTCTACACATTCTTTCATCTCTGAAACCTTTTCTAGTAAAATGGGAATACCATCTCAAGAAATGACTCCTGAACTTTTGGTAAAAACACCTGGGGGAAGTGTCGAGTCAAAAAGAATTTATAAGAATCTTCCTATCCTTATCTGTGGAAAGAACCTACTTGCAAACCTTATTGTTCTACCTCTAGTAGAGTTTGATGTTATCCTAGGTATGGATTGGATCTCTATTTACCATGCTAAGATTGACTGTAGAGCTAAAGAAGTTTCTTTTCAGAAAGACTTTCAATTTGTTTACAAGAATGAACCCTTACTTTTGATAACATATCAAGAGGCTGAGAAACTTGTAAAAGATGGAAATGAATGTTACCTTTCACACGTCGTTGAAAATAAAGGAACTGTTCAGATTAATGATGTGCCAGTGGTAAATGAGTATCCTGATGTTTTTCCTGATGAGTTGCCTGGAATAATACCAGATCGGGAAGTTGAGTTTACTGTTGACTTAGTTCCTGATGCTAAGCCAATTTCAAAACCCCCTTATCGAATGGCACAAATTGAACTTTTAGATTTGAAGGAGAAATTGCAAGATTTATTAGAGAAAGGTTTCATTAGACCTAGAACATCACCATGGGGTGATCCTGTTTTATTTGTTAAAAAGAAAGATGGTTCTATGAGACTTTGCATTGATTATAGAGCCTTGAATAATATCATTGTTAAGAACAAATATCCTTTGCCTCATATCGATGATTTGTTTGATCAGCTCCAGGGAGCTCAGTTTTTTTCAAAGATTGACTTGAGATCGGGGTACCATCAGCTGAAGGTTAAGGAGGCAGATATTCCGAAGACCGCGTTCCATACGAGATATGGCCATTATGAATTTGTAGTAATGCCTTTTGGGCTAACCAATGCACCTGCTGTATTCATGGACTTAATGAATAGAATTTTCCATGAGTTCTTGGATAAGTTTGTGGTGGTTTTCATTGATGATATTTTGGTGTTTTCTAAAAGTAAAGAGGAGCATGAAAAACATTTAAGGGTTATCTTGAAAACCTTAAAAGAAAAGAAACTGTATGGGAAATTCAGCAAGTGTGAGTTTTGGTTACAACAAATTTCTTTCCTTGGTCACATTGTTTCTAAAGATGGAATAACTGTTGATCCTGCAAAAACAAAAGTTGTGGAAGAATGGCCAAGACCCACAAATGTAACCGAGATTCGTAGCTTCCTTGGTTTGGTGGGATATTACCGAAGGTTTGTTAGAAATTTTTCACGGTTATCTAGTCCAATGACTAAGCTAAATCGTAAGGGTGTTAAGTTTATCTGGACAAAAGAATGTGATGATTGTTTTCAGGAATTGAAAAGAAGATTGGTGAATGCTCTAGTTTTGGCACTACCTTCCAGGAATGGTGAGTTTGTTATATACAGTGATGCTTCATTGAAAGGACTTGGTTGCGTCCTAATGCAGAATGATCAGGTAATTGCTTATGCTTCACGACAGTTGAAAACTCATGAGGTAAATTACCCTACACATGATTTGGAACTAGCTGCTGTTGTTTTTGCTTTAAAAATTTGGAGGCATCATTTGTATGGAGTAAAGTGTGAAATATATACCGATCACAAAAGTTTAAAGTATATATTCACTCAGAAAGAGTTAAACATGAGACAAAGGAGATGGCTGGAATTAATCAAGGATTATGATTGTACAATTCATTACCATCCAGGAAAAGCAAATAAAGTGGCTGATGCTTTGAGTCGAAAAAGTAATGCTTCATTAACAATGTTGTGTTTAGAACGTGATCCTTTTGTTAACGATTTGATGAACTTTGGCATAGAAGTTGTTGGTGCAGGAAGTCCTTCTGTTTTGTTTCAGGTATCAGTGAGATCTTCTCTATCAGATAGAATCAAGCAAGCACAGAAGCAAGACAGTGAGTTGTAGAAAAAGGTAGAGCTGGTTCAGAAAGGTAAGTTGCCTGAATTCAACATTGATAGTGATTGTGTTTTGAGATTTGGGAAGAGATTGTGTGTGTCTTGTGATTCACAGTTGAAGAGAGAGCTGTTATGTGAAGCTCATAGTTCTCCGTTTTCAGTTCATCCGGGCAGTACTAAGATGTATAGAGATCTGCGGGAGTATTACTGGTGGGATGGAATGAAAAAAGACATTGCTGATTTTACTGTGAAGTGTTTGACTTGTCAGCAGGTTAAAGCAGAGCGGCAGCTACCGAAAGGGATGCTTCAGCCTTTACCAGAGCCAGAGTGGAAATGGGAGAATATATCCATGGACTTTGTTGTTGGATTACCGAAGACATCTCGAGGTAATAATGCAACCTCGGTTATTGTTGATCGCTTGACCAAATCTGCTCATTTCCTTGCTATACGAGATACTTTCTCTCTTGATCAACTTTCTCGTTTGTATCTTAAAGAGATAGTCAGGTTACATGGAGTTCCTCTCTCCATTGTATCAGATCGTGATCCAAGGTTTACTTCTAACTTTTGGAAAGGTCTTCAGAAGTCGTTGGGTACTGAATTAAATTTTAGTACAGCTTTCCATCCTCAATCAGATGGGCAGTCAGAACGAACAATTCAGACATTGGAGGATATTCTACGATCTTGTTCTATGGATTATCAGGGAAGTTGGGACCAACATCTTTCTTTGGTTGAGTTTTCATATAATAACAGTTTCCATTCTAGTATACATATGGCACCATTTCAGGCATTATATGGGAAGCGGTGTCGAACTCCGGCTTTCTGGGATGAAGTGGGTGAAAGGAAGTTGATGGGACCAGAATTGGTAGAAGAGATGGCAGAAAAAGTTCATCTGATTCAGAAACACATGAGAACAGCTCAGAGCAGGCAGAATAGTTATGCAGATAACCGGAGGAAGGATCTATCTTTCGAGGTAGGTGATCATGTTTTTCTCAAGGTTTCTCCTTGGAAAAGCGTGATGAGATTTGGTAAGAAAGGAAAGTTGAGTCCAAGGTTTGTTGGACCATACGAAATTCTGGAGAGAGTTGGATCAGTTGCATACCGAGTGGCTTTACCTCCGAGTTTATCTCAGGTACACAATGTTTTTCACGTTTCGATGTTGAGAAAGTATATGCCAGATCTATCTCATGTTTTGAGCCCAGAGGTAGTTCAGCTGGAAGAGAACCTATCTTATGAGGAACAACCAGTCCAGATTCTTGACCACAGGGAGCAAGTGTTACGGAATAAGGTGATTCATTAGGTAAAGGTTTTTTGGAAAAACTACATGATTGAAGAGGCAACATGGGAATCTGAAAATGCAATGAGGGATAAGTACCCCCATTTATTCGATAAGTAAATAAATTGCGGGGACGCAATTTTCTAAAGGGGGGAAGGATGTAACATCCCAAGTAAGTAATGAATAATAGATATTCTTATCTATGTCTATTAATTATTAAGATAGTGTTATAGAGGCTTAAAATGAAAATAAATACAATCTTATGCATGGAATACAGTAATATTCTTAAAAGATTGTTTTACTGCCTTTTGATGGAAAACCATTTTTGAATCTATATTTTGACAATTTTATAAACTATGTTTGTCAAAATAAACTTATTATTTATGATTGGGACATCAAAATTTACCTTGTGTGAATTTTTGGTATTTTTCTGACAATGTTCATTTTTTAATGAATAGTGAAAAATACTGCATTTTACATCAAAACTACTTTTTAATCTAATTTATTTATATGATTAGATTATGTTTTGAATTGGTTTTTAAGTGAAATTAGAATATATTTTTACCATTTTATCCAATGGTGGTCATTGGAATCAATTTCACTTTGAAATTAGACTTACACTGGTGTCAATCTTTTGATACTTATTGTTTTGTAAAAACACGCTATTTGCTCTGGCAGCGGGAATTAATTATTAAATTAATTAATGTGACCTATATGTTTTGAATTTTGTGAAATAGACTTCATTTTTGAATTTGGAATATCAAATATAGCTTAGGGTGAATTTTTGGTAATTTTCTGAAAAACTTCAATTTTTGATGAATAGTGAAACCATTAAGTGATAGTCAAGCAAACTGATTTTTCAGTTAAATGAAAGTTTACCACTAATGAGTATTGAATTTTTAAAATCCGACATACATGTTTGTCATTAAGAAGTAAAATGTGGTTCAATGAGATTATAATAATTTTTTGGTGAATAGTAACTTATTAAGTTCTTAATCACGATTAGTGGTAATTCGGGTAGTTTAAGGTATAAATAATACTTTAATAAAATGAAATGACCTAGACACATGTCCCAACATCATTGGTTGTGTCATGGACGACCATGACATGCCATGGGTCAACTTGGGGACCCCATGGATCCACTTTTGTTGGGAAATGACATAAATTACTTTTTATTTAATGTTAAAGTGAAAATGACACAAACATAATATGTTTTACGAAAACATCTCATAAGTGGGGTTATACAAGTCCAAAATTTGATTATAAATAGTCATTGGAAAGATAAAAAGATTTACTATATCATAGTATTTTTTTTATAATTTTTAGACATTAAATAAATTTAATTATTTATGACATAATAATGATGCAGCGATGACATCATTATTTGACGATTTAAAAAAAATAGAAAGATAATGTAAAATCTATGAACTACACATGTCCAAAACCTATTGGATGAGTGGATTTCGAACCCTTATCACCTTATACACGAATTATATCAATGTGGGACCTTTTAAAACCGAAAAACATTTTCAAATAATGTAATATTTCTTTACTTTCCAAAAGTGCCCCTCCTATCCTCTTATAAAAAGCCCCCACCTCTACCTCATTTCACACACTCTTCAAGCCTTTGTCTCGGCCAACCCCTGCCCATTTGCTCTCTCCACATCCCTCTCCTCATCCTAGAGGATTCCCTTTGGGCAGAATCCTTTCAAAGGAATCCTTTAGGCTCAACTCAAAAGGAGTTACAATTTTAAAGGTAATTCATTCTCTCATGTTCATTTGTTTTATTTTGCTTCTCCAACCCCCTAAACTCTTTTTATTTACTTCTTTTGTAACAACACCAGTATCATCAATATACTAGGATGTTGTTATAAGATTTATTTGAGCTACACTCTCACACAACTACATAAAATGGTTAAAGAACATACGGTTTCCGTGGATGGCGAAATTCTGCCTCCCGAAACGATGATTGTTCAACACTCATTTAACACCTTAAAAGGTGTCCATTATGATGTCACTATTTTTATATATGATATATAATATGTTTATGTTTTCCTTAAGCTTCTGTTTTTTTTATTTTGGGCATACCTTTATGGTTTCCATTATGGGTAAAACACGATATCTTCATTTTAGGAAGTGCGGACTACCGCCCCCTAAAAGTGATTTGATTCGTTAATACCATATGTGGGATGTGTAAAGGATAAAGTTAATGATATTATATATGTTATTATACTGGAATTATAATATACTCTTATATCATTATGATTCCATTCCAGAAAATATGAAATAGAAATGGAAGTAGCGTTCATGCGTACGTACGGCTTACCGTCTCCATGAACGGTGCATTTCATTTCTTACCTCTAAATGTGATGTAATATTATAAATGCATGTATGTACAGGATATATATGACATATATGATATCTAAATCATGAATACCATTCTGGATATAATGAACCTTTGACCAAATTAACAACATGTAAGTGTAAGAAGTCTATTTTTGACTTAAGAACCAAATACCGACAAAATGAACATTGTTAACTTAACAGATTACATGATGTTCATAACATGGTATAAAAGGAATAATGAACTTGAAAAAGGTTCTTAAGCAAGTAGAGATTAACTCAAGTTTATTATTCAGGAGATTAAAGAACGGTCGGGTCAAGTCGGATACGAGGTATGGGACCTCGTCTCAATCTCCTTTCATTGAGGCATATTTTATTTTATACACAACTTTCTTTTATACGGTGTATAAACCCCTTTGACTTTTACATTTATTCAAAAGGAATATTTTTTATACGAATCGTTTACTAAACGACAAAAGGGAATGTTTTTGTCGTACGTATGTGGCGACAACGACTTCTCCGCCGTCGTGACCGTTATTTGAGTTTCGGCTTCCTCTACAAGCCATACCTTCTTTTTTAAAAAGAAAAATAAATACCATGTTTTACTTTTCTTTTATTTTGGTATGGAAAATGGTTTTCAAAATGTTTTTGTGTTGTATTTATGTCTTGTGATTGAAATGTGGAAATGTTATGTTTCCTTTATGCATGTTTTATGTGATATGATTATGTTATGGTTCTTGGGCATTATTATGAAGACGGGTGGTTCCGTGATAAACTAAGGGCGAGTGAGCCCGTTATAGCTCTCCAATGCATTGGTTAACGCGAAGGAGTGAAACGTTAAGGTTTCTCCGAAGAGATTTTAGGGAATATACTGTGATGGGTATTCCAAACGTAACCAAGAGGGTTACTCCCTATGTAAGAATGTTATGAATGCCTCAAGTTACCTTTATGTCTTATGATTTCTATGATTTATTCATGATTTTATGAGGTATGTTAAAGTGCCTATGTTTTATGGGTAAAGTATGATTTCATTCTTATGTATATATGAACTCATGTTTCCTTTCCATGTTTTTTTTTATAACCCATACTGAGTTTTTATGCTCATCCCAAGTTTTTGAAATGTTTTTCACAGGTCAAGGGAAAGGTACATGATAAGATGATAGAGTCAAGGATGTGTCAAGAAATAATCCATGTTTTATTTTAAATGTGTTTCCATTGATGGGAATGAAGAATACTATCTTTATGTAACCACTTTGTTTATATGTGGAATGTAATGCAAGTTTTATGATCTAGTTCTCTAAAACTCTAAACCTGAAAAGATCCTCAATGTGTAATCTTGTAATAACTCAAGATTAAGTAAGTTTTAAGGCTGGGGCCTTATATTATAGATATAAAAATTATACTCCATGAGAATGATGTAAATACCTAGACCCTAGTATCCCAGGGTTAGTGGTTACATTATGAAATTGTCATAAGATACAAGTGATCGCATACTAAAGGATTTAATAGTTTAGTAGTCTTGGTAAACTAGATACATACTTGAATCCCACATTTCATTTGAAAACATGAAATACAACATAATGAAATTTAAAATTATGTATCTTTGAACTCATTCAAATATTCCTTCTTCATATCATAGGGAATAAAATAAAAATAACGGTAAGCTCAGATGCTTAGTAAGAGTTATGTAAAGTGGAAGTTATCATGAATAAATAAAGCATAATCAATAAGGCATAATCAATATGGTAAGTTAAATATTTAAAAACACATTCCATTTAATCAATAACTTGACTATCATAACTAGATAAGGCGTAATCAATATAGAAAGGTAAATAACAAAACACACATTACATTTAATCAATAACTTGATCACAAAAGGAATCCATGAATATTATCAATGAAATAATCTCATGGATAATAGAAACTAAATTCTTAATGAAGGAAATGTTTAATATTGGATGTCATGGTCTTATACATCCTGAAATATATACCGTCAATACCTTTCACAAGATGGTTCAATACTATGGGTAAACACCAATTTAATGTTGGATTACTAATTATCATCATGATACTATTGATTCATTAAGTAGATATATAATTTTGAGCCCCACACATCAATTCATGTCCAATGCATTACTTGTATATTGAATGATCGATTTAATTATTAAATTGAAATGCCTTATCAATAAATATTTATATTGAGTAAAGAATACAGATTTATCAATATTTCAAAGTCAATCAAATAACTTTCTTAGTAAAAAACTATATAAAAATGATATATGGTTTAGGTAATAATCATACCCATGATACAAATAATTGGGATATTTAAGAGAAATGAAATGTTCAACTATCAAAAGAAAGTGAATGTATCAAGGGAATATTAATGACTACAAAATTAATCAAGAAAGTGAATACCAATACTTGGTCAAACTGATCATAAACCATCCGAAGAAAGAATAAGGATGGTATAAATACAACATATCCCCAATAGAGTATAAGTAAAATAAAGGGTTGTTGTCGTCGATGAATAGAAATACTCTTAAAATATCATTTAAAACTTTCTTGAGGAAAATACCATTTTCACATTGAAAATCATGTTTAAAAAATATAAATTTCAAAAACATTAGGAAAAAAATCATTTAAAAGTACTTTTTAAACATGGAAATGAAGCATTAAAGAAACAACTGGTCATGATGTCAGAAAATTTTCATTCATAATGAATATGTTAAAAATAATGATTCCTTTGACATTTTCTTAAGAAAATTCAAAAAGTACCTTATTTGGAAAATGACCGGAAGATTGATTTTAATTTTTTTTTTAAAAAGACAATTATGGGTAAAAATTACTTTAAATTGTCACAACCCGAACAGGTGGGCCCAATGAAAAAAAAACTATGATTATCGAAGTGCGATTAAAATCCCTAGGCTTTTATCTGTAGTAGAAAATTGCTATGAAAAGACTTGATAAAAGACCCATTTATCAATGCTTTTATTTAACACTAACAATGAAACCCCTTTATTATTTTTATTGAAAGTGATGATAAAGGTTCCCTTTATCTACTCTATAAAATGCACTAAAAAATGGTCATACTGTTGTAGTGTGCTGTTAAATATATAGCACATGTAGTAGCAAAAACATAAGAAAAAAATAGAAAATACAGGTTGTAAATACAGAATTTAAATAAAATAAAATTTTCAACACAAATATAAGAAAAAAACTATATTATAAAAAATTAAAACAATAGTTTGTACAATTACATGAGTATGTGATAATTATTACAGACATTCAAAAATATTAATGTTTCTTTGTCTTTGACCCCTGACCCCCGGTCATGTTATTGCTGAAAAAAATACCCCAGATCGAGCAAAAGAATGAACCTTTATAAGAAAAAAATCTTATGTTAGTAATAATATAAAGAAAAAAATTAAATAAAAAAGGGTCAATCTTAATCTAAAAACATATACTTTGAGTCTTATAAGAAACATTGGGTATTGGATTGATATGGGTTTGATTCTTTCACATCACACCATTTCTTGTTCGTATTAAAGAATTATCTCCATGAAAATTAACAAAACAAGTATAAGATAAAAATGATAAGGAAATTAATTAAGTAACAGTAGATAAAATAATGAGAAAACAATCTGATCTCGTTTGCTCTGTCTTGGTGATGTGATGCATATTTTAAACTAAAATGGAACATATATATTGAAAACACACACTTCGAGTCATACGAACCTCATTTTGTGTCATATTAATGTGAGTTCAATTTATATATGTAAAAAATGACTTATGAATCATTTTCCTAAATCATCAAAACAATCTGAGCATGTTTTCTTGGTTTTCCATAAGTGACATATTTTTGAACTAAAATGACATTTTTAAACTTATAATGGGCATTTTGAGTCATACCTAACATACCATGTATTGGATTGAGTTATAGATTATTACTAAAAATAAAAAATGACTCATGTATCATTATCCTAAAGTATCCAAAAAATAAAAATGTTATTTATCCATTTTGATTAGGTCACTTGTCTTTTTTATTAAAATTAATGTCAATTTTAAATAAAAAGACACGCTTTGAGTCATACCTGTCACATCGTGCGTCAGATTGAGGTGAGGCTTATTTATACACGTCACAAGTGACATATGGATCATTTTCATAAAGTATAAAAATTATCCAAATGTTTTTTATTGGTTTTGAGCATGTCACTTGTGTTTTTTACTAAAATTATATTTTAAACTGGAAACACGCACTTTGATTCATTCTGGTCACATCATGTGTTGGTTTGAAATGATACTAATTTATACACATCATAAAAGGATTATGAATAATTTTAAAAAATTATCAAGAAAATATGAGCACATTTTTTTAGTTTTCATTGAGTGACAAACTTTTTGAACTAAAATGTCAATTTTAATCTAATAACAGACTCTTTGAGTCATGCCAGGAACACCATGTATTCGATTGAGGTGAGTCTGATTCATACACATCAAAAATTAATTATGCGTCATTTTACTAAATTATAAAAACAATAAGAATGTGTTTTTTTAGTTTTGATTATGTTACTTGTCATTTTTACTAAAATTAATGTCAATTTTAAATAAAAAGACATGCTTGAAATCATACCAGTCACATCATGCATCAGATTGAGGAATGGATGATTCCTACTCATCTAAAATGCCTTATGTATTATTTTACTAAAGTATAAAAATAATATGAATGTGTTTTCTTGGTTTTGAGTATGTCACTTTTTTTACTAAAATGTCATTTTTTAGTAAAAACACGCACTTTGAGTCATAATAGTCGCATCATGTGTCAGTTTGACATGAGACTGATTTATACACATAAAAAATAACTTATGAATCATTTTTCTAGAATATGAAGACAATCCGATCATTTTTTCTCATTTTTTTCTCATTTTTTAGTGAGTGACACGTGTTTTTAACAAAATTGTCAATTTTAAACTAATAACAGACACTTTGAGTCATATCGGGCACACTGTGTATCATATTAAGGTATTGATGATTCATAAATGAAAAAAAATTACTTATCGATAATTTTCATAAGGTATCAAAACAATCTGAATTCATTTTCTTAGTTTTGAGTATATCACTTGTCTTTTTTACTAAAATTAATGTCAATTGTAAATAAAAAGACACACTTGGAGTCATACAGGAAACATTGTGCATCATATTGAGGTGAGGTTGATTCCTACACATCAAAAATGAATTATGGGTCATTTTCCTAAAGTATCAAAACAATATGAATTTGTTTGATCAATTATGAGTATGTCCCTTGTGTTTTTTATTAAAATATAATTTTAAACTAGAAACACTCACTTTAAGTCATACCGGTCACATCATGTGTCGACCTGATATGAGAATGATTCATACACTTGACAAATGACTTCTGAAATTTTTTCCTATATTATCAAAAAAATCTGAGCACATTTTATTAGTTTTTAGTGAGTGACACACATTTTGAACTAAATTGTCAATTTTAAACTGATAACAGACACTTTGAGCCATATCGGGTACACCATGTATCATATTGAAGTTTGAATGATTCTTAAACATAAAAAATAACTTATGGATCATTTCACTAAAGTATAAAAACAATACCAATGCATTTTCTTGGTTTTGAGTATGTCACTTTTCTTTTTTAATAAAATTAATGTCAATTTAAAATAAAAAGACACAATTGGAGTCATATATGTCACATTGTGTGTTATATTGAGGTGCATATGATTCCTACACATAAAAAATGACTTATGTATCATTTTAATAATGTATAAAAATAATCCAAATCTGTTTTTTTTAGTAGGTGATTAGTGTTTTTTACTAAAATGTCATTTTAAACTCGAAACATGCACTTTGAGTCATACCAGTCACATCGTGTGTCTGTTTGACATGAGACTGATTCTTATACATCACAAATGACTTATGAATCATTTTACTAAATTATAAATACAATATGAGTGTTTTTTCTTGGTTTTCACTGAGTGACACATTTTATTAACTAAAATGTTGATTTTAAACTGATAACAGACATTTTGAGTCATACCGGGAACATTGTGCATCAGATTGAGGTAAAAACGATTACTACATATCAAAAAATACTTATTGATCATTTTATTAAAGTATAAAAAACAATCTGAATAAATTCACTCATTTTTTAGAATGTCATTTCGCTTTTTACTAAAATTAATATCAATTTTAAATAAAATGACACACTTTGAGTCATAACTATAACACCCCAAAAATATTATGGTACGTTCCTATTAAATAATTTCTATTCATTAGATATCCTATATTGCATGAAGCACTATGTCTTTTGTGAATCAAATAATTATAGGATAAATTTATAATCTATCCATTAAACATAAATTCTCTACTTATATGTTTTGAATTTCAGAAAACGGTCATCTAGAGTTATGACCAGTAAGTCATTTAGAGTCTGATAGAACCAACTTGATTTTTTTTATGAATAGTAACATACCCTTATGAATAGTAATATGAACAGTAATATGACCCTTATAAATATTAAATAATGATAATATTTTATTTTCTTAAGGTAATAATATAATGATATCTTAATTAATTTTTCAATGTGATATAGAACTAATTATACCTTTAAAATTGTTATTTTTCAAATTAACTACGATTTTATTTAAAAATTAAATTAAAAACACTTAAAAATTTATTTTCAAAAAATTGAGTTCATTTTTTAATTCTTCACGTTGAAAAATTATTTGGGTGATTTTTTCATATTTTTCTAAAATACTTGAATTATTGTGAATAGAAAAAATACAGTTTTGAGTTTTTGGTAGTTTAATGACATCATAATGGTGTAATAACTAAATATAAAAGGATGGTAGACTTCTGTGTAGTAACTTATGACATGAGGTGTCCCAAGTGGCTAAAACCAAGGGAAAATACCATGGACAAGCCCATGGTTTTTCAAAAAACCACTAATGATGTGTCCCTTTTAATTAATAAAAAACTCTCTCTTAATTACTACAAATACTCACTCACCCCATTCATTTTCTTTCATTCCAAACTCGTTATACTCAAAGATCTAGTGGTATTACCTCCCTAGGAGTCCTCCCAAGGTTTCCTCAAACCCCCAAGGTCCCAACCTTCATGTTTTCGGAGTTACTCTACAAGGTAAGAGAATCAACCACCCTTCTCTTTTCTTAAAGATTTCATTTTTGTTTTCTCTTTTATTTTCAATTGTATTATGTTGGGATATGTCATTCCATATTACCCTTAATTACCATATTATATATGAGTAATGAGATACCCCCTTTATCTCATCAAACTATTTTATGAAATTTTAAGTGACGTTGTTAGGCTGCCAAATTTTTGTAAGAGATTTCTCAATTTTTCTCTTATTTTGAGTTCCTTTATCTTATACTTCTTTCCTCACCTCACTTCATCAAAATTAGATGATAATTTCAGTGCCTTTCATGAACTAGAATTATATTATGCTAATGGAATATTTCATCATCATCTCTCTTTCCCCCTCCTCTTATACTAAAAATGAAAACACCGTCTGAGATGTGTTAATTTATCGCATTTAAGGACGATGGGTTCTTAATTTTCATTACCATCTTCAATTCTGGTCATGAAATAATTTTTTATGGTTGAACCAGATCATAATACTCATTAATGTTCTATAATTTCTACACACTCATAATATGGAATAATAATACAAAATAAGTTCATTGTACACAAAACATCCAAGCTAAATCCAAGCATTTATCAATAGATTTTAACTAATGATTAATCCTCAATTATATAACAAAAAAAATTATAATTTCATTTATATCTCTTTAATGTCACTAATAATATATATTAAAAATTCTGGATGTTTAACCACATTTGAAAAAAAAAACTTTCATTCATGAATGCAAGTAAACGAATCATGAAAACCAAGGAAGAAAATAATTCCAAAACAATAAAATTGAACCTCTTAAACCCATAAAAAGGGCCATGAATGAACCTAATAATTTTATAATAAACCAATTACATGTATACGAGGTTCTGGGGTTATTAATTAATGAATTTAAATTTTATTATTCAGTTCATTAAAACAAACTAAGAACACACTTGGGCATAAGGTAAGGGGTTTCTCATCTCACTTTCATTTCTGTGAGATTTCCATTGTTTGCCAATTATTTCTTGTATGTGGTATATGTGTACTTTAACTTGATATATAATAACATTATTCTCTTTATATTCATGGTATTAAATGAATCATTTTATGGTTATTAAGTTCTGTTCGTATGATTCAACCAATTACATTGTAGTAAGAGACTTTGTCTCAACTACTATTTTGTTTTGACAAACTTTGTATTGTGCACCTAATAATCCTTATGTGGTGTACCTACTTCCCATTTGAGATCAATTTTCTTTTGAAATTATATTTATATTAAATATCCATAATCTCATATCATGTATATGTTTGTTTTCTAAACCGTATGCCATTTTACATATGGTGATTGTTTGGTAAGTTATTTTAACTATGGAAATATTGATGAATCTGTATACTCTACTCTATAAGGATATTAAAAAGGCATACTACTCTTGTATGGAATAAATTTATAAATAATTATTTTGAAATGCAGTGGAGTGTGGGGCCCCTTATATCCCCTCAATACATCGACAGGTCTCATGAGACAAATCAGTTGGCGACCAACCCTTCGAATTTGTTTCCAAAAAAATCAGATGGGTTTCTACCCATAGAACTAAATTGTTTTAACAGTATTATGGTATCATGTTCTAGATACATGACATCCAATTAATAAGAATTATCTCTATTCATTATCATTTATTAATATCCATGAGGTCTTCACTATGAAAAAATCTATGGATGCAGTTTCAATCTCAGTTTATTAATGGCATGAGTCATTCATTTATTCACCATACCATATTGAATATGTCAAATTGTTTATGATTCAACTATTATTGATTTTTGATTACTCTATTTATAAGCCTTACTGAGCATTTGAGCTTTCCCCTATCATTTTCTACCTTCAACAGGTGATGAAGAGGAAATCATTTATTATGTTAATGTGGATGTTGTTTTTAATTTTTGTTATGTATTATATTTTGTAACCTTTTCCAATGTAATTTTAGTTACATTTATGTGTTTAGTTTCTTCAAGACTACTTAACTGATCATTACTTCTAGATTTTCATTCGTTCTAACCATTCCAATATAACAATTAATGCACTGGCTTCGGTCTAGAGGGGTTAGGGTGTTACAATAACGGACACACGATGTGCCTTATTATGGTGTGTCTAATTTATACACATAAAAAATGAATTTTGGATCATTTTACAAAAGTATAAAAACAATACAAATGTGTTTCCTTAGTTTTGAGCATGCCACTTGTTTTTTTTACTAAAATTTCATTTTAAACTGGAAAGATCCACTTGATTAATACTGATCACATCACATGTCATTTTGACATGATACTAGTTCCGACACATCAAAAATGACATATGAGTCATTTTCATAAATTATAAAGATAATATAAGAATGTTTTCATGGTTTTCAGTGAGTGAAACATTTTTTGAACTAAAATTTCAATTTTGAATTGATAATGGACACTTCAAGTCATATTGGGCACATTGTGTTTCAAAATGAGGTTAATATGATTCATACACTTCAAAAATGACTTATGGATCATTTTCCTAAATTATCAATACAATACAAGTTCATTTTATTGGGTTTCATTGAGTGACACACTCTTTGAACTAAAGTGTCAATTTTAAATAGATAAAGGACACTTTGAGTCATACCAGGCACACCGTGTATCAGATTGAGGTGAAGATGATTCAAAAAAATCAAAAATTACATATAGATAGTTTTCCTAAATTATCAAAGTAATATGAATAAATTTTCTCAATTTTAAGTATGTCACCTGTCTTTTTTACTAAAATTAATTTCAATTTTAAATAAAAAGATTCTCTTGAAGTCATTTCGGTCATAATATTTATCATATTGGGGTGAAGTTAATTTCTATATTTCTTAAATAATTAATGGATCTTTTTTCTAAAGTATCAAGACAATATAAATGTGTTTTCTTAGTTTTGAGCATGACACTTTTTTTAACTAAAATGTCATTTTAAATTGGAAACACACACTTTGAGTCATACCGGTCACATCATGTGTTGGTTTTATGTGAGACTGATTCCTACATGTCACAAATGACTTATGAATAGTTTCCCTAAATTATCAATACATTCTGAGTGCATTTTCTAGGTTTTTAGTGAGTAACACACTTTTTAAAATAAAATGTTAATTTTAAACTAATAAGAGCCACTTTTAGTTATACTAGGGACACCATGTATCATATTGAGGTTAATATGATTCTTAAACATAAAACATTACTTCTATATTGTTTTCTTCAAGTATCAAAACAATCCGAATGCATTTTTTTCATTTTTGAGTATACGACTTGTCTTTTTTACTAAAATCAATGTAAATTTTAAATAAAAAGACACACATGTAGTCATACTAGTCTCACAATGTATTTAATTGATGTGTAGATGATTCATGCATGTCACAAATATCTTATGGGTCATTTTACTAAAGTACCAAAACAATCTGAATATGTTTTCTTATTTTTTATTATGTGATGTGTGTTTTGAACTAAAATGTACATTATAAACAAAAAGCATATTGTTCAAGTCATAACAAGAAAACTTTGTATCGGGTTGAGGTGTGACATATTGAGTATGTGATGTTTGTTTTGATTTCAACTATCTACAACAAGCCAAAAAAATAAAGAACATATTCCATTTGGATGGAAGAGGAAACCTCATTCATCCTGAAACACTTCATGTTTCAGGCATCATGGGGGTTCCTCTTCCATCTAAAAGGAACATGTTCTATCTTTTAAGACTTGTTGAAAATAGTTGAAAGAAAAATACAATTTTCCAAAATCATTTTGAATAAAACTAAATAAATACTATATAAAAGTGATGAGAAAATTAACTTAAAATTAGTAAATAAAATTATGAGAAAATTAACTAAATAAGTAGTATGAATTCACCTTTTCAGGATGTCTGTATAAATTGATGACCCGTTTTTTTTCTATTATCTCTATTATAGCCTCAAAATCCAATCCCCCATGAGCATGAGAAGATTCAAACAAATTACCCCAACTCAAGAAAAATAATTCACATATGTAAGATAAAATTATTATTCTATTAACACTATAAAGAAATAAATTAAACAAAAATATAAAACAATAAATTAATAAAATTTCAATTTTAAACTAAAACCACACAATTTGAGTCATATCGGGTACAATGTGTATTGAATTTAGGTATGGATGATTACACAATGTCTTTTTATCCTAAAATTCATTAAATACTCTAGGTTATCTAACAATATTTCTATTTGATAACCCAAAATATTTAATGCACTGAATAATAAAAAGAAAATTTCATCATCATGAGTGAATCATCCTTGTTGAGTGCATGATCATAGTACATGAGATAATCATCCTTGTTGAAGAAGTAATTTCTTCTTGATCTCTGTGAAAATTAACAAAATAAGTATCAAATAAAAAATCTAATGAAATTAACTAAAAATAGTATATGAAAAAAAGAGAAAATCAACTAAATAAGTAGTAGTAATACACATAATCATGAAATATGTGTACAATTCGAGCTTGTTTACTCAGTTTTTACTATTTGATGTATTTCTTATGTAGGATCAAAATAATGATGTAGATTCTCAAATACAAGAGGGGGTGAATTGTAAGTTTATAAACTTTTGTTTTTAACCTTATGGAAAACTATATATAAAAAAGTTAAACAAGGTAAATTCACAAGACCTCTTTTAGTTCTACTAAACAAACTTGCTAGGTTCCAGAAATATGGTTCTAGAAATGTAACTTAAGGAATTTTTATAAGGAAATGATTATACCTTAAAGTGTATAGATTCTTACATATCATAGTATACAAAATTACAAGAAAGGACTAGAAGGTTATACTTTATTCCTTTATCAAATTACAGCGGAAATAAACTTGAAACAAAACAAGTAACAAGTATAAAATCTTTTAACCCAAAGAGTTGGGTATCCAACAACTTTGGATAAAGGTTCCTTGATTTATACTTTCAAGAAAGTTTGTCTTACCCAAACCAGGGTAATCCATCAATAGGAACATCAGAATCTGTATTTCTATCCCCACAATCCCACAAACTTTAAAGTAGTCAGCACCTCTTTCTTTCTATCCCCAAAAGTCCTCAATCTTTAAGGTAGTCAGAACCTTTGTCTTCCTATCCTTGGAAGTCCAAGATTGCACATAGAAACAATCGGAGTCGCACGAAGTAAGCTGAACAATAGGTTCAATATGCACAAAACATAAGAGTTTATCTCTCTAGAAATAACTTCAGTAGAATTCAATCTCTAGAGTGATCAATAGTGTTGTGAGCTCATTCAAATGAGCTCTTATTTATAGTCACTTATCCAAGGGCCAGCTCCCTCTTCTAATGGTCATATTTTTTCTTGAATTTTGGAGGGACCTTTACATGTGTCACTCAATCAATGGTTAGTTATAAATAGATTGTATGACATTGTTTCATAACAAGAGTAAGAAAAATGAATAAGCTTAACCAAATGTACTTTTCAAAGTCTAAAGAAAAATAGAATTCAGAATCTAACCAAATAAATATTCAGATTCTATAAGATATGGATATTTGGATTCTGTTTTTCAAAGAGTTCAAAATCTGAATTCTATAGATTCCGAAGTCGGAATTCTGAGGAATTTGGAGTCTGAATTATATGGAATTCAGAGTCTTAATTTTAGAGAAATTCGGAGTCTAAATTATGAGAAATTTGGAGTCTGAATTTTAGAGAATTCAGAGTCTAAATTTCAGAGAAATCATAGTTTGAATTTTAGAGAATTTAGATTCTGTATTTCAGAGAATTTGGATTATAAATTTCATAGAATTCAGAGTCTGATTTTCAGAGAATTCAGAGTCTAAATTTTAGAGAATTCATAGTCTAAATTTCAGGGAATTTGGAGTCTGAATTTCAGATAATTCTGAGTCTAAATTTCAGAGAATTCAGAGTTTAAACTTCAGAGAATTTGGAGTCTAAATTTCATAGAAATCAGAACCTAAAAACAGAATACTCTATATCCAAAAAAATGTAATATTCTGAGGTTTTAGATGTGAAACTGAATTTTTCCTTAGTAATAATATGAGTTATATTTAGAGAGATTATAAAATTAACAATGAAAACAAGTTAAGGATAAGAATTTCCTTAGATAATGAAAAAATTTCCACTTAAGATAATCCTTAGGGAAAAACTATTTTCCTTATGATAAAGTGTTTTTTGATTTTCAAAACATAAAGAAATGGAAAATTCATAAGGAAACCTTATTGAATCAATAATATTACCATTTTTGGAAAACACAAACATCTTTATGAAAAAATATATAAGGACTAATATTTTTGATTTATGAACATAAAGGAAAAACTTTTCTCACTTTCCTTATGAATCGTGGTGAATACGACTACCCCCCCCCCCCAGGTTTTGAAATCCCTAAGGATCGGATTTCTGACATCCTTAAAGTGATTTTTATTTTACTTGCATAAGGAAATATTCTTTGATAAAAACTCCTCCATTATATAGACTCCCCCTTAATTAGGAAATTTTACTCTTTACTTGGTATTATTTTTATCATTCCTTTCTCCCGCTTTGTGATTTTCAAAAGGGAATAAAGATAATGGAAACAAAATATGGTACCTGAAATATTAGTACTATACAACAAAACATATGTAGAACAACCAAGATTTCATTATGATTGAAAGAAATTGTACAAGGAATGAAATAAAAAAAAAGATCATAGTTAGGAAAAAAACTATACTTCTTTTTTCTCCGATATAAGCTTCTTGACAATGGTCTCCAGGTTCTTATGCTCCTTATGATCTTCTTCAAACTTCTTGAGCAGCTGATCCTGATCTTCATTTTTCTTCTCCAAGGATTTGATCTTTTCTTCCTGATCCTTAAGAATTTCTGCTTGAGATTTCAAAAGTTCTTCATACTTACCAAGATTTTCTTTGAACTCAATTCCGAGATCTCTTTACCTCTTCAAATTCAGAGCAAGTGAAATAAGTTTCCCATTTAGATCCTTGACTTCCTGCTTCTAAAATATTTGATCAAGATTAAGCTTCTCATAAAAAATTTTAGTGAGATATTTGAACTTGTTATCTTCAGTATCAAAAGCATCCCTCACATTATCTTAAAAGTAATCAAAGACTCTCAGCTCTAAAATTGTCTTCTAAGACCACTTAGTAATTTCCTTCAACGACCTTTTATGAGCATCATACCCAATATATAAAGATTTAAAATCGGCCTCAAGCCTGACAAATGTTTCCATGAGAATGGAAATAGAATATGATTTCTGATTAAATGAGTGCTGAAGAATCTAGCACCTCGAGTCTATACTCGGAAATAAAGGAATGGTGTCAACCAACTTTTTCAACGATTAGACCACAAAGTCATGTCCCATAGATGATGATTCCAAATCATATTCTCTAGTTAGTGAGGATTATTTTTCTATCTCTTCATCTTTTCTCTTTGACAAACCACCAACATATTTATTTTCCTCCACGGCTTTCCTCGGTGTATCAACCAACACCTATTTTCCCTTATCGTCTTTTAGAATGATCTTAGCAACCTTTGGTGATTCATGTTCACTATCTAATAGTTGAACTATCTTATCTTCCTCAACATTTTCTTTTTCAGAATCTTACACTAGATCCTCATGTTGAACAAAATCATGGTTGGTACTTTCATCACCATATGGTTTATTCACTTCTTTCTTCTCTTCATACTCTTTTCCTTGTGAAATAATTTTGGTTGATTCATCTTGAGAAGTTTGAAATGATAATTTTTTAGGAATCTCCTTCTCATGATATTATTCCACTTTTCTTAATATATCATCTATATCATCACTTCCTTCCTCTTCTTCTCCTTCTAATTCCTCTTCCTGAACTATTTCTCCATCTTCTTCTAGTTCTAGAATCACTATTTTCTTTCCCAGAGTCACTGGAAGTGATTCTTGCAGAAATTATTTTGGTACCTATACTTTTTCAAAGATTTTCTCAGTTTATTTGAGAAGATATTGAATTAATTCAGCCTTAGAGATCTTCTTCTTCTACTTATTTAGCTTTTACTACTTCTCATTCTCCTCAGTAGCCTTAATCTTTAAAGATTTTTCTTCAATATGGTCCAAGCTAAAACTTGGTTCCCCTTCTTTCCTATTATTATTATCTTATCTCTACTTTTTAACCACTTCATCTGGATGATTATTTTGATTCTTAGGTTTTAGAGATGTGTATTGGGTTTCCTAAACTGCAGGAGTTTTTCCTTTTACTTTTGTTTCCTTCACCTTTCTCTTCTTCCCACCTTTCTTTGAAGTCTCAGCCATTTCTGGTTTCTTTGATAAATCCTCTATTTCATATTTAGATAAATCATAGAATTCCTAGGATTCACAAGAGAAACCAACGTTAATTAATATAAGGGTATCATCACTAAGCAACATAACCTTCAAATTCGTTGGCTTAGAGCTACATGGGATTTTGAACGATTCTAGACAAATAACTATGGTCTGGGAAAGAATCATCAGGTACATAATGATTTTTGATTTTAGAGTCTCATTCTTTATATTCATGATTGTAATCAAGACATACTTCACCAAATTAATCTTCCTGAGGTTCACCAGAAAATCCAGAATATAGATATCACTCTTCTTTAAGGACTCTTTTTCTCCTTTTCTTAGAATGAGTAATCCCTAAACCCAAAACTCAAGAATACAAAAAAATTTAGAGAGATGAAAAATATTTGGAGTCTTCACTTATTTCAATCCAAGGCACTCAAAAGCCTTCTCCTTATCAAACTAACCTGATATATATGGTAGCTTGTGGGTATAGAACTCATCTTCACCCCCATACAGAATTCCAATTATGTTTGAAGACTTACTATAGGAAAGGGAATAAGTTTTTTCATAACTCTTAAATTAAAACGTGTCCCTCCCTCCATCATTAAATAATCTTACGGTCTCATAAAATTCTTCTAGCAACTCCAGAAAAACCAGATCTTATGCCTTCAGTTTGGATACACACAAGCCCTCCCAGCCATTCAACATGATATTCTTCGAAATAATAGAATCATACTTAGTAAAGAACTTAGGATCTACCAACCTTTCTCTATAGATATTTCATTCAGAAATATGCTTAACTTCCAACATTAGTTTTTAAGGAGAAGCTTAAAAAGACTTTCAGAATTGGGAAATCCAGGAAATTCATAATGGGCCTTAAGTAAAGAAGTAGAGTTTCAGCATGCCAAATTTTGATAACTTATGTGGGACAACCATCAAGGGCCTTTATATAGGTGTTTGAGGTGACAATTCATCTTCGCTGATTGATCCAATAGTTGAAACTATCTCAAAATGATCTGACTTTTGAGATGAATACCAAAGAAGGATTTTGGAAGGTTTTGATCTTTTGAGGTTTTTAAGATAAAAATCCGGATTTAAGGAAAGTGAATCTGAAAAAAAATCTTTAAACAAGATAAAAATACCAAAAAGTAAAAGGTTTATTATGAAATTTATGAACGAAAACATACCTTTCGGTTTTCTAGTAAAATTATTAGTAACGAGGAAAATTCTTCTTGAATGACTTTAAATTATGAAAATTTTACTAAAGAAATTAATTTTTTGAAATATAGAATTTTTAGACTATGAAAAATTTTAGCTATGAAAAAAAATTGATTACAAAAAAATTGATGACGAAAAATGTTGATTATGACAAAATTTGATTACCAAAAGTTTTATTGCAAAAATTTTATTACAAAAAAATTTGATTATGAAAATTTTGATTTAACATGAAAACGTACTCCCCCTATGAATAAGAGTTTCTTAATGTAAAGATACAGGTTTCAAAAAAAATTAATATAAAATATTACCTTACAGTTATCATTCCTAACTTTTTTTTAATGTATTCAAATCTATCGAAGGGTTAATATTTTCTGAATATATCAGTAAGTCGATCTTGAATTACGATAAATTGAAGAATGATATCTTCTTTTTGTGTGTGATCCCTAATAAAGTGATGCCTAATATCTATGTTTTTTACATGAGAGTGATGTGCATGGTTTTTTAGGTCAATAGCACTAGTGTTATCACACAATATCTGTGTTTTGGTAAAGCTCATGCCATAGTCTGTGAGTGTGTGTTGCATCCACAACACTTGAGCACAACAACTTCCAGCTGCTACATATTCAGCTTCAGCAGTGGAAAGTGCTACTGAGTGTTGCTTTTTTCATGACCAAGAAACTAATTAATCTCCTAAGAAATGAAAATTTCCAGATGTACTTTTCCTATCCATTCTACATCTACCAAAATCAGCATTCAAAAAAATCTTTAAAACAAAATCATTTCTAGAAGTATAAAAGAGTCCTAAATCCATGGTTCCCTTTAAATAGAAAAAATTTATTTTTACTGTTTTTAAATAAGATTCCTTAGGATTGGATTGATATCTAGCACATAAGCATATTAAAAACATTAAGTCTGTATGACTAGCTGTCAAGTATAGTATGATATCTATCATACCTCTAAATAATATTTGATCTACTAGTTTCTCAGCTTCATCAAGATCAAGAGAATTTGAGTTACTGATTGCAGTACTTATAGTTTTAGTGTTTTCATATCCATAATTTTTTAGAATATCTTTAATATAGTTATTTTAAGATATATAAGTTCTTTCTACTTTTTATGAAATTTAAAAACCTAAGGAAAAATGTTAACTCACCCATCACACTCATTTCAAACTTAGATTTCATTAGTTTTGAAAACTAATTGGTTAAATATTACTGATTTGAACCAGATATAAGGTCATCAAAATAAATTTAAATAATCAAAAAAATCTAATATTTATTTTTAAAAAGTTTGGGATCATCAGTTCCCTTAACATAATTGTTGTGAAACAAAAATCATATAAGTCTATCATATCAAGATCTAGGGGCTTTCTTAAGTCTATATAAATCTTTTTTAAGTTTAAAAACATGTTCAAGATGTTTTGTGTCTTCAAAACAAGGAGGTTGTTCAACATAAACTTCCACTTGAACATATCCATTAAGAAAAAAACACTTTACATCCATTGGAAAAAGTTTGAAATTAAATAATGCTGCACAGGCAAGTAAAATATGAATAGATTCAAGTATAGCTACTAGAGCATAGGTTTCTGCATATTCTATTCCTTATTGTTGGTTGTATAATTTATCAACTAATCTACCTTTATTTTTTATAATGATTCCATTTTTGTCACACTTATTTTTGAAGACCCATTTTACTCCAATTACAGAAGTTTCCTGAGGTCTTTCAACCAAGGTCCAAACTTTGTTCCTTTCAAATTCATTTAGCTCATCTCGTATGGATTTAATCCAATCATCATCCCCTAAAGCTTCATCAGTTCTTTTTTGTTCTAATTGGGTAAGGAATGGTAGATTTTCTAATTTATTTCTTAAGGAACATCTAGTCTATACAGATTAATTTACATCACCAATGATACTATCACTAGGATGATTCTTAAGAAACAACTGATTTGGGTTTTGTAATAATTTTTCATCAGCATATGGTAGTAAATATTCTGGGGTAAATGCTTCAAAAATATTTTCTTGAACATTTTGCTTATCATACGGATATTCTATCAAGGTTTGATAATCATTTTTTTGAAAACACATCTGAAGATGAAGGTTTAGGTTTTTTAAAAACAAATGGATTAGTTTTATAAAATTTAGCATGTAGTGTTTCTTCAACAGTATGAGTATTTTTTTTAAAAACTCTATAAGCCTTAGAAGTTGTGGAGTAGCCTAAGAAAATTTCTTCTTCAGATTTGAGTTCGAATTTATGTAAATTATCTTCAGTATTCATAATGAATACTTTGAAACTAAATACATTAATGTAAGAAAGTCTAGTTTTTCTACCATTCCACAATTTTTAAAGAGTTTTATTAAGAAAAGGTCTAATAAAAACTCGATTTATAGTATAACAATCAGTACTTATAGCTTCATCCCAAAAGTGTTTAGCTATATAATATTGACTCAACATGGTTCTAGTTATTTCTTGAAGAATCCAATTTCTTCTTTCAACAACACCATTCTGTTGAGGATTTTTTGGAGCTGAGAAGTTATGAGTAATGCCTTTCTTACAATAAAATCTTTCAAAGTTTGAATTTTGAAATTCTCCTCCATCATCACAATGAATAGTTATCAATGGAAGGTTTTTCTCATTTTTAATTTGGGATCTAAAAATTTTGAAATAGGAAAAATCTTTGGACTTATATTTTAGAAAATAGACCCATGTAAATCTAGTGTAATCATCAATGAAGACAAATACATAATATTTGCCTCCAATGCTTCCAGTTTTTACTGGGCCAAAAAGTTTCATATGCACTAACTGTAATGCATTAGAAGTTGATATTTCACCGATTGATTTAAAACTTGATTTATGTTTCTTGCTATATTGACAAGGATCACAGACTTTTGACTAATCAAATCTAAGCTCTGGTATATCCTTAAAAACACTTTTCTTTGAGAGTTTGCATAGGTTCCTAAGGTTATAGTGTCTTGGAATTCTATTCCATAACCAATATTTATCTTCCATTTCACTAAGAAAAGGTAAATCTTGGCTCCTAATGTATTCTAAGTTTAGTGTGTATACATTTTCTTTCCTATGGGAAGAAAGAATAAACTCTTCTTTGGAATTGTGTACTAAGCATTTGTAATTCCTAAAATTCACAAGGTAAAATTCATCACATAATTGAATTATGCTAATGAGGTTGTGTTTAGGACCCTAAAAAAATAATACATTTGAAATTAATGTTTTTCTAAGAAGAACAATTTTACCTATACCAACAATATCTCTTTGAGAATTACCTCTAAAAGTTACTTTTTCTCATTTTGTCTTGATAATCTTTTCAAATGAATTTTTATTACCAATCATATTCTTGGAACATACATTATCCATGTACCATGAACTCCTATTGGTACTTTCTTTGTTTTCCTGAGAATAAAAGAATTAGACTTTCGGAATACAAACATGCTTAGATCTAGAAATTTCAGAAAGTAAAAATTTAGGTATCCACATTTTCTTAGAAAAATAAGCTTTATGAAAACCTAAAGGCTAGATTTTATTTAAAGAAAAAAAATTCACCCACTGTCCACCACACTAACATTTAGTGCAGAACAGAGAACTTTGAGGAACAAAATAGTTATTACTAAAAACTGGTTTAGAATGCGTATAACCAAATCTAGAACGATTTATTATAGGTCGGATTTGGGAATACATCTTGTCAAAGTTTTCCTTTCAAGAGGTAAAATTTGACAAACACATCCTCAAGGAAAATATTTCTGACTTTATATTTATAATGAAGTTTTTATCTTCAAAAACATTATTTTTAGAACTAGAGGTAGTCTAAAAAAATTCTTAGAAATTAAATTTTCAAGATCCTTATAAAGTTTATCCTTATCAGAATTAACTTCTTTAAAGTTTTTGTAAATACTATTAAAATAAAAAGTATTCTTGTTATGATATTTAGAATGATCTGATACTTATTTAGTTAAAACTAAAATTCTATAATTTTACTTATCAATATTTTTCTCGAATTTATAATATTCATTCTCAAAAAGTTTAGAAAACCTAGACACTTATTCATAAGAAGTTAAAGAGTTATATTCATTAAAATAAGATTCTTCATTTTAAGACTCATAATATTTATCATCAGTGTAATTTTCATTCAAAGATACATTAGTGATAGATTCAGCATTGTGTACCTTATCCATTTGACAATGATTTTCAATGGGTAGTTTGGCTTGTAGACAATGATTCTTCTAACCAAAAGATTCATACTCTGAGGATTCATATGAAGAATCTCTACCACTAGAACTCCATGTGTCACATTCATTTAATAATTTATTATCTTTATCCTTGTATTACTTCATTCTATTCCTCTAAGAATTTTTTTCCATTCTATCCTTTTTTAAGCATAAGACAATCTGGCCTTATATTCCTTTCTCTTTTTCATTCATAGCAAGTGACTTCTGAGCCTTTCTTGTATTTTCTTTATTTATTCTTATATCTATACTAGAATTCTTTCTTTCCAACTATCTTGTTCATCCTTCGAGTAAGATTAGCTAGCTCATTTTCAGACAGCTCACTTTCACTAGACTCAAATAAAATATTGACTTTCTTAGACTTTGATATTGTAACTCTTTTAGGAGTCTTTACTTTAGTAGTAGTAAAGGTTACAGATCCATTGTAATTATTATTCTTATTCGTATCATCATCTCTTTTTATTCTTGTCTCATGTTGAAGAAGTGTTCCAAAAATCTCATCAAGAGTGATTTGAAACACTTTTCTATTCTCTTCAATAGTTGTACTTTTGGATTTCCACTCATTAGGAATAATATTAATAATATTTTCCACTAGATTCCCATCATCAAGACCTTTCTCTCCCGTAGATTGTAAACTGTTGAAAATAGTCATAAATCTTTGTTGCACTTTGCAAACTGGTTCCCCATAGGGAAATAGAAATCCATGATACTCTGCTCTTAACATATCTCTTCTAGTTTATATGAATTTGGATGTACCAAAATATGTAACCTCAAGTTTCTTCAAAATACAGTTGGTATCTTCACAATAAGAAATTTAACTGTATATATTCCAAGTCATATAACATAAAAAATTATTGTATACCTTGTAATTTAGTTGATATTCTGATTTTTCTGGATTGGTAATGGTTTTCAAATCCATTTCAAGAATCTTGTAATCTCTAGTAAGCATAAAAAAGTTGTCTACTACAGTATTAATAACAAATGTCTTCATTCAATCTCTCTAATACTCATAATCATTCCCATCAAATATAGGTGATATAGTAGGATTTAGATTGTTAATAAAACCAACATTCATTCCTACCATTCTAAAAGAAAATATTTTTCTATAGAACTTGTTAATAGAAAAAGGTTTGTAAATAAAGATAAAAATATCTAAGAAAAATTTAAGAAAGAAATTTTAATCAAGAAGATATAAAACATTGAAAACTTGATCAAGAAAACATATATTTGAATATAAGTATTTCAGATACCTCCTCTGATACAAATTGTATGATCAAAATAATGATGTAGATTCTCAATTACAAGAGGGGTGAATTGTAAGTTTAAGAACTTTCATTTTTAACCTTATGGAAAACTATTTTTAACAATGTTAAACAAGTTAAATTCACAAGACCTCTTATAGTTCTACTGAACAAACTTTCTAGGTTCTAGAAATATTGTTCTGGAAATGAAACTCAAGGAATGCTTATAAGGAAAATATTCTACCTTAAAGTATAGAGAATCTTACTTATCATAGTATACAAAATTACAATAAAGTATAAGAAGGTTATACATTATTCCTTTATCAAATTATAGTAGGAATAATCTTGAAACAAAAAAGTAATAAGTATAAAATCTTTTAACCTAAATATTAGGTTATCCAACAACCTTGTATAAAGGTCCTTTAATTTATACATTCAAGAAAGTATGTCTTACCCACACAAGGGTAAGCCCTAGATAGGAATATCAGAATCTGTCTTGTTATACCTGCAAGCACTCGAACTTTAAGGTAGTTGGCACCTCTATCTTTCTACACCCAGAAGTCCTAGAACATTAAGGTAGTAGGCGCCCCTATCTTCCTATCCCCGGAATTCCTCGATTATACATAGAAACAATCAGATTCGCACGAAGAAAGCTGAACAAGATGTTCAATACGCACAAAGCATTAGAGTTTCTCTCTCTAGAAATCACTTTAGTAGTATGCAATCTCTAGAGTGACCAATAGTGTTGTGAGATCATTCAAACGAGATCCTATTTATATTCACTTCTCCAATGATCGGATCCCTCCTCCAACTGTTATATTTTTCCTTGATTTTCAAAGGGGCATGTACACGTGTCACTCAAACAATGGTCAGTTAGAAATAGATTGTATGAAATCATTTCATAAAAAGAGTAAGAAAAATGAATAAGGTTAACCAAGTTTATTTTTCATAGTCTAAGGAAAAATAAAATTCAAAATCTAACCAAATAAATATTCAGAGTCTATAAGATATGGATATTCAGATTCTATTTTTCAAAGAGTTTGGAATCATGAATTCTATAGATTCTGGATTCTGAATTATGAGGAATTTAGAGTCTTAATTCTAAGGAATTCAGAGTCTGAATTATAGAGAATTCAGAGTCTGAATTTTAGAGAATTGGGAGTTAGAACTTCAGAGAATTTGGAGTCTGAATTTTAGAGAATTTAGAGTCTGGTTTTCATAGAATTTGGAATCTAAATTTTAGAGAATTCAGAACCTGGAAATATAATACTCTATATCCAAGGAAATGTAAGACTATGAGCTTTTAGATGTGAAACCAAATTTTTTCCTTAGTAATAAAATGATTTAGATTTACATATATTATAAAATGAACAATGGAAACAAGGTAAGGGAAAAAAATTCCTTAGAGAATGAAAATTTTCCTTATTAAGATAATCCTTAGGGAAAAACTATTTGTCTTATGATAAAGTGTTTGTAATAAAGTGTTTTTCATATTGATGTGTGTTCAATTCGTACATTTCATAAATGACTTGTGGATCATTTTCCTAAATTTTGAAAAAAAAAATGATCTTGTTTTCACAGTTTTGATTATGTGACACGTGTTTAGAACTAATGTGTAAATTTAACAAAATAAGTATAATATAAAAATGATATGGAAATTAACTAAAAAAATTAGATAAAATGATGATAAAATTAACTAAATAAGTAATTGTATGTCACATATTCATGACGTCTATATACATTCTAACACCATCTATTATGTTCATTATTTTCAAATCAAATTGATTTCCTTGATTATACTTCTCCTTGAAAAACAGATCAAAAATACTATAGAATAATTCTGATACTAATGCTTCAAAACCCAAATATATTTCTAAGGTCATATATTATACTTGATCACACACATAGTAGGTAATAACCTAAATTTGATGTCATAAAACATTACGACACCATGTACACTACCAATTCATCTCTAAACAAATTTACTTCTTCTTTTGAGTATGAATGTTTTCACTGATCTTGGTATTTCTAAGAAAATTTTGAAAAAAAAATGATTAAGACATGTTTTTAATTAAATTTTAATTAACATCGGAAATTACCTTCTCAGGGATACTAATATTTTCATGGTTTATAATACCATTCATTAATTTTCAAACATAACATCCAAAATCATTGGTATTATATTACTTTGGAAACTCTAAAAACATTGACAAAAATAAGTAATTTTTTTAATATGTTTTAATAGTTAAATATTTCTATATATACCCTAATTTTTTTAATGTAAAGTAATTCAAATTCTTCTTATATTCATTAAATGACTTAATACCATGATTTATCCTATATTTAGTGATCACCCTATCATAAAAAATCATATTAAAACATAGACTGAATCATATAATTCCGATTTTATCTATAAAATTTACATTGTAGTGAATTACAAATTCAATATACACATCATGTGTGGATAGTTTTTTGGATATACATTCATTGGATACAAAAAATAAATATTTGGGTTATCCATATTGATCACGATCATCATCCATTGATTCTAAAAAACAAAAATGAATAAATAATGAAAAAAAATAACAATATATTTTATATGATTAGATTGAAAAGGTTTAACCCTATATTGTTGGAATTAAAAGGAGTTTTTTACCTCTTATTTTATTCTCAAATTCTTATTTTATATTATATTTTTTCTTATAAATTTATTCCAACTCCATATAAATTTTTTTCATAGAAATGATACATTGATTAATGAATCCAAATTGTGCTTCGCACGGTTTTTCCTTTATATAGTAGTAATATAAACATCTGTAGAAAATATTAATAGTTATTAACATTAATGGACATATTATATTATTTTTTGGACATAATTTCTATGAAAATATACATTATGTATGTATTCACAATTGATACTCCTGACCATTAAAACTTTTGAATCCCATTTATACTCTCGATACCAACCACATTCATAATGAAAGTTCCAAAAATTTCTTTTTAATATGGAATGTAGGAAATATATTCATTTTTATATATGGTTTCTTCCTAATGTTATAATGATAATATATGCTTCAGTGGAAATCATGGGGAGAAGGCACTCTTGGAAGGTTTTTTGGTTTTCTTGGTTGATTCACTAGATTATCTTGATCTGAACTTCCATTTCCCAATCGTTTTATCCATATGTAATACTATACTTCACTTCAAAACATTTTTCATCAATTTTTACATGTCTTTAATTTGAAAAAAAAATTGTTAAGGACATACCTCATTTATCTTTATAAGATTAGATATCCATGCTATGAAGGTTCCAATACCATCATTGACTATTGTAATATATGGATCATCAAGTGGAATAGGCAACTCGGTGATCAAATCTTGAGCGACCTCAATCCCCACTCTCATGTGATATTTTAGGAGTTATTTATTTTGTATCTTGTATCCTGAGATATGATACATTGTACCCATAACAAGAAGGTGTTAAATGGGTGTTGATTGATAAAAATAATATACAACTTTTCCCTATAGAATTTTAGAAATACAAAGTTATTGTATGTTATTTTATTCACATTTAGGAATAAGAGTAATGAAAACATTGATTACCTTGGGTATGGTATGTGGTTGAGGGGGATGAATTACCTCAAAGATAGTGGGGTCATTTAGTTGTTCATGTGATGATCTTTATTCCACTACTGATTTTCTCTATCCTTTTTCATGTATTGGTCTTCCAAACTAGACTGGACAATAATATCTGATAAAGAATCTATTTCTTCCTACAATCCATTCATCATATTATATGTATCATCTTGTGGTTTTATCTTCTTGAAATATGTTCCAGGAGACACTCCAAAACCTATACCTCTAACACAACCATATTGTTTCGGCCACTTCAAATCTACTTAAAGTAGTTTTTTCCTCTAGTACAATCGATGCCAATTCTTATGTCTAAACTGTATAAAAAAATATGGTCACAAATAGATATTTTTATTTAATACTATTATAAATCATAAAAAAATACTATTATTTCATACTTACACATGTTTCTCATACTAATTTTGTGTTTTCATCAACTGGTTTACCCTCATTATTTACGTGAGCCTCCTTCCATAGCAAATAACATGGGATGAAAGTGGGTTTAGATTTTGATCCATAAACCTGAATATAAACAAAGGAACATATTTTGTTTCATATAACATAAAAATTTTATTTTTGATTTAAAATATATACCAATTTATTCTCTAGTGAATTGTACTCCATCCTTACTTTGTGATTGGGGTACATTGGTTTTGATACACGTTCTTTATTTTCAGCACTCCATTTGTATTTCATAAATTAACAATTTTGAATCAAATTGGATAAAATAAATAATTTAAAATAATATATTATAAACTACAACGCACCTAAAATTATTTCTCATTGTGATAATAGATTAAAGGATTCCATGTTTCCTTCTTTATAATGTGTGCATAAGTAACTTGTGGGTGTGGATTTACTTTTCTCTCAGAATCCCTAAGATGCAACTAAGTAAGAAGAGTCTGAAAGCCTCTATTAGATTTTTCACAGGCTATTAAGAAATATTTATTTTTGAAATTGTCTAAAATAAAATAACACTTCAAGAAACAATGAAAATTAAATCAATGTTTCATTATATAATTTTCTGGTAAAATAGAGAAAGGTTATCATAACATTTCCTTTATATCTACCCATGGGGTTTCCATCATTGTGGAATGGAAATTTTTCCATGACTCTATATCAATCGACACATTCATCCTTATTGTGACCCTAATATAACTAATGAACATTAACTTTTTGGGGTCAACAGGTTGTCCCTGTTGATTCCATCCAACCTCAAATTTTATACCCTTATTGTTTCCTTGATAATTTTAGTCCACACTATGATACTGCATCATTATTTTTTTATCAACATGTTGTTGATCCCGTAATAATTCAATATATTTAGCATAAACCACCTACGATTACCTGATATTGGTAATATCAACATGTGAAAAAGACATTGTTTTCATGAGTATTCAAGAATTTAATTAAGATTACATTAATACAGTATAGAATACATAATATTATGAGGAAAATCATAGTATATTAAAAAACACTTTAACCTACTCATTGAACCCTCTTGCATTTTTTAATGGTTGAAGATATTTTTATCCTCTATTAAGAATCTAAATCCCCTCTATGTGGTCCCCTATAACATGTAAGACATTTTCTACATTGGTACCTCCATAAACTGATTATGATCTCCCAATGAAAGCGTCATCCTAGATTGAATTTTCATCTGACCGTACAGTTGTTTTAGTATCCAAAAATATAATCTACCAATTCTTATTTTTTGGATTTAATAAATAAAATAATTCAATTTCTTTTGATGCCATTATGAACATATCATCATTTTCCCCTTATAAATTGAAATCCACCTTCACAAAGCCCATTTCATCAACTTTAACTTCACTCCAATTGTCACCCCATTTGAAATGGAAAAACATAACTTGAAATGTTATATAATCCAACTTTTATATCTGTTCGATAATGCCAAAAGATGACATAATTGAAAAAATTGTATTTCTATCCTTGGAACCAGATATGTTCATCACTTCCTCCACAAGTGTAACTCCACTATTTTTACTCTAATGTATTAATCATGTTATTTTTTATATAATATATAACCATTGATTACAAAATCAGTGTAATATATAACATTTTCATTTCATTCCCTGGATAGCCATCGAAGTAGTTTGGTAACTGAATTTGTTGTTTTAGATAAATCCTTATAAATAGGATCTCGGAACCATCCTATATGATATTCACAACTGGAAATTTAGGCTATAGCCACAGTTTCAAACCGTGGCTATAAGTCCCAAAGTGGTGGCTATTAGTTATAGTCATGTTTCAACGAATCATGGCTAGTAATGGCATGGCTATAGGGCAAGACCTATATCCACGGTTTCAAACCATTGAAAAATCTCTATATCCATGGTTTGAACCGTGGCTATAGGGTTGTGCCACGGTTTGAAACTGTGGCAGAACATTAAGCCGCACAAAGCCTATAGCCATGGTTCAAAACCATGGATATATAGATTTATCCACGATTAAAAATTGTGGCTTTATTCCTAGAGCCACACTTTAAAACCATGTATCTAGGGCTTCACATTTCATAAACCCCCCCCCCCCCCCCCCGCACCCCTGGGCACCCCCTTGCACCCCCTGCACCCCCATGCCCCCTAGATAGCCCTTTCACCCCTTGGACAGCCCTTGAACCCCCCTAGACATCCCCCTTGCACCCCCAAAGACAGCCCTTGCACCCCCTGGACTTCCCCCCCCCTACACCCCCAGGCCCCCCGGGACAGCCCCCTTTACACCCCCCTGGACAGCCCTTGCACCCCTTGGACATCCCGTTCACCACCCAAGAGAGCCCCCTTGCACCCCCTGGACATCCCTTGAACCCCCCTGGAAAGCCCTTGCACCCCCTGGACAACCCCCCTATACCCCCTTGCCCCCCCTAGATAGCCCCCTTGCCCCCCCCCCACTCCTATAGCATCCCACCACCCCACCCCCTCCCTATAGCCCCCACCACCCCACCCCCTCCCTATAGCCCCCCCCCCCCCACCTGGGCAGACCCCCCTGGACAGCCCCCTTGCCCCCCCCCCACTCCTGTAGTAGCCCACCCCCTCCCTGCAGCCCCCCACCCCCTCGTGTAGACCCCCCAGCACACCCCCACCCCACCTTGCACACCCTCCATATATAGCCCCCTTGCACCCCCTGGATAGCCCTTGCACCCCCTGGATAGCCCCTTTCACCCCCCAAGATAGCCCTTTCACCCCCTGGACATCCCCCCTGCACCCCAATTCCCCCCTAGACAACCCCCTTGCACCCCCCCCCCCCCAACTCCTCCAGTAGCCCACAAACCCACCCATCTCCCTACACCCACCCCCCACCCCACCTTGCACACCCCCTATGAGTCAAAAAAAATATTTAGAGATGATCATGGTGTCTCAAATGAGAGAATAATGGGTAAGGATTAAAATGAAAAACATAAATTAAATAATGTCAAACAATCTATACAAGCATAAACTACCACTGTGAGTTTTCGTAGACAGCGCACCTCTATTGGAGGGGTTTTATTACAAAACCACGACTTGTTTATCAAATGAAACAATTATTTTAACAAACACTTGATCAAGAGTTTCAATTTAATATAAATAAGTAGAATCAAGAAGGAAGCTAAATGCAATTTAAAAAATTCTTGAATGAAAGAGGCTAGTAGATGGCTCACTGCCAGCTGTGTTGGAGGGTCCACCTCAGTTGCTTCCCTCTTCCTAAGCTAGGAATAAACCTTCCATGTTCCAGGAGAAGCATGTGTTATATCATCATGTTAAAAATAAAATCCCACATGAGGAGGGAATAAATAAATCCATGTTTCCCAAGGCTGCTTCAAAATCCAAAAGTGCATGCATGAAGAGTCCATCTAGACTTGGAGCTAAATTGGAAAGTAAAAACTGGTTGAGAAAATTTTCTCAACCCAACATCTCACATTGATGAGAAAGTAAATCCACATTAATCACTAATTATTTATTATTTTTGTGTTATTATTGTGTCATAAAATTCAGGTAATTGAAAGTGAAACTAGTTCTCAGGAGGAGAGCAAATGAAGGGAAGTAAGCTGGAATAACTATTCCAGATCTGAAAAAAAAGTCACCATATTGGTATGATTTATCAAATGGAATTCAAAATAACATCATAAGGAAAGATCTTTCATGATAGATTGAAGATAGTATGTATCCTCAATGGGGAGATGAGTGGAGAAGATCCTTGAGAAGCTTCCAGACTTATTTATTACATGCAAATCTAGAATTTATGGAAAGTGCTTGAAAAAATCATTGATGAGGTATGCATTTCTCTCATCCCTGTTAATGACCAAATAAAGTCTGATATTACAGGAGAGAAATTGAATTAATCAGTTACAAGAAGTTGAGGAAATTTTAGATCTCAAGGCTGATTTATAAAACCTACTACATGTACTTGAATGTTTTCAACATGTGTATTGATATGAGTGCAAGTTCTCATGTTGTAATTCCAAAAAGAGTGAAGATAGCAATTGACATCATTTGCTTTCAAATTGAGGACATCTAAACAGCTCCTAAATGAGTCATGAGAATTAGAATAAGTTGGTATCATGTTCAGTTTGTTAATGGGACATCTTTGTTTTCTAAATCAAACCCTCATATTTCTTACAACAAACATGGATCACATAGACTATGAATAGAATGAATGATGGCGCATTATTTAATAATTAAATGATACCATCCTCTTTCATGAACTTTGTATTTATTTTCAATAAGGGTAGAAAATAAAATAAGAGAATTCAATAAGAAAAATAGGAGAGAAGAAAATTAAATAACGTCTTGACATACCAATTGCTAGATTGGTATTGACAATAAACAGAAAGTGAAAGATTGTTAAATCCACATTTTGTTTGTGTCATAGTTGTTTTCAATGAGGAAGACAAGTTGTTTCATGCCAATATGTAGATGATAAATGGATTTCAAGTTAGTTGGAGTACCCAAGCATATTGATGAGACAATTAGGAGCTGGACAGCTTAGAAGGGAGTTGGAAGTTCCCAAGATTGTTGAGAAGGAATATGAAGTTCCCAAGAAAAGGTGTTAGTATGTGAATCTTATATGAGGCTTGAAGAATTATCCTGAATCTTGGAAGTGATGTAATCTGTCACCACTGATTATGTAACAAATAAATGAACAAAATAAGGAAGTGTATCCATTAGATTTACAATATGACAAAGATGATTGTTGATGTGAGTTTTTATGACAAAGAATGTGGAAGTTCATGGAGCTGATGTGAAAAATATATTGGAGGTCATTTGATAACCTAAAGTAGGTGAACACATAGCATATGTTTGAAGATCCATTCACATGGAAATGATGGTTTGAAGATGTTGGTGGTGGTGATTAATATACAGATTTAGCTCAAGAAAATTTGAGAATATCCACAAGTATTTGGCCCAAACGGATCGGGATACACCAATCCAACAATCTCCCTTGTTGCATCCCTTGATGAGAAGGAGTTTAAGAGTAACCTTTTTTCTCTAAATCTTGAGAGTTTGGTTGGTCCTGATGGGTTCAAAATTAATTATTTATGTTCTACTGGGACATATTTCGTGACGATCTCCTTAACACTATGAGGGAGTTCTTTAACCATGCCTCAATTCCCTATAGAATCAACTCCAATTTTATTTACCTAATACCAAAGAAGGAAAATGTTGTGGATGTAAAGGATTTCATCCCTATTTCTATTGGTAATACTTTTCCAAAAATCATTAGAAAAATTATTACTATAAGGTTAGGTCCCATTACTCGTGGGATTTTCTCTTCAAATCAGCCCCTCGGACAGCCCTTGGACACCCTCCCTGGATAGCCCCCCAAGACACCCCACCTCCACCTTGACCCCTACCATACAGACCCCCTGAACCCCCCCCCCCAGATAGCCCTTGGACACCCCCCTGGACAGCCCCTCCTAGACACCCCACCTGCACCCTCCCCCCAACCCTATAGACCCCCCAGCAACCCCCCCCCCCCCCCCCCGGACATCCCTTAGACACCCCCCCCCCTAGATAGCCCCTCCTAGACTCCCCACCTACACCCTCCCCCTGCCCTGCAGACCCCCTGGCACCCCCCCCCCCCCAGGCAGCCCTTGGACACCCCATCTCAACAACCCCTCCTAGAAAACTCTATAGCCATTATTACCATCAATTCATTATGAAATAATGATAAATGAACAATGCCTTGAAACTTTTCCAAGAATAGTCTTTGTCTGGCTTAGTCTGAATAATATACTTCCACCACTGATAACTCGGACCCACTAGTAGGATGGTTACAAAAATAACCTTAAGAGACTCATAAATCTAAATCTGGATAAAAATATCCTCAACCATCAGTACCAAAACAAATTCATCCTATGAATTTTTTTTACCCATGAATTATTGTGGGGATACCATCTTGATTCTGGGGTTCCTAGGTGTGCCTTCAAGATCGATTTATTCAAGGATTTGGATTCGGTCAGGTGGGACTTCTTATGGGATTCTTTGGATCTACTCAGCTTTCTAGCTAGGTTCTCATATTGGGTTAAAAGATGTGTCTCTACCCCATTGTTCTCAGTGAACATTAATGGCAGTTTACATGGCTACTTTTTGGGGAAAAGAGGGATCAGGAAAGGGGATCCTCTTTCACCTTTCCTTTTTGTGATTTTCATGGAGTTTTTCTCACACATCCTAGAATGTAGAAGGATGGGGGCTATTGCGGGCTGGAATGGCTAGTGCGGGTGGGAAGGAAGGTAGCAGGGGAATGTAAGGGGGCTGGTGCAGGTTGGAATAGGTGGCATGGGGATAGTGTGGGATGGATTGCAGGTGGATGGGGTCTATTGGGCATTTGGCAGGGGATAGTGCGGGCTGGGATATAAGAGGTCGGAGGTTGGTGAAGGTTTCAACTGGTGGATGGGGCTATTTTTCAAGTGGCAGAGGGCTGGCATGAGTGTTTTGCAGGAGGCTGGGGGGTGGTGGTTGTGGTGGTGGCTGGTGCGGGCTGGATTGCAGCTGGTTGGGGGCTGGTGTGGGCTCGAATTCAGGTGGAAGGGGGATGGAATGCTGGTGGAAGGGGGCTGGTTGCAGGTGCTAGGGGAATGGTGTGGGCTAATTCAAAGGTGGCAGGGGGGGCTCTTGTAGGATAGAATGCTGGTGGCAGCAGGTTGAAATGTAGGTGCAAGGGGGCTGGTGTGGGTTGGATGTGGCTGGAGTAGGACCAAATCACGGCATTACCATGGCGTGACTGCGGCGTGACCACAGCGTGATCATGGCGTGACTGTGGCATGACCATAGCATGACTGCGGCGTGACTGTGGCGTGTTGGCCCAGTCTAGAAACATCTACGGGGTAGCATCTTTCGGCCCGGAGAGAAGGGAGTGGGAGGAGGAGGGGAAACATTCCATCTGTCACCCCACTGATAGAAATTGTGATTAGTCAAACTCAAAATTGATCACAAGACTAATGGAATACTATCACTGTGATCTGCCGTAGGGTTTCGTCCTGGAGGAGGGAAAAATCACGGCATTACCGCGGTGTGACTGTGGTGTGACTGCGGCGTGACCGCGGCATGACCGCAGTGTGACCGCAGTGTGTTGGTCTAGTCGAGCGACATCCGCGGGGTAATATCTTACGTCCAGGAGTGAAGGGAGCAGGAGGAGGCAGGGTAACATTTTGGTCATCGTCCCGCTAGCAGAAATTTTGATTAGTCAGTCTCAACATTGATCACAAGATTCATTGAACACTATCATTGTGAACTTTCTTGGGGTGTCATCCTGAAGTAGGTCCAAATCATGGTGTGACCACGGCATGTTGGCCCGGTCCCGCAACATATGCGGGGCAGCATCTTCCGGCCAGGAGCAAAGGGAGCGGGAGGAGGCAGGGCAACATTCTGGTCATTGCCCCACCGACAGAAATTGTGATTATTCGGTCTCAAAATTGATCACATGAGTCGTGGAATACTATCACTATGAACCACCGCGGGGTGTCATCCTAGAGCAGGACCAAATCACGGTGTGACCGCGGCGTGACAGCGGCACGACCGTGGTGTGTTGGTCCGATCCAGCGACATCCGTAGGGAAGCATCTTCCGACCAGGAGCGAAGGGAGCGGGAGGAGGCAGGGTAACATTATGACCATTTCCCCATCGGAAGATGATAGAACAGATCAACTATTTAATATGTTATAACAAGGGATCGCCATAGAGGTTTTTAGTGAGAAGCACAATGACATAATGTCTAAAGGGAAACACAATGGTGGAAAGGAATCATACACCCTACAAAAACCATTTACAAATTCATTCACTTTTCCTAAACCTGGAAATTTTATTTATAATATTCAAAGCATGAAAAGGAAAGTTTCATGGTCAAGGCATATGCCTACTCAGGCAATTTCATTTGAGTTAAATGAGCATGATAATCCAATTTATATTATTCAAAGATAACAAAAACTAACTATCCACAAAAGAAACACCAGCAAGAGGCATATGAAAGACTCAAACCAAATCTAAACATGATACAAATAACTATCACTACTCTTTGGTTTATAAGACAGTGGACCTCCGTTGGATGGGTTTTATTATAAAATCATGGAATTGCTTTATCACACAATTCATTTAATTATATTTAACATTTATTCTAAAACTCATTCAGCACAAATCAAATGCAATAATTTAAGCAACAAGATCAACATAACTATCACTGTGAGCTTTTGCAGACAGCGCGCCTCCGTTGGAGGGGTTTTATTATAAAAACAAGACTTAATTTATCAAATGAAAAAATTATATTAAAGAACACTTATTCAAGATATGAAATTAAATATAATTAAGTAAAATTAAGAAAGAATCTAAATTCAATTTAAAGAATTCTTGAATTAAAGAGGCTAAAAGAGGGATCTTACCTCAAAGTGGAACCAAACCATCCACTTCGGCTCTTGAAGCTTTCTAACTTAAAGTTGATTCTCCCCCACTGGGTATACGCACCTTCACACACATGCAAGGACACCTATCCCATATGCACACACCTGCATGTCCATGAGTATGTGCAAGGGGATCCTTGCACATATGCTTTTATGCATATACCAGCATCCACTAACCTGTGTATGCATTTATATATATATACATGGTCACACATAGCCCCATACATGCATAATCACTACCATGGTTGACTATACACATAACGAGGGAACCCACATACATATACTTTCTTACCTATGCACACGCAGGCGAGTCTCCCTTAACATGGCTACTCGAAACCAATGAGCAGGGATCAACGCACTACACAAAGGATATTAGTAACATTAAAAAATATAAAGGATTCTACATAACCAGGGAGAAACAAACCAACGGTATTAAAGCCTTACCTCGATTAGGAGAACCAAACCCACCCGAACCAACATGAAATGATCTGACACCCTACTGAAAACATAATATAGAGTCAAAAACACTGAAATCCCCCAAATACATGAGGTGCGAGACAAGTAGTAACCATATAATCTTACCTCAGATCAAAGCTGGCAAACTGAATCAATCTGAACCCCATTTTCCCCCCTTCACCCAATATAATCACCCTTTGTCCATAGAAAGAAGTAAAAGACCTAAGTGTCCAATGCAATAAAGAAAATAAAATAAAAACTAAACTAAAACATACTTGTCTCTTGTGACTATACACGTCACCGCCCGACATATAAGAACCGAAATGCCCCATGGGTCAAATCATGTTCCTGCAAGCAAGGGGGAAATCGATCCATGTTTCAAAATGATACTATCAAATAGTAAATTCCTATTAATTAACAATTATTCATCCTGTCAATTGTATATAATTTGTTTGGCTCAAGTTTCAGCTTAATTTGGTTTTGTTCGATACAAGTTTTTATCCCACCTGATAATAAAAGTTTCCTAGAGGACACAATTTCTAATGAAATAAAATATATCATAACAAAAAATGGATCCACACCTATGAAGAAGTTTGAAAATGATAATAAAGAATGTTTGATCATATAGTCTGATGTGTTATAAAAGGATAAACCAAAAAAATGAAAAACATTGAGAGTTCTCTAATTGCTCATGTGAATACGTAATTTTCAGACAATAATAAACATGTGAAAGAAGAGAAAAGTGGACATAATGGCCAATATTTTTAAAAGAAAAGGTGTTAAAGACATACCAATAATAACTAGTGCTATTATACAAAATCTGATTTTTTGCAACTAATATCAAGCCATTATTTAGTGAAAGAAATCGGTTGTAAATAGGAGGGAATATTTGGAGAAAACTAATCATGAAGAAATGGGGAGATATAGATGGATTGTAATGGTTATTCAACCTTATCTATGATTAAAGAAACCTATATAGACTAATTAGACCCCCTTTCCCCACCCCCCTTGCCTCACTTCCCCACTGCCCCACCCCCTCCCCCCTGCCCTGCAGACCCCATGCAGACCACCCCCTGCCACCATGCCCTTCAGACCTCCCCACTTTACCCTACCCCCTACACCCACCCCCTCCCCCTCCACTACCCTGCAGACCTCCCATGTCCTGAAGACCTCCCCCCTCCCCCTCCCCTACAGACATCCCCCATCCACCCTACCCCCTACCCCCTACCCTCATCCACCCTTCCCCCTACACCCTACCCCTCTCCAACTACCCCCTACCCCTGCCCCCTGCCCCCTTCCCCCCTCTACCCACTCCCTAAATCTTATAGAAGGGCCTCTATAATTGTTTTGTAATATGGGGAGGGATCACACATGTATGATTAAAGGAACCTCAAAAATCTAAAATAAGTTTACCTGAATGATCACTTGATTTATTGTGAGGTTCTTGGAAGATTCTGCATCACATCAGTTTAAGCATCAATTTAGGTTGAGAATAAATTATGGAGTGGTTTTTTTAGGGTATCCACAAGCAGATGAAAATTACCACTTGATGTTAACTTCAAAATCCCTTTGGTTGTGCCAGTAACAACATGGTGCAGTTCTTTACAATTCATAGAAGAGGGAATACATGAGGTGCATGAATTTTAATGATAGAGAGAGCATCTGTCCATAAAAAAAATTAATTCAAATTAAAAAATTATTTTAGTATTTTAAAACAGCTTAGTGTATTGTTCCTAGATAGAATAGAAGCATAAAAAATCTCTATATTAGATGAAATATGAGGGATGAATTTATACAAGATTCAATGACATCAACTTATAATAATAACATTGTCCACAACATCAATTCTACTTATGGGAAATAAGGCCTCCATGTCAAAAAAATATGAAATTTATGATATAAAATCAGAACTTGAACTAAAATTTTGTGTTATAAAAACTCATATAGAGAACCCCTATAATAGATATGTCTTATAAGTGAGACCACCTCATCAATATTAGTGAATAACATATTGGTTTCCTGAAACTTATGGTTCACTAACCTGCAATTAGAAATATAATGTCATGTTTTAATTTTTATCATTAAAAATACAAAATGATAAAATGATGTTATATTTCATTTTAAGAAATACTTTAGGAAAAAACACGGGGATGTGGCATTTGTTCAAAAATATAATATACCATCAAGATCAGCATATCAACCCATCTTATGATGATCAGATTTTAGTAAATCTGAATTTATTTAGTTAACAGCCAGTAGTTAACACCTTCAAATCTTGATATAAAACATAAACACTGTTCTAATCTATAGTTCAATGTCACAAGGCAGGTCATAGAGTATTGTTTTCATAGAGTATAATCTATTTTTAGGAATGCAGTTGTGAAGAAAATAAAAATCATGGAACTATAGTTAGATCTGTAATATTATCTTGATAACATCAAGGGGTGAAGTTATAGTCTGAGAAACGCCATCAGAAAAGGCCACTGACGTCGCAACAATAAATACATGGTTAATCTTGTTGGTATTCTCCGTATACTCCGTAGATTCCAAAACCTATGGATCAGCATTAACCATTTCTAAATTTAATGTTACTATCATCCAAAACAATTTAAAAATACTAAGAAAGAGGAATGATGATCAGGAAGAAGATATGACAATAATAAAGACAATAAATTGAATGAAATAAATCATACAGTGTGAAAATTGGAGGATGATTTGAGTGTCTCTTAGATCGGCTTATAGTGTTGATGGAGGTAGGGTTACTTAATTCCTTCGATGGAAGCATTAGCGGCAACACATTGTATGTGAGATATTTACCTAAATAGTCTGAAAAATGTCCATTATAGTGTGCACTAAATCACATCTTGGATAACAGTGACCTGGATCCTACACATTAAATGTATTTTACAGAAACCTTCAAATTAAATGGGAAATTTCTAACATACAATTTAAAGAGGAAGCTGGAAGACATAAAAAAAATTGAAAACAAAGTAGAAACATGAACCTGGATGTTTTTTTATGCTTCTAACAATAGTATGATTCGTTCTTCAACAGGTGCATGAGGTGTCGTCCAGATTTTTTCTGCCTAGAAAACACAAGAAAAATGTTTTTAAATATTAAAATAACTAAAATAAATAAAATAAAATAAAATGGAAAAGAACTTTTAGGTTTCAAACCCTGATCAGGGGCTATTGTTAACCTGTCCACAGTTAGACAGTTCCATCAGGTCAACCCTAGTCCATTTGTGGGTGTGGTCATCAAAGTAGGACCCACCTCATCTTGTTTCTATTGATTTTTTATTGTAGTTCCCCTTGAAATTCAACTTGAGTGAAGGAAATACAATTTCCATTAAGACCTCTCAGTATCTCTTCCCGATATGCACCCCCTTAGCATCAACTGGACTACTTAAGTGATAGTTCTCAAATAATAATCAACCTGAACCCAAATTTTTAATGGGATATAACATAGAAGCGGAGTCATGTATATAAGAGTACATAAAGAACAAATGTTAAAGCCATGAATTATTGGTCTAATACCATCCAAATAAGCATAATGAATGAATTGTTTAATCGTGAACCACAAACAAATAGTAAAAATGAAATATGGAAGATCAAATTTTTTAATCCAGATAATGGTATTTACATATTTATTAGGAATTTCAATATGGACAGCCATAAGAATGAATAATGAGAAAATACACCTTTCAACATTAAAATTTTAGTATGGTAATAAGAAATAAATGAACATGCCAAAATGTTACCTTCGAGCGGTAGGGCTAGTTAAGAGTACATTACCTTAAGAGTACATTGTCAAATATATTAGTCTTATGTATGGTAAAATTGACATCGTTGACCTGTCACCTTCCTTTTAGAATAGTAAGTAGTGGACATATTTTACCTATGATAGATGGTAGGATTGAAGGCTTCTTGTATTTATATAGCCCATCTATTACACTAATATTCTAAGCATCATTCCTCATTGATAACATAAAAAATAGAATTTTATCCTGAATGGAAAATGAATGTAAATAAATCAAAAGAAGAATATAAATAAAATGATATAAAAGAAAAGTATAAATTATTTTTCTATGTTATAAACTTTTTTCATTTGGTATATGCTGAGTTTTTGTATAACAACAACATTTAAGAATCTATAAATGAATTTATAAGAAAGTTCAAGATCCATATAGAAATAAAACTACATTATCTTGGTAATCCATAATTTCAATAATGAAAATTAAAAATTCATATTTAACACTTACCATAAATATATTAAATTAAAGGAACACTAAAACTAATTATCAAAATACAGACCTTTATATCCGATAATTTATGTTCATATACACACAAAGATGATCAAGATATTGAACCACACCAGAATACTAAGATTTTAAAATTTCTAATAAAATAAGAAGATTGGATGATCTTACATACAAAGCAGTCTAGGAATACCAGGTAAAACATTAAACTGAACCATCACTTATCCATTAAAAAACATGTTCTTCCATGTTATCTCATCTCCTGATGAACAAATGATTCAAAAAAACATGTATGGATTTACACATTAAACCATAATGAATAGAGGTAGATCCCAGAAAAATATTCTAGGAGAAGCTTGACAACAGATTGGGGTGGCCTCTCTTGAAAAGGAAATCAATCTACAAACCAGTTGAGTAAGATAATTGAAAATGATGATGAAAAAATACAATAGATGCTTCCAAGACGTGACTTTTCCTTCTCCAAACATCTTCAAACCTTCTTGAACCTGTTCTAAATCCAAAAAAATTATTTAATAAGTACATTAAACATCATAAAACATCCTAGGACACCAATACCAAATATTTTATTATCAATAATTCTTATATCACCATCACTGTGTATGGTTCCCTTATATGTTCAACATCATCACATCAATATGCCTTCAATTTCTACTCATACTCTACCCATGTGTTCTATAAATACAAGAGGAAGGGAGATCTAAAAAACCATCACATGAAATTCAAATAACAGTACAACCTTAAAATCAGAACATTGATGAAATAATGTGGTATAAAATACCTATGTTTGTTGGAAGCTAGGAGGAGGGCACCACGGTGATAGTTCATCGGAGAGTAGGGCGACATGGTGAGAGAGATCTCCGGGGAGGAGGGTGCCACTGTGAGAGAGGTCGTCGGGGGGAGGGCACCGCGGTGAGAGAGTTCATCGAAGATGAGGGCGCCATGGTGAGGAGAGGTCGGGAAGGAGAAGCCTTCAAGGAGGAGGGCGTCGAGGTGAGGATAAAACATTAGGGATGAGAAGTCATTGGGGGAGGAGGGTGTCATGATCATGCGAGGTCGGGGAGGAGGGTGACGCAGTCATGCGAGGTCGGGGAGGAGGGTGCCGCAGTCAAATGAGGTCAGGGAGGAGAACTAATCAGAAGGAGAAGAAGTCAGGAGTAGAATAAGTCGGGGAGAGCGTGATAGTAGTGAATCGGGGGACCCAGATACCAAATAGGAAAACACGTGGTATAGCCACGATTATCAAATTAAAGCATGGAAATTAGAAATATATAGCCACCGACCAATAAAACTGTGTCTATATGTCCATGGATATAGATTTAATTTCTATTAGTGATTGGTTATGTGTAATTGATATCCATCCTTTAGCCCTTGATGGATTCAAATATATAAGAATTTATTTATTGGATTCAGTGTATGGATCAACATCATTAATATTATGTAAAATGTAAAGGTGATATTTCTCCCGTTCTATAATGGTAATTGTAACAACATCTATTCCGAAAATCCCTTCACCCATAAGAGTCTGTTATGATGATACTTTGGGAGACTGATGTTATCAATATCTTGTAGTTAATCAGTACATAATTCAACATCATATTCAATAATATATCATTCTGTAATAAAACCTTTAGTAAGACTTCTATTCATGACAAACCCTTTCAAAATATTCATATGTCATTCAATGGGGTACGTCTCTCTGTAATGTATAGGACCACATATCTAAATCACTCCAACCAAGTGAACCACCGGGTGGGTCATTATATCAGAGAATAATGGTAGGAATAAAATCTCAAATTTACATAATATGACCGTAACCTCCTTATTCATGATTGGAAACTTTGTCAGGTCAATAACATTACTGCATATGGATTTGAAAAAGAATAAGAGTTTGGTTAATGTATTTCATACATTTTTAGGTAGAATACAATGTAATGTAACATGCATCAAATCTTGCATAAAAACAAGACAGTCGTGTGATTTTAGTCCCTGTATATTCAAATTATTCATTGAAAAAACATTCTTAATATTTTATGTATACCTCACTAGAACTTTTACACAATTAAGTAAAATGAAAAATTGCAATTTTTTCTATCTAGAAAGAGTGTAAGAAGATGGAGGAGGAAATTATTTCCCTTTACCCTTCACTGGTACCAAATCTTCCCTTATCCTCATGTAAATCATGTCCAACCTATCCTTGATGCCATATTTTTTTTATAGGCACATTTAATAATGTTAAAATAACACTATCAAATAATTTATTTCTACATGCATGACTTCAAGAAAATGTATGACATATATGAAATTCTAAGAAAATTGATCTCATTTTTCAAACTGATTTTTTATGGAATTCCAAAAATGGTTTACCAAAAATAGTTTCAATATTTTTTGTTTATTGAATAGTTAATCACCCATTAGTGGAGATGGTGTTGTACCTTGTTCGGTATTGACATCAAATGTTGTCATCCATGATCGATATTTATGGCTTCTAGGAAAATCTCTGATGTCCTAAAAATGCAGTCTTTGAGGAATGTTTCAACCAAATCGACTGTGTGCATTCTTCATAAATGGGACACCCAAACATTCCTTTAATTATATAGCCTGATAAATTTCCCTAAGATGAAAATATATTTATCATCCCATACAACATGACCCTCAATGTTAATTCTTCACTTCTATGAGCATCAAATATTGTAAAACCTATATCCCACATTAATTTTAGATCTTTGATCAATGGATCCTAATAGACATAAATATCACTACTAGGTTATTTTGGTACATATATAAGTTGATAAAACATAATGTATTTCCGCTTCATGCATAACCATGGCGGAAAGTTATAATTTACCAACATGACTAGACATGTACTATGTGTACTAATTTGTACACTAAAAAGATTTATTTCATCCCACTACTGCAAATATGGAATTTATCAGTGCTAAAAAATGGCATTAATAGTACTAGAAATGAACTCTTAATCGAGGTGAAGATAAAGGGGGTCCCTTTTATCAGTGCTGATAAAAACGTCATTTATCAAGGTTTTTTTAGGCGTTGATAAAAGACCCCTTTTATCAGGGATTTTTTCTAAGCGCTGATAAAAGTAAAAGAATTAAAGAAGTAAAAAAGAATTTATAAAATTATGGGATCTTTTAACAGATCTTGACCCCCCCCCCCCCCTTTATCAGCACTAGTCAGAGCCCCCTCCCTCTCACCGCACGCTGCACTTTCCCGCACAACCCCCTCCCACTTTCCTGCATGCCCCTACTTCCACCAGAACTTGAACCTGAGACATCCCCCAATGCGCACCTATACCTTTACCACTAAGACATTTAATTTTTTTCTCAATTTAATGATATATCTATTTATATATATATGTGTGTGTGTGTGTGTGTGTGGTTATATTTATTCGTATATTAATATAGATTCATATTAATATAAATATATTTAGTTATATTAATACATATATATATTTATTCATATATTCATATATTAATAAATATATATATTCGTATATTGATATATACTTATATCTGTTTATATATATATTTTTAGTTATAATTTTTTATCCATATATTCATTTGTATATTAATATATATTTATAAGATTAGTTTTAAATACATTTATAAAATATGTTTTTTATGTGTGTTTATAAATAAATAAATAAAAACATATATACAACACACAAACACACAAACACACACACACACACATATATATATATATATACGCATAAATACATATATATGTGTATCTAAAAACCCATAGAATGTTAAAATGACCGTAACTTCTAATCCAGAAGTCCATTTCAACTCTATAACTAGTAAAATCGAATAAAATGAAACAATATTAGATATGATATGTGGTACAGGCCTAGAGGACATCTAGATCGGAATTTATAGTTGTTTGAATGTAAAAAAATTGGGGTATCCCGACTAAAAACTCAGTTTTGGAGGCCTTCTAGGCCTTTTTTTGCCTTGAAAATGAGACAGAAGGTTCCCTTCAATTTCAGGCCAATAGAGCTCATCACAAGATTCTATTAGATTTGGTTTAGATCTCAAATGGACACCAAGGTCGAAATTTATAGTCGTTTGATGTTTGAGTTACATTTTCAACTTATTTTGGATCATTTATTTATTTTTATTTTTTCTGTATTCAAATTGTTATTGAATTATTATTAGTCAATGATAATTAGAAAATTATTAATTAATAACATTTCTAAAAATATTTTAAAGTCATTTTCACTTAATTTATTATAGATTAAATGTAATAGTCTATTTATACTAATCTAAAACATATTTAAAAATATATATTATATTTATATCAATATAAATATAATTATATATAAATATATTATTTTTCATGAAAAAATATTGTTTTTAAAATATACACTTTATTAGTGCTATGAAAAAGCACTGATAACCCCCCCCCCCTTTTGCACTACTAAAAAACACTGATAAAGGGGTCCCCTTTAACAGTGCTAAAAAAGCACTGATAAAGGGTGGCATTATGGAAACCCAATTTTGTGGTAGTGTTTGTAGATAACATAAGAGGAATGTTTCTCAACTCATTACCAAATTCAAGATACTCATAATCAATTGTCTTCCACTGAGGAGAGTCTACTAGATGACATGGTTTCCCATCTTTAATTCTTGTATCTGCATTCTATGTTCAATTGTCTTGATTCATATTTATTATATTGATTTGTGCTACACTTAGCAAATTTTATGAGTGATTTATGGTCCTTTTGAATCAATATGAAATCATTTGGACAAGAATGTATTTTTTAGATATCATGACCATTGAATGTTGCATTTATTTCGAATCATATGTTTGAAAAGGAAGTTAATTTTATTCAGGTATCATATCATTCAAGAGACAAAGTAGTTCTATAAATCTGATGTTTCTCTATCCACTTCTAGCTTTCAAATTATATAACTTCAATACTAGTGAAAATGTTGTGTATTTAGTACGACTAATATGCAATGGTCTCTTAGAAAAACTATTTAACTTCTAAAAAAACTTTGGAAAATCACAAAGGTTATCTTCAATTTCCATTTTCATTACTTCTATATGATCTCCATCATCATTTACATAGGTATTCATATCAAATGATCTATAAATTGCAGTATCATCCCAATTGGTGTGTATGCTCAGTTTTTCCCCATGTTTACTCCAAAATTTATAGATCTGGTCTATGTTGTGACAAATAAAATATTCTTCCAACTCTTATGGACTAATTTTTCTTTAATAAAAACTACTTAAACATAGAAGAATTATTTGAGAAGGGTTGTATGCATGCACTATTGAAAACATGATGAACTCTTTAACTCCGTATTCATACTCTTTTTTCATGTGATTAGTGTGAATCCATTTTTTATTCATATCCATCCAGTTAGGTTCATAAAATATTCATTTTTTAAAAAAATAAACATAATATATTCATAATCAAAGGTGAAATTTTTAGATAATTATAATAAGGGGAACCCAATATTTTATTATTTCAAATAATTTCAGTGTTCTTTGAAGGAAATGTGTAGTTTAATTTTAGAAAATAATTAATCCATCGGTGGTAGGTGTTATACTTTGAATTCATCCAAAATAATAACTGGTACCAACTGTGGGATGACTACTACTCATAGTAGTTCAAGAAACATAGGTGCATGTACAAAAGAGATGGGGGGTGAGTCTCAATAAACAAAATGAAATAATAACAATTCATGAGATGAAGCTGATAAGGATGATGGTTGTCTCCTTAAATTCAAATGCTCTTGGGATGGGAGTTAGGGGAGCACCATACAAAAAAAAATTAGTTTGTTGACTAAAGGTGAAAAAGTAGTAGAAATGGTCTAATCCCTATAAGGGGATCCTTGATTGGTTTGATCATGAGAAGGTTGAGTTGGATGATCTTACAATCACTCATGATGAGATAGCCATTGTAGTTTTAACATTTAAACAATGCCTTCAATTACTCCATGAAAGGGAAAAGTCTTTTGGTTTGAGGACTGAAATTTAGTGGTGCTTAGATTCATGTGAAAAAAAACAGTAATTATAGGATGGTTTCTATAACCTTTCTAGGTGGGATTACAAAAAGTGGGATTAGTTGATATTTCTTCATTTCTTCACTTGGTATGTGGTGGGTCAGGTGGTGTTTCATTGGCAGTCTGAGTGGAGCTTTAAAGGAGTGGGAATATTTAGGTTTCTATCACCTATTAGTGGAAAATTTTCACATATGATTAATTCAAGGATCTAGAAAAAGTAGCGATCAATTGAAATCATATGGTACATTTGACCACTGACAAGTATCATTCAACCCTTGATCCTTCTTTCCTTTAATTATGAAATATTACTAATGATTGGTACCCACTTCAAGCATAAATTTTTTATCTCTCAATTATTCCCATTTAACATGTTCTGATACACTTTACATCATAAATCAAGGGAATTTAAATCATTATTTCAAGTATAATTATAAAATATCTTATTAATAATGTCAATAAAATGGATTTCTTACTCAACTAAATCACTTACAGACATATATTAATCTAATAATCACTAATAAATGTGTTGGAAAACAAAATTTATTAAATGGTTTGAAGATGAATAATTAAATTTTATAGGAGGTGCTTAAGATTATTTATATTAAAAATATGTTATTTTTTCAAATAACTTTTTTTCTTAAGTATTATGAATTTTAAACATAATAAATTATATTTCTCATTTATGTGCTCATGGGTTGAAGTTATATTTGTTGTTAATTAATTGTTAATGTAAATTAAAGTCAATGTGTTTTAAATAAGAATTAATTTTACGTTGTAAATCATTATACATTCAATGGATTAATTATCTTATTTTTGGAAAAGGAATGTGGAAGATTTGGTTGCTTGGTGTCCATCCCTTCACATCAGATGACTAGTGAGATAGTTTGTATACTAAAGAGAAGTGTTGAAGATTAGAGAACTATCTATAGTTATAGAAAGAAGTTGGAAGATGATATGGCTATTGAACTATTCTAGATATCTTGTATAAGTTATATTTGAAAAGTTTTAAAAAGGTTTAATGATTGGTAGAATCAAGCTCCAGTTTTAAGGAAACCTTTCATGATTTACTTATCATATTAGATACAAAAATCATAGATCAATATCTCATACAGAAATAAAAAATTGGCCTTTAATAGCACTAAAAATTTCCTTTTTCACTTCTAGAGAATCGATGAGTACTAGAGAAATATTAAAATCCCAAGTCCTTTATCAATGCTAAAAAAGCATTGATAAAGGGGCATATTATAGTGTGACGTAACAGCACATTGCAGCACCAGTATAATGTGACGCAATAGCACACTACGAAAATAGTGTAGTGTTCTGTAATAGAACACCATAGTACCAAAAACTCTATGAAATCATAAAAATAATGTACGAATGTAGAATTTAAATGAAGAGAAAACAATCTAGACTGGTTTTCTTGGGTTTGGTGATGTGATGCACATTTTAAACTAAAATGATAATTATATATTAAAAAACACACTTGGAGTCATACCGGTCACACTGTGTGTTGAATTGAGGTGTGGATTATTATTACAATTCTCAAATAACTTATGGATCCTTTTCCGAAATTATAAAACAATATGAATGTGTGCTCGGTTTTGAGTACGTCACTTTTCTTTTTTACTAAAGTGTCATTTTAAACTGGAAACATGCACTATGACCCATACTAGTCACATAATGTGTTGGTTTGATGTGATACTAATTCCTACACATCATAAATTATTTATGAATCATTTTCATAAATTATAAAGACAATTCGAGTGTGTTTTTTCCGGTTTCAGTGAGTGACACTTTTTGAACTAAAATGTTGACTTTAAACTAATAACGGACACACTGAGTCATATAGGACACATCATGTATAGGATTGAGATTAAAATGATTCCTACATATCAAAAATTAATTTTTTATCATTTCCCTAAAGTATCAAAATAATCTGAATGTGTTTTTTCAGTTTTGAGTAGGTGAGTTGTCCTTTTTACAAAAATTGATGTCAATTTTAAATAAAAAGACACACTTAGAGTCATATAGGTCACACAATAGGTCATATTGAGGTGAGGCTAATTCTTAAAATCCAAAATGAATTATGGATAATTTTAATAAATTATCAAAACAATCCAAATGTTTTTACTCAGTTTTAAGTACATCACTTGTCTTTTTTACTAAAATGTCATTTTAAACTGGAAACACACTCTGTGACTCATAACAATTACATCATGTATCAGTTTGATGTGATACTGATTCCTACACATCAAAAATTAATTATGAATCAATTTATTAAATTATCAATAAAATCTGAGCATGTTTGTTCGGTTTTCAGTGAGTGACATTTTTTGAACTAAATTGTCAATTTTAAACTAATAATAGACACATTGAGTCATGCAGGGCACATCGTGTATCAGATTAAGGTGAAAATGTTTACTACAATTCACAAATAAATTATGTATTATTTACCTAAATTATCAAAACAATATGAAAGCATTTTCTCAGTTTTGAGTAGTTCAGTTGTCCTTTTTATTAAAATTGATGTCATTTGTAAATAAAAAACTCACCTGGAGTCATATCGGTCACATTGTGCATCAGATTGAGGTATGAATGATTCTTACACATCTAAAATGACTTATGGATTATTTTAATAATGTATCAAAACAATTTGAATGTATTTTCTTGGTTTTCAGTTGGTCAGTTGTCCATTTATTAAAATTGACGTCATTTTTAAGTAAAGAGACGTACTTGGAATCATATTGGTCGCACCATATGTCAGATTGAGGTATGGATGATTCCTACATGTCTCAAATGACTTATGTATCATTTTACTAAAGTATAAGAAAAATACAAATTTATTTTCATAGTTTTGAGTAAGTCACTTGTTTTCTTACTAAAATTACATTTTAAACTGAAAACATGCACTTTGACAAATACCGGTCACATAGTGTATCAGTTTTATATGGGATCAATTCATACATGTCACAAATGACTTAATAATATATTTCCTAAATTAATAAAAAAAATGAGTGTGTTTTCTATTTTTTCAGTGAGTGACATTTTTTGAACTAAACTGTTGATTTTAAACTGATAATGGACGCATTGAGTCGTAGTGGTCGCACCATGTGTCGAATTAAGGTGTATTTGATTCCTACACATCTAAAATTACTTGTGAATAATTTAACTAAAGTATAAAAACAATAATAATAGGTTTTCATGGTTTTTAGTATGTCAATTTCCCTTTTTATTTAAATTAATGTCAATTTTAAATAAAATAAGTAGTTAGAATCATAACTGTCACTTCGTGTGTTAGATTGAGGTGTGGCTAATTCCTACACATCCCAAAGACTCAAAATAATACTATCTTCCATTTTTACATGTTTCCATTATCTTTATATGTCGAACTGCCAACACTGTATATTGAATCGATGTTCTTAGCTGAAAAACCTTTCTCATTGTTGAAAGTTAGAAGAGTATAGGTTTCTAACAACGAGAAATGTTTTTCATATAATAACATAAAATCAATATTCATAGTTGAAAGTTCAAGAAATAAAGGCAATGAAAATGGAAAACATGGTAACATTGGAAGAAATAATCATTTTTACTCTTGTGTGACTTGTTAAAGATAGCTAAAAGCAGAATATGAATTCCCAAAAGATATGTGAAAAAAATAAATAAATATTAGATAAAAATGACAAGGAAATTAACATAAAAATAACAGATAAAATAATGAAAAAATTAATTAAATAAGTTGTAAGAATTCACCTTTTACTGATATTTGTATTCATTCTTGACTCATTTCCTTATATTCATTATCTCAGTTGTAGTCTCGAATTCTAATCCCTCACGAGCATGAGCATATTCGAACAAACCACCCCAAACTGAACAAAAGAATCCACTTATAGAATAAAACAATTATTATGTGAGTAATACTAAAAATAAATAAATTAAACATAAATATGAAAAAATATATTAATTCTATGAATAACAATTTTACTGTGAATACATTATTGACCACATGGATATATCAATGGTAAAGAAAGAATGATGATAAAAATGCAAATAGATCTCGTCAAAAAATAAATCAAAGAGTGAGGAGGATGAGGAGAAAATAAGATACATTAGATTGAATATTTGAATCATTTGATAGAAAGTAAAGTAATCCTATTAGGTTCATAAAATATTCATTTTGTATAATAAATAAATAAATGCACATAAGATATTCATTATCAATGGTGAATGTCTCCAATTTGTGAGAATTACATTGATGGTAATTAGAGATTCCAAAGGGCGGAACCAAAAGGCAATGTTAAAGAATGATATTTTTTATATGGATTAAATTAAAACATATATTTTTTTTATTATACACATGATGAAACAAATGAAGTGATTTTTAAGAAGTATTAATGAATGGGTTATCATTTCAAAGATGGTTATATTTTTATCAACTATAAGAAATACAAGAAATTCTGAAATCAATAAATAAAAGTTCATTGATGATTGAAACGTTTTAGTGAAAACTCGAAGGAGTAAGACTCTGCAAAAAAACCTCATTTTTTCCAAGTAAAGCGTAAATAATTTGGAGTGGCTTACAAGGATGATAATTGGATCAAATCTATGCATGAGGAGCTTGATCTGAATAAGAACAATGTGACATGAGGATCATGATCCAAATTAGAACAATGAAGGATTCTTATGGATAAAGATGTTTCATATATTGTTCCAAAAAATGTCCATTAGTTTAAAAATACATGAGTTTTTTAGTTAATTTTTTTTCCTAATTCTGTAAAACTATTAACATAAAAATTCATCGTAATGTATTATAATGAAACATGTGTTTATGTCATGTAATTGAGATAGTCACATTTGTGGGGCATCATATCACCACTAGAAAAACATAAAAATGGATTTAATTTTATGTTAGTAAATCATAAAATTAAATATAATTAAGAATACAAAGTAAATATATCATGTCATTAAATTATTAAATCCAAACTAATAAAGTTTACTTGAAATGGGATTCTAAAGGTTTAATGATTTTATCCATGAAAAATAAATTTTATTTCAGAAAAATAGATTTTATTAATCCTTTTTATTAAATTTACATCAATCAATGTTAATATTTAATTTTATCAAAAGTAGTTAAACATAGTGGTATAACATTTATTATTAAATAATTTAAAATATTCTTTAAAATTTAAATAATAGAAAATTTTTCTCGTTAAATAAGTTACTTTTCAAAGAAAATATCAAATTTAGAAAACATTTGATCAATCCTAAAGGATTGAGAATAATAAATTCTATAAAAAATGTACTCTTCTTATGCACAACGTAAGGAAATAATATTTTTTTTCTCAAAACACCATCATGATTAGGATTTTCCTTGAAAATGACTCATTCCAATTATTTATTTTCTGACTATATTTCAATAACCAAAATCAAAATATTAATTACATTTTATCTCAAAATTTGTTTTCCCTTTATAATAGAGTCCAAGGATTATAAATATCTTTGATTTTTATTTTTATATCATTTAAGTAATATTATTTAAATTAAAATTAAAATATCTCAAAAATTAAAACTGAAAACATTATATTTTTTCAAGATGTAGTTAAATAAATAAGACAACAAATCAAACATATATAATTTTTTTTCTCATCTGATTTTATAGATTCATCAGAATTATTTGATTTTTACATTTAATAAGTGACCCCTAAATCTATACCAAGCCTAATGAAATACTTAAAAGTAATCTTAAATAAATCCATTAATTTTACACCATAATTCAGTGCTCATTATCCTTGGAAAAAGTTTCATGAAAAAATCATTATATAGTTGTTACCATTGCTCAGATATTTCATCATCCATTTTTTGGAAACAACATCTAGAATTTCTTTTAAAATAGAAGGACATATCCATATATTTCAGTTCCTCCTCACTCAACCATCTCAGTTCTAATTGTTACATGACATAATATAAGACCCCAAGGATGTCAGATATTTCATCATCCAAGTGATTTGCAATGTAATATTCCAAACCAATGACAACACCAACCGCTATGTGGATGAATTTTTTAAAATTTTACTATTAAAAAGAGGTAGATGTAATGGAATATAGGTATTGAGAGCCTATTATACCTCACAACAACATGACCCAATATTGTGTTTAAGATATTTCAAGCTGCATAGTACCAATGTTGTCCCAAGGAGACCAACATGATATCGGGTAAGATGATACTTCAATATATATAAAAAACATGAATTTTGGGTTATTTTATTATAGGATAGTGATAGTAGAATTTTTGGGATACATGGATGTGGGATGAGAAGGTTCAGTGGATAACCGAGGTAAATTAGCAATATCAAAAAATATGGATTTCATTCGAGTCGTGGTTGCGTTCTACCATTGAATCAATTGAGACTTGGATTCGAGCCTTGGAATAACTGGATTCTTGATTCTAGCCTAGATTTGAGCTTGGATTTGACAATGAGGAGGGCCGGCAGCAGGTCACTTCCACAGAGAGCTTCAAATATCGTGAACCGGTTCACGATGGTTAGGATTCTTAAACTATATCGTGACACTTTTATCAGCCCTTCAAAAATAGCCCTGATAAAGATGCATTTTATCATCACTAAGTGAATAAGAACTAATAAAATGAATCTTTATCAGTGCTAAAAACACCAATAAAATGAATCTTTATCAGCGCCGATGTTTTAGGGATGATAAAGACTGATTTTATCATCTATTTTTTAGGGATGATAAATCTCTATGTTTATGAGCGCTAAAAAAGAACTGATAAATAATTATAATATTTTAAAAAAAAAATTAAAAAGTATAATTACTATATATAATTATAATACTTATAATAATAATTTTTATAAAATACTAATTTTATAATTCTTTGAATATATAATTATTTATTTATAATTATATAAATACTTTTTAAAAAATTATATTTATATCATTATATGTATTTATATAATTATATATATATAGTAAATATATTAATTATTTAAATAAATTTATTATAATTTTATATTTATTTATTTATAATTATAAATGTATAAAAATAGTAAATATACATGTATAAATATATTTATTTAAAATTTTTGTTTACAAATGTATTTTTAATATTATTAATGAATATTTAATCTTAAGTTTATACATGTTAAATATGAGTAAAATTGATTAATTAAAAATGAGTACAATATTAAAATTTTGGATAAGTTTAATTAATATAAATCATTAAAAAAGGATATATATTTAAATAAAGATGAATACATATTGAAAATATTAAAAAATAAGAAATAAATATATATATATAATAATTAATATAAATTGATTAAATTCCCAAAAAATATTTGTGTGTGTGTGTATCTATATAAAAATGCATTAATTATATATATATGAAATAAATATAATACGTTTGATCTATTTTAAAAATTGAAAAATCAAACGACGTTCAATTATATCCATTACTCGATGAAATATGTCTGTAATTTTAATTCATATTAATATTTAATTATAAACTATAATTCATTAAATATATTATTATTTAATGTAAAGCATAAATAATATTTTTTATAATATAAATCATATTTATATACATTAATATATGTCTATATATTTAATATATACGATTTATTAACATTATCAATAATCATCTAATTAATAAAATGTTTAATATTTTTCTCAAGTTACTTATTTTTAATTTTAATTTGTTTAATTTTCATTTTGTATATATCTATATATTTAAAACTTACTATTTATTAGTATTTATAATTTATATATAGTATAATCAATTTATTCATTTTTATCAATAATTATTTAATTAATAGGAATTATAATATATTTTTAATAATATCATTTTTTTATTTTCTATTTATTTAATTTTTTTTTATTTATTCGGACCTTTATCAGCACCAAAAAAATACTGATAAATGATTCCTTTATGAGCACTAAAAATATAGCGTTGATAAATGGTACCATTTATCAACGCTAAAAACAAAGCACTGATAAAGGGTACCATTTATCAGTGCTAAAAACGATGCACTGATAAAGGGATCCTTCATCAGTACTAAAAAAAAGAACTAATAAAGGTTTAAATTTATCAATGCTTTCTTTAGCGCTGATAAAGATGTCATTTATCAGCACTTTTTTCTAGAACTGATAAAAACTAACATTGTTAAATGTCTATTTTGTAGTAGTTCTAGATAAAGGTTCATTAAGGATGAAATTAGTGGAGGTAGTAAATGATATTGAAATAATCTATCTTGAGTATTTAATATGCCGCAAAGGGCATTGAAATAAGCTAAAATGTGTTTGGAATTATTTTGATAATTCCAAAAATTAGTGGAATATAATTTCATGTGAATTAAAGAGATTAATATGGGTCAGAATTGATTTGATGTGTTTCTGAATTAATATGATGAATTATGGAATTTATGAGCCTGAAGTATGAAAAATTCAAAAGACCTGAGTTGTGTAAAAATGAATCTAGAGCGATGTCAGCACAAACTATAATATGTGTAAGGATGAATTAATATGAATAAGCATAGATTCACTCTACATAAACATCATTCCTTCTCTATGTAAACATGACCTGGACCCATGTAAGGATGATTTTTTTTCTGCATATGGATTACTGAGGTTGTGGAAGCATCATTTGTCTACACATCAACAAGTTTATGGTTCATCTCTCATTTGTGTAAGCATAAATTCCTAAGTAATAATGAATTATTTACTACATAATCTTGAATTCTCATTGCATAAATATCACTCCTTATAATATGTAATCATTAGAACATAGAAAAAATTCAAGAATTCTACCAAATATAAAGAGAGTCTACAATTTTGAAAACTGATGAAGGGAATTAATTATAATGATTCCATAGCTATTATTATTTTTCCAAAACAACATGAAGCTTTTCTAATCCTTTCTACAAGAATGATTTTATGAATATGAAATGCGATGGAAGATGAGGAGATCAGTATTCTTTTTTTTTGAATTTCAAATGAGGATATTTGAAATTCAATATTAGTGATCAAAATGAAGATTAAATATAGATGATTACTAAGCTAATATTTAGTGTTTTAAATATCACAAAATATTTGTTTTTCTACCTAAATGAAAACAAATTGTGGAATGAGTCACTGCTTCCATGTATATATTCAAGATGAATCTATACAAGTTTCATGGGAAGCTCTCACGCCACAATGAGGAAGCTCCATGCTGCAAGCTGTCAAAAATGTAAATTTTATACAGATATAAAGAGTGAATTATTTATGGATATTAGGAAAATATTGTGAGAAGAAAGAAACCTAAGCTTGTTGTATAAAATCTAAAAAGACCATTCCGTCGAGATAAGAAGAAAGAAAAAGAATGGAAATCATGGGGAGAGTCCTATGTGACCGAGGCTTTCAAAATCAATAATACTTGAACGAGAAGGAGTAGATACCCTAAACGTGGAACCCACAAGAGCACTGAGCAATGAAAACAACGCACTGACGCACACTACGGAACCCGAACAAGAAATCAATGAGAAAGGGGGAGAAAAAATAAACTACCTTAGATTCGAGGCTTGATTCATCTGAGAGAAGGTTGAGGGGGAGTAACGACAGTAGTGTACTTATGCGACAGCTTGAGAGGCGTGGCTAAAATCAGTTCGGTTATAATTCTTTTAAAATGATTTAGGAGGTCTTATTAGCACTTCCAAAAAAGTGTTGATAAATATACCTTTTTTTATCAACGTTAAAATATTAAGTGCTGATAAAATATTTCTTTATCAGTGATAAAGAAGCACTAATAAAGGATTTTAAATTATAATTATAAATAAATATCATTGTAAATATATTTATAAATATGTGTCTATAATTATAAATTTATTTATATAATTATATATATTTATATAATTATAAATATATATATTTATTTATTTATTTAATAAAGATATTAAATATATTCATTATTTAGATATATTTGTTATAATTTTATAATTATTTAAATAATTATTTATTTAATTATAATTATATAAAAAGTTTTTATAAAAAAATAAAATTTATTTATTTGTGATTATAAATATATAATTCTATAAATATAGTAAATCAACATCTATAAATATATTTATAAATAAATAAATATTTAAATATATATATTATAATTTTATAATTTTAAATATATTTATATGATTATATATATTTATCTCATTATATATATATAGTAAATATATTTATTATTATTTTATATTTATTTAAATATATAATTATTTATTTATAATCATATAAATACTTTTTTTTAAATATTTATATATTTATATCATTATAAGTATTAAGATAATTATATATATATATATATATTTAATAAACATATATAAATAAAAATATATTAAATATATTCATTATTTAAATATATTTATTATGATTTTATAATTATTTAAATATAAAATTATTTATTTATAATTACATAAATACTTTAAAAAAAATTATTTATTTATAAATATAAATTTATAAATTTATAAATATAGTAAATTTAAGTTTATTAATATATTTATTTATAAATATTTATTTACAAATATATTTTTAACAATATTAATGAATATATATTTTTAAATGCATGTATGTTAAAAATGAGTGAAATTGAATAATTAAAAATGGGTACACTTTACAAATATTTAAAAAATTGTGTGTTTTATTAGTTAAATATAAATTATTAAAAAATATGAATATATATTGACATAAAGATGAGTACTTTTTTCTGGGTTTTTGAATTTTTTTTGCCTAAATGGGTTAGGGTTCAAAATATTTATAAAAATGGGTCTAAGATGCGTGAACCTCGTTCACGCATCTTAGGCGCGAAGAGATGTGTAAATGGGGTTCGCGCATCCTTTGTAAACCTTATAAAGGATGCATGAACCCCATTCACGCATCCTACAGAAAGACCTATATATTAATTTTTTGTAGTTTTAAAATTTTTATTTATATATATATATATATATATATATAACAAAAAATTTCAGCAGAATTTATCTGCTATTTAATATCCAGCAATTCTGCTGTTATAGCACTCTGGATTCTAACAGACACCCCCACCCATGGCTCTCTTTTGTAAGAGGGCTATCCCGGGAAATCGTTCTTCATTTTTGATGTCGGACTCAGCTTTTATCTCCCCTGCGCTGAACATTTTGCATTTCCGATGTGGGATTTTATTTCAAGTACGTCACTTTGAAAGACTATAAAATATAAACTATAAGACCAATATAAATGAAACATAAAACATGGATTAAACATATAAGAAATTGTTGAAAATAAAAAGAATTTTGTAAAAAATGTTGATGAATAATAATTTATAAGCTTTCAAAGATACCAACTTGAAACTTAAAAATGTTTCAAATACATGTATTTGAAAGACAACAAAAAAAATATAAGACAAATATGAATGAAACATAAAACATGAATTAAAAATATAATAAATAGTTGAAAATAAAATGAATTTCGTAAAAAATATTGATGAAAAATAATTTATAATCTTTTAAAAGCACCAACTTGAAACTTAAAAATGTTTCAAGTACGTGGCTTTGAAAACCTATAAAATAATAACTATAAAACAAATATAAATGAAAATTAAAACATGGATTAAACATATAAGAAATAGTTAATGATTAATTAGTTAATAAGTAATATAATTGATAATTAGTTAATAGTTAATATAATTATTAATTATTAATTATTAATTATCATTTATTATTTACTAATATACAATAATTAATTAGTTAATAAGTAATATAATTATATAATAATTAATTAGTTAATTAGTAATATAATTATTAATTGATAATTAATTCGTTAATTATTAATATAACTATTAATTATAATTATTGATTATAATTATTAACTATTAATTATATAATAATTAATTAGTTAATTTTTAAAATAATTGTTAATTATAACTATTAATTATTTATTATATGATAATAAATTAGTTATTTTGTAATATAATTATTAATTTAAATTAATTAATTAATTAATTAATTAATTAATTAATTTGTAATATAATTAGTAATTATAATTATTTATTATAATTATTCATAAAAAATATTAATTATTAAATATTAATTATATAATTATTTATTAGTTAATTAGTAATATAAGTATTAATTATACAATAATTAATTAATAATATAATTATTAATTATAATTATTAATTATTAATTATATAATAATTAATTAGTTAATTAGTAATATTATTATTAATTATATTTATTAATATAATTAATAATTATAATTAGTAATTACTAATTATATAATAATTAATTTGTTAATTAGTAATATAATTTTTAATTCTTAATTTTTAATTCTTAATTTTTAATTATTGATTATATAATAATTAATTTGTTAATTAGTAATATAATTATTAATTATATAACAAAGAATTAGTTAATTAGTAATGTAATTATTAATTATAATTAGTAATATAATTATGAATTATAATTACTAATAAAATTATTAACTATTATTAGTTATTATTAATTATATAATAATTAATTAGTTAATTACCAATATAATTATTAATTATTAAAACTTAATTATATAATAATTAATTAGTTAATTATTATATAATTAATTATTAATAATTAATTAGTTAATTATTAAATAATTAATTAATAATAATTAATAACTAATAGTTGTAATGAAAAATTATAATTATTTATTATATTACTAATTTACTAATTAACTAATGGATTATTATATAATTAAAAATTATATTACATACTAAATACTTAATTATTGTATAATTAATAATTATATTACTAATTAACTAATTAATTATTATGTAATTAATAATTATATTACAAATTAACTAATTAATTATTATATAATTAATAATGATATTAATAATTAACTAATTAATAATGATATTAATAATTAACTAATTATTAACTAATTAATAATTATATTACTAATTAACTAATTTATCATTAACTATTTCTTATATGTTTAATCCATATTTTAATTTTCATTTACATTTGTCTTGTAGTTTTTATTTTATAGGTTTTCAAAGCCACGTACTTGAAATGTTTTTAAGTTTCAAGTTGGGGGTTTGGAAAGACTATAAACTATTTTTCTTCAATATTTTTTATGAAATTCTTTTTATTTTCAACTATTTATTATATGTTTAATTCATGTTTTAAGTTTCATTCATATTGGTATTATATTTTTTATTTTTTATTCTTTCAAAGACACATATTTGAAACATTTTTAAGTTTCAAGTTGGTATCTTTGAAATTTTATAAATTATTATTCATCAACATTTTTTACAAAATTATTTTTATTTTCAACAATTTATTATATGTTTAATCAATGTTTTAAGTTTCATTTATATTGGTCTTATAGTTTTTATTTTACAGTCTTTCAAAGTGACGTACTTGAAACAAAATCCCACATCGGAAATGCAAAATGTTCTGCGCAATGAAGATAGAAGCTGAGTCCCACATCGAAAATGCAGAATGATTTCTAGGGCTAGCCCTATTATAAAATAGAGCTATGGGTGAGGGTTTCTATCAGAATCCAGACTGCTGTAACGGTAGAACTGCTGGATATTAAATAGCAGATAGATTCGGCTGAAAAATTTTGTTTAATATATATATATATATATAATAAATAAGTAAAAATTTTAAAATTACAAAAAAAATAATAAATAAATCTTTTGGTAGGATGCTTGAATGGGGTTCACGCATCCTTCATAAGGTTTACAAAGGATACGTGAACCCCATTTACGCATCTTTCTGCACCTAAGATGCGTGAACGAGGTTCACGCATCTTTGACCAATTTTTATAAATATTTTCAACCCTAACCCATTTAGGCAAAAAAAATTCAAAAACCCAGAAAAAAATTACTCCATAAAGATGAATACATATTCAATATATTAAAACATAGCATATATATATATATATTATAAAATGATTAAATTCCGAAAAAAATAATACCTAACTGTACTAATATTAAAAATAAATAAATAAAAATTTCTTATTAAAAGAATAATATTTTAAATGTATCATGTTACTAATGAGTGAGAATGACCTAAATGGGAAAAGCTTGTATGGGCCTAAACCCATTTTGCCCATGCCAATTTGGGTCCGTTTTTATATGGGCCAACATTGACAAGGCCGACTCATTTTGTAGGAAGATCAATAATCCTGTTTTCTTTTTATATAAAACTAATAATGTATGTTTCTGTGTGTTAAAATAAAATATATTCTGGATAAACCCACATGTCGTGTCATTAAGTACTTAAAATGGAACGATCAAATCTCGAGTTCAACACACTCAAGAGTTTCTGATTTTAGTCCCACCCTTTGGTCCTATCGTTAAGTACTTTTTTCAATTTATCCATTTAGTCCCATTTTTAAATGGGAAAATTTATTTATGCCCCAAATGCAATATATCTACTAGATTTCCCGAAAATCCTACAAGTCGAAGCCCATTTTTGTATCCTTACTAAAAAAACCTCTGGATGAGCTTTTTGTAAATGAGGTGGTGTCCAGTAAAGTTTTAAGGCTAACATAAATAATAGTTGGTTTTTTGATCCATGAATGGTTTTTAGAATAGTTTTCAAACCATTTTAGTAAGTCCGAGACTTGTTTCTGGATGCCAAAAATAGGTATCAGTCAACACACTTAGTTAAAATGTTTATAAATCATTCAAAGAACTATTTACACATTAAAAAACCTGATAATTTTTACTTAAAATTTTCTATTCTCCCTATTTAACCACCATTTCAGCCAAGATAAACATCCACTTCCCTCCCCTCCCTTTATTCTCTCTTCATCTGGACGCCACTGGAGGTTGTTTCTTCATTGTTTTATGATCCAATATAAGGTGACCTATTCTTCCTCACTTATTTCTCCGCACCTGATTTCCATCAATTGATCTATAGATTTTGGCTTGGTAGTTTTGGTGAAGCATGATAAAACCATCTTAAATCATAGATCTTATGCTCAAGGATGATAAAGAAAGATTACATGAGGGATTTGCATGGGATTTTTTTAAAAATAGGTTTTTTTTAAAAAAATTTATAAAAACCATTTAGGTTAAAAATATTAAAAATGAGCTCTAAAGGTGGAAGAGTAGTCGCCGCCTTTAGAATTCGGGTGAAAGGCGGCAGCAGCGCTGCCGCCTTTCGGGTTGGGTCTAAAGGTGGAATTTACGATGCCGCCTTTCTACTAAAACAAAAAAAAAATATTTATTTTTAAAAAAAAATTATTTTTGTTTTTGTTTTTTGTTTTGTTTTGTTTATATATATATATATAAACAAAACAAAACAGAAATAAAAATAAAATTTTCAGCAAAGTTTATCTGCTATTTAAAATCCAGCAGTACCGTCATTACAATAGTTTGGATTTTGATAGAAGCTCACACCCAGGGCTCCCTTTTATAAGAGACCTTACCCTGGAAATTAGTCTACATTTCTGATGTGGGATTCTGGTTCTCCATTTCCAACGCAGAACATTTTTCATTTCTGGTGTGGGATCTTGTTTCAAGTATTGGGCTTATAGTTTATATTTTATAGGCTTTCAAAATCACGTACTTGAAATAGAATCCCACATCAGAAATGCAGAATGATCTGCACAGGAAATAGAGAACCAGAATCCCACATCGGAAATGCATACTAATTTCTAAGGTAAGGTCTCTTATAAAACGGAGCCCTGGGTGAGAGCTTCTGTTAGAATCTAGACTATTGTAATGGCAGTACTACTGGATTTTAAATAGTAGATAAATTTTGCTAAAAATTTCATTTTTATTTATGTTTTGTTTTGATTATATATATATATATATAAACAATACAAAACAAAAAAATAAAAAAAAAATATTTTTTTTCTGTTTTAGATGTTGCCTTTCACCCGGGTCCAAAGGCGTCATCTACGATGCTGCCTTTGTGGCATATTTTTCTAAAATATTTTAATGTATGATGTTTTTAAAAAAATATTTTTAAAAAAAACTTACTTAAAAAACTCATTTTCATGCCGTTGATGCTTTATTTGGCAGCGTTATTGATTAGTGAGTATTTTAATGTTTTTGACTAATTTAGGTGATTTTTTTAGAATTTATTTAATGAAAATTGGAGTATTCAATCTATTATATATTAGATAATGATTTTATGGACATGGATGGGCATATAATTATTTATAGAAGGAGTTAGAGGTTGGTGGCCTCACTTTTATTGATTTTTTATTATAGGTATTGATCAATGAGTTATGACAGCTTAATTTAAAAATGATTTTTATATAAAAATGTTTTTAGGGAAATGTGAAATTATGTGGAATGATTTTTTTTAGTATGATTCATTATTGGTCTGAGACATTTTAAATGTTTGAAATGTGTTTAAAGTATTGAATTCTAGATTCTCAAATACATTTGAATTTTAATGTTTTCTTTTAAAATTAAATAAAGTTTTTACTATTTTTTATAAATATTTTATTTTATTTGATCAATATAAGTTTAAGTTGATTTTTAAGTGTTTATTTTACTAAACTCCTCTTTTAATAAAGAAGTTTTGTTCTGAAAATTAGATTTTTATCTAGGTTATTTTACAAATGGGAATAAAAATATCCATTGTTGTGAGTTTTTATAGTTTATTCTTATTTTAAATTAAATAGTTTTTTATTTGTGCTTTTGACTATTGGAGAGTTAAACAAATTTAAGTGGTTATTCCTTGTTTGGATTCCATTTATTATAGGAATCTTGGAATGTATTTAATATGAAATTAGATTGGTTCCTCAAATATTTCGGTGCATCAAAGTGTGCCGAGAACCATGAGAAATCACCTAGGTTGGGTGGATAATAAAACTCAATGGGTCGTAGGGTGTGGAATGGTGTCGACCTCTATTTGCTGGGCAATCTGGGATATGAGAAATAAAATTTTTGAAAGGAAGCATCGCCCTCTCCATCTTGTCAAGGTTCGTTTCTTTTCTATGCCCACAGAGCTCATCCATTTAATTCACAGTGATAAAGCTAGAAATAGCCACGATACTTTCATCGACAGAGGCTTCAACAATGGTAGCATTGCCTAGCTCGGGAGGCGGATTAAGTGGAGCCCCCCACTATCTAGATTCAAACATAATGTGTATGGGTCAGGCATTCAAGGAATGATGAGAGGAGGGGACCTTGTTCGTAATTTTAGAGGGTTTGTGGTCATTGGGTTCAACGCCTTTTATAAACCAAGTAACTCTATTTGGGAGGAGACCAAACCCTTTCTTAGTGGGCTTTCCTTGTACATGTTTTTCAGAATAAACATTGCGATTCTAGATTCTGATTTAAAACTACTATTGGGTTCTATTCGACACAACGATAACATCCCATGGTATCTAACCCATCTCATCAGACAGTACAGTTCTATTATAAGTAATTATTTGGAGATATCACACACCCTCATAGAAGACAATTTCACAGTGGACAACCCAGCTAGCAAAGCAAGCCCTCGGAAAAATTTTATTATTTACCATAATAAAGGTGCCCTTCCCCACGATTCTAATATTATTATCTATGGTGATTCTCTAGGACTTCACTATTAGAGTCCACCCTAACTCTTTGTTGCTCCCTTTTTTGGAATAAATATTTATTTTTGAGTGAGTTTTGGGATAAAATTATTGAAATTCAAAATTTTAGTTTATTATTTAAGTAAACACAATTTGTAAAATTGATTAATAAACTATATCAGGTAGGAAAATATGTCTATATAGCTTTGCATGATTTATAGAATAGTTTTTAAATTATTCCACAAATCATGTTTCCTTCTATTTTTGAGTTCATGACTTTGTTTGACTACCAAGTTTCTTGGAACCTTTTATGTACTTTTATATCAAGAGTATGGGGTGTACTAATTGTGTTATAGGCCCTGTGAATGGACATTGTTTATAGATATAAATGAGGGTTCTAATTGTGTGATCTTAAATGTAATGTAAATAAGTTTACTCCTTGATTTTTAGTAGAATCAATTTTATTGTAGATGTGACATAGCGGTCCTTTTATTTAACCCCATATAGGATAGTGTTTGGAAGTGCCTTTCAGATTAACCTCATGTTTTGAGGTGACAATTTTGATAGCCCTTCTTCTTTTGATGAACCCGATGATGGGTATTTTGGTTATTGAGTTATAGGTCACATGAATTAAGAATTTTTACTAGTTTATTCACCGATCCTTGTACAATTTGTATACCTTAACTATTTCCCAATTTAGAGTTTATGGGAGGGATAAATCTATATGAAGATAAGGGTGTTGTTCTCCTTTGAGACTTTTATTTTCATACCACACTAATTATATGAGAGTGTATTTTACCCAAGGAATTGCCAAATTCCATATAAATTGAATTGTTTGTTTTTTATGTGGAGAGGTAGACACATACATAAATTCATTATGATTTAACACCATGGATTGGCATTATCATTATGATCATTATATTTTTGTTCCAAGTATGGTTTTCCCATGGTATCACTGACATGGTATAGAAATTAGTTTATCTCTTAGAACATTTTGGTTCTTTGGTTGGCCCTTGATTGGTTTCTCACATTTCATATTTTATCTCACGGTTATCTAGGTATAGACATATCGACCTATGTTCTTAAATATTATTAGAACCAGGTTAAACAATGAGTTAATTAATTTGTAGTAGATGTTGTTTTTCATTTTTAGATGTTGGTAAATAAACTTGTTTTTATTTAAATAGAACCAATAATCTATTGCTATGATACAGGTATGGAGACTTTAAATAAGGGATGCTTGATGTGTTTTTATTTGTATGCTTAGGAGGATCCTACTACCCCAAATCCACAGACTTTAATTTTTGTCTATTTTTCAACATTTTATTTTTTGTTTGTTTGTATCCATATAAATTGGGTGTGTTGTATGAAATGTAAGATCATTAAATTTAAAGATATAAAACCAGTATATTTCTACTAAAATTTTATGGGGATCCCCTCCAATGATCTACCTCCGTGTATGTTTCTAAAAATGCACCTTTAGTAGAATCAAAGGGTTTGAATGTGTTTCTGCAAGTTGTACAAGAGTTCTAGGGGATCTTCTTTCAATCAATTAAAGTAGTAGAGGAGGAGGAAGATGAAAAGTACACCACATGGTATTGCATAATTTTTTAATTTCCCACCTTTTATTTGGTATCCTCAATTTATCAATAAAAAAGAGAATGATTTAAAAATTTTCAAAAGTTTTTATGCTTTTACAATTTTTTCCACACCATAATTCAAAAGTGCTTTTCATCCCATCATAACACCTCTCTCCCTCTATTTTTTAAAATAATCCACAATACTTTTCCAATTTTCCACCATGAATCTGTAAAAAAACCATATCACCCTTGTCACACCCGCCTTTTTAAACTAATTTTTATTTTATTATTTCTTGGTTATGGGTCCTCTCACCAATGTTCAGGAAGGGTATCAGTTTTAAATTTTTGTCATTTAATAATTTTAGTGGGTTTTTCACCTGTGTGCGGTCACCGCACGGTGGGTGGTAGCCACGTGGTTAGATCGTGTGTCACGCAAATGTCTAACGATTAAAATAAATAAATATTTATGTAAATAAAGTGAGCTAAATGTTTCAATAGTAATAATAATATTATTATTATCTAATTAGTAATATTATTATTATCTAATTAATAATATTATTATTAATTAGGTGTTATTATTTTTACTATTTTTACTTTTATTATTTTTATTATTTTTATTTTTGTTATTATAACTCTTATTATTATTTTGTTTATTTTTTTTATTTTTTTTATTATTTATGGTATTATTATTATTATTTTTTTGTTTTTATTTTATTATAATCATTTTTTGTTTTATTATTATTATTATTCTTATTGTTGTTGTTATTAATAATAATAATATTGTGATTAATATAAAAAATGAAAAAAAAATAACCTAACCCTAATTCTACCCAAGCGCACCCCTTCCCCGTTTGTGTTGCGTGAGCCCCCCACCCCCCTCCTTCCATCTCCCCTCACGTGGCCGCACCGGCTCCGCCGCCTCGGCCTCTGCACCGCCCTTCACCGGCGCCACCTAAGCGCACCCTGGCTGGCCTCCTGCTCACTCCCCAGCCTCCACACTACCACTCCGACCTTCGTCCACCCGCAGACTACTGCCTCCGACCACTTCGACCCCAGTAGGCCGCCATACCGCCACGGCCTCATCCACCTCCTGCATCCAAGGCCGCCTCGCCTTCGCTATCTCTGGCCACCCGTGCTTTGGCCACGACATCGTCTATGGTAAACCTGACCTTTCGACGATCTACCTTTCTGGTGCGCTCCCCTACTCATGACCCTCATCATGGGTTTGTTCGATTTCCTTTGCTCTTTGGGTTTTTTTTCATCAAATTAATTAAACCCTAGTGTAAGAGTTAAGTGTCGTTCATTTTTCTTGTTGTTTTAAGGTGTGAAAGGTGTCTGGGAAGATCGGTTCTACCTTCTGTGGAAGCGGTGTCACGTTTTCACACCATTGAGGTAGTCCAATCCATAAATCATCCTTTCAAATGCATTCCTTTGGTGTTTGGTTCTTCCAATTATTATTATTCTTATTTTGTAATTTGATTTTCATCATCACAATATACCCAATTAGTTTATTATGTATTTATAAGTTTTTATAATTTGTTAAAAATATTGGCTTTTGATGAAATCCTTTAACTGTTCCTTTGTATTGTTAAATTTAGTATGTTTTAAATGCATATTTGCGTCCATGATGGATTTGTTTATTCAGGTTCCAAATCTTGTTCTGAAAATTTATAAAATATGATTCGCACCTCCATAGTGCATGCAATTAGTTTGTGGTGATGTTTTCTGGATGATAGAATTTATTAAAAGTAAGTTTTAATGATATTCATACATGATGTTTAGGATTTTGTAACATAGGTTGTTCTTTCTAATTTACAGTGTTTCTTTAAAGCATGATAAGGGGTTCTAATGAAATGATTAGCCCTCACATTATTGTGAAAATGTTTATTTGGTTGTAAGTTTGGTATTGAGTGTATAGTTTTTAGATGGTTTGGTTTGTTAAATCTGTTAAAATGTTTTTGGAAAAAAATTAATGATTCTTAAGGGGATGGATTTATGTTTTCTAAATATAGTGGGTGGTTGAACATGGTTCTTAATGAATTGAGGTTTTTATGGAAAATGGTTTAAAGGGTCTTATTATTTTTTGGTGTATCACTGGATTTTGGCACAACCATGGGTGCACATGGTGCACACATGGATGTGTAAACAAATGAAGGTGAGGCCTTAAGTTGGGGTTTTCTTCAAAGATTGGTTTTATAGATAGTTCTTATTTTTTTGAATGAGGTTGAGTCTTTTTTATGTATTCAAAAAATAGATTTTAAGGTATTCCTCAAGTGTGGACTGGTTGTCCTTAAATCATAATTTGGTGTGAGTTAAAATAGTAAAGGTCGTTTAGATTGAAAATGAAAAAGTGGTGTTTGTCTAATAGTTTCATAGTGATTTTGGATATGTCGACTCAAATGCTTATTTGGCACTTTCAGCTTTAGTGTAATTTTTGTGTTGATTCTTGGAAATGACGACGTTTTGTTTACTTTATTCCCATTTAACAACTTTAAAATTTTGAAAAAGGTATCAAATGGTTTTAATTATTTCATGGCATGACGGCCCAGATAGAACCTTTGATGATGTATATATATATATATATATATATATATATATATATATATTGGAGAACCTATATAGGGGGGATATCCCTTATGGTTTACCGTATGGAGTGTCCATGTTTGGGGTAGGAAAGTGCAGTGAGATGAGTCATGCATGCAAGGGCCTCCCACTTACATAATATTATTATAACCACCATGGGTTCTTAGGAATCTTTTAGATGATCGAGTGAAGGTTGCTGACCAACCCCGATTAGATGGTTTGGTACCCCCTAGATTTGTTGTTAGGCCTGGCGGGCTTTACCACTGGATTGGTAAGTTTAGGGCGGCCAGTTGGTTATAGAATTAGGATCTTCACCATACGACGGTAGGTGGTTCTGAAATCGAGTTCTTCTAGGGGTATTCTATGGATGTTTAGGATCACTCATGGTTACTGTGTTATTTACATTATTTGTTTACTTTATGTTTCACTGGTTTATTTTCATTGTGCACTTTTTACTAGTTTTAATCTAGCCCAGCTTTGGAATTTTTTTTTAGATTTTATTCATAAAATGTCAAGTGATTTTGAAAATGGTATGTAGCATGTGTTGGGTTTTTAAATTGGAAAAACTTGTTGATTATTTTAAAATGTGAAAACCCTACTTTTATATTTTTATTTCAAACTTGTGTCATTAGATTGTTTTTGGAAAGGGAATGCTTAGATTCAGTGGTTATATTTGGCATCCCTACTAAGCATCTTGGTGCTCACTCCTATCATATTCTTTCAGTTATAGGTTTAGTTCTTACTCAGTTTCATGGTTCAGCTGCTCAATATTAGAGCATGCTTAGGTCTGAGTTGGGTGGTGACCTAGAAGGTCACAAAGAGGTATGTTCGGTTTTATTTTTCTTTATGCCGCTAGTTTTTTATGTTTATCATCACTTTTTTATCTATTTATCTTTTGTTCATGGGCCAAATCATTCCTAATGGTTAAATTTTGATTCCTGACACTAGTTTCCATCCTGTGGGGATCGGGAACGCCCCTCAGGACATACTGCGGACCTGCTTGGGTGACCAGTTCAGGGTCGACCCGGGTTGGTTCATGAAAAAATGGTATCAAAGGAGGCCCTTCTTATTTGGGGTGTCCGATAGAATAATATTACTAATGTCATGACTTGAGAGGTAGGTACAGAAGGATGTCATGAACCCTCAGTCGTTCCGAACCTCAAGTCACCATGGGTTGTCTGGGAATTAATTCCTTATTTATTTCTGGTTCGTTTTAGATTTATGGATGACAATGGAGTAAAGCCGATGTTACATCATGATTTCACATGGTGTAGTGACCCATGTGGAGTCTGATTACAGGGTTTAAGTTCCTCTAAGTTGTTAACGCTTACTTGGGGCATGACCCACTACCATGTCGCCAGGTTAAGCGTAACTACTAGTCCTTCAGTCTGGTAGTTTGATGTAAGTTGAGTGTCGTCTTGGTTATGATTGGTGTAAGTTCACTTTTGAAAATGAAAGGGTTTTTTAAATTGTAATGATTTCTTTTAAATGGATTTAAATTTGTGAAATCGATTTTTAAAACTAAAATCTCTTGGTCTAAAAGTCCAGTTTTTTCTTGTAACAGATAGAGATATGGTTTGGGTGCAACCTCAGGTACTCTTTATGAACGTTTTCCCATGTGATGGAATGCATGGGAAGTGTGTGTTGGTGCGTATGGATGAAAGTGGATGAAGACATGTGCAATAGTTCATGGGATTACTGGGGTGTTCACTTGGAATTAAAGGCTTGACCTTGTTTTTATAAAGTGATTTTAAAAAGGTAAAATGATTTTTGGAAATTGAATTTGGTTTGAAAAGTGGACTTTCTATTTGGGAAGTGGCCTTGAAAGAAGGTGGTTTTGAAATCTAAAATGAAAAGTGATTTTTTTTAAAAAAAATTAATTTTGTGTTGTGGTTATATTTTTTTGTCTTTGAACTCGTTGTTTTTGGATGATGGTGATTTCAATGATGTTGATTCGACTTGATATTGGTTATGGCTTTGTGTTTTATATGTTGTCTATAAAATGACACCCAGAAAGGTCCCCAATGTTTTTGATAAGTCATGCCTAGTTTTTGGTCCTTTTCAGACATTTCCTATCCTTCATAGTGAACAGGTTCCATTAAGAGTAGTAGAGTGGATTGAAGAGGTCGAATGGATCTTTAGGGTATTGGGAACTCCTGACACTGTCAAAGTGCATGCTGTTTTTGGTCAATTTGACGGTCCAATTCTAGACGAATGGCAGTTGTTCACTCTGCCAAAAATGAAAGTTGGGATGAAGTGGGATGTATTTAAATCCATCTTCGTCTGATGGTTTATAACTGAAGAGGTGAAGACGAAGAGAAGGGAAGCGCTAATGCGCATGCAATAATGCCAACGAATGATGAAAGTATATGTCGAACATTTCAAGGAACTTGTGTCCTTTTCTCTAGAGGTAACATCACATGATTTGATGAAGACTTCTCTCTTCATCAGGGGAATTTTTCCTGAGATCAAGGAGTAGGTCCTCCCTTCTAGGGACCATCATTTTAAGAAGCTGGTGGATGAGGTGTTCTTAGCTGAATTGGTCTATGGAGCGTAGGTGCTTGACAATCCAGCATATTAAATTAATCATGAAAGGTTCCCCATATGGATAAAAGGGTGTGCCAGAGGAACTTGTTATTAAAGAGTCCTCTTTAGTCGTTTTGGCTTACAGTTCGTCAAACTGTTCAGTGGTGTGCCACCAGTGTGGCCGGTTCGGGCACGTGAAGCCATCATGTCGCATACCTCTGAAGACATGCCATCATTGTGGATGTCTGGGTCATCTAAATAAGTATAGTAGGAAGCGTCACCTGAAGAATATGTTGTGATCGATGGATTCTAGTGCTATACTATGAGGCAAAATATGCATCATCCATTAGAGCCCTAGCTACAAGTCTTGGGGTGAATCCCGCATGCAGTTAGGATTTTCTAGGGGTGTGGAGCCCCAGTTCGAGTTTTTATTTTGTGTTGGTAGTGGAACATTTAAAGACTTTTCGTTCTTGTTTTCCAAATTTTAATGTTTTGGAATTGTTTTAAGTTCATTGTTTTGTCATGAAGTTATGATGGACTCATCCTATTTTAATCCAAGCAGACCCGATTGTGTGAATGTGGTTTTTGGAATCTTACGTTTTTAGAAAAAGTGTGTTTGGACCTTGTGTGGGTTAATCTTTGATTTCTTATGTTCGTTTGGATATTTAAGTGTCTGTGGAGGAATCGATTTTTATGGTTATGCTCAGATTCACTGTTTGGGTTATGATTTTCTCAGAGGTTTTTCTCTTTTTTTGGGATTTTTGGTCCAGGTCGAGAGTTTCAAGCGTCAGCAGAGGTGTTGTTCGCTCGTGCTATAAAAGTTAGTTTGGATTGGTTGGGAGTTCCCTCATCTCCACCTTTCCTAGGGTGGTATGTTTGTGTGTTATATTTCCACACTAGTTGGGTTCTTGTGGTGGGAACCCTATTGTGTTATCTCGTTCTATTGTGTTGTGGCTTCTTTCAGTTTCAATCAGGCATCGATTCTTGTTTTTTCTATTCTTCAGCCGGGTGACTTTCTGGGGGCAGAAAGTGTCTGTGGTGGGGAGAATTGTCGCACCTTCCTTTTTAAACTAATTTTTATTTTATTATTTTGTGGCTCTAATTCCTTTCTCCAATGTCCGAGCTAGGTTTTGATTTTAAATTTTTGTTGTTTAATAATTTTAGTGGGTTTTTCACCCATGTGCGGTAACCACATGATGGGCGGTAGCCGTGTGGTCAGCTCGGGTGCCACGTAAATGTCTAACAATTAAAATAAATAAAGATTTATGTAAATAAAGTGATTTAGATGGTTAAATTTTAATAATATTATTATTTTTATGTAATTAATAATATTATTATTAATGAGTTGTTATTATTGTTATTATTTTTACTTTTATTACTTTTATTATTTTCATTTTTGTTATTATAACTCTTATTATTATTATTATCATTTTTATTTTTATTTTTATTATTATTTCTGTTATTATTATTATTTCTGTTATTTTATTATAATCATTTTTGGTTTTATTATAATTATTATTATTATCATTTTATTTTTAATATTATTATTATTATTATTATTTTTATTAATAAAAATAATATTTTGATTAATATAATAAAATGAAAATATAATAATAACCTAACCCTAATTCTACCTAGCCATTCCCCTTCCCCATTCACGTTGTGCGATCCCCATACCACCCTCCTGCCTTCTCCCCTCACGCGACTGCACTGGCTCCACCACCCCGGCCTCTATAACGCCGCTCCAACCTCTGGCCACCCGCGGACTGCCGCTCCGGCCGCCTCTGACCACTCTAACCCCAGCAGGCCGCCATCCCGCCTCGGCCTCGCCCTCACGCGCCAGCACCGACCTCGTCACTCTCCCACATCCAAGGCCGCCTTTCCCTCACTATCTCCGGCCGCCTACACTCCACCCACGCTCCGGCCACGATGCCATCTCCAGTGAACCTGACCTTTTTCCAATCTCCCTTTCTGGCGCACGCCCCTTCTTGCGACCCTCATCATAGTTTTATTCGATTTACTTTCCTCTTTGGGTTGTTTTTTTCTTCAAATTAATTAAACCCTAGTGTCTCAGTTAAGTGTCCTGCTTTTTTCCTATTGTTTTAAGGTGTTCTAGGGGTCCGAGAGGATCAGTTCTACCTTCTGTGGAAGCAGTGTCACATTTTCATGACTTTGAGGTAGGCCAATCTATAAATCTTCCTTTCTAATGAATTCCTTTGTCACCTAGTTCTTCTGATTATTATTATTCTTACTTTGTTATTTTATTTACATCATCACAATATACCCAATTAGTCTATTATGCATTTATAAGTTTTTAGAATTTGTTAATAATGGATTTTGATGAAATCCTTCAACTGTGGCTTTGTATTGTTAAATTTAGTATGTTTTAAATGCATATTTGCATCCATGCTAGATTTGTTTATTTAGGTGCCAAATCTTGTTCTGAAAATTTTTAAAATATGATTCACACCTCCATAGTGCACTCAATTAGTTTGTGGTGGTGTTTTTTGGATTATTGAATTTATTAAAAGTAAGTTTTAATTATATTCATACATAATTTTTAGGATTTGTAGCCTAGGTTGTTCTTCTTAATTGACTGTGTTTCTTTAAAGTGGGATAATGGGTTCTTATGAAATTCTTAGCACTCAAGTTGTTGTGAAAATGTTTATTTGGCTGGTATTTTGGTCTAGAGTGTATAGTTTTGAAATGTTTTGGTTTGTTAAATCTGTTAAAATGTTTTTCAAAAAAACTTAATTATTCCTAAGGGGATGGTTTTATATTTTCTAAATAATGTGGGTGGTTGAACATTGTTCTTAATGAAATGGTTGTTTTATGGATAATGGTTTAAAGGGTCTTATTGGTTTTTTGTGTATCACTAGATATTGGAACAACCATGGGTTCACTTGGTGCGCACATGGATGTGTCAACAAATTAATTTGATGCCTTAATTTGGGGTTTTCTTGAAATATTTGTTTTATAAATGGTTCTTTTTTTAATGAGGTTGAGACTTTTGTGTGTGTCCAAAAAATGGCTATCAAGGTGTTCCTCAATTTTTTATGGGTTGGCCTTCAAGAATAATTTGGTGTGAGTCAAAAGAGTAAAGGTCATTTATCTTGAAAATGAAAAAGTGGTCTTTGTTTAACAGTTTGATATTGTTTTTGTACATGTCGACTCAAAGGCCCGTTTGGCACTTTCACATTTAGTGTAATGTTTGTGTTGATTCTCGAAAATGATGACATTTTGATTACTCTATGCCCATTTATCAACTTTAATATTTTGATAAAGGTATCAAATGGTTTCAATGATTTCATGGAATGACGACCTGGTTGGCACCTTTGATGATATATATATATATATATATATATATATATGTGTGTGTGTTGGGCACCTCTATAGGGGTTATCCCTTATGGGTTATTGTATAGAGTGTCCATGTTTGGGGTAGGAAATTGTGGTCAGATGAGTCATGCATGCGAGGGCCTCCTACTTACACAATACTATCATAACCACCATGAATTCCTGGACATCTTTTAGATGATCGAGTGACGGTTTTTGACCAAACCCGATAAGACAGGTTGGTGCCCCCTGGATTTGTTGTTAGGCCAGAAGGGATTTTCCACTGGATTGGTCAGTTTAGGGTAGTCAATTGGTTATAAATTTAGGAGCTTCACCATATGTCGATAGGTGGTTCTGAAACCGAGTACATCCAGGGGTCTTCCAGGGATTTTTAGGATCACCCATGGTTACTAGATTATTTACATTTCTTGTTTACTTTCTGTTGTACTAGTTTATTTTTAGTTTTCACTTTTTACTTGGTTTACTCTAGCTCAAATTTGGTGTATATTGTTTTGGATTTTATTCATAAAATTTAAAATGATTTTGAAAATGGTATATATCATGTGTTGGGGTTTTAAATGAGAAAAACATGTTGATTATTTTAAAATGTGAAAACCCTACTTTTATATTTGTATTTGAAACTTGTGTCATTGGATTGTTTTGGGAAAGGGAATGCTCGGATTCTATGGTTATATTTGGAATCCCTACTGATCATCTCAGTGCTCACGCCTATCACATTCTTTCAGTTGCAGATTTAGTACTTGTTCAGGTTCCTGGTTCAGGTTCTTAGTATTGGAGTAAGCTTGGGTTGGAGTTGGGTGGTGACCTAGAAGGTCACAATGAGATATGTCTGATTTTATTTTTCTTTCAAATGCTAGTTTTTTTATGTTTATCATCAGTTTTTTTTATCTTTTTATATTTTTTCATGGGCCAAATCATTCCCAATGGTTAAATTTTGATTCCCTACACTGGTTTCCAGCCCGTGGGGATCAGGAACGCCCCTTGGGGCAAACCGTGGACCGGCTCAGGTGACCAGTTCATGGTTGACCTGGGTTGGTTTGTGAAAAGCCTTCTATTGAAACATTGTTAATATCCATCCCTCCTAACTATCGCTCATCAAAAAAATAACCTTCCCCTATTTTTCTTTTGCGATCTAAAATAAATCATATCAAGGAGTCATTTTTTTATTAAATTCTAATGGAGAATGGAACTTCCAAAGTCTTGATTACAAAATTGATGAATAAAAATTGTGATAACTAGTGCATCCAAATCAAGTACTTCTTAGCACCCAAGATGTCATGGAAATCATGGTGGATGGATACACTGAGCCAGAATCTAAAGCAGTTGAGGTTGTACTTCCTAATGTTCAAAATGAGACTCTTCAAGTAGAACATAAATAAGACCACAAAGCCAAATCCACCATCTATCAAGACCTTGATGAATCCATGTTTGAGGTAATTTCTTATTAAATGAGATATGGTGAATTATTTTTAAATCATTCAAGGGTACTGAAAAAGTTAAGTAGTCAATCTCTATGAGGTGAGTTTTAATACCTATTTATGAAATATTCTAAAACCATTTTCGATTATCATACTCGTGTAATGGTTTTGGTGAACCAACTGTTAATAAATAGATAAAATCTTGCTGACATGTGGGTATGTGGAAAAATTTTGAGATCCTTAGATCCAAAATTTGATTACATAGTAATTTACCTGGAAGAAACTATATACCCGGTCAAAATTTTTGTTAAAGATCTTATAGGATATCTACAATCCCAAAAATTAAAGGTAAATCACTAGAGTGAAACCAATGGAGTGGATAATTACCTACAATCAAATTTGTTTCTCAATAACTCTGAAAATTAGAAAGGGGGTACATTTCGAAGAGGTTGAGGTAGAGGATCCTATAGACTAGAATGTGATCCAAGAAGAGGAGGAAGAGGTGGAAGAACCCCAAATTGAAGAATTTATAGATATAAAAAATTATACTCCATGAGAATGATGTAAATACCTAGACCCTAGTAGCCTAGAGTTAGGGGTTACTTTATGAAATTTTCATAAGATAAAAGAGATCATAACATAAAGGATATAATAGTTTAATAGTCTTTGAAAACTAGATACATATTTTAATCTAATATTATATTTGAAAACATGAAATATAGCATAGTGAAAGTAAAAATTCTATATCATTGAAAAAATTCAAATATTCTTTCTTCATATCATGGGGAAGAAAACAAAAAATAGGGTAATCTCAGATGCTCGGTAAGAGTTATGTAAAGTGGAAGATATCATGAATAAATAAATCATAATCAATATGGTAAGGTAAATATCTAAAAACACAATATATTTAATCAATAACATGATTATATTGACGAGATAAGGCATAATAAATATATAAAGGAAAATAACTTAACACACATTCCATTTAATCAATAACTTGAGCATAAAAGGCATCCATGGATAATATCAATGAAATAATATCATGGATAATAACAACTGAATTATTAATGAAGGAAATAATTAATATTTGACATCATGATCTCAAACATCATGAAATCTATACTGTCAAGACCTTTCAAAAGATGGTTCAAAACTATGGGTAAACACACATTTAATGTTAGCTTACTAATTCACCTCATGATACTATCGATGCATCAAGGGGATATATAATTTTTATCCCCACCCAAAAAATCATGTCCAAGGAATTACTCATATATTGAATGATCAATTTAATTATTGAATTGAAGTTCCTTATCAATAAATATATATATATATTGAGTAAAGAATAAAAATTTGTCAATATTTCACAGCCAATCAAATAAAATTCTTAGTAAAAATTCCTATGTAAAAAATTATATATGGTTTAGGAAATAATCATACACATGATAAAAATAATATGGATATTTAAGAGAAATGAAATGTACAATAATCACAAGAAAGTGCATATATCAAGGGAATGTTAATAACTATAAAATTAATCAAGAAAGTGACTGCCAATACTTGGTCAAACTGATCATAAACTATCCAAAGAAATAATTAGGATGGTATCAATGCAACATATCCTCAATGGAGTATAAGTAAAATAAAGGTTTGTTGTCATCGATGAATAGAAATAAAATAAAAAGATCATTTAAAACTTTCTTGAGGAAAATACCCTTTTCATGCTAAAAATCATGTTTAAAAACTAGAAATTTACAAAATGTTAGGAAAAACATTTTCATATAAAAGAACTTTGTAAACATGGAAAAGGAATGATCAAAGAAATGAGTGGTCATGATGGTATAAAATTTTCATACATACAGAATATGTTAAAAATAAAGATTCTTTTCACATTTTTCTAAGAAAATTCAAAAAGTAACTTTTTTGGAAATTAAATGAAAGATTAATTTTAAAACATTTTGAAAAAAATCCAATTATGGGTAAAAATGAATTTAAATTATAGCAAATCGACCAAGAGGGCCCAATGAAAAAACATGATGATTACCGAAGAGTGATTAAATTCCCTAGGCTTATTAGCAGTAGAAAAGCGTTATGAAAAGCGCAGATAAAGGACCTATTTATCAATGATTTTCTTTAACACTGATAAAGGAACCACTTTATTAGAAGTATTGATAGTGAAGATACAGTTTACCTTTATCAACTCTATAAAAATCACTAAGGGACATATTGTTGTAGTGTGTAGTTAAATTTATAGCACTTTCAGTAGCGAAAACATAAAAAAATAGAAAATACAAGTTATAAATACAGAATTTAAATGAAATAAAATTTTCAACACAAATATAAGAAAAATATATATTATAAAAATTTCAAACATTTGTTTGTACAATTAAATGAGTAAGTACAAATTATCACAAACATTTGAAAACATCAATGTTCCTTTGACTTTGGCACCTGACCCCTGGTCATGCTATTGCTGAAAAAACTACCCCTACTCGAGAAAAAAATGAACCTTTATAAGAAAACAATATAATGTTAGTAATACTATAAGAAAAATTAAACAAAAAGTGTCAGTTTTAAAATAAAAACATATACTTTGAGTCATACCAGGAACATCGAGTATTGGATTGAGCTGCATTTGATTCTTGCACATCACACCATTTCTTGTTCGTCTTCAAGAATTATCACTATTAAAATTAACTAAATAAGTATAAGATAAAAATAATAATGAAATTAATTAATTAATATTAGATAAAATTATGAGAAAAAAATCGGATCTTGTTTGTTTTTTCTTGGTGATGTGATGCATGTTTCAAGCTAAAATAGCGCTTATATATTGAAAACACACATATTGAGTCATACCGACCTCATTGTATTCCATATTGATGTGAGGTAAATTTATATGTGCCAAAAATGAATTATGAATCATTTTCCCAAATTATCATCACAATCTAATCATGTTTTCTTGGTTTTTTCTGAGTGATATATTTTGAACTAAAATGACAATTTTAAACTGATAACGAGCACTTTGAGTGATACCTGACATACCACATATTGTATTGAGGTGTAGATGATTATTAAAAATCATATATGACTCATGTATCAATATCATAAAGTATCAAAAAAATCAAAATGTTATTTCTTAGTTTTGAATATGTCACTTTTCTTTTTTACTAAAATTAATGTCAATTTTAAATAAAAAGACACACTTGGAGTCATACCAGTCACACTATGCATCGGATTAATGTTAGAGTGATTTATACATGTCACAAATGACATATGTATAATTTTACTAAAGTATAAAAAAAATCCAAATTTGTTTTATTGATTTTGATTAGGTCACTTTTGTTTTTTACTAAAATGACATTTTAAACTGGAAACATGCAATTTGAGTCATTCAGGTCACATCATGTGTTAGTTTGAAATGAGACTAATTAATACACATAATAAATAGATTATATATAATTTTAACAAATTATTAGGAAAATATGAGCACAATTTCTTAGTTTTCAGTGATTGATACCCTTTTTGAACTAAAATGTCAATTTTATACTTGTAACATACTCTTTGAGTCATTATGGGAACATTGTTTATCAAATTGAGTTTATACTAATTCATACAAATAAAAAATTAATCATGGATCATTTTACTAAAGTATAAAAATAATATGAATGTGTTTTTTAGTTTTGAGAATGTCACTTGTCTTTTTTTATAAAAATTAATGTCAATTTTAAATAAAAAGACACACTTGGAATTATACCAGTCACATCATGAATCATATTGAGTTTCATTTGATTCATATAAATCTAAAATTACTTATGGATAATTTTCATAAATTATAAAAATAATTTGAATGTTTTTATTGGTTTTTAGTATGTCGCTTTTGTTTTTTACTAAAATTTCATTTTATACTGGAAACACACACTTTGAGTCATACTGGTCGCATCGTGTGTCAGTTTGACATGATACTGATTCCTAAACATAAAAAATAACTTTAAAATTATTTTCCTATAATATAAAGACAATACAAGCAAGTTTTCATGCTTTTCAGTGAGTGACATATGGTTTTAATTAAATTGTCGATTTTAAACTGATAATGGATACTTTGGGTCATATCAGGCACAATGTGTATCATATTAAGGTAAAAATGATTAAAAATGTAAACAAATTACTTATGGGTCACTTTAATAAAGTATAAAAACGATTTAAACTCATTTTCTTAGATTTGTGTAAGTCACTTATCTTTTTTACTAAAATTAATGTCAATTTTAAATAAAAAGACATACTTGGAGACATACCGGTCACACCATGCATCGTATTGAGGTGAGTCTGATTTTGACATATCAAAAATGACTTATGGATAATTTTCCTAAATTATCAAAATAATATAAATGTGTCTAATCAATTTGGCGTATGTCCCTTGGGTTTTTTACTAAAATATCATTTTAAAATCGAAACACACACTTTAAGTCATATCGGACACATCATGTGTCAGATTGACATGAGAATGATTCATACAATTCATAAATGACATATTAGTTTTTTTCCTAAATTATTAAGATAATTAGAGCACATTTTATTAGTGTTTAGCGAGTGACCCACATTTTAACTAAATTGTCAATTTAAAACTGATAACAGACACTTTGAGCCATATCGGGCATACCGTGTATCATATTGAGGTTTGAATTATTCCTAAACATAAAAATGACTTATGGGTAATTTTCTTAAATTATAAAAACAATTCCAATGTTTTTTCTTGGTTTTGAGTATGTCACCTGTCTTTTTTACTAAAATTAATGTCAATTTTAAATAAAAAGACACACTTGGAGTCATACCAGTCTCATTGTGCATTAGATTGAGGTGCATATGATTCCTTCACATAAAAAATGACTTATAGATCATTTTAATAATGTATATAAACAATCCAAATTTGTTTTCTTGGTTTTGAGAAAGTCACTAGTGTTTTTTTCAAAAATGTCATTTTAAACTAGAAACATGCACTTTAAGTCATACCTATCATATCGTGTGTCTGTTTGACATGAGACTGATTCCTACACATCAAAAATGACTTATTAATCATTTTAATAAATTATAAATAAAATATTAGTTTTTTTCTTGGTTTTTAGTGAGTGACATATTCTATGAACTAAAATGTCAATTTTAAACTAATAACTGACATTTTGAGTCATACCAGAAACACTGTGCATTATATTGAGTTAATACTAATTCCTACATATCAAAAAATACTTATTGATCATTTTCTTAAAGTACAAAAAACAATCCAAATGCATTCGATCATTTTTTAGAATGTCACTCCTCTTTTTTAATAAAATGAATATTAATTTTAAATAAAAGGACACACTTTGAGTCATAACGGTCACACCTTGCGTCGTATTATGGTGTGGATAATTCTTACACATCAAAAATTACTTGTGTATTATTTTCCAAAATCATCAAAACAATCCAAATGTGTTTCCTTGGTTTTGATCATGTCACTTGTGCTTTTTACTAAAATGTCATTTTAAACTGGAAACATGCACTTTGATTCATACTGATCACATCATATGTCAGATTGACATGATACTGGTTTCTACACATCACAAATGACCTATGATTAATTTTCATAAATTATCATGATAATAAAATCATTTTTTCATGATTTTCATAAGAGAGATGAATATTACTCTAGAAGATGTGTCCATTATATTGGGTCTCCCTATCGAGGGTGCGACTATGATATTCCGAGTTGGTGTGTATTTGTTTGATTTAGTTCACTACTACTTGGAATTGAGGTCTAGGACGGTGAGTAATGATTGACATTCCCATCAACATATCTCAAATATTTAGTGGAAAAAGTTCTTTTCAAATCTTTATGAATATTCCCAGAAACTCTCAGTATGAAAGTTTTTATATATTCTTTCTGTATAAATGTACTCTTCAAAATAAAAAATCATTATTTCTTTAATTTATATGAAATTAAAATAATAAAAATTCTAACAAAAGGTCACAAAATGTCTTCCCAAATTATTAAATTCATCATTCCCTATAAAATATTTAGTTTTTCTATTTAAGTTAAATAGACTTTTATGAGTGAAAAAGTGGATAAATATTTTGGGTTTAATTGAAATAGAGTTGCATATTGAATTAGATGGGTTTATAAGGTAATAAATGGATAAAATATATCGATTTTTAATGAGTTAGAATGGATTAAATGGTCTAATCCTATATGGGCCTAGACCCATTTTGGCCAAGCCCGTTTTGGTTCATTTTTATATGGGCCAACATTAAAAAGCCCGACTCATTTTGTAGATAGATCAATAATCATGTTTTCTTCTTATATAAAAAAATAATGTATGTTTGTGTGAGTTAAAATAAAAAATATTCTATATAAACCCATAGGTAGTGTTGTTAAGTATATAAAACAGGACAATCTAATCCTGAATTGAGGACAGAATCCTGAATTTCTGATTTTCATCCCACCCTCAGGTCGTGTCGTTAAGTAATTTTTTCAATCTATCTATTTAGTCCCATTTTAAAATGTGAAAATTTATTTATTCCCCAACCACAATATATCTACAGGCTTTACCACAAATCCTATTAGTACAAGCCCATTTTTTTATCCCTACTAAAAACCAAAGGATGGACTATTTGTAAATGAGGTGGTGTCCAGTAAATTTAGAAGCCTAACAGAAATAATAGTGGGTTTTTTGATCCCTGAATGGTTTTTAGAATTTTTCAAAACAATTTTTGGTAAGTCCAAGACTTGTTTTGGGATTCCAAAAATAGGTATCAGTCAACACACTTTATAAAAATGTTTATAAATCTTTCGAAGAACTATTTAAACATTAAAAAAACCTATAATTTTTACTTAAAATTTTCTATTATCTTTATTTAACCACGATTCCATCCCAGATAAACATTCAAACCCCTGCCCTCCCTTTATTCTCTCTTCATCTGGAAGACACTAGAGCTTGTTTCTAAATTGTTTTATGCTCTAATATAAGGTAACATATTCATCCTCTCATATTTTATTCTCTTATTTCTCTATTTTTGATTTCCATTAATTGATCAACAGATTTTGGCTTGGTGGTTTTGTTGAAGCATGATAAAACCATATTAAATCATATATTTTATGCTCAAAGATGGTAAAGAAAAACTTTGTGAGGCATTTTCATGTCTTTGATGCTTTATTTGGAACTGCATCATTGATTGGTGAGTATTTTAATGTTTTTGACTAATTTAGGTTATTTTTTCAGAATATATTTAATCAAAATTGGAGTATTAAATATATTATATATTAGATAATGATTTTATGTCCATGGATGGGCATATGATGATTTATAGAAGAAGTTATAGGTAGGTGGCCTCACTTTTATTGATTTTTTATTATAGGTATTGATGAATGAGTTATGAAAGCTTAATTTAAAAATGATCTATATATAACTATGGTTATCATTGTTTAAGGTTTTATTCCTTTATTGTCTTGATGAATTTTTATTGAGTATTTGTTATATTTTAAGGCCTTGTTAAATCAGATATACCTTTAACTAATTTAAAATTCGCTAAAGAATGAAAAATATTATACTAAATGGTTTGTTTGGTGGCTACCTAATTATTCAAGTATTGGTGCTCCACTTTACGATTTAGTTCAAGGATTGATTTTAATTTTTCAATGTGAGCTTAAAAATATTGGGTTTGGTTGCTTTAATTTAATGAAGTGAAGTGAGATTTTGGGATATATTTTTAATTGATGATAATGAAGTAATGGAATTTTAAATATGATGATGTGTTTTGAAGAAAATGGGTATTTTTTTAAAACTATTAAATTAATAATTTTTATATAAAAAAGTTTTGAGGGAAATGTGAAATTACATGGAATGATTTTTTAGTATGATTCATTATTGGTCTGAGACATTTAAAATGTATAAAATGTGTTTAAAGTATTGAATTCTAGATTTTCAGGTACATTGGAATTTTAATATTTTCTTTTAAATTAAATAGGTTTTTAATTGTTTTTTATAAAAATTTTATTTTATTTTATCAATGTATTTTTAAGTTGATTTTTAAGGAAGTGTTTAGTTTAGTGAGCCCCTCTTTTAATAATGGAGGGTTGTTCTGAAAATGATATTTTTCAGTTTATTTTACAAATGGGAATAAAAAAATCTATTGGTGTGAGTTTGTCAACTTTATTCTTATTTTGGATTAAATAGTGTTTTATTAGTGATTTTGACTATTGGAGAGTTGAACAAATTCAAGTGGTTATTCCTTATTTGGATTCCATTTATTATATTAATCTTGGAATGGATTTAATTTTAAATGAGATCAGTTCCTCAAATATTTTGGTGTATCAAAGTGTTGCAAGAACCATAAGAAATCACCTTGGCTGGCTGGATAATAAAACTCAATGGTTCGTAGGGCTTGTAATTTTGTTCGCCTCTATTTTATGAGCGATCTAGGATATGAGAAATAAAATTTGTGAAGGTAAGCATCGCCCTCTCCAACTTCTCAAGGTTCGTTATTCTCTATGCTAGCCGGGCTCATCCATTTAATTCACAGGGATAAATCTGGAAATATCCACGTTACATTCATCGACAGAGGCTTTAGCACTGGTAGAACTGCCTAGCTTAGGAGGTGGATTAAGTGGAGCCCTCTACTCTCTGGTTTCAAACTTAACGTGGATGGGTAGTACATTCAAGTCATGATGATAGGAGGTGGACTTGTCTGTGATATTAGGGGGTCTGTGGTCATTGGGTTCAATGCCTTTTATAGACCAGGTAACTCTATTGGGGAAGATAGCAAAGCCTTTCTCAGTGGGCTTTCCTTATGCCAGTTTTTCAACATAAACATTCTGATTATACAGTCTGATTTGAAACTACTTGTGGATTTTATTCTAAACAATGATAACATCCCATGGTATCTAACCCATCTCATCAGAAAGTGAAAGTATATTATGAATAATTATTTGGAGATATCACACACCCTCAGGGAAGAAAATTTCACAGTAGACAACCTAGCTAGGAAAGCAACCCATCAGAACAATTTTATTATTTATCGTAATACAGGTTCCCTTCTCCATGATTGTAATATTATTTTCTATGGTGATGCTCTGAGACTTCAGCATTACAGGCCACCCTAACTCGTTATTTCTCTCTTTTTCAGAATAAATATTGATTTCTGAGTGAGTTTTGGGATAAAATTACTGAAATTGACAATTTTAGTGTATTTTTTAGGTAAACACATTTTGTAAAATAGATTAATAAACTATATCAGGTAGGGAAATATGTCTAGATAGCATTACATGATTTATAGAATATTTTTTAAAGTATTCCACAAATAATGTTTCCTTCTATTTTTGTGTTCTTGACTTTTTTTGACTACCAAGTTTCTAATAACCTTTTATGTACTTTTATATCAAGAGTATGGGGTGTCCTGATGGTATTATAGGCCTTGTGAATGGACATTGTTTATAAATATGAATGTGGGTGTTAACTGTGTGATCTTAAAAGTAATAAAAATGAGTATACTCCTTGATTTGTAGTAGAATCAATTTTCATGTAGATGTGAAATAATAATCCTTTTATTAAACCCCATTAAGTATTGTGGTTGGATGTACCTTCCAGATTAACCTCAAGTTTTGATGTGATAATTTTGATATCCCTTCTTCTTTTGATGAACCCGGTGAAGGATATTTAGGTTATTGAGTTGTAGGTCACATGAATTAAGAATTTTTACTATTTTACTCATTGATCCATGCAAAAGTGGTTTAAATTAACTATTTCCTAATTTAGAGTTGATGAGTGGGATAAATCTATAAGGAGAGAAGGGTGCTGTGCTTCTTTGAGACTTTTATTTTTATAACATACTAATTATATGAGTGTATTTTACCGAAGGGGTTGCCAAATTCTATGTCAATTGAATTTTTTGTTTTTTAGGTGGAGATGGAGATACCTCCATAAATTCATTATTATTTACACCATTGATTGGCATTGTTATTATGATCATTGTATTTTTGTACCAAGTATGATTTTCTCATGGTAGCGCTGACATGCGATAAGAATTATTATATCTCTTGGAACATTTTGGTTCTTTAGTTGGCCCTTGTTTGGTTTCTCACTTTTCATATTTTATCTCATGGTTATTTTGGTATAGATATAGTGACCTATGTTGTGAAATAGTAGTGTAACCAGGTTAAAAAATGAGTTAATTAATTTGGAGTAGATGTTGTTTTTTAGTTTTAGATGTTGGAAAAATAAACATATTTTTATTTGAATGGAACCAATCATCTAATTCTATGATAGAGGCTTGGAGACTTCAAACATGGGATTATTGATGTGTTTTTCTTTGGATTCTTGGGAGGATCCTACTGCATCGAATCCATGAACTTTAATTTTTGTCTATTTTTGGACATTTGAAATTTTGGTTGTTTGTATCCCTTTAAATTTGGTGTGTTGTATGCATTGTAAGATCATCTAATTTGAAGATATAAAATGAGTCTACTTCAGCTATAATTTTATTAGGATCACCTCCAGTGATTTACCTTCGTTTTTGTCTCTAAAAAATACACATCTAGTGGTATCAAAGGGTTTGAAGGTGTTTCAGCTAGTTGTATGAGTGTTCTATGAGATCTTCTTCCAATCAATTACAGTAGTGGAGGATGAGGATGGTGAAAATCACACCACATGGTATTGCATAATTTTTTAGTTTCTCACATTTTCTTTAGAATCCTCAGTTTATCAACAAAAAAAGTGGATGATTTAATTTTTTCAAAATTTTATTGTGCTTTTCCCATTTTTCCACACCGCCTTTTGGAAAAATTCAAAAATGGTTTTAATCTCATCATCACACCTCTCTCCCTATATTTTTGAAAAAAAATCCAAGATCCTTTTTCAATTATCTTCCATAAAACTATAAAAAAACCATATCAACCTTTTATTGCCTCTTTTTTAGTCTCCATCCCTCCCAAATTCTGCTAGTAAAAAAATCACTTTCCCCTCTTTTCCTTTTGCGATCCAAAAAAAAAATTCAAATCGAGGAGACATTTTTTGTTAAATTATAACGGAAAATGGAACTTCCCAAGTGTTGATTCTGAAATTGATGAATGAAAATTATCATAATAGGTGCATCCAAATTCAAGAACTTTATGAAACCCAAGATGACATGGACATCATGGAGGATGGATACACTGAGCCAGAATCTAAAGCAGTGGAGGTTGTACTTCTAGATGTTAAAAAGGAGACTCTTCAAGAAGAACAGAAACAGGACTGCAAGGCCAAATACATCATCTATCAAGACCTTGATGAATCCATTTTTGAGATAATTGCTTCATCAAAATCGTCAAAGGAGATATGGTAAATTCATTGCAAAGTATTCAAGGGTACCGACAAAGTGAATCAGATATGTCTTCAATCTCTATGAGTCGAGTCTGAATACCAATTTATGAGATACTCTTAAACCATTTTTTAGTATCATACTCATGTAATGTTTGCGGTGAACCAATAGTGAATAAATGGATAAAATATTTCTAACATGTGGGAATGTGGGGAAATTTTGCGATCTTTATGTCCAAAATTTGATTACATGGTCATTTCCCTGGAAGAAACTAAATACCTAGAGACAAGTTTTGTCAAAGAACCTATGGGATCTCTACAAGCCCATAAATTGATGGTAAATCACTAGAGTGATACAAATGGAGTGGATAATTCCTTGCAACCAAAGTTTTATCTCAAAAATCCTGAAAAAGAGAAAGGGGGTATATTTCGAAGAGGTTGAGGTAGAGGATTATAGGGACTATAATATAATCCATGAAGAGGAGGAAGAGGTGTAAAACCAAAAATTGAGGAGGTTATAGATATAAAAATATACTGAATGAGAATTATGTAAAGACCTAGACCCTAGTATCCCAGAGTTAGTGGTTACTTTATGAAATTTTCATAAGATACCAGCGATCGCATACTGAAGGATTGAAAAGTTTAACAGTCTTGGTAAACTATATACATACTTCAATCTCACATAACATTTGAAAACATGAAATAAAATATAGTGAAAGTAAACAATTTTTATCTTTGAACTTATTCAAAGGTTCCTTCCTCATATCATGGGGAAGGAAAAAAAGGTAATCTCAGATGCTGAGTAAGAGTTATATAAAGTGGAAGCTATCGTGAATAAATAAATCATAATCAATAAGGCATGATCAATATGTTAAGGAAAATATATAAAAACACCTTCTATTTAATGAATAACTTAACTATCATGACTAGATACGTCATAATCAATATATAAAAGTAAATAACTGAACGCACCATCCATTTAATTAATTACATGAGAAAAAAAGTCATCCATGTATAATATCAATAAAATAATCTCATGGAAAATAACAACTGAATTCTTAATGAAATAAATGTTTTATATTGTACATCATGATCTCATACATCATGAAATCTATACCGTCAAGACCATTCACAAGATTGTTCAAAACTATGGGTAAACACTAATTTAATCTTAGCTTACCAATTCACCTCATTATAATATCGATTAATCAAGGAGAAATATAATTTTGAACCCCACCTATGAATTCATGTCCAAGGAATTACTCATATATCAAATGATTGATTTAATTATTGAATTGACATGTATTATCAAGAAATATCTGTATTGAGTAAAGAATACATATTTATCAATGTTGCATAGTTAGTCAAATAACTTTATTAGTAAAATAACCTATCTAAAAATTATATATGGCTTTGGAAATAATCATACCCATGATAAAAATAATATGGATATTTAAGAGAAATGAAATGTACAATGATCATAAGAAAGTGAATGTATCATGGTAATTTTAATGAATACAAAATTAATCAAGAAAGTGAATACCAATACTTGGTCAAACTGATTATAAACCATCCAAATAAAGAATAATTATGGTATCAATGAAACATATCCCCAATGGAGCATAAGTTAAATAAAGGGTTGTTGTCATCGATAAATAGAAATAACATAAAAAGATCATTTAAAACTTTCTTGGGGAAAAAAACTTTTTCACATTGAAAATCCTATTTAAAAACTAAAAATTTCTAAAATATTAGGAAAAAAAATTTCATAGAAGAGAACTTTGTAAACTTGGAAAAGAAGCATCAAAGTAATTAGTGGTTATGATGGCATAAAAGTTTCATTCATACCGAATATGTTAAAAATAATTTTTTATTTTACCTTTTTGTAAGAAAAGTCAAAATGTACCTTGTTTGGAAAATGACTGGAAGATTGATTTTAAAACATTTTCTAAAAATCCAATTATGGATAAAAATGAATTTAAATTTTCACAACCAGACCTGGCGGGCAAAGTGCAAAAAAACTATGATTTCCAAAGTGTGATTAAAGGCCCTAGGCTTTTATCAATAGTAGAAAAGCGCTATGAAAAGCGCTTATAAAGGACCCATTTATCAAAAAATTTATTTAACACTGATAAAGGAACCCCTTTATCAAACTATTAATAGTCATGATAAATGGCCCCTTTATAAACTCTAGAAAAAAGCACTAACAAAGGGGTATACTACTGCATTATGATGTTAAATTTACAGAACCTACAGTAGAAAAAACATACGAAAAAAATAGTAAATACGTGTTATAAATATAGAATTTAAATGAAATAAATTTTTAAAAACGTATATAAAAAAACTATATTATAAAAATTTCAAACATTGGTTTGTACACTAACATGAGTAAGTAACAATTATCAAAGAGATTCGAAAACATCAATGTTCCATTGTCTTTGTGTAACACCCGGAGATTTAATGAAAAATATTCTTTTTAATTTCATTAATGTCTTGTGTTGTATGCTACACCAAAATGAGCATTCATAACACGCATCCCTGACTTGTCTTGCATTACATGCAATCACGACCTTCCATGATAGTGTGTGTTGTACGCAATACCGAGTTTCGCTAAACAACGATATGTTATATAAACTAACCGTTATGAATAGTAATACCCACTTTTTTAAATTTTATAAATTTTATCTTTCTAAATGGACTTAATTTTTGGATTCGGAATATCAAAATTAGCTTAGGGTGAATTTTTGGTATTTTTCTGAAAACTTTCAATTTTTGATGAATAGTGAAAACACTGGGTTACTATTCAAAAAAAGAGTTTTTATTTAAATAATTATTTATTTTATTTATATTTATTTTAGGTCAAAATTGAAACAAAATACCTATATAATTTCAATTTAATCCATTGGAGTCATTTTATAATAATTTTATATATATAAAAAGTTTATTGAACTTTTCACCGTCTTTTACCCACCTCCTAGGAGAATTTGGAAATTCACATAAAACTTAATTTTACCTCTTCTATGAGTGTAATTTCAAAAATAAAAGAGACACGGTTAATATAAAGGACTAAAATGTTGTTCAAAGAGTTGAAAATAATTTTTGGTGAATAGTAACTTTTTACTTTTATTTACCACGGTTAAAAGTAAATAGGGTAATTAAGGGTAAAAATGATATTATTATTACCCTAACACATGTCATATTTCTATTGGATAAGTTTAATTAGACCAAAAACAACCTTAGTAATAAAATATAACCATTTTTATCCACTTGAATTAGATTAGGACATTTATTCTTAATTTATTTAAAGAAGGGTTAAAATAGGTAAAATCAAAGTTTAATAACTAAATCATTTTTAATATAGCATCATACATAATATAAATTATACTATAAATATTAATTTTAAAGCTAAAACTATTTCCTACATAATGGTATTTTATTTATAATTTTTAGACATTAAATAATTTAATTTATTTATGACACAATGATGATGCAGTAATTATCGTATTAATGAAATATTAACATAATTGATGTTATAAATACCCAAATAAATGTAATTTGAGACTTTTTATGAATTCCAATAATTTTATAGGTTAATATGACATGTTATTATTTATTTAATTAACTTTTTTCTAACTAATAATTCTGTTATGAGTTTCACAAAAATCAATTACCAAATAGTGTCTAAATTGACATAAAATAGTTTTTAAAAAAAATATTATATTATTAATTGTTATTATATTCCTAAAAATCTAAGGTTAGGCCAAGATACTTATATCATGATAGGTGTATCATTAATGTACCACTTGGGGATCGCATGGATGTATATGGTAAGTTTATTAACTATATAATATAAAAATACAAAGTGAGATGGTAAATGTCAATCTAATTAACTAAGAGTTAAATCTCAAAGATAAGGTTAATATAATGACCCAAACCTGTCTAAAATATATTATATGAGAGGATTTCAAACCATCCCCACCTTATCTTTGAAATAAATAAATTTGTATCTATTAAAAACTGAATATGACTTTATAATAAAATAATATATTTTGTTTTTCTGAAGGTGCCCCTCTCCTCCCTTATAAAAGGGAACCTCCTCCCTCTCCTCCTCACACCACTTTCAGCCTTCAAGATTGGCCAACCCCTGACAATTTCTCTTCTACACTTTCCTAGAAACATCCTATAGTTCCTGGTCTTCTTCAAATACCATATTTAGTGCCCTAAGAGAAGGTTAAGAAGAGGCGCTTCAAAGAAGAGGTAATGTCCATTACTGATTCTTTCAACTTTATTTCTTCTTCTACTTCTTATTATTTAGTTGTTTAATTATGAAGTAATAACATAAGTATCACTCATATACTGATATGTTATTATAAATATTAAACAACCCTATTTCACCTTCTATCTATCCTACGGAAAACAAAATCACCGTGTGTGCGTACGTACGGAATACCATCTTCACGCCGTGGTGTAATCTGTTTTCCACCACCACCTTACTTGGATGGGTATAATGGTGTAAATAATAACTATATATGATTAATTTAATGTGATATTGATTATGAAATAGTATACATACACTTCAATACAATTCCATGATCATGGGAACGATATCATCGCTCGTGTGTACGTACGGTCTATTGTCTCCACGACGTGATGCGACTCATTCTACATGATATTCATTTAATAATTATTATATGAATGAATTCAATGAATAAATATGATATATATTACACTAATACCATTCTGGAAATGAGTGATCTATAACCTAAATATAAGAATAATAATTTATTCGACAAAACATGCATAAGAACAAAAAGCAACACTACTGGAAAATGGACCTATCCACACGGTTTTCCCCAAAATCGTGGGGATAGGTACCCCTATACCCACGGTTTTTGAAAACTATGGGAATAGGTCAATTTTAGAGACCTATGCCCATAGTTTTGAAGAACAGTGGGTATAGGGGTGTCTATCCCCACGGTTTTCCAAAACCGTGGGGATAGGTCCTGAAAATTCACCTATAGCCACGGTTTTCCAAAACCATGGGTATAGGGGTACCTATCCCCACGGTTTTGGAGAAAACCATGGGGATATTTCAAGGTTAAAATACCTATACCCACGGTTATGAAAAACCATGGGTATAGGTTTCTCGTGTGTGTGCGGGAAATTTTTTTTTCCGCGGGAAGGAAATTTTTTTTGGCGGGAGTCCTACACCCACGGTTCTTCCCTATATACCCACGGTTTATATAACTATATTTAACTAAATAATAATATATATACATAAAAACGGTGTTGGGGTAGTGGTTAGGTGCTTCGTCTACAGTAGAGAGGTTGTGGTTCGAAACCCGTAGGCCGCATTATTTTAGGATCGATACCCACGGTTTTGAAATCGTGAGGAAAAACCTTTGACACTGTGGCAATTGAGTATGTTTCGTTGACATGGTGGCAGAACACCTATACCCACGGTTTTGGAAAACCATGGGTATAGGTAGGGGACCTATACCGATGATGTTCCAGCCCACGGTTCCCAAAACCGTGGGTATAGCCTATACCCACGGTTTTGGGGGCTATACCCACGGTTTTGAACCGTGGGTATAGGCTATTTTTCCAGTAGTGCAATAAACAACCGAATAACAAGTAGCAATGAAATATTACTAATAAGAAGCTAAGAATCTAATAATATGACCATATATGTTATCATAACAATGGGTATGATTCTTGAAAAAGTCAATAACATTATTTAAATCATTATACAGGAGGTTCGGACACGTACGAAGAAAATCGGACCTAAGGTAAGGGATAAATTTTCAATCTCATTTTTATCCAAGATTGCTTATACGTAAGTATTTACTGGGGTTACGTTTATCATCCATGACCATGTTTTCTAAAAATGTTTTCATCAAATGTTTACTATTCTTCCATGAATGTTTAAAGTCATTTTTACCCTTTATTGTCTTTTTACCACATTGTATGAATGGAATCTTTCCTTTGGTTATCATATAAGGTACTTTTTGACTTTTCCGAAAAAAGTACGAGGAGAATGTTATTTTTAACTTATACAGCATGAACGGATTTTTACAATTTCATAACGCCTCATTTTCATGAAGCTTACTCTACAAGATTTAATTACTATTTTCAACCAAATCCTTTTCTTTAAAATTTCATGGAATTTTGTGAAAAGAAAATGATTTTGAAGAAGAAAGGATATTTTCCTCAAGAATTCATTTCAAGTGTTTTATCAAAACCATTTTCCATCTAAGATGTAATTATTTCACATGTTTATATTTCACATATAATGTCTCTATGATTTATGTGGATCCACTTTTCTTATGATGAATGATATCCATTTGTTTTATATAGATTATGTTATGATGGGATGATGTTTATGAAACCCGTTTTATTATTTAGGTTATGAGGAATTATTTATGTTTATGTTATGGAACACGTAAGAATGATTTCATTATGAGATGGTTGGGACCTATATCTCCCTCCGATGCATTGGGTAAAGATTTATATCTCATGAGATAGACATGGATGGAATGATAAGTTAATCCGGTTCAGTGATACAGGACTCGGACGAGAAGTGAACTCGATTCAGAAAGGGAATTTGTCCACTAAGATGGTCTTGGAAGCAATGCCTTGGCTACTATGGAAATAATATCATGTGCTTAATGGTTTTCCACAATTACATGTTTTATTCCCATGCTATTTTATCATGATTGATGTTCCTTTATGATATATGCCTTACATACTTCCAAGATTTATGTCTTTGCTCAAGATTTTTATGTTTAGATTTTATGTTCAAGATTTTGTATTAAAATGTTTATGGATTGTTTTATGTTCTCTATGCTTACCCTTACTGAGCATTTGAGCCCACCCTTTTTATGTTTTCTTTTCCCCGGGATATAAAGAAAGGTTTTAGGTAAGAAAAAAAAGGGGAAGATCTTTGTGGGAGAAGTTGAAGATCTTTCACTATGATTATAAGATTAAATTCCGAGTTTCTAAAGACACTAAACTATTACAGTAATTGTGTGTCTGTGTTTGTTATGTATAAATTATTCTGAAAAAGTAATGTAATGTCCATGTACGTCAAGCTTTGGGTCTCTACAGTTAGTATCAGAGCGAAGGTTTAGTTAACCATTGGAAACTAGGATGTGAAAACTTTAGTGAAATCCCTAGAGATATTTCTAAGGTATGTCTAGGGATGTCTCTAAGGATATGTATACGTATAGGTTATAGTCCTAGAATTACGATAACGATCTTAGAATTAAACCTAAGATGTTATATATTAAAGGTACTCCCCCTTTATTATGTTGTTTTCCTAGCATGATTTTTGCCTCTCACACTATTCTTTTTGGGTTTTAGACGATGGCTGGAACCCAAAGGAACAGTGTTGATCAATGTAATGGACAATGCAATGATTTTCATCCTTAACAAACCAATGTTATGGTAGATGGAGTGAAAAATATTATTGATATACTTACACAAGATATGAATCATTCTGGACTTCCAAATGAGTAGATAAGGGAACAATATTCTATTGATTCCTTCATGAGGCAACGTCCACCTTCTTTCAGTGGGTCTTCTGATCCACTTGTTGATGAACAATGGATCAGTACCACTGAAAAGATATTTTTAGTTCTTCAATATTATGAACATGATAAAGTCATCTTAGCAGTATATCATTTAGAAGGTGAAGTTGATCAATGGTGGAATCTTATCAAGAATACAAGGATAAGAGATGAAATTGAGTCCATGGAATGGGACGAGTTCAAGAACATATTTTTCAAAAAGTAAATCCCTTATATTCTTCGAAAAAAGATGGAGATGGAGTTTCTTGAAGTAAAGAAAAAGTATGATGAATTTGTTGGTATATACAAAGCGAATTTTACAAGGCTTGAATGGTATGCATCTGGCTTTATCATCCAACCTGAAAGTAAAGTTGATCAATTCTTCAGTGGCTTAAAACCAGGTCTTCGACGGGCATTAGCTATAAGAGACTTTAGTAGCTATGAAGAAATTGTGCGTTGTGATATCAAGGTAGAAATGGAAGTTGGTGTTACATATTCATCTCATGGTTTTGACAAGAAACTAAAGATGGAGTTCAAGGAGAAATCACAGAATAATGGTGAAAATAAGATTAATGTTTCCTTATGCTCAAAGTGTGCAAAGAAGCATAGTAGAGATTATCTTAAAGGGACTAGAAAATGTTTTAAGTGTGGAAAAGAAGGTCATCGAGTAGCTGAGTGTCGAAGTAATGGAAAAAGGGTTGCTAATGATGTGAATAAAGAAAAGACTACAGAGAACGCACAACCAACACTTCAATGCTTCAAGTGCAATGAAATGGGGCATTATGCTAATCAATGCCCTAATCCAAGGGTTAATGATGATCGACATGAGCAACCACTTAAGGCAAAGGACAAAGGGAAGTCACATGCGATCACTATTGGTGATGTTGAATATGAAAACGATGTGGTGGAATGATTATGTGTTTATGTAATGGGATTACAAAATAATGTTGTTATAGTATTGTGGAATATTGGAATATTTATGTATTAGTCTATTGTGGTTTTCAATAATTTTATGGTACCAATAACCATGGAAAGTGATTGAGATATTTTTGGAAAGAAGATGATATGCACATAATGAAGGGATAAGGAGAAAATGAAATGTTTGAGAGTATTCATGATCTCATGACTGATATAAGGAAATAGTTATATCATGGTTTGAGTATATAGAATTTTGGGGTTTTGGTATGTGGAAAGAGTTAACTTTTGACAGCACTCATTTTTTAACTAAGGTTCAATGGGTGTTCATTTTTCAAGAGAATACATGATTAAGGCCTTCGAATGTTTGGAATGTGACCAACAATACATATCTTATGATATGTGGGGATCAATTATGGTATTAACATGCTTGTTATATGAACTCTCTCGTAATTGTCTTCACTATAATATGAGAATGGACAATAGTATTTTGGATAAGCCTAAAGATTGGAATTGATTATGTTGTACATAAGTTAGTATTGTTTAAGGCTATAACTTTTTCAATATTATTGGTGGAAAGTTATAATATTGTATTTTTTGGAAAAAAAAGGACAACCTATAGAACGGGCGACAACCCGTCACGTCGGACAAGGCTGTGGAAATCGAACCCACAACCGAAGTGCGACAGGACTTTATTTCCTACCACTGGCCTATAGGAAGTCCTTGGTGAGTAGAAACTAGTTTTATTTTATTATTCAGGGTGATAGATGAAGTATAAGTCCATTTTGGAACCATATATGATTAATCTCACCATAGATGGAATTGTGTATATAACTTTTTCTAACTTATGTTTTAGACGGATGGAATGACCTATCATTCTATCGCATGATCTGCTAAAACTTCACGAAAGACAAATTCAACTTCATTTCTTAAAGAGATGAAGTGAAAATTGTTCAAGGCACAAACAACGGTGAGATTATACCAAAATAAAGTATGTATTTCTTCTAATTCAAATTATTCAACTTTAGGGAAATGATCTTGAAAACCAAAAATGTTGTCCTAGTGCCCTTATATCCGATGAATTAGATGGTACCCTAGATCATCACAAATTTATGGCTTTTTGATTGTTGGATCTTTCATAGCCATGTTCTCTACCACTCTCCATCATAACATGATAGTTAGATTTCTCTTCCATATCCATATTTTCACCTACGTTCTCCTATGTGGAAACCCAGTGATTAGTTAATTTGGGTAATCGTTACGTTTCATAATTTAGTTTATAAATTCTAGTTTTGGTATTCCTTTTTACGATGTGGGTTTCTATTAAAGAAACTTTTGAGTAGTAAACCATTTATAACCCCGACGAATTTTGAGGGCGACATTCATTTTAAGGGGGTAGAATGTAACACCCAGAGATTTAATGAAAAATATTCTTTTTATTTTCATTATTGTCTTGTGTTGTATGCTACACCAAAAGGAGCTTGCACAACACACATCCCTAACTTGTCTTGCATTACACGCAATCGCGACCTTCCACGATAGTGTGTGTTGTACGCAATACCGAGTTTCGCTAAACAACGATATGTTATATAAACTAGCCGTTGTGAATAGTAATACCCACTTTTTGAAATTTTATAAATTTTATCTTTTAAAATGGACTTCATTTTTTTATTCGGAATATCAAAATTAGCTTAGGGTGAATTTTTGGTATTTTTATGAAAACATTAAATTTTTGATGAATAGTGAAAACACTGGGTTACTATTCAAAAACTGACTTTTTATTTAAATAATTATTTATTTTATTTAAATTTATTTTAGGTAAAAATTTATACAAAATACCTATATAATTTCAATGCAATTAATTGGAGTCATTTTATAATAAGTTTCGATATATAAAAATTTTATTGAACTTTTCACTGTCTTTTACCCACCTCCTAGGAGAATTTGGAAATTCACATAAAACATAATTTTACCTCTTCTATGAGTGGAATTTAGAAAATCCAAGAGACACGGTTAATATCAAGGACTAAAATGTGGTTCAATGAGATGAGAATAATTTTTGATGAATAGTAACTTTTTACTTTTATTTACCATGGTTAAAAGTAATTAGGGTAATTAAGGGTAAAAATGATATTATTATTACCCGAACACATGTCCTAATTCTATTGGATAAGTGTAATTCGACCAAAAAACAGAGATATAAATTATGACCATTTAGGTCCACTTGGATTAGATTAGGACATTTATTATTAATTTATTTAAAGAAGGGTTAAAATAGTTAAAATCAAAGTTAGATAAATAAATCATTTTTAATATAGGGTTATACATAAGATAAATTAGACTATAAATATTAATTAGAAATATAAAAATATTTCCTATATAATGGTATTTTATTTATAATTTTTAGACATTAAATAATTTAATTTATTTATGACACAATGATGATGCAGTAATTATCTTATTAATGAAATATTAACATAATTGATATTATAAATACCCAAATAAATATAATTTGAGACTTTTTATGAATTACACTAATTTTCTAGGTTAATATGACATGTTAGTATTTATATAATAAACTTTTTTCAAACTAATCATGCTGTTATGATTTTCACAAAAATCAATTACCAAATAGTGTCTAAATTGACATAAAATAGTTTTTAAAACCAATATTATATTATTAATTGTTATTATATTCCTAAAAATCTAATGTTCGACCAAGATACTTATATCATGATAGGTTTATCATTAATGGACCACTTGGGGATCTCTTGGATGTATATGGTAAGTTTATTAACTATATAATATAAATATAGAATGTGACATGGTAAATGTCAATCTAATTAACTAAGAGTTAAAACTAAAAGATAACATTAATATAATGACCCAAACCTGTCTAAAATATATTTGTTGAGAGTATTTTGACCCATATCCACCTTAGATTCTAAATAAATCAATTTGGATCTAGTAAAAACTGAATATGACTTTATAATAAAATAATATTTTTAGGTTTTCTGAAGGTGCCCCTCTCCTCCCTTATAAAAGGGCACCTCCTCCCTCTCCTCATCACATCACTTTGAGCCTTCAATATCGGCCAAACCTTGACAATTTCTATTATCCACTTCCCTAGAAACATCCTAGAGGTCCTGGTATTCTTTAAAGACCATCTTTAGTGCCCTAAGAGAAGGTTAAGATGAGGCGCTTCAAAGAAGAGATAATGTCCGTTACCGATTCTTTCAACTTTATTTTTTCTTATACTTATTATTATTTGGTTGTTTCATTATGAAGTAATAACATAAGTATCACTAATATACTGATATGTTATTATAAATATGAAACAACCCTATTTCACCTTCTAAGCATCCTACGGAAAACGAAATCATCGCGCGTGCGTACGTACGGAATACCGTCTCCATGCTGTTGTGTAATCTGTTTTCCACCACCACCTTACTTGGATGGGTATAATGGTGTAAATAATAACTATATATGATTATTGTAAATTGATATTGATTCTGAAATAGTATAAATACACTTCAATACAATTCCACGATCATGGGAATGATATCATCGCTTGTGCGTACATACGGCCTACCGTCTCCACAATGTGATGCGACTCGTTCTACATGATCTTAATTGAATAATGATTATATAAATGAATTTAATGAATAAATATGATATATATTACAATAATACCATTCTGTAAATGAGGTATCTATAACCTAAAAAGAAGAATAATAATTTATTTGACAAAACACGCATAAGAACAAAAAGCAATAAATACCCAAATAACAAGTAGCAATAAAATATTACTAATAAGAAGCTAAGAATCTAAGAATATGACCATATATGATATCGTAACAATGGGTATGATTATCTAATAAGTCAATAACATTATTTAAATCATTATACAGGAGTTTCGGACACGTACGAAGAAAATCGTACCTAAGGTAAGGGATAAATTTCCAATCTCATTTTTATCTGAGATTGCTTATACGTAAGTATTTACTGGGGTTACGTTTATCATCCATGACCATGTTTTCTAAAAATGTTTTCATCAAATGTTTAATATTCTTACATGAATTTTTAAATTCATTTTTACACTTTATTGACTTTTTACCACATTGTATGAATGGAATCATTCTTTTGGTTACCATATAAGGTACTTTTTGACTTTTCCGACAAAAGTATGAGGAGAATGTTATTTTTAACTTATACGGCGTGAACGGATTTTTATGGTTTCATAACACCTCATTTTCATGAAGCTTACTCTACCAGATTTAATTACTATTTTCAACCAAATCATTTTCTTTAAAATTTCATGGAATTTTTTGAAAAGAAAATTATCTTGAAGAAGAAAGGATATTTTCCTCAAGAATTCATTTCAAGTGTTTTATCAAAATTATTTTCCATCTAAGATTCCATTATTTCACATGTGTATGTTTCACATATAATGTATCTATGATTTACATGGTTCCACTTTTCTTATGATGAATAATATCCATTTGTTTTATATGGATTATGTTGTGATGGGATGATGTTTATGAAACCCATTTTATTCTTTGGGTTATGAGGAATTATTTGTGTTTATGTTGTGGCACACGTAAGAATGATTTTATTATGAGATGAGTGGGACCTATGTCTCCCTCTAATGCATTGGGTAAAGATTTATATCTCATGAGATAGACATGGCCGTAAAGGTAAGTTAATCTGGTTTAGTGATATTGGACTGGAACGAGGAGTGAACTCGATTCAGAAAGGGACTTTTTCCACTAATATGGTATTGGCAGCAATGCCTTGGCTACTATGGAAATCATATCATGATCTTAATGGTTTTCCACAATTACATGTTTTATTACCATGCTATTTTATCATGATTGATGTTACTTTATTATATATGCCTTACATACTTCAAAGATTTATGTCTTTTCTCAAGATTTTGATGTTTAGATTTTATGTTCAAGTTTTTGTATTCAAATGTTTATTGATTATTTTGTGTTCTCTATGCCTACCCTTACTGAGCATTTGAGATCACCCTTTTTATGTTTTCTTTTCCCTAGGATATAAAGAATAGTTTTAGGTAAGAAAAGAAAAGGGGAATATCTTTATGGGAGAAGTTGAAGATCTTTCACCACGATTAGAAGATTAAATTCTGAGTTTCCAAAGACACTAAACTATTACGGTCCTTGTGTGTCTGTGTTTATTATGTATAAAGTATTCCGCAAAATTAATGTAATGTCCATGTACGTCATGATTTGGGTCTCTACACTTTGTCCCCCTGACCCCCAGTCATGCTATTGTGGAACAAAATACCCTAGATCAAGCAAAGTAATGCACATTTATAAGAAAAAAATCCTTATGTTAGTAATACTATAAAAAAATAAAACAAAATGTTTCAATTTTAAACTAAAAACATATACTTTGATTCATACCAAGAACATCGAGTATTAGATTGATTTGAATTTGATTCTTGTACATAACGCCATTTCTTGTTCATCTTCAATAATTGTCTCCATGAAAATAAACTAAATAAGTATAAGATAAATTTGATAAGAAAAATAATTATGTAATGGTAGATAAAATGATGAGAAAACAATTTGATCTTGTTTTCTCTATCTTGGTGATATGATTCATTTTTTAAACTAAAATGGAACTTATATATTGAAAACACACACTTTTAGTCATAATGACCACACTGTGTGTCAGATTGATCTCAGATCAATTTATATATGTCACAAATGACTTATGAATCATTTTTCTAAATCATCATGACAATATGAGATTGTTTTCTTGGTTTTTAGTGAGTGACATTATTTTTGAACTAAAATGTCAATTTTAAACTGATAACTTGAAATTTGAGTCATACATAACATACCATGTATTTTATTGAGGTGTATATGATTACTAAAAATCAAAAATGACTTATGTATCATTTTCCTAATGTATCAAAAAAATCCAAATGTTCTTTATTTGGTTTTGATTATGTCACTTATCTTTTTTACTAAAATTAATGTCAATTTTAAACAAAAAAGACACACTTGGAGTCATATCGGTCACATCATGTGTCGGATTGAGGTGAGATTTATTTATACATGTAAAAAATAACTTATGGATCATTTTACTAAATTATAAAAATAATCCAAATGTGTTTTATTGGTTTTAAGTATGTCACTTCTGTTTTTTACTAAAATGACATGTCAAGCTGGAAACACATACTTTGAGTCATTCCAGGTACATCATTAGTTAGTTTAAAATGAGAATAATTCCTACAAATAATAAATGAATTATGAATCATTTTACTAAATTATCAATACAATATGATATCATTTTCTCAGTTTTTAGTGAGTAACGCAATATTTGAACTAATATGTCAATTTTAAACTAATAACAGACTCTTTGAGACATGTCGAGAACACCATGTATCATATTGAGGTGAGGCTGATTAATACACATCAAAAATTAATTATGGATCATTTTCATAAATCATCAAAACAATTTGAATGTTTTTTTTAAAATTTTGAGTATGGAACTTTTATTTTTTACTAAAATTAATGTCAATTTAAAAAAACACACATTTGGAGTCATATATGTCACATCATGCATCAGATTAAGGTGTAACTAATTCCTACACATATAGAATGACTTGTGGTTTATTTTTGTAAAGTATCAAAATAATATGAATGTGTTTTCTTGGTTTTGAGTATGTCACTTATGTTTTTTTACTAAGATGTCATTTTATACTAGAAACACACACTTTGAGTCATATCGGTCACATCATGTATCTGTTTGACATGATACTGATTCCTACGCATCAAAAATGACTTAAGAATCATTTTACTAGAATATAAATACAATCTGAACATATTTTCTCATTTTTTTAGTGAGTGACATGTTTTCAACTAAATTATCAATTTTAAACTGATAACAAACACTTTGAGTCAAATCAGGCACACCATGCATCAGATTAAGATGTGGATGATTCATAAATGTAAAAAATTACTTATGGATCATTTTCATAAAGTTTCAAAACAATCTGAATTCATTTTCTTAGTTTTGAGTATCTCACTAGTCCTTTTTATTAAAATTAATGTCAATTTTAAATAAAAAGACACACTTGGAGTCATACTGGACACATTGTGAATTATATTGAGGCAAGGCAAATTTCTACACCTTAAAAATGACTAACGGATCATTTTCCTATAGTATGAATACAATATTAATGTGTTTGATCAATTTTGAGTATGTTTCTTGTGTTTTTTTTCTAATATATCACTTTAAACTAAAAACACACACATTAAATCACACCAGCCTCATAATGTGTCGACATGATGTGAGACTAATTCATATACTTCACAAATGAATTATGAGCTATTTTCTGAAATAATCAATACAATCCGAGCACATTTTCTTAGTTTTCAATGAGTGACACACATTTTTAACTAAATTGTCAATTTTAAACTGATAACAGACACTTTGAGCCATACCGGGCACATTGTTTATAATATTGAGGTTTGAATGATTCCTAAACATCAAAAATGACTTATGGATAATTTTCATAAAGTATAAAAACAATATAAATATGTTTTCTTAGTTTTGAGTATGTCACTAGTATTTTTTACTAAAATTAATGTCAATTTTAAATAAAAAGACACACTTGGAGTCATACCAGTCACATTGTGAATTAGATTGAGGTTAATATGATTAATAAACATAAAAAATGACTTATGTATCTTTTTCTTAATGTTTAAAAACAATCCAAATTCATTTTCTTGGTTTTAAATAAGTCACTAGTGTGTTTGCTAAAATATCATTTTAAACAGGAAACATGCACTTTGAGTCATACCAATCACATCGTGTGTCTGTTTGACAAGAGACTTATTATTACACATAATAAATGACTTATGAACCATTTCACTAAATTATCAATACAATATGGGGTGTTTTATTGGTTTTCATTTTGTGAAACATTTTTTGAACTAAAATGTCAATTTTAAACTAATAGCAGACAATTTGGGTCATACTGAAAAACATTATTCATTAGATTTAGGTAAGATTGATTCTTAAATATTAAAAAATACTTATTGATCATTTTCTTAAAGTATAAAAACAATCTGAATGCATTCTATCATTTTTTAGAATGCCACTTCTCTTTTTTGCTAAAATTAATATCAATTTTAAATAAAATGACACACTTTGAGTCATAACGGTCACACCATGCGTCGTATTGTGGTGTGGGTTATTCCTACACATAAAAAATGACTTTTGGATAATTTTCCCCAAGTATCAAAACAGTAAAAATTTCATTCCTTGGTTTTTAGAATATCGCTTGTGTTTTTTACTAAAATGTTATTTTAAAACAAGAAACACACACTTTTATTCATACTGATCACATCACATGTCAGTCTAACATGATACAGGTTTCCAAACATCAAAAATTACCTATGAGTAATTTTCATAAATTATCAAGACAATAAAAGCATGCTTTCATGGTTTTTAGTGAATGAACCACTTTTGGAAATAAAATGCCAATTTTGAATTGATAATGGACACTTCAAGTCATATTGGGCACACCGTGTATCAGAATGAGGTTAGTATGATTCATACACTTCAGAAATGATTTATGTATCATTTTCCTAATTTATCAATACAATATGAGTGCATTTTCTTAGGTTTCAGTGATTTACACACTATTTGGACTAAAATGTCAATTTTAATTAGATAAAGGACTCTTTGAGTCATACTTGGTTACACCGTGTATCAGATTGAGGTGAAGATTATTCCAAAAAATAAAAAATGACTTATAGATTGTTTTCTTAAATTATCAAAATAATATGAATGAATTTTCTTAGTTTTAAGTATGTCACATGTATTTTTTACTAAAATAAATTTCAATTATAAATAAAAAGACGCACTTTGAGTCATACCGATCACACATTGCATTAGATTGAGGTAAATTTGATTCCTATATGTATTAAATTACTTGGGGGTCTTTTTCCTAAAGTATCAAATAAATTTGAATATTTTTTCTTATTTTTGAGCATGTCACTTGTGTTTTTCACAAAAATGTCATTTTAAATTGCGAGCACACACTTTGATTCATACCTACCACATCATGTGTTGGTTTGATGTGAGAATGATTCCTACATGTCACAAATGATTTATGAATTATTTTTACTAAATTATCAAGACATTATGAGTGAATTTTCATGGTTTTTCGTGAGTGAAACACTTTTTAAACTAAAATTTTAATTTTAAATAAAGAATAGACACTTTGAGTCATACTAGGAATACCCTATATCAGATTGCGGTGAATATGATTCCTAGACATAAAAAATTATTTATATATTGTTTTCCTCAAGTATCCAAATAATATGAATTAATTTTCTCATTTTTGAGTATTCCACTTGTCTTTTTTACTAAAATAAATGTAAATTTTAAAAAACAAATACACATCCGTAGTCATACTAGTCTCATTATGCGTCAAATTGAGATGAAAATGATTCATACATGTCACAAATGACTTAAGGATAATTTTACTAAAGTATCAAAACAATCTGAATGTGTTTTATCTTTTTTGAGTATGTGATGTGTGTTTTGAACTTAAATGAAAATTATAAAATAAAAACATATTGTCCAAGAAATAAATAGAACACTTTTTATCGAATTGAGGTGTGACTTATTAAGTATGTAATGTTTGTTTTGATTTCAACAATCTACAACAAGGCAAAAAAGAGAGAACATAGTTCATTTGGATGGAAGATGAAACCTCATTCTTCCTAAAACACTTCAAGTTTCAAGTAACACGGGTGTTTCTCTTCCATTTAAAAGGAACATGTTCTCTCTTTTATGTCTTGTTGAAAATAGTTGAAAGAAAAATATGACCTCCCAAAATATCTGTGAAAAAAATAATTAAGTACTAGATAAAAATGATAAGAAAATTAACTTTAAATTGGTAGATAAAATGATAAAAAAAATAACTAAATAGGTAGTAGTAATTCACCTTTTTATGAAATATGTATAAATTAATGACCCATTTCCTTATTTCCATTATCTCAGTTGCATCCTCGAAGTCTAATCTCCCATGAGCATGAGAAGATTCAGACAAATCACCCCAACTTGAGCAAAATAATCCACCTATGTAAGATAAAAAAATTTATTCTATTAACATTATAAATAAATCAATAAAACAAAAATATAAAACAATACATTAATAAAATTTCAATTTAAAACTAAAACCACACAATTTGAGTCATATCAGGTAGATCGTGTATCGAAATGAGATATGGATAATTACACAATGTATTTTTATCCTAAAATTCATTCAATATTCTAGGTTATCTAACAATATTACTATTTGATAACCCAAAATATTGAATTCATTTAAGAATAAAAAGAAAATTGCATCATCATGAGTAAATCATCCTTGTTGAGTGCATGATCATAGTATATAAGAGAACCATCCTTATTGAAGAAGTAATTTCTTCATGATCTCTATGAAAATTAACAAAATAAGTATCAAATAAAAATTCTAATGAAATTAACTAAAAACAATAGATGAAAGGATGATAAAATCGACTAAATAAGTGGTAGAAAGTCCCATAATCATGATATATGGGTACAATTAGAGCTCATTTTCTCATTTTTCGACTATTTGATGTATTTTTTATACTAAAAAGACACTTTTATTAAAAATTCATACTTTAGTCATATCAACCACATCAGGTGTTAGATTGATGTGTGTTCAATTTGTACATGTCACAAATGACTTATGGACTGTTTTCCTAAATTTTGTTAAAAAAGAGCTTTTTTTCTAAGTTTTGATTATGTGACGTGTATTTCGAACTAATGTGTAAATTTTAAAAAATAAGTATATCATAAAAATGATATGGAATTTAACTAAATATATTATATAAAATGATGATAAAATTAACTAAATAAGTAATAGTAAGTCGTTTATTCATGATGTCTATATACATTCTAACACCATGCATTATATTCATTATTTTCAAATCAAATTAATTTCCTTCATTACACTTCTCCTTGAGAAACATATCAAAAATAATATAGAATAATTTTTATACTAATGCTTCACACCCCAAATATATTTCTAAGGTCATAGCTCATACTAGATCACGCACATAGTTGGTAATCACCTAAATTTGATGTCGGAAAACATTATGACACCATTTACACTACCCATTCATATCTAAAAAAATTACTTCTTTTGAGTATGAATGTTTTTAGAAATCTTGGTAGTACTGAGAAAATATAGAAAAATGATTAAAAAATATTTCTAAGGAAGTTTTAATTACCATAAAAAATTACCTGTTTGGGGATTATAGTCCTTAGATGGTTTAAGATATCATTCATAAAATTTCAAACATAATATCCAAAATAATTGCTATTATATTACTTTGGAAACTGTCAAAACATTGACCAAAATAAGTTTTTTTGATATAAGCTTTTGATAGTTATATATTTCTAAATATACCCTAATCTGTTTCCATTTAAAGTAATTCACAGGATTTTTATATTCATTTAATGACATAATACCATGATCTAACCTATATTTAATGATCATCCTATCATAAAAAATCATATTAAAACACATACTGAATCATATAATTAATATTTTTTCAATAAAACTTTTATTTTAGTGAATTAAAAATTCACAATAGATATCATGTGTGGTGAGGTTTTTTGGATATCCATGTATTGGATCAAAAAAATAAATATTTAGGGTATCCATATTGGTCACGGTTATCATCCAGTTATTCCTAAAAAAATAAAAAAGAATAGATAATGAAAAAAATGTTATATGATTAGATTGAAACGTTTTACCACTATATTTTATGCATCAAAAAGATTTTTTCGCCTCTTATTTTCTTCTCAAATGCCTCTTTTAGATTATATTTTTTATTATCAATTTCTTCCAACTCCATATAAATTTATTACATTGAAATGACACAAATATTAATGAACCTGAATCATGCTTCATACAGTTTTCCCTTTATATAGTAGTAATACAAATCCCTATAGAAAATATGAATAGATATTAACTTTGATGAACATATTAGATCATTTTTTGGACAGAACTATAATGAAAATATACCTTATGTATGTATTCACAATTGATACCCCTGACCATTCCAACTTTATAATCCCATTTATACTCTCATGAAAAACCAAATTCATAATTAAAGTTCCAAATATTTCTTCTTCACATGGAATGTATGAAATATCTCCATCTTTATATGTGGTTTCTGCATGAATTTGTAATGATAATATAAGCTTTGGTGTAAATTGTGGGGAGAAGGAACTCTTGGAATGGTTTTTTGTTTTCTTGGTCGATTCGCTAGATTTTCTTGATCTGAACTTTCATTTCCCCATCGTTTTATCCATTTTGTAATACTATACCTCACTTCAAAACTTTTTTCATCAACTATTACTGGTCTTACATTTGAAAAACTTTGTTAAGGACATACCTCATGTATCTTTATAAGATTATACATCCATGCTATGAAGTTTCCAATACCATCATTGACCATTATAATATTTGGATCATCATGTAGAATAGGCAACTTAGTGCTTGAATCGTGAGATACCTCAATCCCCACTCTCATGTGATATTTTGGGAGTTATTTATTTTTTATCTTGTATCCCGAGATATTATACATTGTAACCATCACAACAAGGTGGTGAATGGATTTTGATTGATAAAAAACATATACAGCTTCAGCCTATAGAATTTTATAAATATAAAGTTATTGGAAGTTATTTTATTTACATTTAGAAATAATAGTAATGAAAAAATTGATTACCTTGGGATAAGAATGTGGTTTAGGGGAATGAATAGCCTCAAATATAGTGAGTTTATTTAGTTGTTCATGTGCTTATTTTTGTTCCACTGCTTATTTGCTTTATCCTTTTTCATATATTAGTCTTCCAAACTAGACAGGACAATAATAGCTTACAAAGAATCTATTTGGGCTTGAAATCCATTCATCATATTATATGTATCTTCTTTTGGTTTTTCTTCATGAAATATGTTCGAGGAGGCACTCCAAAACCTAGACCTCTTACACGGCCATATTGTTTTGGTCGCTTCAAAGCTACTAAAAGTAGTTTTTCCTCTAGTATAGTCGATGTCAATTATTATGGAAAAAATGTATAAAAAATATGAACACAAATAGATATTTTTATGTAATACTACTATAAATCATAAAAAATTACTATTAATTCATACTTACACATTTTTCACATACTACTTTTGTGTTTACATCAACTGGTTTCCTATCATTATTTATGTGATCCTTCTTCCATAGCACATGGCATGGGATGAAAGTGGATTTTGATTTTGATTCATAAATATGCATATAAACAAAGGAAAATATGTTATTTTATATCACATAAGACTTTTATTATTGATTTAAAATATATACCAATTTATTCTCTAGTGAAGTGTACCCCATCCTCACTTTGCAACAGGGGTACATTGGTTTTGATACACCTTCTTTATTTTCAAAACACCATTTTTCTTTCATAAATTAATAATTTTGAATCAAATTGGATAAAATAAATTATTTAAAATAATATATTATCAACTAAAATTCACCTAAAATGATTTCTAATTGTGAATACTGATTAAAGTATTCCATGTTTTCTTCTTTATAATGTGTGCATAAGTCATTGTTGGGTAGGGCTTTACTTTCCCCTTAGAATCCCTAAGATGAAACTTGGTAAGAAGAGTCCAGAAGACTCTTTGGGATTTTCCAAAGGCCATTAATAAATATTTATTATGGAAATTTTCAAAAATAAAAGAACTCTTTGAAGAATATTGAAAATTAAATCAATGTTTTATTAAATAATTTTTCGGTAAAATAGAGAAAGGTTATCATAACATTTCCTATATATCTACCCAAAGGGTTTCCTTTGTTGTGGGATGGAAATTGTGTCATGAATCTATATCAATCGATACATTCATCCTTATTGTGACCCCAATATAACTAATGAACATTTACTTTTTAGGTTTAACAGTTTGTCCGCATTGATTCCATACAACCTAAAATTTTATACCCTTACTTTTTCCTTGATAATTTTATTCAACACTATAATGCTGCATCATTATTTTTTTATGAAACTTTTGTTGATCCCCTAATAATTCAATATTTTTAACATCAACCACCTATTCTTTCTTGATATTGGTAATATCAATATGTGAAAAAAGATATTGTTTTCTTGAGTAGTCAAGCATTTAATCTAGATTATTTCAATATAGTAGAGGACACATAATACTATGAGGAAAATCATGGTATATTAAAAAAATTAACCCGCTCATTGAACTCTCTTTCTTTTTTTAAATGGTTGAAGAGATTTTTATCCTATATCAAGAATCCAAATCCCCTATTTGTAGTCCTCTTTAACGTATAATACATTGTATACATTAGTAATTCCATAAAATGATTGTGATCTCCCAATGAAAGGGTCAACCTAGATTGAATTTTTATCTGACCTTACAGTTGTTTTAGTATCCAATAAGATAATTGAACATTTTTTATTTTTTGGATTTGAGAAGTAAAATACTTGGACTAATTCTGATTCCATTATGAACAGATCATAATTTTCCCCTTATAAAATGAAATTCACCTTCATGAATCCCATTTCATCAACTTTCACTTCACTCCTATTATCAACCCATTTGAAATAGAAAATCATCACCTGAAATTTTGTATAATCCACCTTTTATATCTATTTAATAATGCAACAATATGACATATTTTCATAAATTGGATTTCTATCCTTATAACCAGATATGTTCATCACTTCCTCCACAAGTATAGCTCTACTATTTTTATTATATTGTATTCATCATGTTATTTTATATATAATGTATAACCATTGATTACAAAATTAGTTTAAGATATAAAATTTTTATTTGGTCCCCGGGATAGCCTTCGAAGACGTTCGGTAATTGAATTTGTATTTTCAGATAAATCCTTATAAATGTGATCTTGGAACCATCCTATAAGATGTTTATTATGTGTATTTTATATCCATACTTTAGCCCTTAATGGATTCAAATATATAAGAATTTCTTTATTAGATTCAACATATGAATCAATGTCTTCAATATTATGTAAAATTAAAAGGTGATTTTTCTCCCATTCTATGATGGTAATTGTAACAACATATATTTTGAAAATCCGTTCACCCATAAGAGTCCACTATGATGATACTTTGGGAAGCTGATGTTATCAATATCTAGTAATTAATCGGTATATAAGTCAACATCTTCTTAAAAAATATATCATTCTATAATAAAACCTTATAAATGACTTCTATTCTTAACATACCCTTTCAAAATATTTATATAACATTCAATGGGGTACATCTAACTATAATGGATAGAATGACATAGCTAAACCTCTCCAACCAAGGGAACCATCATGTGGGTCATTATATCAAAAAGTAATGGTAGGAATAACATCTCTAATTTAAATAATATCTCTAAAACTTTCTTTTTATGATTGGAAACTTTTTCGGGTCTATAATATTACTACATATGGATTTGAAAAAGAAGAAGAGTCTGGTTAATGTATGTCATACATTTTTATTCAGAATATAATATAAAGCAACATGCATCAAATATTGCATCAAAACATGAAATTCATGTGATTTTAGTCCCTATATATTCAAATTAGTCATTGACACAACATTATTAATATTTTATGAACACCTCTCTAGAACTTTTACACCATTAAGGAAAATGAAAAATTACAATTTTTTCTATTTGTAGAGAGTGTAAGCTGATAGAGGAAGAAAAACATTCCCTTTACCCTTCATCAGTGCCAACTCTTCCCTTATCCTCATGTCAATCATGTCCAACCTATCCTTGATGCCATATTTTTTATAGGAACATTTAGTAATGTTCAAATAACACTGTTAAATAATTTCTTTTCTATATGCATGACATCCAGAAAATGTATGACATACAAAAAATTATAAGAAAATTTATTTCTTTTTTCAAACTGATTTTTTATGGTTTTTCAAAAATGGTTTACCAAAAACAGTTTCAATATCTTTTAGTTTATTAAACTGTTAATCACTCATTAGTGGAGACGGTATTGTACCTTCTTTGGTATTCCCATCAAATGTTGTCATCCATGACTGATATTTATGACTTTGAGGTAAAATTTATAATGTCCTAGAGATGTAGTCTTTGAGGAATGTTTCAACCAAATTGAGTGTATTAATCCTTCATAAATGGTACACCCAAACATTCCATTAATTCTATATCCTGATAAATTTCCCTATGCAGAAATTGTTTTTATCATCCCATAAAACATGGCCCTCAATGTGAATTCTCCACTTCTACGAACATCATACATTGTAAAACCTATATCCCACATCAATTTTAGATCTTCGATCAATGGATCTAAATAGACATAAATATAATTACTATGTTGTTTTGGTCCAGATATAGGTAGAGGCAACATAATATTTTTCCACTTCATGAAACACCATGGAGGCAATTTATAATTTACCAACATGACTGGCCATGTACGATGTGTACTAATCTATACACCAAAATGGTTTATTTCATCTATATATAACTCTAGAATAAAGTTTCTCAACTCATTTCTAAATTCATGATACTCATAATCAATTTTCTTCCACTGAGGAGAGTCTACTAGATGACATGGTTTCCTTTCTTTAATTATTGTATCTACATTCCATGTCAATTGTCTTATGGTTTCCTGATATCCATATAGTCTTCTAAATCCTGTAATTAAAATAAAGTACTATACATCTTTCAAAGGACTTAATTCATCTTTATTATATTGATTTGTGCTACACTTAGGGAATTTTATGAGTGATTTCCGGTCATTGGGAAACAATATGCAATAATTTGGACAAGAATGTATTTTTCTATATATCATGACTATTTAATGTAACATTCATTTAGAATCATATGTTTTAAAAAGAAGTTAATTTTATTTAGGTATCATATAATTCAGGAGACCAAGGAGTTCTATAAATTTGATATTGCTCCATCTGCTTCTAGATTTCAAATTATATAACTTCAATACAACTGACAATGATGTGTATTTAGTAAAACTGGTATACAATGGTCTCTTAGCATAGATATTTAACTACTCAAAAAAAAATTTAAATCATGAAGGTTATCTTGATTTTACATTTTCATTACTTCAATATGATCTCCTTCAACATTTACACTTGTATTCATATCAAATGATCTATAAATCGCAGTATCATCCCAATCGGTGTGTACGTTCATTTTTTCCCCATGTTTACTCCAAAATTTATAGATCTGATCTATTTTGTGATAAATAAAATGTTCTTACAACTCTTCTTGGATAATTTGGATTGAATAAAAATAACATAAACAGTGAAAAATAATTTTAGAAGGGTCGTATGCATGCTCTATTGAGAACTTGATGAACTCATTAACTCCATATTCATACTATTTTATCATATGATTAGCATGAATCCATTTTGGATTCATATACATCCTATCAGGTTCATAAAATATTCATTTCATACAATAAATAAATAAATAAACATAATATATTCATAATCAAAGGTAAATTTTATAGATAATTATAATAAGGGGAACCCTACATTTTATTGTTAAATAATTTCAATATGATTTGAAGGAAATGGGTAATTGAATTTCAAAAAATAATTACTCCACTAGTGGTGGGTGTTATACTCTAAATTAATCCAAAATAATAACTGGTACCCGCTATGGGATTATTACTACTCAGAGTTGTTCAAGAAACATTGGTGCATGTCCAAAAGAGACGGGGGATGAGTCTCAAGAAACAAAATAAAATAATAACAATTCAGGAAATGAATTTTATGAGGATGATATTCATCTCCTTAAATCTAAATGTTCTCAGTCTAGGAGTTAGGGAAGCACTATAAAAATTTACTTAGTTTGTTGCCTAAAGGTGAAAAAAGTAGCATAAATAGTTTGATCCCTGCAAGGGGATCCTTGAATGGTTTGATCGTGATAAGGCTCGGTTGGATGATCTTACACAGACTCGTGCCAAGATATCTATTATAGTTTCAACATTCAAAGAAAGCCTTCAATTACTCCATGAAAAGGAAAAGTCCATTGGTTTGAGGTCTGAAATTTATTAGTGGTTAGATTCTTGTAACAAAACAACGGTAATTCTAGGATGGTTTCTATATCCTTGCTAGGTGGGTGTCCCAAAAGTGGAGTAGTTGATGTTAATCATTATTTCACTTGGTATGTGGTGGGTCATGTGGTATTTCATCGACAGTCTAAGTGGAGATTTAAAGGAGTGGTAACATTTATGTTTATATCACCTATCATTGGAAAATTTTCACGTATGATTAATTCAAGTATCTATAAAAATTAGCAAGAAATTGAAATCATATGGTATAGTTGACCACTGATAAGTATCAGTTAACCCTTGATCATTATTTCCTTTAATTTTGAAATCTTACCAATGATAGGTATCCACTTCAAGCACAAATTTTTCTTCTCTCATTTATTCCCATTTACCATGTTCTAGTACACTTTACATCATAAATCAAGGGCATTAAAATCATTATTTCATGTATAATTATAAAATATCTTATTAATAATATTAATAAAATGGATTTCTTATTCAACTGAATCACATAAAGACATATATTAATTTTATAATCACTAATAAGTATGTTGGAAAAAAATTTAATTTTTTTGAAGATGAATAATTAAATTTTATAGGAGTTGGTTAAAATTATTTATATTAAAAATAAGTTGTTTTTTCAAAGAACTATTTTTATTAAGTATTGGGAATTTTATACATAATAAATTAAATTGTTCAGTGAATTGCTCATAGGTTAAAGTTATATTTGTTGTGAATTAATTGTGAATGTAAAGGAAATTTGATGTGTTTTAAATAATAATGAATTTGAAGTTGGTAATCATTGGACATGCAATGGACTAATTGTTTTATTTTTGAAAAGTAATGTAGAAGAGTTGGCTGCTTGGTGACCATCCCTTCACATCATATGAGTTATGAGATAGTTTATATGGTAAAGAAAAGTGTTGAAGGTTAGAGAACTATGAATAATTATAAAAAGAAGTTGGAATATGATATGTCTATTGAACTATTATATATATCTTGTATAAGTTATATTTGAAAAGGTTTAAAAGGGTTTAATGATTGGGAGGAGCAAACTCGAGTTTGAAAGAAATATTTCTTGGGTTACTTAGAATATTAGCTACTAAGATAATAGATCAAAATATCCTACAGTACTACAAAATTGGCCTTTAATAGTGCTAAAAATGGCCTTTATTAGTACTAGATAAGCGCTAACTACTAGAGAAAGATTAAAAGCCTAAGTCATTTATCAGCGCTAAAAACCCATGAAAAAGGGGAATATTGTAGTGTGATATAACAATACACTACAACACCAGTACAGTGTGATGTAGCAGCATACTATAGCACCGGTGCAATGTTCTATAACATCACACCATAGTACCAAAAACACCATAAAATCAGTAAAATCAAGTACAAATGTAGAATTTAAATGAAGAGAAAACAATCTAGACTAGTTTTCTTAGTTTTGGTGATGTGATGCGTGTTTTAAACTAAAATCATACTTATATATTGAAAAAAAACACTTGGGGTCATACTGGTCTCACCGTATGTTGTATTGAGGTGTGGATGATTCTCACACAACTCAAATAACATATGGATCATTTTCTTAAAGTATAAAACAATCCAAATGAGTTCTCATTTTGGAGTAAGTTGCTTGTATTTTTTACTAAATTGTTATTTTAAACTAAAAACACGCACTTTGACTCATACCAGTCACATCGTCTGTCGGTTTTATTTGATACCAATTCCTACACATCACAAATGACTTATGAATCATTTTCCTAAATTATAAAGACAATCTGAGTGTGTATTCTAAGGTTTCAGTGAGTGGCACTTTTTGAACTAAAATATTGATTTTAAACTAATAAAAGACACATTGAGTCATACCAGAATCATCCTGTATCGGATTGAGGTTCAGATGATTCCTACATGTCAAAAAAAAAATTTATGATTTTCCTAAAGTACCAAAACAATCTGAATGTGTTTTTTTTTTGTTTTGAGTAGGTGAGTTTTCCTTTTTACTAAAATTGATGTCAATTTTAAATAAAAAGAGAAACATGGAGTCATATAGGTCACATTGTATGTTGGATTTATGTGACCTTAATTCTAACACGTCCAAAATGAATTATGGATAATTTTAATATAGTATCAAAACAATCCAAACATGTTTACTCAGTTTTGATTACATCACTTTTCTTTTTACGAAAATGTCATTTTAAATAGGAAACACACACTTTGACTCATACAGATTACATCATATATTGGTTTTATGTGAGACCAATTCATACACATTATAAATGAATTATGAATCAATGTCCTAAATTATTAATAAAATTTGGGTATGTTTTCTGAGTTTTCATTGAGTGACATTTTTTGAACTAAACTGTAGATTTTAAACTAATAACTGACACATTGAGTCATAAAAGGCTCATTACGTATTATATTGATGTGAATATGATTCTTACATATCAAAAATGACTTATGGATTTTTACCAAAAGTATAAAAATAGTATGAAATCATTTTCTCAGTTTTTGAGTAGGTCAGTTGTCCTTTTTATTAAAATGGATGTCATTTGTAAATAAAAAGACGCACTTAGAGTTATATCGGTCATATCATGCATCAGATTGAGGTACAGATTATTCTTAAGAATCTCAAATGAATTATGGATCATTTTAATAAAATATCAAAACAATATGAATGCATTTTCTTGGTTTTGAGTTGGGCAGTTGTACTTTAATTAAAATTGATGTCATTTTTAAATAAAAAGTTGCACTTGGAGTCATACCGATCACACCGTATATCGGATTAAGGTAAGACTGATTCCTACATGTCTCAAATGACTTATGAACAATTTTACTAAAGTATAAAAACAATATGAATGAATTTTCCTAGTTTTGAGTACATTACTTGTTTTTTTACTGAAATGTCATTTCAAACTAGAAACAGGAACCTTGACCTATTCTACTCACATCGTGTATCATTTTTATGTGAGAATGGATCATAAATTTCAGAAATGAAATAAAAATCTATTTCTTAAATTATGAATAAAATTAGAGTGTTCTTGATTTGTTTTTAGTGAGTGACATTTTTTGAACTAAACTGTCGATTTTAAACTGATAATGGACACATTGAGTCATAGCGGTCACATTGTGTGTCGAATTAATGTACAATTGATTCCTACACGTCTCAAATGATTTATGGATCATTTTCCTAAAATATTAATATAGTCATAATGTGTTTTATTATTTTTGGGCATGTCAATTTTTCCTTTTTACTAAAATTAATGTCAATTTAAAATAAAAGAAGCACTTTGAGTCATACCGGTCACACCGTGTGTCATATTGAGGTTTGGATGATTCATACACATCCCAAAGACTAAAATAATCCTAACTTCTAAAGATACATGTTTCCATTGTCTTTATATATCAAACTACCAACATTGTATATTGACTTGATGTTCTTAGCTAAAAAACCTTTCCCATTGTTCGAAGTCAAAAGAGTAGAGGATTTCAACAATGAGAAAAGTTTTTCAACTAATAAAAATGAATCAATATGCAGTGTTGGAAGTTCGACAAATAAAGGCAACAAAAATGGAAAAAATAGTAACATTGGAAAAAAAATTATTTTATCTCTTTTTTTTACTTGTTTTAGATATTTGAATGCAGAATATGACTTCCCAAATGATCTGTGAAAAAAACTAAATAATTATTGGATAAAAATAATAAGAAAATTAATTTAAAAAAGTTGATAAAATGATGAAAAAATTAATTAAATAATTAGTATGAATCCTCATTTTTTTGATGTTTGTATACATTCTTGATGCATTTCCTTGTTTTCATTATCTTAGTTGTAGGCTCGAAGTCCAATCCCTCATGAGCATGAGAATATTTGAACAAACCACCCCAACCTAAATAAAAGAATCCACTTATACAAGAAAATAAGTATTATATGAGTAATACTGAAAAAAATTGAACATAAATATGAAAAAATAAATTAATTATATGGATAATAATTTTACTGTGAAATCATTATTGACCAAAAGGATATATCGATGGTAAAGAAAGAATGATGATAAAAAAACACAAATAGATCTCGCTGAAAAAATCAATCAACGGGTGAGGAGGGTGAGGAGAAAATAAGATACATTATATTGAAGCTTTGAATCATTCTAGAGAAAGTAATTTTATCCTATTCAGTTCATGAAATATTCATTTTGTATAATAAATAAATAAATACACATAAGATATTCATTTTTAATTGTGATTGTCTCCCATTTTTTAGAATTACATGGATGGTAATCAGAGATTCCTAAGGGTGGAACCAAATGTAAATGTTAAAGAATGATCTTTTTTTAGATGTATTAAAGTAAAACATTCATAGTATTTATTAGATGTGTGATGAAATAAATGATGTGGTTTTTAAGAAGTATTAATGAGTGGGTTATCATTTCAAAGATAACTATATTTTTATCAACTATAATTAATACAAGAAAGGCTAAAATCAATGAATAAAATCTCATTGGTGATTGAAAAGTTTTGGTGAAAAATAGAAGGAGTAAGACTCTACAAAAAAACATCATTTTTCCCAAGTAGAGCCTAAATCATTTGGAGAGGCAAATAAGGATGATAATTGGATTAAATCTATCCATGAGGAGATTGATCCAAATAAGAACATTGTAACATGAGGAGCATGATCCGAATACAAATAATGAAGGATTCTTATGGATCACGTTGTTGCATATGTTGTTCAAAACAAATGTCCATTATTTGAAAAATACATGTTTTTTTTAGTTAATTTTTTTCCTAATTCTATAAAACTCTAATCATAAATGGTCAAGGTAATTTATTGTAATGAATTTTTTTTATGTCATGTAATTGAGATGGTCACATCTATGGGGAATCATATTACCCCTAGAAGGACATAAAAATGGATTTTAGTTTATATTAGTAAACCGTAAAAATAAATATAATTAAGAATCCATAGTAAACATAGAATTCCATTAAATTATTAAACCCAAACTAATAAAGTTGGCTTGAAGTGATATTCTAAAGGTGTAATGATTTTATCCATGAGAAATAATTTTTATTTCAAAAAATTGATTCTATTAAAACTTATTTATTAAATTTTCATCAATCAATGTTAATATTTTATTTTATCAAAATTAGTTAAATATAATGGTATAATATTTATTCTTTAATGATTTAAAATATTCTTTAAAATTTAAATAATAGAAAAATTTTCTCATTAAATAAGTTACTTTTCAAATAAAATATCAAATTTAGAAAAAAAAATTATCAATCCTAAAGGATTGGGAATAATAAATTCTATCAAAAATGTACTCTTCTTATGAACCATGTAATGGAACAAAATGTTGTTTCTTAAAACACCATGATGCAGAGGTTTTATTAGAAAATGAATCATTACAATTGGTTGTTTTCTAACTATATTTCAACAACCAAAATCAAAATATCAATTATATTTTATCTCAAAATTATTTTTCCTTGTATAATATAGTCAAAGGATTATAGAACCTTAAACCTCTTTGATTTTTATCTTTATATCATTTAAGTCATATTATTTAAATTCCAATTGAAATATTTCAAAAATAAAAACTGAAAGCATTATATTTTTTCAAGATGTAGTTAAATAAATAAGACAACAAATCAAAAATATATAATGTTTTTTTCCATATGATTTTATAGATTCATCAGAATAATTTGATTGTTATATTTAATATGTTTCCCCAAAATCTATCCCAAGCCTCATGAAATCGTTCACTGTTATCCAAAATAAATCCATTAATTTTACACCATATTACAATGCTCATTATCCTATGAAAAAATTTAATGAAAAAATCATCATATAGTTGGTAACATGTGTCAGATATTTCATCATCCATTTTTTGGAAATAACTTCTAAAATTACCTTTCAAATAGAAGAGGATAGCCCTATATTTCAGTTTCTCTTCACTCAACCCTCTCAATTCCAATTACTCCATGACATAATATAAGGCCCCAATGATGATAGATATTTCATCATCCAATTGATTTTCAATGTAATATTTGAAACCAATGACAACGATGACCACTATATGGATTAATTTCTCAAAAGTTGACGATTAAAAAGAGGTATATGTCATGGAATATAGGTATTGGGAGACTATTATACCTCACAACAATATGACCCAATATTGGGTTTTATATATTTCATGTCTCATAGTACCAATGTTGTCCCAAGTAGACCCACATGATATCGGGGAAGAAGATACTTCAATATATCTATAAAACAGTGAATTTTGTTCGAGCTGTGGTTGCGTTCAACCTTTGAATCGCTAGAGACTTGGACTCGAGCCTTGGAAAAATTGGATTCTTGATTCTAACCTAGATTAGAGCTTGTATTAGATAATGAGGAGAGCCGAGAGCAAGTCTCTTCTACGGATAGCTTAAGATATTGTGAACTAGCACACGATGGTTAGGGATCTTAAAATATATCATGGCACTTTTATCAGTGCATCAAAAAAATATTGATAAAGATACCTTTTATCAGTTCTAAGTGAATAAGAACCAAAAAAATGAATCTTTATCAGCGCTTAACAATAACTGATAAATAATTATAATACTTTTTTTAATAATACTTTTTAAAAAAAGTATAATTATTATACATAATTATATTACTTATAATAATAATTTTAATAAAATACTAATTTTATAATTATTTGAATATATAATTATTTATTTATAATTACATAAATACATTTTTTTAAAAATAATATTTATATCATTATATGTAATTATATAATTATATATAAAAATATACTAAATATATTCATTATTTAAATAAATTTATTATAATTTTTATAATTATATATTTATAATTATAAAATGTATAAAAAATAAATATATATTTATAAATATTTTTAACATTATTAATGAATATTTAATCTAAAGTTCATACATGTTAAATATGAGTAAAATTGATTAATTAAAAATGAATACAATATTGGAAATCTGGATAAGTTTGATTAATATAAATCATTAAAAAATGGACATATATTGATATAAAGATAAATACGTATTAAAAATATTAAAACATAGTAAATAAATATATATATAACAAATAATATAAATTGATTAAATTCCCAAAAAAGATATTTGTGTGTGTGCGTATCTATATAAAAATTCATTAATTATGTATATATGAAATAAATATAATATGTTTGATCTATTTTATAAATTGAAAAATCAAACAACATTCAATTATGTCCATTAATCGATGCAATTAGTGAGTATTTTTAATTCATGTTAAATTTAAATTATAAGCCATTATTCACTAAATATATTATTATTTAATGTAATGCATAAATAATATTTTTTATTATATAAATCATATTTATATACATTAATATATATCTCTATATTTAATATATACTATTTAATAGCATTATCAATAACCATCTAATTAAGAAAATGTTTAATATTTTTCTTAAGTTACTTATTTTTTAATTTTAATTTGTTTACTTTTCATTTTCCATATATCTATATATTTAATACATACTATTTATTAGTATTTATAATTTTTATATACTATAATCAATTTATTCATTTTTATCAATAATTATTTAATTAATATTTTTTATAATATTTTTTTAATAATCTCATTTTTTTATTTAATTATTTCATTTTATTTATTTGGACCTTTATAAGCTCTAAAAAACATCGATAAAGGATTCATTTATGAGCACTAAAAATATAGCACTGATAAAGGGTACCCTTTATCAGAACTAAAAACAAATCACAGATAAAGGGTACTCTTTATCAGTGCTAAAAACAGATCACTAATAAAGGAACCCTTTATTAGCACTAAAAAAAGAACTGATAAAGGGTTAAATTTATCAATGCTTTCTTTAGCACTGATAAAGAAGTAATTTATCATCACTTTTTTTATAGTGCTGATAAATACCAGCATTGTTAAACACCTGTTTTGTAGTAGTTCTAGATAAAGGTTTTTTAAGAATGGAATGAGTGGAGGCAGCGAAGGATATTGAAATACTCTATCTTGAGTATTTAATATACTTCAAAGGGAATTGAAATCAGCTAAAATGGTTTTGGAATTATTTTGATAATTCCAAAAATTATTCGAATATAATTTCATGTGAATTAAAGAGTTTAATATGGGTCAGAATTGATTTGATGTGTTTCTGAATTAATATGATGAATTATGAAATTTATGATCTAGAAGTGTGAAAAATATCCCTAGTTGTGTAAAGATGAATCTAGAGCGATGTCAGCACAAACTACGATATGTGTAAGGATGAATTAATCTTCATAATCATAGTTTCACTCTACATAAACATCATTCCTTCTCTGTGTAAACATGACCAGGACCCATGTAAGTATGTTTTTTATTTTACATAAGGATTACTGAGGTTGTTGAAGCATCATCTGTGTGCACATCAACCAGTCTAAGGTTCATCTCTCATTTGTGTAAGCATTAATTCCCAAGTAATAATGAATTATTTACTACATAATCATGAATCCTCATTGCATAATTATCACTCCTTGTGCTATGTAATCATTAAAATATAGAAAAAATTGGAGAATTCTACCAAATCTAAAGAGAGTCTACAATTTTAAAAACATACAAAGGTAATAATTATGATGATTTTAAAATCCATTATTTTATGCCCAAAACAACATGAATCTTTTTTAACACTTTCTACAAGAATGATTTTATGAAAATGAAATGAGTTGGAAAATGAAGAGATCAATATTATTTATATTTTTTATTTCAAATGAAGATATTTGAAATTCAATATTAGTGATCAAAATGAAGATTAAATATAGATAATTACTAAGTTGATATTTATCGTTTTAAACATCACGAAATATTTGTTTTTCTACCTAATTGAAAAAAAATGTTGAATGATTTGCTACTATCATTTATAGATTCAAGATGAATCTATAAAAGTTTTATGGGAATATCTCATGACACAATGAGGAAGCTTTATATTGCAAGCTATCAAAGATGTACATTTTATACAGGCATAAAGAGTGAATTATTTGTGGATATTAGAAGAATATTTTGAGAAGAAAGAAACCTAACCCTGTTGTATAAAATATAGAAAAACCATCCAACCAAGACAAAAGAAAGAAAAATAATGTAGATCATGGGGAGATTCCAATGTGATCCAGGATTTCGAAATCAATAATACTCGAACGAGGAGTAGATGCCCTAAACTTGGAACCCACAAGGGCACCAAGAAAAGAAAATGTTGCACTAACGCACACTATAGAACCCTAACAAGAAAGTAATGTGAAAGGAGGAGGAAACAATAATATACCTTAGATTTGAGGCTTGATTCATCCGAGAGAAGGTTGAGGGAGAGTGACGGAAACAGTGGACTTCTGTGAGAGCATGAGAGGTACGACTAAAATTAGTTCGGTTAGGGTTCCTTTAAAAAGATTGGGGAGGCCTTATTTGCACTTCAAAAAAAGTACTCATAAAGATACCTTTTTTATCAATGTTAAAATATTAAGCAGCGATAAAAGATATCTTTATCAACACTAAAGAAGCGCTAATAAATTATTTTTAATTATAATTATAAATAAATATAATTGTATATATATTTATAAATATTTGTATATAATTATATATGCATTTATATCATTTTATATATTTATATAATTATAAATATATATTTAATGAATATATTAAATATATTCATTATTTAAATATATTTATTACAATTTTATATTTATTTAAATATATAATTATTTATTTATAACTATATAAATACTATTTTAAAAAAATTAAATTTATTTATTTATAATTATAAATATATAATTCTATAAATATAGTAAATATAAATTTATTAATATATTTATAAATAAATATATTTTTCAATATATTTATAAATAAATATATTTTTCAGTATATTTATGAATAAATATATTTTTAAATATATTTATTATAATTTTATAATTATAAATATATTTATATGAATATATATATTTATATCATTATATATATTTAAATATATATAAAATATATATATAAATATAAATATAAATATGGAAAATATATTTATTATTCGAATATATTTATTTTAATTTTATAGTTATTTAAATATATAACTATTTATTTATAATTATATAAATATTTCTTAAAATATTTATATATTTATATCATTGTAAGTATTTAGATAATTATATATATATATATATTTATTTTTTATTTAATAACATATATAAATATAAATATAAATATAAATATAAATATAAATACAATAAATATAATAATTATTTAAATATATTTATTATATTTTTATAATTATTTAAATATAAAATTAATTACTTAGAATTATATAAATTCTTTTCAAAAAATATTTATTTATTTATAATTATAAATATATAAATTTGTAAATATAGTAAATATAAGTCTATAAATATATTTATTTATAAATATTTATTTAAAAATATATTTTTAACATTATTAATGAATATATAATCTTCAATACATGCATGTTAAAAATGAGTGAAATTGAATAATTAAAATGAGTACACATTACAAATATTGAAAAAATGATATGTTTTCTTAATTAAATATAAATTATTAAAAAAATGTGGATATATATTGAAATAAATATGAATACATATCTAAAATATTAAAACATAGTATATATATAAAAAAACATTAGAAAATTATTAAATTCCAAAAAAAATACTAATAAATAATACCCAACTGTAATAATATTAAAAATAAATAAATAAAATTTTCTGATTAAAAACATAATATTTTAAATGTATCGTGTTAATAAATAAAATTATAAAATGGATATTAAAATTTAAAAAAATAATATAATTATTAGGTGTTTGTGTTTTTATATAATATTTCATTAAGTTCGTAAATATTTGTGTGTGCGTGTTTTATATAAAAATGCAATAATTATGTATATATATGTGTGATATCTATGCAACACACATTTGATATATGTTAAATTGAAAAATCAAATGAAATTCAATTAATGTCCATTACTTGATACAAGTAGTTAATATTTTTAATTAATATCAATTTTAAATTATAAACCATTATTCACTAAATATATAACTTATTTAATTTTAGAATAAATATTTTGTATTATATAAATCATATTTTAGGAAATATTATATATATTGATATATATATATATATATTTCTATATATATATTTCTATATTAAATGTATTAATGAATAATTATGTATAAAAACTATTAAAAATTAATAAGACGTTAATGCGTTTTTAATTATTACATTTTATTCATTTTATATATTTATATTCAGTATATATTATTTATTACTATTTATTATTAATATATTCATATATATATTAAATTTATTTATTTTTATTTAGAATTGTTTCATTAATAATTTTTTTTGATAATTATGTAATTTATTATTCTTTATTTTTTTTAATTATTACAATTTATTGATTTCATATATATATATAATATATATTATTTTCTAATAATTATAAATTATATATATTTCTATTAAAGTTATTCATTTTTATTAATAATTATTTAATTAATAAAAATTATAATATTCTTAAAATTTACACATTTTTAGTTTTTATTTGTTTAATTATTTCAACTTATTCATCATATATATCTATATTTAATATATAGTATTTATTAATATTTATAATATATATATATTAAATTTATTAATAATTATTTAATTAATAATATTTTTAATATTTTTTAAATTTATTGATTTTAATTTTTATTTGTTTAATTTTTTCATTTTTTTTAATTTTGAATATTTTGAATATTTATTTTTTTATGGATTAAAAAAGGGGAATGACCATGGGTCAGGTCGTGTATAGGCCCTGATAGTGGGTAAGGGGGAGGGTTGTATAGGGCCTAACTGTGCGTATGTGGGTGGGCAAGGCTTGTGGGAAGCATTAAGTCAGCCAAGGCCCATGTGGGTCCATGGAGGGGACCATATTCATGTGTGTGGAAAGTGTATATGGGAGCCCATCCTCATAGAAGGATTTTGAGTTTGTGTTGTGGTGGAATCATTTATAAAGAAGCAGCTGAACTTGTGCTATTTTGATGTGGGACTCGCATGCGCGATTTTGACCTTTATCAGCTATAAAAAGTGCACTTATAAAGGCAAATACTCTATATAATTCATTTTGAAGAAGTGTGGGAGACATTATCCTAATATACCTGTATGCACGCGCACATCTCTAAGCTCGTAAAATGTTTAAATGTAAAGCAACACTACTAACACCAATGCATGCATAACATCTATCCCACAATCAAAGTACAATGAAAGCAATGGAAATCAATAAAGGTCCAAATACAAACCCACCAAAAGCTATAAAATAATGTCCAACCTACTCAGAAGGAATGGATTACTGTCAAACACAACACTTGTGTACACCTTAGTCTGTCTAGCCCAAACTATGCTCCACTTACTCGTGGACTTCCAAGGACTCCATAAAAAGGTATGCCATCTGCATAAGTAATGACATGTGTGGGAAGATCACATGCATGGGTGAGTATAACAATACCTAGTAGGACACCCCGAAATCACTAAACATAAATCATCAAGAGTAATCATCTCATCAATACACAGGTATGTCAATCAAGATACGAGACATAAATATAAACAATAAGAACCAATATATACTCATAATAAACAACTGATCTCAAGTGGTCTCAACCAATATTGCCAGCCACATGATACTACATGAGGTTTTAATTTAATGCTTATATAGGATATTCCACCTCATGAGCCATGCTAACATTGATGGAGTTTTCTCAAGAGGTCATGCTTTTCAGAACTCACCAAATAAGTACTCTCTAAAGATCCAAAGTAATCGATACATAAGTCTTGATACACAAATATTAACACAAAAATAGGGAATCACATTCAGATTAATAAGAGATTCTGCAAACCCTAATGAAATATCCTTCTGAGATCTCGAAACTTGGATGGGGGATCATACCCAGGACCGTTGGGGGACACCATAAACCCTTCTAAAGTAACCCTCTAAGTAGGGGATCGTATGCACTATGATACCATGAACCCTAATCGGTTGACTAAGTATATAGGATATCCATTCCCTGTACTTATTAGTCACACCAATACCACAAACCCCACACATGGTATAGAAAGGAAGGATAAAATATCACACCCCTATCCACTCAGAGGGACACCACAAACTCTATCTGAGACTCATCCCGTAGAGGGGATCACAATCCTATGGTGAGGGTATAATGTCGCACTATATCATCATAGGGATATACCAAGGTAACTCACTCAATTGATACTAACCTCCACCAAAAATAGTCCAAGGGAAAACACCATAGATCATACTAGAGTTGAACTAAGAAGAATGAGGACACATGTCTACCCTCCAAGGAGTACATGGTGTGCCCCTTAAGGGTACATGGCATGTATCGCTAATACCTCTCACTTCCCATGTCTCGCTCTTACACAATATGCATTTTAAAAAATACACTATGTGTCCCAAGTGGTAAAAGGCATGTAGATGCCCTTTTGGAACTCGGTGTGCTACTAACTCGAGTTAGTGTACTATAGCCCATGCTCTTGAAGTGCATGGTGTGTTCCCAAGATACAATACATTTAGCAGTTGGGATAAAACTCGACATATTTATCCTACCCATTCCCATGTACTGTCCAAGGTACATGTCTTGTTCCCCACCACATATGGTGCATGGGAACACATGGGCTCCTGGGTGTGTACTCCCTATACACGCCAATCCATCCACCAATAGTTACACAACATGTGACCTGGAACACACAGTGTATAGCGCCACATGGATTCCAGGGTATGTACTCCCTATACATTCCAAGATATTTGACTAAATTTAGTATAGAGTGTGGGACCACCACACAACATGTGATATTTATCTCACACAAAAACCCTATCCACCATATAGAGAAGACTATGTGGCGTGTGTTCCTGAACTACACACCTTATAGTACGAAACTTCACTGAAACTCCAGAATGCTCACATGCCTTCTTCTCATGTTATCATCACCTCAAAATCCACCAAATGATCTTCTAGGGAGCCTAGGTCCGATGTTGACTAGACTCTCCATAGATAATGTCTATATTTCTACCACTTCCATCTATCAGGAAACCTCTCATGTTGCACCACGCTGTCGTTGTCACACAAATTTGAAAACTACATGTCAAATAGGGAAATGTGATCCCCCGATCTAATCATAATCAAACTTCATCAGCAAACACTTTGATCATATCACTAATATTGAAACTGAACACATGGAAACAATTCGTTGTGTCGAATATTTAATGTGTAATGATCAGTTTTCATGTATTCATCAAACTTCCACCCAAAAAGAAATTTCAATGATGAACACACATAGAATGGGGGGGGGAATCAATAAAACATAAAATAGGAACAAACCCCAACCATTTTTTGGGTTGTCCATGACTATTTCCATTAGAACAAAAAAAACCAAAATAATAAGTAATAATATTAGATCCCTAAATCCAAGATAATAAATTCATACCCTCCAAATCATCGACTAGTGAATCAGTTGGTCGGTGGATTTGATTCATGTTCATCAAAGGATAATCAGTGAGGAAATAAATCATGAAAAAATCCCCACCTATTGTTTTAATTGATCATTGATAAATAACATTCGTGTGTTTTTTTCATTGATGAGATCCACAAACCCCACTACACATTGATCATCGATCCATGATATGATCATCATTCCTATAAGAACAATCATACAATAGCTCCTCTATAGGTCTCTAAGGTTATGTAGATAACCCTATGGTTTACCCATATTTGAGTATTTATAGAGGAGGTATAAGGTCATGGAAATTAAACAAATAAAGTAATTATATTTATTTATTTATTCATCCACTACTATGCTTAACCCAATCATATAATGTGCCCCAAGGTTATGTCCTATTTTCACACCTACCTCTTTTAAATTATTTATTTTATTAATTTTACTAGGCATTGGGTAGTTTGGGTTGAATCCCGACTTAAAAAATTTTGAGTTATTTTTTAAAAACACATGTTTTGGCTTTGAAATCATTCAGAGAACTATAGTCGAAGTTGTGCTCCTTACCTGAGTCATCGTGTGACCTCACCCGATTCATCGTGTGGAATGTTTAGTATATGGTTAATTCATTAATTAATGACACGAATAAGAAAGTTAGCGCAAAATAAAATGAGAATAATAAAATTATTTAAGGGTTGCTCTAATAATAATATTATTATTATTAAGATTATTATTATTATTATCCTTTTTGTTAATATTTTAATTAATTTGTTAGTAATATTAATAAAATTATTATTATTATAATTGGTGTTTTATTAAGTTATCATCATTTTTATTATAATTATGATTAATTATTATCATTAGTAATTATTAGGTTTTCATTTTATTTATTTATTTATTGTTAGGGTTTCACCCCCCCCCCCCCATTTCGGTGCACCTCCCCATCACCTCACCCTCCTACCCCATTGCAACCCCCTTCCCCCCATCTCCAGCATGTGCATGCAGTCCGCCGGTCTCCGTGAAATCCCATCGTGACCTCCACATGCTGCCTCCCCGTCATGACTACCACCTCTCCCTCTCCACTATGACAAACACCCTACCCATTTATTTCCCCATCCAGCACCTCCTCCTCATGACCTAGGATCTACCCACAAATCCCCTTCGGGTGGAACCCCCTCTGCTAGAGAAGCTCCAGCGTGGAACCCCTGCTGTCCAACCTTGTCTCCAGCATGAAACCCCCTAGGCATACGCGCTCTTTTATAGAAGCCCCTGTCACGACCAGTCCTCAGGGCCCGTGCCATGACAACCCCTAGCCCACCTTCCATAGGCCAGGGGCTGGCGACTAGCACCAAGGCGTAATTCCCGGTAAAAAGGGAAGGCATTGCCTTTGTAAAGTAAACAAACACCACAGAGCAAGCAAGCAGAAGTAAACACCAAGTAAAAACTGAGTACAATATTATGTGCGGAAAAGTAAGTGGGCTAGAATACAAACCCAAACTGAATGTAAAGTACAACTGAAAAAGGGAGTATAACAACTGAAAAGTAAAGTCGCAGCCTCGAGCCGTCCACTGGAAGTCCCACCTGAAGGGTGGGTATAGAAAGCCTCGACAACTCCTCGGGTCCAACCTTCCTCTCCGAGTACATCCCGCCCAGTGGTCCACCTCCAGGTACCGACCTGCTCCTCGTGCCTCAACCACGATCAGCGCTGTCCTTCGTCTGCAACCAACACAATGTAGTGCAGGCATAGCCCGTGCAGGGGTGAGTATAAGCTACTCAGTAGGGACCCCGAGATCCCCGAAGGTCTCACATAATCTACATAGGATAATCCACAAAGGAAAGATACAATCACGAAATAACATCTGACACCACTTAGGTATATGCCCATACATATACCTAAGTCATCAATTCTCGTTCGGCTCCAACATCCGAGATCAAGTACAACCCAGTCCACACAGGAAATCACAACCCAATCCACACAGGAAAGTATAACGTAATCCACACAGGATATCAAGTCAATCTTATCGAAGATAATGATTGAAAGTCAAGATTCATCTCACACAGGTATACTTCTTCTTAAGACGATAGAGATGATCAGATGTAACCACTGATTCATCTAAGCCATCGGACCCACATAGGATAGATAGGTACTAACCCCCACAATGACCCACAAAGGATCGATAGGTACTAACCCCACAATGACCCACAAAGGATCGATAGGTAACTAACCCCCTCAAGGACCCACACAGGATCGGACCCACACAGGATCTGTAGGCGTTGGCCCACACAGGACCGCTGAGCGCTGACCCACACAGGATCTGACCCACACAGGATTGGTAGCACTGATCCACGTAGGATCTTTGAGTGTTGTAGTCATCACCGTCAAATCCACGAAGTATTTTTGTACAGTCGTCATCGTCGTCGCAGTCACAGCCAGCTCTAGGGTTCCCGCACACAGCAAGCTCGTACGGGAGGATCCGCTCCACAAGAAGAGGGTATAATACATCAACTGACACATATTCTGGAGTTGATGTATCCAAAAGTTTTGTATCGTCAATAGGAACTCAACGCGACAGACGGCGCGTCTATCGGACGCTCGGTCTGAGAGTTATTGGCTTTTTCATTCCAGGGGCCCGGTTGCTGTTTTAAGACAAAACCAACCCAAACGTACTCCATCTAAATCCAAAACTTGATCGGAGTAAGCCAAAAGGTCCGTCTCACTTAGAGGAATCCATCAAAGTTGATGGTACGTCAATCGGACGTCCGGAGCTCAAGTTATAATTGTTTCTGCTCCGAGGGCCCGGTTGGTTTCGTGCTCGAACCAACCCAGCCAAACACAAAGTACTCTGAAACCTTGAGTGTGATATATCAAAACGACCGTCTCAATCCAAGGATCGCATCACAGCTAACGGTGCGTCGATCAGAGGTACGCAGCCCAAGTTATGGGAAAAAGACCGTGAGATGTCCGGTATTAGGGGGTTCGGGCCCGGTCCGACCCGGCCCGGTACCCCTTGGGTCGGCCTGAACCAGGTTGACCCGACCCGGATCCGGGTCCGGCCCGCTTGGGCGCGGCCCAGTCTCTAGGTGGTTCGGCCGTTTCAGCCAAGCAGATGGGGGGGGTGCTGCCCCCTTATGTGTAACTGTGGCCCCCATGATGGGGGGGGGGGGGGCGCTCATGCTGGCCAGCCGGGGGTCATAACCCTCGGCTCCTCCCTTGACCGGCCGGCCGGCTGCTGCCGCCACGGGACCCGCGCTAGCCGGTCCCCCTGCTCTGATTCTAGCAGCCCGGAACTGGCCGCCGGTCCCTATTCTGTCACGGCCTAAGCCGCGGCTTTGATTCATCCGGCGCGGCGCGATGGCGTCGTGCCCCTCCGTCGCGGCCTTGTTCCGGCTGCAGTGCCTTTGGGGTTCTCTAGTGCAGCGCAACGGCGCCGCGGCTTGGTTCGATTTTCAATTGGGCGGCACGATGGTGCCGCGCATTCTTGTCGCTCATTCCTGTGCGGTGTGACAGCACCACGTCACTTTTCTTCGAGCCGCAACGACACAAGATAATAAGGGAGGAGGGTCAGCTGTGTTTGTGCGGTCTGGCCCCCTCCTGTTAATCAATAGCAAGAGGTCCAATTGAACGAGTAACGTCGATGGAAGAAAATCACGAATATCATCAACAATAAAAATCCCCTACCTCGAGAGTAGTTTGAAAGGAGGTTCGTTGCGGAAATAACCGTCGCGGAAGGAGAATCATCGCGTCGCGGAGAAAAGATTCGTTGGCGTCGCTTCGTCGATCTCTGAGGATCCGGTGTTCTTGTCGACCTTCGTCGGAGGTCGGCGTTCTTTGCGTTCTTCGCGTTCTTCGTCGAAGAAGAAGAAGAACTTCAAGCTCCTTAGATTTTCTCCAAATCCTCTCAATGCAACAAGTTCCAACCAAAATATAATACGTACTTCACCTATTTTATTAACATGACTGGTGTATTTGAATTTCAAACATTCAAATTAAACTCACCTATTTAATTAACATAAGTTATCAAATTAATGGTGAGTTGAAGGAGTTAGGGAATATGAAGGGGTGGGGTTCGTGTGGGCCCCACTACCCTCATAACCTCCCTTGGTAAGTTGGGTGGTTTCCCCCAACTTCCACTCAAAGGTTTTAACCACTTAGAAGAAATAAAAATTGTAGCTCAATTTTTATTTTTAACTTCTACAATTTTTAACAAATCCTCCCGTTTAAACACAACTCCGGAAAAGGTGTTCCTAAGCAATTATCGGGGCTGCAAATCCATCAGTGCCCTCTGAATTCGATTCCGAGCACCGGTTCAAAAGTAAGAAAATCTCGCTCGTTTGTTCGTTGAACGTACCTGAGATAAACTTCGGATAGAAATTCCTGGCACACCGGGCCTCAGAATCAAGTGCCTTCAAAAACCGCGTTCTTGTAAAATCCCAAAGAAAATTAAAAAAAATTCCCTTGAATTTTACGGGTCTTTACATTACTCCCACCTCAGGGATTTACATCCACATAAAGATATATCAAAAACTATGGAAACAAATGTGGGTACTGAGCACGCATCTGAGCCTCCCACTCCCAAGTACTCTCCTGGAGGTTCCCGTGCTGCCATCTGATGCGCACTAGAGGAATCGACCATCAACATAGGACCCGCTCATGTCGATCCTCGATCTCCACTGGAACCTCTGAAAAAGTCTCCCCATCATCAAAGTCCAGCTCCCCATGGTTAATGATATGCGTCGGGTCGTGCACGTATCTCCTCAGCTGGGATACGTGGAAGACGTCGTGTACCCAGTGCAACTGAGGTAGTAGAGCCAGGCGATAAGCCACCTCACCAATCCTGCTGAGGACCTGGAATGATATGATGAAGTGTGGAGAAAACTTGCTGCCACGGCCAAATCTCCATAATCCACGTCGAGGTGAGACCCGCAAGAAGACGTGGTCCCCATCCTCGAACTCTAGTAGCCTCCTCCTCCTGTCTGCATAAGACTTCTGCCGACTCTAAGCTGTCTTCATCCTCCCCTGGATGACCTGGACCTTCTCTTTCATGGCCTAGAGCATCTCCGGTCCTACAAGTGCTGACTCCCCAGGGTCTGTCCAGCACAGAGGAGATCTGCAAGGTCGGTCGTACAACACCTTGTAAGGTGACATCCCGATGGTGGAGTGGTAGCTGTTGTTGTATGCAAACTCCACCAAGGGTAGGTGGTCCTCCCAACTGCGACCAAAGTTGAGGACACATGCACGGAGCATTTCCTTGAGAGTCTGAATGGTCCTCTCCGTCTGAACATCTGTCTGAGGGTGAAAGGCGGTGCTCAGACGTAGCTGCATCCCGAACACCTCCTTCAACCCCTTCCAAAGCCGGGAAGTAAAGCGAGCATCTCGATCGGAGATGATAGATGATGGAATAGCATGAAGCCGTACAATCTCCTGAACATAGAGACATCCCAAGCTCTCCACCGAGCCCTGCTCTCCGATGGGTAAGAAGTGGTCCGACTTGGTGAGTCAGTCGACAATCACCCAAATGGAGTCGTGACCTCTGGAAGTTCATGGAAGTCTAGTCACAAAGTTCATATATATGACGTCCTACTTCCACTCTGGGACCTCCAAGGGATGTACCAAACCTGCTGGTACCTGGTGATCTGCCTTCACCTACTGGAAGGTGAGGCATCGAGAAATGAACTCTGCCACAGCCTTCTTCAGAGCGAAGACCACTGATGCTAACTCCAGGTCATGGGTAGCGTAGTTCTTCTCATGCTACCTCAACTGTCGTGATCCATAGGCGATCACGGACCGCTCCTGCATTAGGACACATCTGAGTCCGGTCCCTGATACATCGCAGTAAACTACATAACCAACTCCCTCCTCCGGTAGCCTCAAGATAGGCGCGCTGGTCAATCTCTATCTCAGCTCCTAGAAGCTCTACTGACATCTATCTGACCACATGAAGGGTTTACCCTTCTTCCTTAACGTTCTACAAAACTACATAGATTTCTCCTTTGCCGAAAAGAGAAATCTGGTCTCATCCCCTGGATGAACCACGTTCCTTGCTTAATACAGTCAATCCCATCATGATCTGTTAATTCATGCCATGGATGACGTCGAAAGGCCTCGACGCTGCTACCAAGAGATCCAACCGTTACTCTCTCCTCCAAGGTTTGAGTCACACTGTCGGCATCAGTGTGTGGTCACTAGGTCTCCTCCAGTAATAATCTCACAAGTGAGTGTCAAGTCAACAGTTTTTTTTAATCGGCACCTCTTAGTATTGACATACAAAAGAAAAGAAAGCAAATTTCACTATTGCAAGCGTCTTTTATTACTTTAACTCAACGTACAAGGACACAAGGAAACACAAACAAGGAAGCTAGAGGCATTATGGGCAAAGGCCTCTATGCCTGGAGCTAGTCCGGCACTTTTCCACCCGCTTCTGGAGCTCCATGATCGTAAGCTTCAGCTGCCTGAAGTTGTGCTCTCCCCTGAGGTCGGGGTGGACCTCCTGGTGGTGGTGGTGGTGGTAGAGCCTCAAAATGCCGTCCACCACCTGCCGCTCGACCAGCTCCTCGATCTCATCCACCTTCTCTCTGCGGACCGCCACGGTCGAACCTCTGCCTCTGCTTGGGTGGTTCCTCAACCGTATGTTGCTCCTCTACATGGCGGGTCGGGCAATCACGAGCCATGTGGGCCTGCCCGCCGCATGTGTAGCACTATTTGCCTCTCGAAAGACTGGCTCTGCGCTGTGTGCCCCGCACCACTGAGCCAGTGTCCTGAGGTCGTCTGCCTGAGGGTCTGGTCTCTCTGGACCCATGAGTCATCCGTCGACTGCCTGCTGTAGAAGACTCTGCTACGTGCCGCCCTGTGGTAGGTTTCGCTGCTGGTGTAGGATCATCAAGGAAGCTCTCGATCAGAAGGGCATGCTCCAGTACCCATGCCTATGTCGGAATGCTGAGGGAGATCAGCGACGCCCTTATCTCATGCCTCGATCCCTGCTCAAAGGTCTGAGCCCGGAAGAATGGGTCCCGTACCATGTTCGTCGAATAGCGTGAGATATCGGTAAATCTCACCGAGTACTGGGCGACCGTCAAGATGCCCTGCCGCAGCTGTAGAAGCTCCTGGATGCACACCGCACGGAGGGTGGCTGGGACGAACTCCGAGCGGAAGAGGCTCTCAAAGTTCGTCCAGAGGAGAGATGCCCCGTCGTGCACTTGGAGCATCATGCTCCACCATCTGCCTGCTGCCGCGTGCAGGAGGCTCACTGCGAGGATCACCATGAGGTCCGATGGTGTCCTCACTAACCTAAAAACTCATACAACTACCTCCAGCCAATCCTTGGTTACCTAAGGGTCTGTCTCCCCGCGGAACCAGGGCGGTTGCTGGTGCTGAAACTCGTGCATTGCACTAAGGCGACGTGCACCGTCAACGGCTAGGGCTGGTAACATCGGTGGCTCGTCGGGTAGCGGTATCGTCGGTGCCTCTGCTGTTACAGGGCCCTGTACCGAGGCCTCGTCACTCGGTGGGTTTTCGTCACGTACAAAACATGGAACCCTAACTGGCTGTCGTCATGAAGGAATCCTGAAAGAAACAGGTTCCCCACGGTCAAATAGTATACCTGGTGAGCTGACATAATGTAATCACAAAGAAAACTTGAAACACACATGCAATCAATGTTTTCGTGCATTAAGTCGGAAATCAGAAGTCAGGGTCCTGGTGTACGGATACGTTGGCCGCCGCACCAACACTGGAATCCCTGGACTGATAACCACACCCAATACCCTTAACACTTTTGCTTCACATAGAAGAAAGATCAGAGTCCAAAGTTCTGTGGTAGAACCGAACTCCTCTGATACCAATTTTTCATGACTCATCCTCGGGGCCCGTGTCGTGACTACCCCAAGCCCGCCTTCTATAGGCCAGGGGTTGGCAACTAGCACCAAGGCGTAATTCCCGGTAAAAAAGGAAGGAATTGCCTTTGTAAAGTAAACAAACACCACAGAGCAAGCAAGTAGAAGTAAACACCAAGTAAAACTGAGTACAACAGTATGTGCGGAAAAGTAAGTGGGCCAGAATACAAACCCAAACTGAAAGTAAAGTACAGCTGAAAAAGGGAGTACAACAACTAAAAAGTAAATCCGGAGCCTCGAGCCGTCCACTGGAAGTCCCACCTGAAGGGTGGGTACAGATATCCTCCACAGTTCCTCGGGTCCAGCCGTCCGCTCCGAATACGTCCTGCCCAGTGGTCCACCTCCAGGTACCGACCTGCTCCTCGTGCCTCAACCACAATCAGTGTTGTCCTTCGTCTGCAACCAACACAATGTAGTGCGGCCATTTCCCGTACAGGGGTGAGTATAAGCTACTTAGTAGGGACCCTGAGACCCCCGAAGGTCTCACAGAATCCACATAGGATAATCCACAAAGGAAAGATACAATCACGAAATAACATCCAACACCACTTAGGTATATGCCCATATATATACCTAAGTCATCAATTCTCATTCGGCTCCAACATCTGAGCTCAAGTAAAACCCAGTACACACAGGAAATGACAACCCAATCCACACAAGAAAGCATAACGTAATCCACACAGGATATCAAGTCAATCTTATCAAAGATAATGATTGAAAGTCAAGATTCAGCTCACACATGTATACTTCTTCGTAAGACGATAGAGATGATCAGATGTAACCACTGATTCATCTAAGCCATCGGAACCACACAGGATCGATAGGTACTAACCCCCGCAATGACCCACAAAGGACCGATAGGTACTAACCCCGTAATGACCCACAAAGGATCGATAGGTAACTAACCCCCGCAATGACCCACACAGGATCGGACCCACACAGGATCTGTAGGAACTGGCCCACACAGGACTGCTGAGCGCTGACCCACACAGGATCTGACCCACATAGGATCGGTAGCACTGATCCATGTAGGATCACTGAGTTTTGTAGTCGTCGCCGTCGAATCCACGAAAGATTTCTGTACCGTAGTTATCGTCGTCGCAGTCGCAGCCAGCTCTAGGGTTCCCGCACACAGCAAGCTCGTACGGGAGGATCCGCTCCACGAGATGAGGGTCTAATACATCAACTGACACATAGCCTGGAGTTGATGTATCCAAAAGTTTCGTATCGTTAATAAGAACTCAATGCGACAGACGGCGCGTCGATCGGACGCCCGGTCTGAGAGTTATTGGCTTTTTCGTTCCAGGGGCCCGGTTGGTTTTTAAGTCAAAACCAACCCGACCATACTCCATCTGCATCCAAACCTCAAGTGGATTAATCCAAAAGTTCCTTCTCACTTAGAGGAATCCAACAAAGTCGACGGTACGTCAATCAGATGTTCAGAGCTCAAGTTATAAGTGTTTTCGCTCCGAGGGCCCGGTTGGTTTCGTGCTCGAACCAACCCGGCCGAACCCAAATTACTCCGTAACCTTAAGTGTGATATATCAAAACGACCGCATCGATCCAAGGATCGCATCTGAGCTGAAGGTGCGTCGATTGGAGGTCCGCAGCCCAAGTTATGGGCAAAAGACTGTGAAAGGTCCGGTATTAGGGGTTTGGGCTCGGTCCGACCCGGCCCGGTACCCCCTGGGTCAGCCCGAACCGGGTCGACCCAACCCGGGTCCTGGTGCGGCCCGCTTGGGCGCGGCCCGGCCTGGTCGTCAGGTGGCGTAGCTGTTTCGGCCGAGCGGATGGGGGGGCGCACTGCCCCCCTATGTGTAACTGCGGGCCCCATGATGGGGGGGGCTCATGGTGGCCAGCCGGGGGTCATAACCCCCGGCTCCTCCCTTGACCGGTCGGCTGCTGCCGCCACGGGACCGGCGCTGGCCGGTCCCCCTGCTCCGACACCGATGGCCCGGAACCGTCTGTCGGTCCCTACTCCACCGCGGCCTAAGCAGCGGCTTTGATTCGTCCGGCGTGGCGTGATGGCGCAGCGCCCCTCCGCCGTGGCCCCGCTCCAGCTGTGGTGCCTTCAGGGTTCTCTGACGGGGCGCGACGGCGCCGCGGCTTGGTTCGATTTTCAATTGCGCGGCGTGACGGCGCCGCGCATCCTTGTCGCTTGTTCCCGCGCGGTGTGACGGCACCTCGTCACTTTTCTTCGAGCCGCAACAACACAAGATAATAATGGAGGAGGGTCGGTCATGTTTGTGTGGTCCGGCCCCCTCCCATTAATCGATAGCAAGCAGTCCAATTGAATGAGTAACGTCGACGGAAGAAAATCACGAATATCATCAACAATAAAATTCCCCTACCACGAGTGTAGTTTTAACGGAGGTTCATCGTGGAAATAATTGTTGTGGAAGGAGGCGTCGCGGAAGGAGAATCGTCGCCTCACGGAGAAACGATTCGCCGGCGTCGCGTCATTGATCTCAGAGGATCCGGCGTTCTTGTCGACCTTCGTCAGAGGTCGGCTTTCTTCGCGTTCTTCGCATTCTTCTTCGAAGAAGAAGAATAACTTCAAGTTCCTTAGCTTTTCTCCAAATCCTCTCAATAGAACAAGTTCCAACCAAAATAAAATAATTACTTTACTTATTTTATTAACATGACTTAAGTATTTGAATTTCAAACATTCAAATTAAACTCACCTATTTAATTAACATAAGTTATCAAATTAATGGTGAGTTGAAGGAGTTATGGAATATGAAGGGGTGGGGTTCGTGTGGGCCCCACCACCCTCATAACCTCACATGGGAAGTTGGGTGGTTTCCCCCAACTTCCACTCAAAGGTTTTAAACACTTATAAGAAATAAAAATTGTAGCTCAATTTTTATTTTTAACTTCTACAATTTTTAACAGCTCCTCCCGTTTAAACGCAACTTTGGAAAAGGTGTTCCTAAGCATTTACCGGCATTGCAAATCCATCGGTGCCCTCGGAATTTGATTCCAAGCACCTGTTCAAAAATTAGAAAATCTTGCTCGTTCATTCACTGAACGTACCCGAGCTAAACTTCGGATAGAAATTCCTGGCACACCGGGCCTCGAAATCAAGTGCCGTCAGAAATCGCGTTCTTGTAAAATCCCAAAGAAAATTAAGAAAAAAAATTCCCTTAAATTTTATGGATCTTTACAACCCCTCCAGTTATGTCCCTCATTATTTTTCCTTTGAGTTTTTTTTCATTTCAGTGGGTATGATTCCATTTTAGGGGTCGATTTTCAATCTTTTATTTTATTTGAATTCTTGTTTTAGGGTCCAATTCCATTCCTTGTGGGGTGAATGTGGTGCAAATATGTTTTTACCTCATTGTCCAAAAGTTTCACCAAGTGAGGTTGGTGTTTCCACGTTTAACCATTATTTGATGAATTAATTTTCTTCTTAAACTAATTTATCATATTTTTTAATTAATTTTATTGGTGAGAATCTAGGTTTTAATTGAGGTTTGATATATATATATATGTGTGTGTGTGATATAGTTGTGTTTTATGTGAAAAAACATGTTGATCTATTTATTAGCATTTCATAAACTATAGTGATTGTGTTTTGGTTTAGCAGCAATGTGTGTTGAGTCATAGAGGAATATTTGGTTGAATTTTTAGCATTTTCAGTCGGGCAGCATATTATAAAAAAAAATTCATAAAGTCTTTGGTGGTTTTTTCAACCATGGGATTGGTCATTTAAACTGTGTAGTTGATTCATTTAATTGGGAAAGTGGTGAAAACTATGTTCTGGAAGTAGTTTTGAAGAATTTGATATGCATTAAATTTGTAAAGTGCACTTTACATAAAATAAAATTGGTATAATCCTGATGAATTTCCTTGTTGTGTTCTTTGAAATGTTTTAAAAGAAATTGTTTCAATGATTTATTAAATTTAGTTTGAATTGTGAATCAGGTTTGGAAATATATTGGGTGTGCATTTGGGTTAAAGAGCATTTTTGGTGTGTTCAACATTTCAAAATTGCTTTTGTGTGTGTGAATGGTCAGTTTCGGCATGTGTAGTGTTTTGTTTTATGTTGAAGAATAAATGTTTATGTAATGTTAATGTGTTTTTTTTTGTGAAAACATACATTAATATATTTATCAGCATTTTAGAAACTGTGCATTTAGTGTGTTAAAAAGAGCGAAGAATGTGGTTTATGTTTTGGCGAGGTGTCAAAATTCATTTTCTCTTGAAAAAGGTTTTGAGTAAGCTTTCAACTTTAAAAATTATGCAACATGTTTGGAAGTTGTTTAATAAATTTTCCTAGTGGTTTGTTTCATTGTAAGTATCCTTCTAAACTATTCATATGGTTTAATTGAGTGTGTAACCTATGGAGATTATGTTTTAAAAAGATTTTTGTTGTGTTTATGGTGTTAAAAGAGGGTTTGAGTGTGAAAAGGGTGATTCTGTGTGTGTAAGTACCATGTTTGGATTTTATGAATAACGGTGACATGTGACATGAACTTGGAACTTGTTTGAGCACAAAGTGGGAAGCTCAGGTAGCTAGGAAGGTGGACTAGACTAGTAGGATAGTGATCTGAGGGTGGTTTTAGCCATTTTTTCACTTAGTAGGATTGAAGAATGAAATAATAACTAAACATATGAATGAATGAGAGTAATGGTTTTTAATCCACATTTTCTGAGGGTCGTGGTTTCTAAGACACATTTTATAAGGGTTATGGTTTATAATCCACATTTGCTGAGGGTTGTGGTTTCTAATCCATGTTTCACCGAGACACTAAGATCTAGGGACCCACGCTAGCTAACACCCACGAGGCCTCTCCCATATTTGGTGTTGTTTGTTTAATTTACGCACACCGGAGTGACACTTTGGTTATCTTAATATTAAGTGTGCGTGTGTGTTTTAATTTAAGTTGTTTTCTTTAAAATTTTTTTCATTAAAACACCTTTCATTAAAAATTATTTTCTTAAAAAAAATTGAAGCATCTATTTAATTTTTATTTATTTGACTAGAAAATGCATTCTTCATTTAATGGGTATGCATGGAATCTTTTTTTCGATGGCATCCTACTGGTCCTTTGGCTCACACCCTACATAAACCTTTGGGTGTGTGTAGACCTTTTTCTTTGTGTATTCCAGGTTGAGGCATTATTCTTAGTGGTGGTGGTTCTGTTTGTTGATGGTCTTCTCGAGTTGGTTGATGTTGGTAGCTTGAGGATGTTGTGCCTTGTGTTTCTTGGAGGTTGGTATTGGAGTTTTAGTTTTCTATCTTTCTTGTAGTTACATTTGGGTTTTTAGTTGAATTGTAGACTTCAAATCTAATGATGTTTTAAAGGAATGTTTAGTTTTCTGTTTCCAGTGTGAGTTTATTTATCTTATTAGTGGTTTTGTGTTTATTGTTTCTTTTAAATCATTCCCATGTATTTTTTTATACTTAGGAACTTGTTCTATCTCGTGGGGATTGACAATGCCCTTTGGGCCATATCGTAGACCGGGTCAGGCACCAGGTCGAATGGCAACCCGGCCTGGTTTGTGACAAAATGGTATCAGAGGGGGTTTTTTATCTTGGGTCGTGTTAATTTGGGATAGAGTCAGGGTATTCCAAAGTTAAGGGTGTTAGAACTCAACGTTCTAACTACAATCAAGGTTTTTGGCCAGTACACCTCAAGGAGGGAATCGAGTTACTGGGGTAAGTTGAGGTTTGTCAGAGTATTTGGTCTTTCTGGTTAATCTTGTCTAGGGTAAATGAAAAGGGAGTGGGTTCAGTGGTCCTAGTGAGCTCACAGGGCCTATAAATCCATGTTGATATGGGGATGTTGTCCTAGAATACTCTCTATGGAAGTGGCATGATTGGTGTATGGTCGCCAACCATATGTCCCAGTCACCCACCGACACTAGTCTCCTCTTGCATCGTTCCTCGTCTCTTTGTTTTGGATTCGTGGGAATCTGGTTTTTAAGTAAAAATGATTTGGTCTTGGAAAATGTTTTGTGATGAATCACTTTAAAAAGAAATTTTGTGTAAAGTTTTAAATGTGTGGTTTGAATGTTTTCGTTTTGAAAAATGGAATGTTCTGATTTTGTTCCTTGGTGTTCCCATGGGAAACCACATGCATGGGTATATGCGGAATGAGAAATGGTTAATGGTACGAGTAGATGAGATCCAAGATGTACATGAGGTGGGTGCTGGTGTGGCATGGGAATATGGATGTGTGAGTCCCACAAGACACCATTGGTGTTTGTGCAGCCCACCAACTTCATTTGTTTTCAAAAAGTATTTTTAAATGAAAATTTTTTGTTTTAATAATTGGTGATTGTGTGGTGTGACCTTATATTTTGGAAAAGTTTGATGTGAGGTATTCAGAGTTGGGAATCCTTTTTGGATGATTTGTTTCTTGAGTTTGAATTCTTATTTTTAAGTTAGTGTGAAAGTGTGTGGTTAGTGGATTCTTTTGAAAAGTGCTTTAGGAATCCCTTGTTGTGGTTTCCCCTATAGTTTTAGTGTTCTATTGCGGTATGACTTGGCCATTGGACCAGTTTGATTGGGTCAACAATTTTCTTTCTTGACTAGTGTATGCCCCCATAAAGCATTAACATGCGAATGAAGTGCGGCCACAGGCAATTCGCCGTTGGCTGACCCTCCAATTGATTAAAGCATGGACTCTCCCTTTTTAGTGATAATGAAAAATCTATCCCTTCTATTTTTTAGTTAAGTGGATCCTCTCGCAACGGGAAGACGGATGTGAGGTTAGTTGAAGGGAGTTTTTTTCTCTTTGAGTTATTTGAGTTGTCGGTTATGATGTTGGACACTATTGGGTCTGAAGTTTCCCCTTGGAAACGGTGAAAGAGATTCCAGTGGGGAAAGGTGGAAGTATCCTGGAGTTGTTGGTGCAGGCTGATATTCTAAATAACCTTTTTTCCTTAGTTGGTTTTGTTTAAGAAAGGGTTTGTGATAGGACACTAGTGAGGCAGACCAAGTCACATGAGGATGCTATAGTCGATTGTAAGAATAACATGTTGTTTAAGAATCAGTTTAAAGTCTCTCTCCATGTAATGTTTCTCTCAACAACAACAGTCATATTCAGTGATGATTTGTGGTTTCGTGTTCTCATTCAGTGTGAAAAGGGGTGGTGTTCATGCACCATTTTAGCTCAATTGTTGGTAAATGTTCCATGTGGGAGTAGGTGGATGTTAGAGTGTGTTGTGTCTGATGGTGTTGTCTCGGTTGTGGTGTGGTTCCGTGTGGAACCAAAAGGATGATCAATGTTCAAGAGTCTTCAATGCCTGACTTTGAGTCAGGAGATGCTTCAAACATCAGGGCTCTAGCCATAGGCCTCGGAGTGAAGCTGGCATGTGGTCAAGAACCCTAGGAGTGTGTGGTACCCATACTTTATTTCTTTCATCAGTATTGAAGGTAAAGGCGGCTTAAATTGTTTTCTATGTTGTTCTATTCTGAATAACCCATTTGGGTGCATGGGGTTCTCGTGGCTATGAGAAAGTGTGGTCGTCTTGTTACCTTAAAATCTTGGGGGTTGTGTCCCACCGAATGTAATCACTTTTAGTGGTCCTTATGGGGTTTTTTAGGTAAATTAGTCTCAAATTTGATTATTTCTCATATAGGTACGTAGAGATGTTGGTTTGTATTGGATTGTGTTTTTTGATTCCCCAGTAGTTGGGCCCCGCCCCTTGTGGTGGGGTGTTTGGTCACGGTTGGGAAATTTATGAAGTTATTTATCTTCTTTCAGTTATAATGATGGGGATACCCATGATGGGTCTCTCACAAATATCTCTAGAATGAATCGGTGTTGCACCTTCTTCATAATGGTGGGGAGTCCGCTCGTGCCTCCCCATATCGGTTTTCCAATCTCATCTCGGGCATTAGTAAGTTTTTAATGGTGGACAGACCCTTCAGGATTCCCCATGTTGGCCTTTTGGTTTTATTCCTAGAGATAACCTAGTAGTAGGTGATTAGAGTGTTCCTTGGACATTCTTCGTCAAACAATGTGGTTTTTGTTCAATGGTGATCGAGGTGTTTTGGATTGTGAAGTTGGTTTTTGTGGGTGTGAGAGTTCTTTTCCTTGATTAATCAGTTGGAGGTGTCCTAGCTATTTGGGTAGGGTGACACAGATTTAAAAGTCTTTTTATGGGTTTATTGAGGTTTTCATTTAAGTAACTTTCTCTAAGCACATTTTGTTTTCATCTTCTCTCTTACTTTTCATAGGGATCCTCTTTGAACCGCAACGGGGTATCAATTGCTGCTTTGGGTTTTAGCCTTAGTTGTGGATTTACAGGGATAGAAAGCGCTATGGTGGGGATATTTTTCACACCCACCTATTTTACATTATTTATTTTCTTAAATTTACTAGTAATTGGGTAGTTTGGGTTGAATCCCAACTTAAAAATTTTTGAGTTCTTATTTAAAAATGTACATTTTGGCCTTGAAAGTGTTTAGCGCACTGTAGATGAAGTTGTGTGGCTTTGCCTGAGTCACCAAATGACCTCGCCCAGTTCACCGCGCAACCTATATGGTTTATGGTTAATTCATTAATTAATCAGACGAATAAGGATGTTAGCACAAAATAAAATTAGAATAATAAAATTATTTAAGGGTTTTTCTAATATTAGTAGTAATAATAATAATAATAATAAGATTATTATTATTATTATGCTTTTTGTTAATGTTTTAATTAAGTTATTAGTAATATTATTAAAATTATTATTATAATTGGTATTTTATTAAGTTATCATCATTATTATTATAATTATGATTAATTATTATAATTAGTTATTATTTGGATTTCATTTTATTTATTTATTTATTTATTTATTTATTTTTGTTAGGGTTTTACCCACCCCCCACCCCACACATTTCATCACACCCCCCTCCCCCCCCTCATACCCCATCGCAACCCACTTCCCCCCCCCCCTCTACAGCCTATGCATTTCAACCGCTGAACTCCCCGCCTCCCTGTCGCAACCTCTACTTGCCTCCTCCCCATCACGACTGCCACCTCTCCCTCTCCACTCCAGTGAACACCCTCCACCTCTCTTTCCTCAGCCAGCGCCTCCTCCTCATGGATGAAACCCTACCCACATCTCCCCTTCGGGTGTAACCCCCTCTGCCGACAAAGCTCCAACGCGACACCCCTATTGGCTGACCTTTTCTCTGGCACGCAGCCCCCCTGGTGTGCCCTCTCTTTCTCAACAGCCCCTCCGGTTAACTCCCTCTTTATTCTTCCTTTGAGTTTTTGTTCCTTTCAGTGGGTATGGGTCCATTTTAGAGGTCAATTTTAATTATTTTCTATTATTTTAATTCTTGTTTTAAGGTCTAATTATGTTACTTATGGTGATAATGTGGTGAGAATATGTTTTTACCTCATTTTCCATGAGTTTCACCAAGTGAGGTAGGTGGTTCCGCACTTAACCATTATTTGATGAATTAATTTTCTTCTTAAATTAATTTATCATATTTTTAATTAATTTGTTTTTGGTGAATCTAGTTTTTAATTGAGTTTTGATATATATATATATAGGTGTGTTTTATATGAAAACTCGTGTTGAACTGTTTATTATAGTTTTTTAAACTATGAAGATTGTGTTTTGGTTTATCATCAATGTGTGTTGAGTCATAGAGGAATATTTGGTTGATTTTTTAGAATTTTGAGTCATGCGGCATATTCTGAAAATTGTTTCATAAAGTTTCTAGTGATTTGTTTAACTATGGGAATGGTCATTTAAACCGTGCAGTTGGTTCATTTAATTGGGAATGTGGTCCAAAGTATGTTCTGGATGTATTTTGGAAGAATTTGATATGCATTAAATTTTTAAAGTGCACTTTACGTGAAATAAAATTGGTGTAATCCTGATGAAATTAATTGTTTTGTTCTTTGAAATGTTTTAAAAGAAATTGTTTCAATGATTTATTAAATTGAGTTTGAAGTGAGAATCATGTTTGGAAAGAGGTTGGGTGTTCATGTGGGTTAAAGAGCATTTTTGGTGTGTGTATCATTTCAAAATGGATTTTGTGTGTGTAAATAGTGGGTTTCAGCATGTGTAGTGTCTTGTTTTTTTTTTTGAAGCATAAATGTTTATGTGACCTTAATGTGTTTTTTGTGAAACCCTACATTTTGTTATTTATCAGTATTTTAGAAACTATGCATTTAGTGTGTTAAAAAGTGTGAAGGATGTGGTTTATGTTTTAAAGAGGTTTTAAAATGCATTTTCTCTTGAAAAAGGTTTTGAGTGAGCTGTCGACTTTAAAACGTATGCGACATGTTTGGAATTTGTATAATAAATTTTTCTAGTGGTTTCTTTCATTATAAGTGTATTTTTAAACTATGCAGATGGTTTAATTGAGTTTGTAACCTATGCAGATTATGTATTAAATATATTTTTGGTGTGTGTATGGTGTTAAAAGAGGGTTTGAGTGTGCAAAGGGTGATTCTATGTGTGTAAGTACCATGTTTGGATTTTATGCATAAATGTGAAATGTGAAATGAACTTGGAACCTATTTGACCACAAAGTGGGAAGTCCGAGTAGCTAGGATCGTGGACTACACTAGTGGGATAGTGATCTGAGGGTGGATTTATCCATGTTTCACTTAGTAGGATCGATGATTGAAATACTAACTAAACATCTGAATGACTGTGGGTTGTAGTTTCTAAGCCACGTTTTCTAAGGGTCATGGTTTCTAGGCCACATTTTATGAGGGTCATGGTTTCTAAGCCACATTTTATGAGGGTCCTTTTTTCTAATCCATGTTTCACCAAGACACGAAGATATAGGTACCCATTCTAGCTAACACCAATGATGCCTCTCCCATATTTGGTGCTACTTATTTACTTTACGCTCATTGGAGTGACACTTGGATTATCTTAAATGTAAGTGTGTGTCTGTGTGGTTTAATTTAAGTTGTTTTCTTTAAAATTGTTTTCATTAAAACACCTTGTATTAAAAATGATTTTCTTAAAAAAAACTTTTCAAGCATATATTTCCTTTTTATCTATTTAACTTGATAATGAATTCATCATTTAATGGTTATGCATGGAATATTTTTTTCAATGTAATCCTACTTGGACTTTGTCTCACACCCTACATACACCTTTTGGTGTGTGTAGACCTTGTTCTGTGTGTATTCCAGGTTGAGGTATCAGGCTTAGTGATGGTGGTTCTGGTTGTTAATGGTCTTCTCAGGCGGGTTGGTGTTGGTAGCTTGAGGATGTTGCACCTAATTATTCTTGGAGGTTGGTATTATAGTTTTAGTTTTCTATATTTTTTGTAGATACCTTTGGGTTTTTATTTAAATTATAGACGTAAAACTTGATGATGGTTTAAAGGCATGTTTGGTTGTCTGTTTCCAGTGTCATTTTACTTATCTTGTTATTGGTTTTGTGTTTATTGTTTTAGGTAAATCATTCCAATATATTATTTTTGAAACATGGGAACTTGTGCTATCCCATGGGGATCAAGAACTCCATTTGGGACATGGCATGGACCAGGTTGGGCACAAGGTCAGATGGCGACCCGACCTGGTCCGTGACACCTACCTAGGGTAAAACTCACTATCTTAACACAATGGTGGCCTCAGATTTCCAATCCAAGCCTCTGATCTAGTTTTATTCCACTATTTCAATAAAAATTAAAGTATATGATATAATATATATAATATTTTTATTATATACATAACAGGCTAACCAGGCCTCAGAATCTCATACCATCTTAAAGACTAGCTCTGATGATATTCCTAGGAATATCCCAAATTCTTACATGAAAAAAATACAAACATATATTATCCCCAACTTCAAGTATTTTCACCCCAAAAAATAGAAAAACTACTTACAGGTAAGGACACTAATATCTCATATGGTCTTACCACTCCCACAATATCTCATGATATTTCTCGTGTTTTCAACAAACACACACCCTAGGAAAACAGTTTCCCATGAAGGGTCTTCCCTAGTAGGTACTCAAACACTACTGATCTCCTTAAAATCATTGAAAATATAAATCCACTCTCAACATGTAGATCATATTGTTCAGCATTGTGCATGAAGTCATGAACATGCCTCCTCAATTATGACACATGGAAAGAACCAATCACCCAACCTAACTGTAGTTACAAGGTCTAGTGGTATGCCACCTCACTACCCAAAATAGTAATTGGAAAAAGGGACATCGAACCCTGGAGATAGAAAACTATCTCAAAAAAATCCCTACAATACAGGATGAGGGGAGATCTCTTGGAAGAAATGATCTCCTTATTGAACCTAATGGTTGCATTTATCATTACACAAAGAAAACATGAAATTATTGGGTAGTCCTCATCTACCTCTAGATGAGCTTCACCTTTTACAACCATTACTAGAACTAACTCTAGTCTCACACACAGTTTCTCTAACCAGTACAGCGATGAATAGTAGGGTCTCCTAAACATGGACTCTAATGGTTCTACGTCGATGGTGGAGAGTTTGTTCTTATGATACAAAATTATAGGATGGTAGATGATCCTCCTAGAAATAGACCCTAAGATAACATGAAATCCCAAAGCATGTTATATAGAACCTATTACTCTATTTTACCAATCCAATTATTAGGGGTAGAAAAGTTTTACTCAACCACAACAAAGTTCTAAATCCTCAATTATAATCTACACTCAAATGTTTAGGAAGTGGTCCAATTTTGTGAGCCATTCAATGATCACTCAGATAGTGTCATAACCTATCTCTGGGTGTGGATTATCCAACATGAAAACCACAATGGTACTATCCCTTTTTTGCTTCCATATGGGAACATTAGCCTTCACCTACTGATAGGTGTGACATCAAGGTATAAACTCATAAATAAGAAAAACGTCATTCGTCATAAAACATGATTCAAAAGGATCTTGGTATACCCTCATCTCTCATGGATGTATTTATAAGGGGAAATAACCTCCTCATAACCTCCTCTAACAGTGTGAAAACTTTCATCATCTATACTTGTAAGGTTGCATACTCCCCATCTTTATAAAATCCATCAAGAACATGTCTAGTATAAATCTAGTCATGAAAAACCTCACAATCAATACCCTATGTTGTGCCTCCCTGACTCACTAAAGAAGATAATGAGTAATAAATATTGACTGGAGATACACTGTATCATCCTCATCCTAATAGGACAACTAAAAATAGGTCAAATTCATTGTCACCTCACTCTATAACAGTGGACAAAAAACCTCATAGTGGGCATTTTCTACCACCACCACCCTCTCAGGTAGATCCCAAGCTAGTGTTGCTTCAACCTTTACTGGGTATACTATCACTCCCATGTCTAAGAGGACATATCCCAAGAATTGGACCTCCTAAATCTAGAACTAATACTTAGAGATCTTTTAGTAAATATAGCACTCTCAGAGTAAATCTACAACTATCCTCAAGTTTCTTGTGTGCTCCACCACTTACATCGAGTTCATAAGGATGTCAAAAAGGAAGAATACCATGTGCTGATCCAAGTGGGGTCAAAGGATCTGGTTCATAAGTCTCAAAAAAAACTATTGGAACATCCAACATGCTAACAGTTATCACTAAAAACCCAAATCAACCATAGAAACCTTAGAAAGAAACCTTAAGTATATCCTTCAATTGAACCCGGAGCTGGTGATAACTTATCCTGAGGTCAAACATTGAGAACCACTTTTCCACTAGCCACGAGGCAAAGAATTCATTGATTCTTGCGGGTGGATACTCCTCCCTGATAGTCACTTGTTCGGGTGATTTTAATCCATATATAACCTTAATCTCTGATCTACCTTCTAGGAAAATAACACAGGGTTTCCCAAGTGAACACATTATGTCTAACCAATCCCCTAATCTAGAGATTTATTAAACCAGAACTTCAAATCTCATAGCTATATGGGGCCATATGATATGTTAGAATAGATATTGGTTCATCTCTAGTGCAATTATATATATATATATATATAATTTCAATTGGGAGATAATCATAACTGACCCCCATGGAAGATGTCTACATATTCATCCAACACTATAGAAAACTAAAATTTTGTAGCATCCACTGCTCCAAGGGTCATACTATTTAACTGATAAAGTGGTTTTTTCCACCTACACATTATCTCATCTGGATCTTCTTAGGGTTTCTTCTTATCCAAGGAGGAAAACTCCATCCCACAACTCAGATTCACTGCAACCCTAACTGGTAATAGTTAACTGAGCATGGATGGTAAAAACAATAGTCTATATTGAGGATAAAATTGTAGTGGACCAATACCACTATATAAAGGTTCCATGTGATGTCCTATATCCTTATATTTAGGTCACACTCCTAATAAAAGTGTGTAATTACTAATCATCTCTATAGGAGCCTCCAAACAAACGGGTTAATCCAAGGGATCAATAGAAAACTATAATATCTCTAACTAGGGGTATAGAAAGAAAAGAGTGGCTTGTGCCTGTGTCTATAAAAACTAATACTGAAGTATAAAAGACAAAAATTGTACATAGAATCACTCTTAGAGCCACTAGGTCATAATAATCTAGCATCTATATCTGCCCATGTTCCCGACCACCAACTCCTTGAGACTAGCATCAACCTCTTGGGTGTGGTGGTGGTGTCAATAAATCAAAGCCCCAACAACCTTCTCCAACTCTCCAGGATCCACTGACTCACCCATCATCTTATGTACCTCCATGCTCCAACCAATTCCTCTTCCTGGGCAGTCTATCGAACATATCACTTTCTGTATCATGAATTGTAGTATAATCTCACATGAGATGACCACATCCATCACAAGAATAACAATGCCTCCACCTCAAAAAACTGAGTTGTCATTGAGGTCCTCGTGAATGATGAAACCTTTGATTTCGTGACTTGAATTATACTCCTACTATCAGTGGGTTCAGATAACCCTAGATCCCAAGATATAAATGACATGGAAGCTCACGATATGCATTTTATCCCTATGTGTCATTACCCTGCACTAATAGAGATATCCACAACCCATTCTGACATGATGCATCCACATGAACCAACAGAGGTGGGTCTATGAACTAATCAACAGGTGGAAGAAACACCTATTTTCCACCCAAAAAGGAAACTGACTAATGAACAAGACACTGCATGGAGGCCTCATCACCCATCAGATCATACTTTCAACCCTATCATATAAATTTCACTAGTTGTCATCATGAATACATCCTAAAATAAGACAATATGTACAAAAATCAATGATTATATTTAGATAACTGACTAAAGAAGGAAATGGAAACCAAAACACATTCCTATATGATGCATGTACCAATTTTTCCCCTACAACTAGAATCTACATGTACTAATTCAACAAGTAGATTATCAGAGTTCGGGTGAATGGATATGTTAGTTTCTACACCAACACTAGTGTCCCTAGAATGAGAGATAAACTCAAAAAAGATTAACATTGTTTCGATAAATCAAAAAAAAATCTCATAGCTAGTAAATCTAAAAAATTTGTTCCTAAGGTAGAACTGACTTCTCTGATACTACTCAAGGATTAAAGGTAATAATTTTCCTAGAATATCCACTCCATGATCCATGCTAACACTAATGGAATTTTCCCAAGAGGTCATTCTCATTAAACCTCACCAAAGAAGAAATCACTGAATCACCAAAGTGATTGATACAAAGGTCTCAATACACATATAGGGGATCACAAATAGAGATATGAGGGATTTTGAAAACCCTAAAAAATATCATGGTGAGATATAAATACCTAGATAGGGGATCACACCCAAGACCAATGGGGGACACCGCGAACCCTTATGGAGTAACCCACTAAGTAGGGGATCGTACCCACTATGATACCATGAACTCTAATGGGTTGACCTACTAGATAGGGGATCATCTTTTTATGTGTGGTAGTCACACTAATACCATGAACCCCACATAGGGTAAAAGAAGGAATGATGGAGGATCACACCCCAATCCACTCATAGAGACACCATGAAATTTATCTAAGACTTATCCTGTAGAGAGGGTCATAATCTTGTGTTGAGGATGTAATGTCACACTCTAGCCTCGTAGGGATAGAATAAGGGATATTGCTCAACCGATATTGGTCTACACCAAAACAATCTAAGGGAGAACACCCTAGCTCATACCAGAGATGAGAATAATGAGGACTCTAACCTTCCCTCCAAGAAGTATACAACCTATCCCTTAAGGGGGGGAAATTGTATCACTAATACATAGAACTAATCATGTATTGAGCTTACATGACATGCATTTTACAAAATATAGGGTGTGTCTCAAGGGGTACACGATGTGTAGATGTCAATTTATCACTCATCATGCCGCCTTCAAAATTCTGTGTACTATAGCTCATGATCCTGAAGTACAAGACATGTTTCCTGGGATACATAGTGCATAGGAGATGGTCAAGAACTCACCATGTTCCACCTTCCCATTCCCATGTACCTTTTGAGGTACATGGAATGTTCCCTACCACACATGTCTTGTGGGGAAACATGAGATCCTGGGCATCCTTGTACATGAAAAGACATCTACCAAGAGTTACATGGTGTGTGACCTAACACACATGGAATGTTGTGACACATGAATTCCTGGGTGTGTACACCATATACACAAAAATATGGATGACTAAGGGTCACAGGACATGTGGTACCACCATAAGGTGTGTTATATTTCTCTCAAATGCAGAAACCCTAGTCACCACATAGAGGGGACTACATGGCATGCATTCTTGAACTACATTCCATGTAGTTCAAAATTTCTTAGAATCTCCAGAATGCTCACACTTCTTTAACCTGTATCGTTGTTGACACTAAATACACAAAAATATATATCAAGAAGCATGTATATGAATTTTATTAGCCTCACTATTGCTGTTGGTCATATTTTTTCCACATCCATCAGTCAGGAAACCTCTCATGTTATACCACACTATCATTTCCACCCCAAACCGCAAACCACACATCAAAATGGGAAACACAAACCCATAATCCAATATTAATAAAATATCATCACCATGTACCTTGATTTCATCACTGATCTTGAATCCAGGCCCATAGAAACAATTTTTTGTGCTAAATATTGAATGTATAATGATCAATTTCTAGGTATTTATCAAACTGTCATCCAAAAATAAATGTTGATGATGAATGCTTGTAGAACAGGGAGGGGGGGATAAATCCATAAAACATAAAATAAGAATGAACCCTAGGAACTATTCGATTTGGACATGATATTTTGTCAATATAATAAGTAATTAATAACAAAATAATTACCAACAATATCAGATCCCTAAATACTAGAAAATAAACACATATCAGAAAAATCATCGACCCACAAATCAATTGTTTTGTGGATTCAATTATCGTTCATCAAAGGATAATATATGAGGAAATAAACCACGAAAAAAAATTACCTAACTATAATTTAGATTGATTTTTGATGAATAATTTTATTTTTTAATCATTGATGAGATCCATGAACTCCATTTCACACAGATCATCGATCCACGATCCGATCATCATTCCTCGAAGAACGATCTTCCAACGAATCATGTCTAGTTATCCACGGTTATATGGATACCCTTGAGATTTACCCATAACCAAGTATTTATATAGGAGTTATTAGTTTATATAAATTAAATAAATTTATTTATTTATTTAATAAATTTATTTATTTATCCTCCCACCACCACGCTCAGCCTAAGCAATCGACACACTTCATGGTTATGTCCCTCCGAGGGTAAAAAACACACTCTAAATTCAAAAGAAACCATAGATTTATGATTTTATATTTCATTATATAGTTACTACACTATTTTAAGAATATGTTTCATGCATTATATAATATATTTAATATTTTTATTATATCTATAATGGGATTACTGGGGCTCAGAATCTCATGTCGTCTCAGTGCCTAACTCAAAGGATATTTCAAGGAATATCCCAAAGTATTACATGAAAAAAAAATATGTCACATAAATAATCATAGTAAAACATTATTTAAAATATTTTTACAAAATATGGATTTGGAAGAAAAAAATCCGACCGAAGAGAGAAATGATGTTAGATTTTCTTAAAAACATTTTATTAATAATTTTAATTACCAAAGAGAGGAAAATGGTATTATTACTTGTAAACATCATGAATAACCATAGTAGAATAAAATTAAAGGGTTTTAATATAAAATTATCAAATAATTTCCTTCAATATATATTTAAGCATAAACAATCCTAATTAAAATGTGATTGAATCATAAACCCTTACCGCTTTAGTAACTTTTAAATCATAACCCTCATTGAATATATAACTTAAAAATATTAAATACCATTAATATTAATATATTAATGATATATCCTATAAAATGGGCTATAGAAACAACTCATAAAGGAATATAGGTGGTATAACAAAAAATATTCCCTAAAGAATACAATTTGAGATGAGTAACCATTACAATGACCATAATGTAGAAGTGAGAATTAATCAATGAATTAATTATATGAATTAAATTTAAATTTAAATAAAAGGTAGAAATAAACCATAAGATAATAAAAAATCATTAGTGACATAATCTTAAAATATTAAATACAATGAAGAAGTAATATAACCCAATGAAAAGAATTTGGGTTATGAAATTCTTTACCAACTGGTAATTTTCAAGTCAAATACCCTTGGACGAAATAATTATAATTGAAAAATAAAATACCATTAATTATGAAGGATTAATGATATTATATGTAAAATAGGAACTATATTCCCTATATAAAAGAAATTAGGTGCATAACATTAAAATATTCCTCAATAAAGGGAAATTGAGACGAAGTCCCTTACCTCATGCATCCATTTGGGTGAACATGATTTAAAATTATATATAATGGTTTTAATCATATTATTAATTTATAATAGAACCATATTTATGTTTATAATATCATATATGGTCCTCTCATAACATCTTACCACCCGTTTTCTAACAATGTTTTATTATTATTAATATTTTTTTAGTGTTAATTGCTTTGTTTTTCATGCATGTTTTATCATGAGAGTTTGGGTTTTTATGTTTATAATATAGTTCCATAGTCTCCAAAATGATATTAATTTTTTAAATATCATATTTAATTATTATATTCGTTTTTAAAATCATTCTTGAAATTTTTTCATGGAAAATGATTTGCATCGCTTCATGGAGATGGTAGGCCGCACGTACGCCAAACCAATGATATCATTACCTTAATGGGTGAAAAGGAAAATAATTTGATGGTTTATTAATTCTAAAAAATTATCATAATATAATATTTATTATATATATTCGTTATTTTCATAATTATGACTATATATACGAGTTGGTGATGGAAAAAAAGATAGATCAGTTTGCATGGTGGTAGTCCACTATAGACATAATTGGTTGCTTTATTTCCCATATTATGGAGGAGGAGATGGATAATATAGAGACCCACATTTTTATTTTATAATTATTTCATTTCATGATAAAACATTTAACGATTCAAAATATATTTTGGGGTTTAGTATCTTGGAAATAGAAACATAATACATGAAAAATACATAAACATAAACATAAAAAAAATAATCCACTTTTAAACATATTCATAGGTTATTCCTATTTTAATATTACTAAATATCATATCTTGGGGACATACATCAGATAAATGGGTGACCATAAATCCTAGCAATGGAAAAAATAATGGAAACATGTAGCAAGTGTGCATGAGGCATATAAATAAGGCATGATCATATAAACACAAGGTATATCATAATATATAGAAAATTTATCATAACATGGAAATATTTCTACAAAATAAAAATGATACATTCATAAACATATCACCAAGTTTTATTACATGGGTTTCATAATCATAATTATTAAGGTTGTTTGCCAAGGTATAATAAAACATTTCATATTTAAAGATTAATTAATTACCTAATGCATTGGAGTGCTATAAATGTACACCCTTAATATGAATTAAATCATATGAACTACATTGAATATAAAGTAAATCATTTCATCAATAACCTGTGGAAATAAATAATGGGTTTCATATCAAAATCATTGCGTACAAAGTGCTTAAAGACTTGAACATAACATCTTTTTTAACCCCTGAAAAAAGAATATGGGTTTCATATATTTAAATCCAAGAATCAATAATTTATTTTTACATCTAGGTTAATACCCATGGAAATTTAAGAGGTTTGGGTATTTACAATATGAGAATATTTCATGAAAAGAAGAAAATATCATGAAATTATTTTAGCAGCATAATGGTATATAACATGGATTATAAGAAAAGAAAATGAGAGAGGATGGAGGTCTCCCATTAGTAAAAAATCATTTTTAAGTATATGTAAGGTTAAAAAGTTTATAAAAAGTAAGAATCTTTGACATTTAGATGACTCAAGAAAGATGAGTACTTAAATGAAAAATGGAGAAGAGGATAATTCCCTTACTTCGACATAGTAACAACTTAAGAATATGTTATAATGAGAGTGGATAAATGATATATAATCCTTAGAAAAAATGGATATTAATATATACTTATAAATACATGAAAACATATCCAATTGATATTCAAAAGGATAAATACAAATAATAATCTTGAATGGAAAAGAAGAGAGAGAGTCCCCTTACTAAATTCCAACATCATAAAGGTATAAATTGTGGCTTATGGAATGGGAATAATGGGAGGTAATGAAGTTATACCATTTTTAGAACACTATTTTGGAATTATAGAGAAATATAAAAGATCAGGAATAAAAAGTAAGCAGTTGGACACATAGAAGACACAAAATAAGGGCATACTTGAATGAAAAATGAGAGGAGTAGAATTCCCTTACCTTGAAGAGTTTCTTCCTAAATTATGGTGGGGGAAACCTTAGGACCATATAGGAACATTAAATAATCCTTGGGGGATATGTATATGTGGGAAATGGGTATAAATACATGGATTATCAATTTGGTGGGATGAGGAGTGGGGAAATAGAAAAATAAACATTCAAAAAAGTAAATTATATTTCAAAAACTGAACCATATCTTCAATACAACCTAATTAATGCACATAATCCAAAAAATAAATTGTATTTAACAAATCCATTTTTTTGGATCAAAAAAGTAAAGTATAAATTTACAAATTAAAATTAATATTTTTAAATTCATTTTCATACTTATTAAATTAAATTTTTATTGAATAATTTTTTAATAAATTTTTAAATCACGATGACATAATAATGATGCCATAAAATCAAAGTGATTTTTAAAGCATCAATTTTTACATTTTCACTAAAAATTCAACTTTATCATATTATTACAAAAAAATCACCCTAAGATAATTTTGACATGCTGGATATAAAAATTAATTTTCTTCAACCAAATAATCCTACAATTTTTAGAATTATAATTTTTAAATAAATCATTAGTTTAATGAAAATTAACAATTTAATAGAAAAATCAACATTCAAACCATTATAAAAAATTACTTTATGCTTAATTAAATTATATTATAATTTAAAAAAAATTATAATGTTATTTCATGAAATATGTTTTTATTTAATACATAAACACAAAAAATATTTTAATATAATGTGTTTATAGTCTCTAAAAACTATACAGTTTTGATTATATCATTAAATAATTCTTATGATCATTTAAATGCATCTATATAACCAAAAATAATAATGACTAATTATTTTATTGACTAATGATAATAATTTTTGAACAACCATATTATTTGATAAACATAATATTATTTGATCACATTTTCATATAAATATATGATCAGTACTACACGTTTCCATTCACTTCAGTTATATCAAGGTTCTATATCATTTATAGTATGAATAATGTATTAAAAACTCTCTATTTCTTTGTTAGAATTGTTCATGGTTGGAATGATTCTTGGGTATAAAGGTGACCCAAATTTTTATATCTTACTTTATTTATTCTCTATTAGTCTTCCAATTAAAATATTTGGATTAATAATAGAAATTATTTTAGACTAAATGTAATGTTCTTAAACAGTGAAATAAAGCATTGAAGGTTTCTAATATTTGTTTTACTTCACTATTCCAAGATTTAATATTCTTATAAATTTTTTTATGTTCATATTTAATTATGTAAATTAAAATTATTTCTATGTGTTTATAATAAAAAATTTGTGATAAAATAAGAGTTTTATTAATAATATAAAGGAATTTTCAAGGTGTTACAAATAAATATTATGCCATCAATATAATAAAATCGCAATATATGGGATCTACTGGTGTTATTATTTTCAAAGTGAAATGAAATAATTTAATTTTTTAAAATAATAAATAAAAAGAAAGAACTTTGTTAAAATGATTACCTTCTCTTAGAGAAGCCTCCTTTGGATCTCTTTTTAATGACCCTAGCGTTGGACTTTTGGGAGGAACAACACCTATAAAATGTGTATAAGCAAGTTAGGGAGATATTTTGGCTGGTTTTTTTATCCAAATGTATTTATATTTGTGAATAAGTGAGGGTATGGAGTTTCCTTTTATAATTGAGGAGGAGTGACATTTTTGTAAATACCCAAGACTATTCAATAATGGGGACTCACTCTCACCCCAAGTGCATCCAAAATTGATAAATAATGGAGTGTAGGTTGGTTAAGTTTGAGCCACATCCCCAACACATAAAAATAAAAATGTTTTAAGCATGGTATTAATTATCCTCTATGTTTGGTTACATTTACTATTTTATTTTTTACCATGGTAATTAGTTTATTTAACCTATGTAATTTATCCTTTAAGCCTAAATAAATTGAGATTTATTAGATAATTTTTACCCAATTATCCAAAATTTGAAACCATATTTATAAAAAAAATGTGTGTGAAAAATTAATTTTAACACAAACGCATGTAACATGCAAAACCTTGTTTAACCTTAACCATGGTAAATAAATTTACCGTCATTAAAAATCATTATAAAAAAACTATGTTGTACATATTATTTAATATTAATTATTTTTATTATAATTAAGGAATAAATTTTAAAAAAATTAACTCATATAATTGGAAAATTTTAATTCAAAATAAACCAGGAAATCGTGTTGAAAAATGGTTTTTCAGAAAATACATTTTTCAAGCATAAGATAATATTAAATTAATTATATAACTAGTGATTATCATTATATGGATTTAAATTAATATATTTAGATATATAATCTATAAATATCATTTAAAACTTTCCTTTTTCGTTATTATTTTAATTAATTTAAATAGAGGAATATTATTCTTTTAAAAATAGTTTTCGGAAAAATGCATTTTTAATCCAAAAAATAAACTTATACCAAAATTGGGTATAAATATGATTAAAATGTAATTAATTATTTTAAATATAAATAAATAATACTTATGTTAATTTTAAATAAAATTCAAATCATAATGTTACTTTTCAATTACTTAATTTATTAAAATAAAATACAACTTTTAAAAAGGATATTTTTCACTATTCACTGAAATATCAATATTTTTTGAAAAATCACAAGATTTAAATATAATTTAGTATAGATATTCTAATGTAAAAAATTATTTTAATATTAAAAAATAAAATTTCTAAAATTATCCAAAATTAATTACGATATTTTCTCATAAAAATCAATCAAATTTATTTTTGAAGGAAATGTATTTTTTGTAAAATAAAATATCGTTATTAAAACATGATTGATTATATTTTAATCATTTATCAATAAATTTATATTTTGTAGGAACTTTATATATATTTCAAAAATTAGTTATTTATATTCATACCTTCTAATTCAATGACTAGGTTATAATTATCATATTTAAATAGTATCTCATTATTTTTTTAGGTTGGCATTACATGTCATATAGGCTATCGAAGATGATGTTATTATTTTAAAATATTAGGGTTTCATGTAATGTAATATATCAAAGAGATTAAATTTATTTAAAAATAAATATACATTAAAAACTCTTGGTGTTACATTCTCCCCTCCATTAATAAATTTTGTATTTACAATTTGAACATGGGAAAGGAAGTCAAGGGTTTGATATTTGAAAACAAATTTATTGAAAAATAACATCATAAAATGGGTTAATAAAACTTCCACCTAAAATAGGTAAATTTTAATATGAATTTCATCTGGAATAACACATAACTAGGTTTCGATGTAGGAGAACATTGGTGGGAAGTGAAAATATGGACATGGAAGAAAAATGTAAATAATTATAGAGAGTGATAGAGATCATTCATCATAAGAAAGTGAATGATAAAGAGAACATTAATAACCACAAAACCATAAATCTATAATGATTTAAAATAACATTGATTTTTCGGATATGAAGAAAATAGGATAACATTTTTGTTTCATAATTCTTTTCCTATAGTTAATGGATTATTTTACCATCAAGATAGAAAATAGCATAAAATATACTTATTTGATGTCTTTTTATTTAATAATCATAATTTCATCCTTTTGATGTGATTTGATCTATTTCCACTTCATTTCATACTCCTAGAAATAAATTTCCAAGGGGAATATTTTTATTCCTAGATACCTAAAATTAAATTTTCATGGATCATAAGATCTATAAAAGAATAATAATCTACTCTTCTTATATTTAAATATTAAACAAAACTGAAATGGTTACCATAAGGTGAGAAATTTAAAATAATTTAAAAACCTTCATTTAGAGAAATAATAAATTTTATTTTAAAATCTCCACTAAAGGTTCAACTTAGATTATTTCATAAATAAATAACCCAACATTCCAATTTTACTCAATATTCTCAACATTAAAGATTCTTTTCTCATCAAAGGTTATTTCACACCTTTTAATTTAAAACCCAAAAAATTTAATTTCATTTATCCCAAATAATACTTTATATTAAACCTAATATTTATATATATTACAACCTAATAAAACATCTACCTAAATATAATTTATCATCACAAAATAAAAAATATTTGATATTATAATATTATTCCCAAAATCAACATAATATTTATCTATAAAAATGATTATATAAAAAAATTTCAAACTAATTTGGACATCACTAGGAAAGTGGTGGGTGCTAAACCCTTACCTCCCTTTGGTTATGAGTTCAAGCCCTATGACCTTTTTGGATGAGATGAGTTGTCACTTCGCATGCGGGTTATTCTTTTTCCAAAACTATATTAAGATAATTCCTATAGCATTCTCAAATTGTGATGACCCATAATTACCATGCCATAAAATATAAGATAAAACTTAAAGGTTACCAATAAAATTAATATTATATCCACAAAATGTAAAGGATTTCTTCCTCAAATAACATTTTTCATATACTAAACCAAGGGATTTTATTGACATAAATGTCTCAAAAAATATCCTTAATCTTGATAAAATCTCTTCACATAAAACCTAAAAAAATGAGTTTCATACATTAAACTTATTATAAACCATAAAATCATAAACCCATGATGTTGTCCATAATTTTATATTTAATAATATATGAACATATATATACTTCAAAAACTTAACACAGTACTTAGATATTTCATGATTCTTATAACCAAAATATCATTAATAAAAATATTTGTAAAATTTAATTCTATAATCCAAATACATAAATATATAAAACTTTTTACTTCAACATAGGTTCTTCCTTGTTATAGGAGTTAACCTTTTAAATAAAAAATTGTATCAGATAATACTCAGGTTCACCACATTTAAAACAATAAATTTTAATTGATTACTAGGATGAAATTTATTTCTCACCACTAAAGTCTTCACTTTTCCTTAGTAATTCATCACTCTATTCCCTTATTTTCTACAAAAAAACATTTTATTATTCCTTTGATACATTATTCTAGGTTTATCTTTCTATTTTTCTGACATAAAGGAAACTGAGCCTTCTTTCCTCCATGGTGTCCCCCACTCTAGATCTTAGAAGACTCCATCCTTCTCTTCTTTGGTGATTTTGAGAGTTGGTTAATTTATCGGATGTTAATAGTATATCATGATAACTGATTAATAATAATCATGATATCTTTTACTCAAATCATCATCTCATCTGGAAGCTCACAATCACCACATTTTCCATCATATTAAAGGTTAACACGATTCCTTTGGGTTAAATCCATTGATTGAAACAAAAAATAATAGTGTGAGAAACAATAATCCTAGTGATAAAACCATATAATAATTTATAGGATGTCAAAATCATGTCACCTTCTTTTGAATCCAAGAAATCATGGGTTTAACCTAGGTCATTAATTTTCATTATCTATTCAAATCTATAATAAAGGATTATATATAAAATGTGAATTATCTAAATCATATCCCCTAGGATTGTCAAACCAAGTGCAGAGTAAGGACCATTATCAATACTATGTGATGATTGTGTTAAATCCAAATATTTGATTTTAAAAACACATGACTTATTTTCGAAACACATATTAAATTTTTTTCATCATGACATCTTCTTTGATCTTAAAAATATTAATCCCTTTGAAAAAAAAATTAAAAAATTGGGATGAGCATAAAAATATCAGTAAGGGACATAATGAAATTAAGTCATTAGTCCACTGAAAACATGAAAACTGATTAAAAACATTTTCTTGAAAAGTAATTTGTAATAATGAAAAAATAATATATGTTCCTTAGGACATTATTACCATATCAACCTTAAAATAAACCTTACAAATGGAATAACCATACGGTCAACTTTCATCTTTAGATTACCTAATGTATTGCAGAGCTATAATGTGGCTCACCCATCATATCTTGAGCTATAATGGGGCTTAACCCATCATATCTTGAGCTATAATAGGGATATTCCCTTTGTATAAGATATATCGAGCTCACCTATGTGCTATAATGAGGCTCAACCCTTTGTATATAATTTCCAAGGACAAAATCATGAATAAAACCCTTCAAAAATCCTTTAAACCCATGTGAAAAACTCTTTCAGATGTTGAAATATCATTTTCATGTAAAAATAACTTTTAAAATATAAAATCACACACGTAATAATAAAATCATTTTATTTGAAATAATTTTTGAAAAAATATAAAGAAAACATAAAATTAATAAACTGTCATGATATCAGGAGAAATTACTCATCCTGTATAAGTAAAAAAACATTCCCATTAACTTTTGTAAAATAAATATTAAAAATGAACATTAAAGGAAGGATTTTTTAAGTCCTTTATATAAAACCTTAAAAATATTCCTTTCTAAAATCATTTGAAATAACACTAAAATTACCATTTTAAAACATTCATTTCCATATATATAAATTCATAAAAACAATTTTAAAAAAATGGAAATTAAAGAGAAATATTTAGGAAATAAATCTTTAAAACATCTAAAATGGTGTTTATTTAAAAATTCCCTTACCTTGAGTCTGAATCGTCATGTAAAATATTTATATTCATGAATAATAAACTTATAATAATAATTTACTTTCTTGATAAATTTTTTAAATTTTATTATTCCATTTATATCACTTTTTATCATGTTATAACAATTACTTAATTATTTAAGTTCATGTCAGACGTTTTAACGATATTTGGTACATGAGTCCAAAATGACATAAGTAAGTAGAATATAGTCAAAGTGTTCATTAGTATGTCATCTATAGAATAATATTAATGAAATAATAATAAATTTTATACAACAATTATACTATTAAACTACACCATTTATGTATAGTTATGAAAAAATGAACAATGTTATAATCATGGAGATGGTAGGTCGTATAGAAATGGAAAGAATATAAGTATTATTGATCTTTCCAGAATGATAATAATATTATTAATATTATATTTATAATTTATATATACTTATATATATATCATTAATGTGATGTGGTGATGAAAAATAAATCACATCGCTTCGTGGAGGTGACAGTTCACACGTACGCACAAAAGACATTATCATTTTTATGTGCAAGGAATGTAAGAACATAATTAATTTATTGTTATATTATAATGATAAATATTTTATAAATATAATTTATAAACATTAATTACATCATTATAAATATTCTTGAGAGACGGTAATGGAAAGAAAATTATATCAGTTTATGGAGGTGATAGTTCACACGTACATACAAATGACTAATTGTTTTCCCATTTTATGGAATTGGAGATGGATTTACGTGATGATATTAAAATAATAAAATATCAGTTTATATAGGATACTATAGTAATTATTTCATTATGGTTTAACAAGATTATATGGATGATGAAGAATAAATAAAATAAAAATGCTTAATTAAAAATGATACCTCTTCTTCAGGCAATTTTCTTTGATTATCAACTTAACACCTCTATGGAGGATGTTCTGCCTAAGATAAGGAATATAGAATGTGGGTAGGGATTATAGGAAGGGATGTGGTCAGATATTTTTGAAACTAAATATGGTTTTATGTGTGAATAATAGATAAGAATGTGTTTCCTTTTATATGAGAGGGGATGAGCACTCTTGGAATTCTTCAAAATATTAAATTAATATACATTAATTTTATAATCCAAATGGATAAAAACTTATTTATTTAGAATATATGATGATTTTTGGTCTAATATACTAAATATAATTAAAATTATATAAGTTTTGATTATTTTGTAATCCTTATATTTTTTTAACCCTTATTAATTCTTATTGTGATATGATGTAATATACACTTTGAGGGTTAATATAATTACTATAACATGAAAACGACCGATAAATGAGTAATTTATGAAATTTTAGGACTTATAAATATTATTTAGCCAAAAATTAATTTTTTATAAATTTTATATCATTTAATAAAATATTATTTATTTTAGAATATCATTAATGTCAATTTTGACAATATTCATTATTCGACTTTTTAAAAATATCATAACAACTTTATATCTTCAAAAAAACTATTAAATAATCCCTATAATGTCAAATTCATCCAAAAAAATCGTGTATGACATCAATTATATCAAATTATATTTATTTTAATATTTTTAATATCATTTATTTTATTCTTTCATTGATTAATAAATTACTGCATTATCACTACGTCGCCATTTAATTTAATTATTTATTTCCTAAAAATTAAAAATAAATTACCATAATATATGTAAAAACTTTATATTCATAAATAATATTTATATTCCAACATAACTGCATATTAAAAATATTTGACTTGTAAAAAATAAGAATGTGTGAAAATTGACTTTTCTTAAAATATAATAATATAAATGTCATACTCATACCCAAGTCGCTTACAAAGGAGAAAAATTATATCAAAATATTATTTTGGATGAAACAAAATCATAAAATGAAATTATTAAAAGTTTTAGGATAATTTTATAATATTATTTTTACCCTTAATTAACAGAACCCAACAAGAATTATTTGATTATTTTATAAACACGCTTCTTCACACTTAAATAGTTTTTCAGAAAAACATTTCCTTTTTTTCTTAAAAAATGTTTTATTTTAATTTATAATTAATTGGTCACTAAAGAATTAATTATATATTTATGAATAAACCATAATTTGATAATTCAGTTAATAATTTTCATTATCACCATTCTAAAGGCTAGTTTAAAGTAGTAACTTTAAAATAACAATATTCAGTTGTTTGCTTAAGCTCGATAGGACATAACATCTACATTATCGAACATAGTGTTTTCTTTTTAAAAACTCGGGATATTGTGCTATTTCTAACCAAATATTTCATATGTTCTTCTATACTTATCCAAAAATTCTATTATATTTTATGTTCTTTAATATATGTATTTATAAATCTAGTTCCCAAGGTTTTTACTAAACTTCCTATGATACCAACTATAAATACTGTGACCCTAGTAGCCTAGAGTCAGCGGTTACATTATTACATTGGCATAAGATACAATATATCACATCCCAAAGGATTTAATAGTTTACTAGTATTGGTAAACTAGATACATTCTTGAATCTCACATTATATTTGAAAACATGAAATAAAACATTGTGAAATTAAATAATTCTACATCGTTAAACTCATTAAAATATTCCATCTTCATATCCTGGGGAATGGAAACAAAATAAGGATCAGATCTGATGTTTTTAAGAGTTATTTAAAGTGGAAGTTATCATGAATCAATAAATCATAATCAATAATGCATAATTAATATGGAAAGGTAAATATCTGAGGACACATGTCATTTAATCAATAACTTGAGTATCATAATTAGATGAGGAATAATCAATATATAAAGGTAAATAACTAAACACACATTCCATTTAATCAATAAATAGAGAAAAAATGCATCCATGGATAATATCAATGCAATAATATCAAGGAAGACTAATTCTTAATGAAGGAAATTCTTAACATTGGATGGCATGATCACATACTTCATGATATCTATACCATAAATAACTTTTAGAAGATAGTTTAAAATTATGGATAAATACCTATTTAATTATAGCTTACTGATTCACCTCACACTGCTGGAAAATGGGTCTATACCCACGGTTTTACACAAAACCGTGGGTATAGGACACCCATATACCCGTGGTTTTCCAAAATTATGGGTATAGGGTTAGTATAGGAACCTATACCCACGGTTTTCCAAAACCGTGGTAATTGGTAATTTTTGAAGACCTATACCCACGGTTTTGGTAAAACCATGGGTATAGGGATTGTTATGGAGACCTATACCCACGATTTTGAAAAATCATAGGGATAAGGGGTTTTTTTTACAGGACCTATACCCACGGTTTTCCAAAACCATGGGTATAGCTTTTCCTTGTTATGGTGGGGGAAAAAATTCCTGTGGGAGTGAATTTTGTTTTGGCGGGAACATGATTTCAAATTAATATAATTATATGGAGTGAAGATTTTAGTTAAATGATTTCGCTGGGTTAGATGGTTCAGCTCTGTGTCTTGTATAGGAAAGACCGGTGTTCGAATCTCGGTATTTTTTTCAGATATTCGAGTATTTTTAATATATGTAAACAATCAGATGGAAATGTTAATAAAATTCGATTACCCGAGTTGGTCACGAGTTACTTATGCTGCTGCCGCGTGAGGCGCGGGTTCAAATCCTCCCAAGCGCATTTTTTGAATTTCTTTCCTGTCGTTTGAAATTTGTGGATTATATTAATATATATTTGTAGATATATGCATATATAACAAATAGAAATTATGGGTACGTTGGTCCTGTGGTGAGGCGCGGCAGTGAGGCTGTGGCTAGGTTGCGGGTTTGAATTCCTACTGCGGTCCATTTCTGATTTTTAATACCCCACGGTTTGGAAACCGTGGGGATTGGTGTGTACCACGCTGGAGCAGCGTGGTCTTCCCTTTGACAAGGTTATACCCACGGTTTAGAAGAACCGTGGGTATAGGGTGAGACCCCTATACCGACGCACTCAGCCCTATGGTTCCCCAAACCGTGGGTATAGCCTATACCCACGGTTTTGGGGGATATACCCATGGTTTTGAACCGTGGGTATAGGTCATTTTTTCAGTAGTGTCATGATACTATTGATGAATTGAGGGGATATATAATTTTGGGCCCCACCCATCTGTTAGGACCAAGATGATAAGGAAGATTATTATATTTAGGTATTGTCTTTTATTTTCAAGGAATTATAAGAAGAAAATAAATCACTTCACCTTATCAAATAGGATGATTAGACTCACCATCATATTTAGGAAATCAAACTCACATTTCTTAAGAAAATATATCATATTGAGAATATCTTTTTTGGAAGAAAAGGCTTGTAGGACTCACCTTGGGTACAGAATGTGGTTCTAATTGTAATGAGTAATAGAATCATATTCTACATAGATTTGATAAGAATATAATTATGCTTTTTTATTTGGTATTTCTTACAAATCATAAGTAAGTTGTAAAACTTGTGTTGCAATATTAATAAAATAAAGGGGTGAAAAGGTGATTCCAATCATATTCAAGCTAATAATATTGAGGAAAATTATATTCAGGATAAATAGTATAGAAATATATTATTGGAATAATAGGAAGTTATGATATATATTAAAGAAAGTTATAAGACTCTAGAAAGGATGAGAAGTTATAATACTTTTCATTATAAGTCAGATGATGCTAAAGATGATCTTCAACATAATTAAAGTCATGAATGAAGTCATGATTAAAACAAAAATATTATGGAAGAATGAAGTTGATGAGTTTCGTATTTACAAAATAAGAAGTAAAAGCGGTTGAAAAAGTTTGAAATAATATATTGTCTCCATCATAATGAAGAAATCGAAATGAGAGTTTTTCCAAGAATCGTAATGAGAAGACATATGTTATCCTTTTTACATTTGGTGTAGAGAAACTTAATAAATAAATTTTTCTTGAACATATGCTTCTATTGTAACAAATAAATTGGAATGGTCATATAGACTTTCAGGTGGTGTAGAGAAACGTAATGAAATATCTTCAATTCTGATTTGTTTGTATATGGGTCAAGAAAAACTCAGTGACCAAATGCTTTTATCATAATAAATAAATCGTATTTAGAAATCAGATTCAGAAATCAGAATCAGATTGATGTTTGTTAAGAAGTCTTCAGTTATAGATTCACAAGTGGGTAAAGAAATCAGGATGACCATCGTAATAGATAATTGTATTGGGAAAATTGGAATGAAAAATCAGAATTGGATTCAAGATTTGTTAGTAACACTGAATGGATTTAAAGTCAAGAGAAGATATTAAATTCAATGAAGGTTCAAGAAGTCAAATAAATATCAAAATTTCATGGTGAATTGAATGAGTAAAATATATATCCAAGATTTAAGAAAATATATAAGATTAGGGATATTTGGAGAAGCATGAAAACCTTTTAGAAGCCTACTTAAACTATTTTCGAGAGCCTATAAAAGGTGGAGAATAGTTTGTAATTTCAGTTACTTGTATTGTTTGTGAAATATGAGAGAGAGAAGCTATTAATTTTTAGCATGAATAAGTTTCTAGTTTGTTTTTCACTAAATAGGTTTTCTATATAGAAGAAAGAAATGGGAAGATAGAAGATCATAATCAGTGTTTTTATATTAGAAAACTGGGCTGGGATTTCTGGACTGAAGAAGAAGTAAGTTCATATTTGTTTCAAGTGGTATTCTAATGAAGTTAAATTTCTATATTGAGAAGTTAGACTTGGGAATCATACTAGGTAATCAAACTGAGTGTCTTTATGAAGTCCAAAATGTTCTTACCAATTTCTGGGTATGAAAGTGAAGAATTGTTTTGAAATATTATTTGTGTGAAAGTTGATCAAGAAGCACTATAACATTCTTGTTACAAAACATTTATTACATAATTTCATTACACTTTAAGAACATGCCCTATTGAATTGAACATAGTACTATAAGAGTCTAAAGGAAAATCCTACTCATTGTATTCCACACAAAAAGTATTTTTTTTTCTAGTGTATTGGGCGGTATTGGATTATTTTCTAACCATGACAAGGATTAGTTACTTTTATTTTGCAGTGAACCTTGTAAATTATTATATTCCTATGGTTATGGTTTTTATTTTTTTAAGAAAATAAATAATTATTTAATAGGAGGTGAAGGTTGTTTCATAACAAAGGAAAATTAAAAGAAAATCATATCACTAATTCACCTCTCCCCCTCTCAGTGATAGTTAAATCCTAGTTTGGTAATCTCATCAAAACTTCATGTCTAACATATTCTTCATATATCAAATGATAAATTTAATTCTTGAATTAATATTACTTATCAAAAAATATCTATATTTTGTAAATATTATAAATTTATCAATATTTCATAATTATTAAAATAACTTTCATAGTAAAACAATGTATGAAAAAATGACATATTGTTTAAGAAATAATCATATCCATGGTACAAAGAATATATATATTTAAGGGAGATGAAATTTATAATGATCATAAGAGATTGATTGTTTCAAATGAGTTTTAATGACTATAAAATTAATCAATGAAGTGAAGTTCAAAACATTCCTTGGTCAAATTGATCATAAGTAATTCATATAAGAATAATTATGGCATCATACAACATATCACTGTGGTGTATAAGTAAAATAAAGGGTTTTTGTCATCTATGAATAAAAATACCATAAAATTATCATTTAAAACTTTCTTGATAAAAATAACCTTTTCTATTTGAAAATTACTTTTAATAAATTGAATATCCAAAATATTAGGAAAATATTCCAATAAAATAACATTGTAAACTTGGAAAGGAAGCTTCAAATCAGTGAGGGGTCATGATGGTGGAAAATTTCTGTTCATACCAAATACGTTAAAGAATATTTCTTTTACATTTTTGTAAGAAAATTCAAAAGGTAACTTGTTTAGAAAATAACTGTTAAATTCCTTTTAATTAATTTTTTGAAAAAATCCAATTATGGGTAAAATTTAATTTAAATAATCATAGTAAAACATTTTCAAAAATATTTTTAGAAATCATGGATTTGGAAGTAAAATGATTTTCAACTAAAGAAGGAAATGAAGTTTGATTTTATTAAACAAATTTTCTCAATCATTTTAGGTACCAAACAGAGGAAATTGGTACTATTACTTGAAAAAATCATGAATAACCATTGGAGAATAAAATGAAAGGGTTTTATTAGACAATTATAAAATAATTTCCTTCAATGGAAATTTAATCATAAAGAATCCAGATTTAAATGAGATTGAAACATAAACTCTTACCTCTTTGGTAACTATTAAATCATAAACCCCATCGAAGTGATAAAAAAAATAACATGAATATTAAGAGATTAATTAAATAAAATATCAAAAGGGTAGTAGAAACACCTCATAAAAGAATATAGTTGTATAAAATAATATATTTTCCAAATAATACAATTTGAGATGAGAAAGCCTTAAAATGATCATAACATTGAATTGATAAGTAATCAATTAATAAATTATGTGTATCAAATGTAAATCCACATAAAAAAATTGGAAACACAATATAATATTGAAAATTAAAATATAATGAATTAATAATGCTTCATTAAATTACATGTAAAATGGTTATTATATATACCATATAAAAAATTAGGTGCATAACATTAAAATTTTCCTCAATGAAGGGAAATTGTGACAAAGCCTTTTAACTACGCTTCATTTTGGTTGAACAAACTTTAAAATAATGTATAATGGTTTTAATCATGTTATTAAATTATAAAAAATCATAGTTATGTTTATAATATCATATATGATCCTATTATAACATCTTATAACTCATTAGTTAATTCTATTTTTTTATTGTTGTTTCAGATGTTAATTCCATTGTTTTATCATGTTTATTTTATCCTGAAATTTCTAGTTATTGTTTATAGGATAGAGTTATGTAATATAGATAATGATATTCATGTTATAAATATCATATTAACTTATTGAATTCATTTTTAAAACCATTATTGAAAGTTTTACATGGAAAATGAGTCGCATAACTTCATGGAGACAGTAGGTCTTATGTATGCATGAGCGATGATATCTTTCTCTTAATGGGTGAAAGGGTAAGGAAGTGGATGGTATATTAATTTTAAAAAATTAATATCATATATTATGTATTATATATATTCCTTATTTCCATCATTATGACTATCCATATGATTTTGTGATCTAAAAAAAATTAATCAGTTCATGAGGTGGTAGTCCTCCATACACAGGAGTGATGCCTTTGTTTCACATTTTATGGTGGAGTATATGGATAAATATTATGAATAAATAATATTTTTATTATATTTTATGTGTTAAGACATAATTTAATGTTGTAAAAGATAAAAAATAACTTTGTTAAGACGATATCCTTTTCTTATAGAAAACTCCTTTGGATCTCTTCGTAAGAACCCTGGGGTTGGTATTTTGGGAGAACCAAAACCTATATAATGTGTATAAGGATGTTTGGGATATATTTTTTCAGGGTTTTTTTCAGTAAAAATTTCTTAATAGGTGTGAATAAGTGAGGGGAGGGAGTTCCCTTTTATAATTGATGAGGAGTGACACTTTTGTAATTACCCAAATCTATTCAATAATGGGAAGTCACTCTCACCCCAAGCGACTCAAAAATTGAAAAATAATGAATTTTATGGTTTTTATGGTCCATAAAATCTCTATAACATTATAAAAAACATGTTTTAAACATTTTATTCATCATCCTCTAATTTTTCTTACATTTAACATTTTATTTTTCACCACGGTAATTAGTTTATTTATCCTAGGTAATTTATCCTTTAAGACTAAAATAAATTGAGACTAATTATATAATTCGGAACTAATAATACAAAATATTAAACCCAAATTATAAATTAAAGATTATATGTGTGTGTACAATTAATTTTAACAAAAGTTCATGTAACACACAAAACCTTGTTTAACCATAACAATGATAAATAAATTTTATTGTCTTTACTAATCATTATGACAAAAAATTATGTTAAAAACATTATGTATTATTAATTATTATGATTAAAATTATTTAATAATTTTTACCAAATTAAACTCACATAAATTAAAAATGTTAATATAAAATAAATGCACAAATCATGTCAAAAAATGGGTTTTCAAGAAATGAATTTTTCAAGCATAAGATTATCTTACATTAACTATATGACTAGTGATATTCATTATATGGAAATAAATTCATATATTTAGATATATAATCATTAAATTTAATCTAAATATTTCCTTTTTATTGGTTAGTTTAATTAATTAAAATTGAGGAACATTTTTCATTTAAAAACAATGTTTAAAAAATGCATTTTTAAGCCTAAAAATAAACTTATACCAAAATTTGTTATAATGATGATTCAAATGTTACTAATAATTTTAAATATGACTAAATAATAATTTTTTTAATTTTAAATAAAATTATAATAATAACTATACTTTTAAATTACTTAATTTACTAAAAGAAACAATAGTATTATAAAAAAATCTTATTTTTTACTATTCAATGAAAAATCAATATTTTATGAAAAATCACAAAATTTCACCCTAATTTAATATTGATATGATGATTTAAAAATTATTTTAATATTATAAAATAACATTTCTATTTCCTCTCAAAAATATTTATAATATATTCTCACAAAAAATAATAAAAAACATTTTTGAATGAAAAATATTTTTTATGGAATAAAATATCTTTATTGAAAGTTGAGTACTTATTTATTAAGAATTTATAAATAAATTTATATTGGGTAGGATATTTATATATATCTCTAATAAATTAGTGAATTCTATTCATACCCATCAATTCAACGACTATGTTATAAGGGTTATATTTAAATAGTATCTCACGGTTTGTTTAGGCTAAGATGCCAAACATAATGTTCTTTATTTAAAATATCAGGGTTTCATATACCACAAGATATCAGATAGATTAAAATTATTTAAAATAAATATATTTTAAAATCTTGGGGTGTTATAAATGAGGATTAGGAATAAGGGGAGGATTCAACAATTGGTAGCCAACAGATAAAATAAATGTTCAATTATATAATTTTAAAAAATATAAAAATTATAACAATGAATGTTGGAGTAAGTAAAACATAGAGAATTTCACTGAGGAGAAAAATATCACCAATGTAGGATATGTTTTTGGAGAGTCTCATGTGTTGATGGCACAAAAATTAACCCAAAATAATGGTATGTGGTATCTTGAATCTATTTCTAGAAATCACAAAACAATCCTTGAAAAATATTTTATAAACCTAGATGAGAGGGTTCGATGATATATTTCATTTGGTGATCTCTGAATAATATCTTTATTAGGAATATGAAATATTCTAATCAAGAAAAAAAATATAAATCATTCTTTCATCTCAAATGTCTACTATATACCCGACATGAAGACTAATATCTTAGGTCTTGGTAAATAGGTGGAAAAGGATTTCATATAATCTTATAAAATAAAAAAATGGTTATTATTGATAAAAATGAAAATATGGTCAAAACATTACCAAAGGTTAAGAACCGCATGTTTTTTCTTATGATCCACCACAACATACCATGATGTTTGATGATGGTACTTGATGATAATGACCGAATATGGAATCTTAGGTTTGGACATTTAAACTTTGAAAGTATAATATTATTAGGAAGAAATAAAATATTGAATGGTATTCTTATCTTTAAAAACACAACTCAAATATATGAATTATTTTTTTAAGAAAACAACATATAGAGTCATCTTTGAAATGAAGGCCAACTAGAATGTTGTTACACCACTAGAGTTATTCCAAAATGATGTGTGTGGTCCATTGAATCCAAAATAAAATGGATAAAATAAGTACTTATATAACATTTATTGATTATTATAGTATAAAAATATGGATATAATTTCTCAAGATTAATTTATAAGTGTTCCATTTCTTTAAAGAATTCGAGGATCTGGCGGAAAATAAAATCAATTATTGAATACAAACTTTGTCATCTGATTGAGGTGGGAAGTATACCTATGATTTTTTTAATAGTTCCTCATAAAAAATGTAATAAAATAAAAAATTAAACCATCTTACATACCTCAACTCAATGTAGCATCTAAAAGTAAAAATCAAACCATTCTCAATATAGAAAGAAGCATTTTTAAAAACAAAAGAGTGCCCATAACTTTTTGGGATGAAGTAGCTTTGTGTGAGGTGTATATAATCAATAGATGCCCAAAATAATCTTGAATCAAATATTCCACATGAATTATAGAGTACTAAAAATAATAGTGTAATTCAGCTTAGATTTTTTGGCTTCATGGCCAATATCAGGATCCCATAGGAAAAACAAATGAATCTCAAGGACAAAGGAGTGAAGTATGTTCTTATAGGATATAGAGACAAAACAATGAGATATCTCTTGTATAATCTCATCACCAAGAATATTATATTTAGATGAGATTTTATCTTTGAAGAAAAGTTATCTTCGAAATGGAATCAATATGAAGATTCAAGAGAGGTATGACATACTCTAAAAATGAATAAAGATTTAAAGAAGTACCAATAAAGGAACAATGAGTTGAATAACCGATGATTTTGTCACTACATAATCCTATATCAGAAGACATTGATCAATAAATTTATTATATACATCCCCAAAATGTTTGAATACTTGCATATATATATGATAGAACATAACTAATTGAGGATTATGTAAATTTGTATTATCTCTTAGCAATTTCTGGTTCAATTTTATTTGAGGAAGATAAATCCAATGAAATGTGTAGAAATGTGATAGATGATTAAATCCATCTGATCAACGCAACCAAATGATACAATAAAAATAAATTAATTAACTATTGTGATGTTTTTGAACCCATTGATCAACCACCTGAATATATAAAGAAAGATTATGAAAATGTCCAAGCCATGAGGAAAACAATTTTAATGGGGGTGTTGGAAAAATAAAATTATTTTACCTGGAAATTACCAACCATATACTACTATAATAGAATATTTTTTACTTTAAATATGGGTTTCATGACATGTTTGTATTTAGATTCTTGGGAGGAACCTACTAAACCAAATTCTTGGACATTACTTTTTTCCTGTTTTTCATCGTTTGACTTTTTTCTTTGTTTATACCCCTATGAATGGGGAATTTTGTATGTATTGTAAGTAAATCTGAGATGAAGAAATAAAATCATTTTATTTCTACTCTAATTTGATTGTGATCAATTCTAGTGATCTAAATCAATGTTTGTTTCAATAAAATCTATTGTCATGAAATTAAAACATAATTTCCAAGGTTTAAGGGTGGATTTGTAAGTGGTTATGGGTATATGTTTAGGTTATATAATAGTTTTTTAAGTAAAAAGGATTTTTAGGAGGTGGGTGGATTGAGACATGAGGATACAAAGGCCACATAATATCTACCAGGGGATTACCCAAACTTAGGTGTGGGAGGAAGAAAGGATATAAACCCAAAAATACAACAAACATTCAATAGATACCCACTAGATTTATGATGGACCGAGTTTTCCTTTAAAAAATAGATTAAAATTATTTTTTGTTTTTTTGTTAAATATAAAACACGCCCTCTCCCTTAGTCACATTCCAACCGTACTAGGGGAGCCTTAGTATATAAAACCCCCTCCATACCCTCCTTCTCCTCCTTCTAAAATCTATAATTCTCATTTGTACATCATATTTTAAAAGAAATAGAGTCCGTGTGTGAGTCTAATCCTACTCAAAATTTATCTTATTAACTCTCTTTTATTCCTTTCTATATTTCCGTAAAAACTCTATTTTGTGAATTTGTCTCCATATTTTTATTTTAGTAATTTGAATCTGAATCAAAAAATTATTTATAGCGGGTATGATCATTCTAGTTCATAATAGATGATAATTTTTATTTACCTTCATATTATACATTTTTTATGATTTTTTTATAGTTATATAGGGTAAACAGGTTCACATGATCTATGAATTGGTTGTTAGGGAATCATTTGTTTGGGTGATGATGAGAATTCTATCTTAGAACCATGAACAACACAACACATGCATTGTGTAAAATTTTAGGGTGGAATCTATATGGTGACATAGATTTAAGAGTTATTGATAACTTAAATTTGAACCCATGGAGGGTTTTTAGCACTAAATTAGGTTTCTATGGATTTGTGAGGTCCCGTATAATCTTGATAAATGTACCACTTATAGTATGTATGAATTTTAGAGAGATAATTTTTTCACCATGGATATCCATTGACTATACTTATGTTTTATAATTTAAGTTAAGTGTGATGAAAAATTAGAGAGCTACCCAATCTTGATTCAATTCCCATTATTCCTCGTGTGATTCAATAGAGTATCCTTTAGCGCTCCATCAAGGGTTGTGGGCTAACATTATTAGCTTGGTTTAGTTTATTTGAGTATTATTTGGATAAAATTAGGTCATTTGTGATGCATCTTTCTTCCTTAAGTGGGATTACTAGTGTATGGTGTCTCGTGACCTTATATTTCTTGATTAGGCATTTATAAGGCTAGGTTATGATGGAAATTTTTTATTAAGGGGTTTACATAAATAACTTGGTAATAAAAAATGTGGATAATAATGAATATACCTATCACTTCTGATAAGGTGACTTATGAATATTTTCCTATTAAACCATGTGTATAGACAAGGGAAATATTGAGTCTTAATAGACTTAAATTTCATCTCCAAACAATATAAAGTCACTCATAATGTCACATACCAAGAACTTAGATACCCTAATCATATGTTATCTAAAAATCAATTAATATTTTCCCAAAATAATTAACCTCATTATCCTAATTAACTATATTTACCTCAATATAAGATCACATACCAACTCAAGATGTTATTTCAACCTCAATCATGTATTATTCCTAATACATGATAATTTTAAAAAAATATCATTAATCACTTCAAAATCACATAATAACCCAAAAAGGGTATTTTTACTAAAATAATTATGGTCAAAATTAATCTTGTCAACCAATTATGGTATCTAAAAATCTTAAATTATCCTCATTTGACAACTTTTTGACCTATAATGTTATCTAAACCCTAATATGATACCAACTATAATATTCCCTAAAAACCAACCCATAATTAACAATTTAATAGAAATTATTTTTTCATTTATAAACTCCAATGATATTTTTAGTTTACAGGTTTAGATAATTAAGATAACCATTACATAATAAAGTAGACACTTATGCATAGTATACTTTTTTCCTCAAAAAAATGTTCATATTTAACTTATATTTCATTCATGAAACTTTTTCTTCATTCAAAGTGAGTCTAAAAAACTAAATTATGGACCATTATTTAGTTTCTATGCATCCTTAGACCTTATATATATTTTTTTTGAAAATGTGTGATAATAAAATAAGGATTAGTAATACATATAAAAATAAAGGAAACTAGTCAGTCCATTTTAAAAAATTAAGTCTCATGATAAAGTATATATTTTTAGATAATCACCTAACTACTCACTAAATCAAGTTATTTTCCCAAATATGTTCATAATATATCTAATAAATAATTATAAAATCAAAAAATCATGAAGGTTACTTTGGAAAACATGAGAACCTGTGATAATGCTTTTGCGGTTAAACAAAATTTTCACTATTAAAAGAGCATAAAATTTCCTTATATCTTTAAATAAAATAATTTCCATTAAAAATAATATCAATAATAGAAAAAATATATATCTATCTTGGAATATCATAATAATTACATGTGTTCACCCGTATTTCAACTTCAATGGAATAACTTATAATTAGTTAATTCCACTCATCATTTCTCTAGAGAATAAATCATTAACCAATGCATTAAAGGGATATATCATAACTTTATATCATAATATATAATTTCTGAGAACCATAACATGAATAAAACACTTAAGTGTGTACACTTTCATCATAAAAATCCTAAAAACGTTCATTTTAACCCATAAGAAAAAGCACTTATAGATATTCCATAAAAATAAAAGTAATTATCCTTTTCTTTAGGAACTATTTAAAATGAAAATTTCACTGAAAAAAGGGAATTTAATTAACTTTGGAAACCCATTAAAAACTAAAGAGGAATTTTTATAATTAATAATGGGAATCATGCTAAGAAAATGTTCTTATGTAGTAAATGTTACAAAAATAAAACCTTTATAGAGGTCAAAAAATGACATGTATGGAAAACATTAAAAGATTCCTTTTTAACCATTTACAATGAAATTCAAAGATAGTTGAAAATGAACTCAGAAAATAATTTAAGTATAGAGAAGAAAATTTTTAAACCAATATATAGAATATAAATATAGAAGATAAATATTCTAAAGGAAAAATATAAAATATTTAAAATATGATTTTAAAGAAAAATCCCTTACGTTGAGTAATGTCTTGCTTTGTATGACTTCCACCCTCCTGAATTATAAAATTATATTAATTATTTACTTTATTAAATACCATTTTCATGTTCATATATTTATTATAATTAATTTTATTTCATTTATTATCATGTCTCATTTATTTACTAAATCATTATAGTTATTGTTGGCTATTTTTCCCCTAGTTTCTTCATAGAATCAGCTCCTCCTTATGGAATTATGTCTTAGATTATATTTTTCTCTTAAATATTTTTATTTGGTTTTCTTCATTTTGTCCTCCTGTGTTGGTATTATGGAAATTATTCTTCATATTTCTCTCCTGGGGTGTGTTCATCACAATTATATTGTTTAGACATAGTATATCTCTAGTTACATTTATAAATTTCTTATTATTTTAGTTTATTTTGGTTCTTATTCTCTGAATGATGGGAAACATCATCTCACCTCTTCTATTTTTACCTAATCTATCATACTTAAATCCACTTTTTTTCTAGGTTGATAGAGTTTGAGTTGGTTGGGGTTTGTATAAGTAGATCGGATTTGGTGACTCGAATGCTTCAACTTTTTGTTTTTTACTAGGGTTTCCGTTTTTATGATTATTTATCATTTTAATAACTTCATCACCCCTCTACTTTCCTTTTCCATTAATCCAACCATACAAGACCTCATCTTGGTCTAGTATAGAGGTGTTTTTGGGTGTTATTGGCTTATGTTAGTGCAGTCAGTGATAGATCCATATAGAATAACTCGTGTTTCCTTAGTGTTCTTTATCATGTTATTTTACTTAGGTTTAATTGGTTTTTTCTCACTTATTATTCATCAAAATCAGTGGTTATTCTCTAATATAATGTAAATGGTCTCAAATAAAGTTTTTGTGATTATGGTAATAGTCTTATGGTTTTATAGTTGGGTTATAATAGTTTATGTTGTTGGTTTATTTCTCTCTGGAGGTGGAATTTTTGTGGTTGTTGAAGGTGGTGATTTCAAAATATTTTTATGGTTTCTCCTTTCATCTCTGAGTTGTTCATTATATATAGTTTTGGTGTTATTATTTCTTCAATTAATCTTTTATGGAGGTCTATTTTTAAGTGGGTTTGACAGTGGTGATGCTTACGGTGCTTATCATTGATTAGGTATGATGTTTGGTGGTTTATCTTTCTGTTTTCATCTATAATAGGATCAATTGGTGGTTTTGGACTAACTATAGAGATGATATGATGTTGAAATGTGATGAAAATGGATTTGATCTATCTCATTGGTCGCATGACTTGAGGCACATACGATATCACAGGTTTTGGTTTTGATTTTGAATTTTCAATTTTATTTTATTTTGGGGTTGATACTAAGTTATTCAATGCATGGTTTAGACTTATTATTGGTTTTAATAGGTTACTTCTTAACCCAAAAGTTGATTCTTGAAAATAAAATATATATATATATATATTTTGGAGCGCACCTTGGACATTTTGGGGTCATTTAGTGTATAAACTCCAAAATAGATTTGGTATTCTTATGATGTTCAGAAGTTCTTGTAAAATGGTTCTATAATCCCAAAAAGTGTCAAGATATTTCCTTTATCATTCCAGTATAAAATTATTTTATTACTTAATTAAATAGTTACTTTTCTATGAATCTTCCTTAATAAGCATGTTTTTAATAATGGAAATATCTATGCTTGTTTATTTTTAATTCCATTGTTATGATAAATATTTCACCATCCCATAATAATTATTATCAAATTAATTGAATATTAATGTTATATTCAATTATAAAATTATTTTTGAAAAATATTCATGTAAATCATATGTTTTTGAAAACATCAACATTCACTTAGGTCGTGTAAAACCACCATGGTTGGAAATGTTTTTCAAAAGAGTTTAAAAGATGGAAAATCCAATAATTGTTTTTGAGTTTTTATAAAAACAATTAGATTATAATTAAACTATAATTTTAGTTTTACTTTTAAATATTATATATGTTTTTGAAAAAAGGTAGAGGATAGTTGAAACGAAAAATCATAGTTTTAGAAAACTCATATTTCGACAGAGTAATAGCTTATAAAAATAGTTAAGTGAGAAGTATTGGATAATATTTCATAATTTAAAAATAAAAAAGATACTAATAATATGTAAATAGAATCCCATTATCATAATAATTGGAGTTTTAAACAAGTTTTCAATAAACATTCACAAATAAGAATGAAGAAGCGGGCTTGGAAACCCATACCTTGCTCCCTAAACCACAACCATTAGATTAAATCTAAATCCTTTAGATAAGGTAGTTTTGGAAAGTATATAGACTTTGGAATGTAGGAAATGAATTAAGTAGATATATTTTGGTAAAATAAGGATATAAAATTAAATGTTAGAGTTGGTTTGAAAAGGGTATAATGATTCCCCTTTTATAGGCAAAATCTGATAGTGTTTTCATACACTCAATATTTAAGGATTAAAATGTGATATTATAATGAAAAGTGACTCATAAAGGTATAATGTATAAATTTCTTGACTATTGACCATCACAATTGAGTCCTTATAATATTTTATAATATTTTAATCAATTTATAAATTTTTGTTAACATTAAAAAGTCTTTAAAGTTATTTTCAGGGTTATTTTGTAATTTAAAATTTAAAAAAATATCTATATAACTGTGTAATTCGAATATTAAAACTAACATAATCATTTATCCTTCATTAAATTATACTAAATTCATGTAACACCCTAACTCTTCTTAATCATATCACATTAAATGCTTTTAAAATCATTTACTTGGACTTTTCTACTGCTTGAAAAAGAATTGTATTGAAGTTGTGTAATCGTTTTAGATAATTATGAAATTATTTAAAATTAAAAATATATTAATAACATAAATATAATTTCTTAACCATAATTATATTTATCTATATTTTTTCATAATTTATATTTACTCTCATCCATATCATAAAAACTTTTTAAATATGTTATTTTGATTTTTCTGACATTGCATAAGTACTACACAAGAATTTGGATACGTTACTTGTTATATGAATTAAAACATAAAAAATATCTATAAAATTAATTAATTATTAATTATATTTATTACTCATTATGAGAAAATAATTTTACCTTTTAAATTTTTATCTCAAGGACACCAAATATGACTTTTCGGATGTTGTGTAAGCACTACATCAACATTAATAATGATTTTCATATTTTTATTGGAATTAATTTTAATAAATATTATTTTATTTTTTGATATTTTGATTATATCATCATGTATTATTTTTTTCATAATTTTCATATGTTCTTAATTAATATTTGTGTCATGATGATATCATAAAATATACCGTATTCTTAAAAAATAGTGTTTTTAACTATTCGCTGAAAAACTCATCTTACTCTGAAAAATATCAAATATTCATCCTAAACCATTTTAAAATGTTCAAACCAAAAATTAAATCCTTTTTATCAAATTAAAATAATAAAATTTAGAAGTTTCACTTTCAAATAAAATCATACAATACGTGAAAAAAACAATTTATTTATAATAAAAATTATTTCTTTTTCAAATGAAAAATAATATTCTTGCCTAATACCTTTATAGAATTATTTATAATATTATAATAATAAAAAATATAAATATTAATTTATATAATTAAACTAAATACCCATTTATAATTTATTTAGATAAATATTTAAATATATCATAATAGGAAATCAATTTAAGAAAATATATTTAACCTTTAAATAAAACACCTTCTCTATCACAAAGTAAATATTATAAATTTAAAATTACAATTAATATCTAATTGATTATATAAAATCATTTTTGAAATGATATAAAAGTATATATATGTTTAAATAAAATATATAAACTCATAATCATGTATATTAAAAAACCATTAAAGTGATATCTCATTCAAAATACACGGGTTGTAATAAAAGTTATCATCCATATATAAAAATATTTTCATTATCCTATAAAATATTGAGATCAAGACCTATTACTCAGCACCCACTTATTTTAAATGTTATTTCCCAACACCAATACCTTTACATGTAGAATAATTACTCTCAACTATGGCTAGGAGAACTCTTCACTGCACATCCCCATCTCAATACTACTCCACTTTATGTAGTATTGAAATAATAAAAGAGAGTAGAAAAGATAAGAAAGAGGAAGAATTCAATAGTAGGGAAAGTAGAGTGACCAAAAACCACAATCATTTTAACCACTATTTAAATATTATAATATAATAATAAAAATACATTTAAGTGTAAGGAAATCAAAACATTACCACTCATGTATCATCCTATTAACAACTTTTAGGTATTTTCCTTCTATTTTATTGTTTTCATCTTGAATTTGGTGCATCTTGGGACCCTAAAAATGGAAAAAAATTCTAATAAAAATGTTCTAATGTTCGGGGATATATGTTTTTTTTTAATAAACAAAGTATGGGTATAAATGTGTTAATGTATTTTCAGGGTTCTCCTCAAATACATAGAACACTTGAGTTGGTTTGGGGTATTTGTGTAATAATATGGACTTTTTAAAGTACGCATAAGAAATACATATCATGTAATGGGAGTAAATTATGTGTACGTTCTTCAAGTAATATATCATGAAATATGTATAAATCATGAAAGTATAACACACCTTGTAATGGTTACACAATGTGTAATGTTAAAATATCAAGTTTTAATAAAAAGGAATCGGGTTTTTCGGTTTAATTGAGCCCCATGGAGTACACAACATATAAAGGGGTTACACATTGTGTAAACTTTGGGAGGCTAGATTTTAGGGTGTTGTATCGATTGATTTTTCATTCATTTTTTCCATATCCTTCCTTACTATTGATCTAGAACCCTTATTTAGTGATTTTGGGAGCCTCTATTAGATCCATATTGATTAATTTGGTGTTTTATCATTATGAAAGTTGCATTGAATCTCTCTAGGTAATAAATCCTTTCTTCGTATTCATTTCCTTTGATCATGGTAGTGTTATTGCATTGCGTTATTGGTTTTTTATATGTGATGATGTTTCTTCTTGATTCTCTCTTGATATGTTGTGTGATCTCATTCTAGGGGATGCTTCCTTATTGTTTGTGGTGTGGAGGTTGTAAGTTCTTGAGTCATGTGTAGTTATGTATTCTTCACCAACCCTTTTTTTTAATTAGATCAATTATAAGAAGTTTATATTGATTCTAGGGCCTCTGTTGTCATTGTTTCTTTCTTCTTGTTGGTGTATCCTTTTTTGGGCATGTGTGACCCTAAGTTTGATGCATGTGGCTCTATCTCTAGCATGTTTTGGTGAACTGAATTACTCCTATTTTTTATAAATTGTTTTATTAAATGAAATGGTATGATATGACTGATTTGTTTAGTTTGTATAGAACTGGGGTTTTATAAAATATGGTTTTCCCCTAGTTTTGGTAAATAGAAAAGGTTTTCAAAGAATTGTGAAATGGTTTTTTGAAATAGTTTTAAAAGAATGGTTTAATGGAAATGGTTTGTAAAATAGAGAACATGGGAATCCTTGGGTACTTAGGTGGAAGGTATAGTGATAGTTATCATCCAATTTTGGTGATTTTTCTCATAGGGATTCCCTCTGCTCCCTAGGTTTGCCATTCTAGGGACTTTTTAGACATGTTGGGGGGTTCACTTTCTGGGGTGTTGTTCTTCTATCTAGAATCAATTCATATTTCTAGTGGCTTGATGCATACATAATTTTTTATGTTTGGTATGAGTGTAATAGCTATAATAACCTATCATGATCCCTGACATGATGTTACTTGTGCTTCTGATTTTTTCTTGTACTGTCATGGATTTGATATGATATGTGATGCATGATTGGTTTTTAAATGATATATCTACTATTTTATATGGTTAAAAATGATTTGAATCTAATTTACCTATTTAATTTAGAAATGTGGAATAGGGGGAAATTAAATTGTTTTCCCTGATTTTAAAATTAAAACTATTAAACTATCATCATGCCTTGTTTTCTTTAAATTTGAGAATTCTTTGATTATTGTTTAGATAGTTTATATGGAAAACCTAGATGGGACCCTTCTAATCATGTTAGCTCACACCTTGGGTACTCATTTTATGATGCATAGACCATTGTATATATTTCGATGCGGGGAAATTAAGGTTCCATAGTGAGGTGGCGAGGTTTTATATCAGGTGAGTTGGGTATCCAGTGGTGACATCACTACTATAAAAATGGGAAAGGGAAGTGCTACCTTTTATTAGCTCTAATAAAAAATCATTGACAAAGGTAATTATTTATTAGAACTAATTAAAAGCGCTGATAAAGGATCCCTTTATCAGTGCTAGAAAAGCACCGATAAAGGATCCCTTTATCAGTGCTAGAAAAGCACCGATAAAGGGTCCTTTATCAGCACTAATAAAGGGCTGATAAAGGGACCCTTTATCAGTGCGAACTTTTTTGCGCTGATAAAGGCTCCCTTTATCGGATCTTTTCTATAGATGATAAAATCATAGTCCCATTTTATAAAATGGGGTGAACAGTGCTCTCTGTTTATTGCACCCTCAAGATATCGCGGTATTGTACCCCTACAAAAACCCCCCTCCCCCCAATCTTCTCTTTGTCGGACCTCTGCTGCTGGCCCTACTCCACCATGAACCCTACTCTTTATCCTCCCCTTGAACCCCTTCTGTTGATCCTCCTCCCCGTGAACCATACTTCTCCTCCTACCGAATGGAACCTACTCCCCGTGAAACCTACTCCTCCATTTCTCAATGGTTGGTGGATCCTCCCGTGCACCTGCCCCTCTGGCGGTCATGCCTTCCCCTCCTGACGTAGTGCAAAAGGCTCCCTAACCGCTCGACGCTTCTTCTCTCCCTCCATCACGGGTGTGATCTACTATAAGTAAGTCTCCCACTTCTCCTTTTAGGTTTATCTTTTCCAGAGGGTAGGGTTCCATTGATAGGATCTAATCTTGTGAGTTAAGGTTTAATCTTATTGTTTTTTGGGTAAATCTTTCCTTGCTAGGTTTTCTTTGTGGTGTAGTTGAGGTGTGATCGAGTTTCCACATTGGATTTCAGAAATTTCTTCACCCAATGTTAGTGGTTTCATTCCCTAAAACTTTTATATGTTTTTAATATTCTTTTTTGTGCATTTATTCTTGTTCTAATAATTAATTTTTTTGTGTGAATTGTGTTTTCAAATCATTTTTCATGCCTATGTGTTTGAAATTAATTTTAATAAAGGAAATGGTTATGTTTTTTGTGTGTTTTAATTTAATACTTATTATAAAGTGTATTATGGGTTGTTTGAAAGGTGTGAAATATGTTTTCAAAGGCTCTAGATGTGCGAATGGTTTTGGGTGTAGGTTTTACAAAGGAAACCTAATAATTTAGCATGTTTGTATTGTTGTGAATTTTTTAATATGAGTTGTAAGTTTCTCAAATTTTGAAAGGCGTGTTTTGAAATTATTCTTCTTTTATGTTTTATTTTTCAAGGGGGGTCATCCCATGAAGTTGGTTTATTAACTATATGATCATATTTTGTTTCATAAGAATAGAATTTTTTAAATGTGTGGGTAATAGAAAATGTATTTGAAAGGGGTTTTGGTGTGAGTAAAAATAGAAAATGTTTTGTTTTATGTAAAATTGATATTTTCCTGAAATTCTAGGCATTTAGTTATGGAGGAGTAGGGTTCATGGATCCTTAATTATATTTTTTTTTTATTTAAATGAGAAAGAAAAATTATTTAAATGATGTCTTGTAAATGTCTTTATGGTGTGATTGTGATTCTAATAAATTTTTAATTTATATTAAGAGAGGATTTATGAAGTGTGAACTGGATTCGAATTCTATTCTTTTGTTTATGGTAAATGTCTTGATTACACTTCATATAGTCTATCTTTTTTGTCCCTCTTGATTTACCATTGAACAATTCAACCCTTTGTGAAGGATGTTTTATCACTATTTGATACTTTTATCCCCTCATGTGTGAGTTTTTTAACACTAAGGGATTTTTGTATATCCTTTTGTATGGGAATATGATTTTTCATAGAATGGATGTAAGACGTGTATGTGGATATTAGTTAAATGTTTTGGGAAGGTGATGGAGAGTTATTGCATATCCTTTAGATTTTCATGATAGAATTTATTTTCACTACCCTCAATTTTCTATTTCTTATGTTAATTTGGGTAAAAACCTATGATATTGCATAGTAATTTTGGATAAACCTAGGTTATTTGTCTCCCTTGAGAACCCCTTTTTGTTTGGAAATGTATCTACTATATTTGTTTTCTCATCAAAATTGTATCCTTGTTTTAATTTTATTTGAGTTTGGTAACTAGTTTTGGGTTGTTTAATGTAATTATTTTATTATGAATGAGGTAATTGGTAGGGGTGTTTAAAAGGATGTTTAATGTTTTGTTGAAAGGGTGTTGGGTTCTATAACTATTGGTAAGGGGGCTGGAAAGTGTGTTGATTTTGATGGGGGGATCTATCCTGGTTCTGTTTATTTCCAAATCTTTATTGGAAATGGTTAGGCTCTATTAATCTTTATTTTTATATAGAAGTGGTTCTCCTCTACTATATTTGGAATTCTTGTTTTGTGTATATGAATAATAAATAATAATATTTGAGATTCAAATAAGATGGTGATGAATAAAGATTAGATGGATTCTAATCATTTGAAAATAGAGTATGAGAATGGAGTGAAAGAGTTCATCAGGTTTTCAAAGGATCTTGGAAAGGATCCTTCTCAAATCCTTTGTCTGTGTTTATGTTGTTTTTATTCTAGACTAATTACTTTAGAGGAGTTAGAAGAACATTTGATATGTCACGGAATAGATCAGAGTTATAAATGTTGGAATAAACATGGAGAAAAAAATGAATGTAGCTACTGGATGAGATAAAATTGCATTTTATGGATCATCATATATGATTACAAATATGGATAATGAATAATAGTGTATGGAGGATGTGATTACAGATGTCAATGATGATAAATATTGTATTGATGAAATGACAAGGACAGTTGAAGATGAACTCTGTGATTTCCCAAAATTGTTTGAGAAGTTAAAGAGTTGTGCAAAGACGCCATTGTATGTTGGTTGCACTAAATATACAACATTGTCAGATGTACTAAAGTTGTATAAATTGAAATCAGGAAATGGATGGAGTCATATCAGTTTTACAGAACTACTTGGTCTCTTGAATGACATTCTCCCAGAAGATAATCAGCTCCCAATCCGGATATATGAAGCTAAACAAATGTTACGCTCAATGGGTATGATTTTTGAAAGAATACATGCCCACCTGAAAGACTGTACATTGTTTCTCAAGGAGAAAAAATCACTTACAGAATGCCCAAAGTGTGGTGCTTCTCGATATAAGAAATATGAATCCAGTCTTACGAAAGTTGTATGGTACTTTCCAATAATTCCAAGGTTTAGGCTTTTATATTGAAGAGAAGAAACTATAAAACAATTTCCGTGGCATGTAGATAAAATAAATAAATATGGGAAATTATATCACCCAACTGACTCTCCTCAATGGAAGAAAATTGATCATGATTATCCTAAATTTGGAAGTGAGCCGAGAAAGCTTCGTCTTGCATTATCTACAGATGGAGTGAATCCTTTTGGTTTTCAAACCAACACTCATAGTACATGGCATGTTATGTTGGTAAATTTTAACTTTCTACCCTGGTTATATATGAAACAGAAATTCATTATGTTATCTATTCTTATATCAGGACCAAAACAACCAGGTAACGATATTGATGTTTATTTGGATCCTTTGATCAAGGATTTGACGTTATTGTGGTATTCAGGTGTTATGTTGTATGATGCTTATAAAAGTGAATACTTCACGTTGAGAGCGATGTTGTATGGGACGATAAATGATTTACTTGCTTATGGAAAATTTTCAGGCTATAGCATTAAAGGAACTCAAGGGAGTCCCATGTGCGAAGAAGATACAGAATTAGTTATGTTGAAACATTCATCAAAATCTATGTTTCTAGGACATCTTAGATTTCTACACCGTTAGCATAAGTACCGAACTTGGAAAACATCATTCAATTGATGTTCAGAACAAAGTACAACAATGTCTCCACTAATAGGTTATCAGTTGTTTGATAAAGTAGAATATGTGAACACTGTTTTGGGTAAACCATTTTTGAAATACCTTACGAAAATCAATTGGAAAAAAGATATCAGTTTTTTTGAATTACCAAACTAGAATTGTCAGTATGTCAGACATTTTCTTGATGTGATGCAATTGGAAAAAATTGTATGGGATAGTGTTATCAGAACTTTGATAAATTCCCCTAGCAAAACAAAGGATGGAATTATGGTAAGTATGGACATGATTGACATGAGAATGTGAGAAGATTTGGCTACACTACTACAAATACGGCTTTTATCAGCGCTAAAAATAGCCTTTAACAGTGCTAGAAAAGGGCTATAAATTTCGGTGAAGATAAGGGGGGGGGGCTTTATCAGCACTCCAAAAAGCGCTAATAAAGACCCCTTTTATCAGTTCTCAAAAAAAGCGCTGATAAAAGGGGTCTTTTATCAGCGCTAAAACAAAGCGCTGATAAAGGGGTATTTTATCAGCGCTTTTTTTTAGTGTTGAAAAAAGACCCCTTTTATCAGCACTTTTTTTAAGAACTGATAAAAGTTAAAAAATTAAAAATAAAAATAAAAAAACCTACCAATCAGGGGGTCTTTTATAGGGCTTGAGCACCCCTTTTACAGCACTTTACTGCCCCCCTCCAGCGCCCCGCACCCATCCACCCTTTATTAGCGCTATCCCCAAATTCACCCATGCGTGCATGTCCTTGCCTCCACACAGATTTGATATTAAGACCTCCCCCCTGCGCGCCTGAAGCCTTTGTCACTCCCCTATATTGATTTATTCTCCTATTAGTGATATATCTATTTATTTATATATATATTTAGTTATATTTATTCATATAGTAATATATATTTATATTAATATATATATATAGTTATATTAATATATATATTTATAGTGATATTAATATATATATTTATAGTGATATTTATATATATATATTTATAGTAATATTAATATATATATGTAGTTATATTAACATATATATAAGTTAGATTAAACTATATATATATATATAGTTAGATTAATATATGGGTATATAAATATTCATATATTTTTATTTTAAATAAAATGGATATTAGTTATTATTTAGATAAAGTTAATATGTTTTATATGTAAATATATTTTATTATTTATATTTATAATTAAATTTTTATGTGTGAATATATAAAAAATATGTAGATATTGTTATATATTTTATTATAAATAGTAGTGAATTATAAAAAATGATGAAATTTCAAAGACATAATATCAATATGAATGTAATAACTTAGAATAAATTCAGTCCCCACAAAAAAAATCCAATAATACCCCCTTAAACAAGGCTGAAAATCCATAAAATGTTAAAAAATCGGGGTACCCCGACTAAAAACTCAGTTTTGGAGGCCTTCTGGGCCTTTTTTAGCCTTAGAAAAACCTTTATTGGCCTACACCCAATCACAACAACATAGATCTCGTCGCAGGATTCGATTTGATATGTGGTAGAGCTCAAACGGACACCCAGATCAAATGTTATGGTCGTTTGAAGTTTGAGTTGTGTTTTCAACATATTTTGGATCTTTTTTAAATTTTTTTATTTTTTTAGTCTTCAAATTGTTATTAAATGACTATTACTCCATAATAATTATCAAATTATTAATTAAAAATATTTTTTAAATTTTTTTATAAGCCATTTTCACTAAATATCTTATATATTAAGTGTAACTGCATATTTATACTTATCTAAAATATATTAAAAATTATTTTTAAAAATATATATATATTATATTTATATCAATATAACTATATCTATATATTTAAATATTAATATATTTTTTTAATGATTTTTTTGAAGTAGAACCTTTATCATCGCTTTTTTTAAAAGCGCTGATAAAGACCCCCCTTTATCAGCGCTACTAAAAAAACGTTGATAAAGGGGTACCCTTTAACAGTGCTAAAAAAGCACTGTTAAAGGGGGTACCTTTATCAGTGCTATAAAAAAGTGCTGATAAAGGTGTAATTTTATAATCCCTTTTTTTAGCACTGAAAAAGGTACCCCCCCCCCCTTTATTAGTGCTTTTTTGTTAGCGTTGATAAAGGGTGGCGCCGGGAATGCCTAGTTTTGTGGTAGTGCTGCCATGAAGGGTGAAAATCGAATGTTTCTTCCTCCAGCTGCTTACACTATTTTTAGGGAGGAGAGATATCAGTTTTTCAACTTCATCAATGAAGTAAAGGTTCCAGAGAGGTATTCATCAAATATCAAAAACATTGTGTCAATGAATGATTTAAAGTTAAAAGGTTTAAAATCACATGACTACCATGTTTTGATGCAAGATTTAATTTTTATATCTTTACATTGCGTTTTGCCCAAAAATGTTCGTCATACATTAACCAAACTTTGTTTCCTTTTCAAAGCTATATGTAGCAATGTTTTAGACCCGGTGAAATTTCTAGCTATGGAAAGAGAAATTGTTAGCATATTATGTGAATTAGAAATATTCTTCCTGCCATAATCATTTGATGTGGTGGTTTGTTAGATAGTTTACATGGTGATAGAGATTCAACTTTGTGGTCCTATGCACTATGGATAGATATACCCCGTTGAATGGTGTATGATGAATTTGAAAGGGTATGTCAAAAATCGAATTCGGTGAGAGGGTTCTATTATGGAGCGATATATTGGTGAGGAAGACATTGAATTGTGTACCGAATACATATCTGATGTGGAAAGCATTGGTCTCCCAAAATATTTTCACACTGGACACATTGAGGGTGATGGAATTTTTGGATGAGATGTTGTGACAATCAATATTATAGATCGGGGGCAGGCCCACTATTATGATTTTTATAATAGTTGGGAGGTTGCTCCATATATTGAAATCCACAATGAAATAATTTGGAAGTTGAATCCATCAAGGGATAAAAATGGATATCAAATACACATAATCACTAGTTTATAGGATGGTTTCAGGACTATATTTTTAAGGAGTTAGATGAAAATCTTAATTCGATTTCTGAATGACTTCTATGGATAGAAACCGGACTAGGTGTGTATGCATTATCTTACAATAGTTATGTAATTAATGGTTATACATTCTATATGTATTAACATGATAAATATAGTACCATGAAAAATAATGGAGTTATACTTTGGGATTAAGCGATGCATGTTTCTGGTTGTAAGGACAGAAATACAATTTCTGCGAATATGTCATACTTTGGAATTATCAAAAAAAATATGGGAGTTGGATTATACGACATTCAAATTGTTGATTTTTCAATGAAAATGGGTTGATAACAATAGTGGTGTTAAAATAGATGAATTGGTATTTGTGAATGTTGATTTTAGTAAAGAAGGGTACAAATACGAAGAGTTTATAATGGCATCACAAGCAGTATAAGTATTTTATGTTCCAGATCCCACAAACTGAAAGTGGTTGATTATTCTGTTATTGTCCAAAACTGCTAAAGGGTCTAATGAAAATTCAATCGAGGATGATCCTTTTAGTATTACATCACAATTATTTTACAATGATCCCAATGTATATGAAGTTTTGTACATTATAGTAGACTTCAATTAAGGGATTTGGATAATCAATAATGGTGTAAAATCCCTTATGCCTTGGAAAAAAAGAAAGAGAGTTCAATAATTCGGTTATATTTTATTTGTAATATAGATCTTGTTATCAAATTTTATTATCTTATCATTATTGAATTTATATAATATAAATTAATTGTTCAACCACTTTTGCAGATAGTGACTTTTCCATGTTCTGGTTCTCCTAACCTCGAGGCTGAACAAGTCTATCAAGCTACTATTGTTGTTTCTGCTGCTTCCCATAGTGAAGAGCAACAACAAGTTTCTGAACCTGTTGCTACTCCTAGTGTTGAGGTCCAACAACCATCATCACATGTCGTTTCTACCATTTCAGATGAGCATATTGATGATGTTGATATCGGTGAAATGGTCGGGGATGAAGGACCAACATCATAGAAAACACAGGTGCGTCGTAGTTTGACGGTGTTTTCCAATGTTCTTAAGGTGAAAAAAAGGCATCAAATTTGATGTCGGATGGAATAAAAAAGGCCAACATGTGAATCCCAACAAGGCTATTTTTAGTAGTTACATTGGAATTGTCACTCGGCAATGTGTAACGATTAACATAGATTCATGGCACTATATTGTGTCCAGGATGAAAGCTGTGATCTGGGAAGAAATTACAGTAACATTTTGATATTATTTCCTTAATTTACTAGAAAATAAAATAATGAAAGTGTCTTACTCTTCTCAATCTCTTTCATAGTAAATTTATAGTAGATGATTCACACAAGAATTATGTACTAAGGCTTGATGGAAGGATTCATCGGGGTTTTTGCACTATTATAACAAAATGTCACCTGAAAGATTCCAAAGGTAAAATAAACCCACACCCACCCCTTGTCTAAGATCACATGATATCCCAAGAAGCATGGGGAGAATTTATTGGCTGTTGTGGGGATGAGAAGTTTTAGGTACATTGTGGTTGACTATACGTTGTTTGAGGATATGTGTATTCATCACATTGATTGTCAATATTTTATTTATAAAATAGCAACTCAGTACTGAAAATAAGGAACGTGCATCAAAACCAACATACCCCAATCGTAAAGCAAGGATGGGGAATGCTTCACTTCAAAAGAAAATGGAACATATTATAAATTTACAGTAATATTATTATGTGCTAAGAAAAAAAATCATAATTAAATTCTATATTTACATGTTGATTGATTAGTCTAAACCAAAGACCCATCCATCCCATGTCATGTTATTTGGAAGGGGGAACATGTGAATAATAAAGGGAAGCTAGTATATAAAAACACAAAAAATGTGTGGGAAATATGTATAAGTATGAGACGATAAAAAGTTTTGTTTAAAATTTCAATTACATACTAATAATTACTTATTTTTTTATATCTGATGGTCACAGGAATCAGCTACTCTTGTAGCAGATGCAGACCTATTATTAATGGCTTTGAAGCAGATAGAACAATACGGTTGTTTCAGAGGTGCGGGGTTTGGGGTGAAACCTTGAGTATATTTTGAGAAAAAAAACAAATAGGTGATAGAAATGAAGAAATAAAACAAATGAGCGAAAGAATAGAATCTCTTGAAAAACGATTTCAATGGAAGGTAGAGTTTCTAGAAACATTTATGGGTGATAATAAAGGAGAAGACACAACTCAGGAACAACCGGTGCATGAAGATCCCACCCCACCCCCCACCATCGTTGAGGCGAGCTATTCCCCTCATAGAGCTATCTTAGTCGTGGTAATCAATATTCTAATAATTGTTCCCATGAAATGTGAATCATACAAACACTGATACATTTTTTATATTGATCTTCTATAGGGTGGTAATGACTGTGATTTATATCTTTCAATGCCCACCTGTCACCTTGTACTGAGGGAAATGGTGTTCAACATCCCATAGGACAAGCTGCATAACAGACCACTTCCAACAGATCATCTGAAAGTGATGATTACTGTAGCTCATGAGCTAAATTCAGATCTACCTATTTCACTTGATGATGATGATATTCATATGGTCAAAATGGATATTAGGACACTCATTTCATGGACATCACTACTTTTAAGAGTATATGTGGACAAAGAGGTATTTATTTCCATTTTTTTAAGCAAAACCGTAACAATTAATAAAAAAAGGTCAGAACCCATTAATGTTATTATAGATAAAGAAAGGTATGGGGGTGATAAGAAACGTGGGATCAAAATCATCTAAAGGATTGACCAACCGATCCAAAAGATCTACTGAAACCACAATAACACATCATGTTCTCTATCCATGTTTACTTGCATTGAACACTCATGTGGATACGAAGCTAAAAATTAGTAGTAGTCATATAGTTGTTTTTGAAAAGAATATATGTGGAGAGAAACTTCAAGATTTTGTTACTTCTGAAAATGTAAATGAAATCCTTGAATACAGTTGGCTAGGCATCACAGTTGTAAATTTATATATGACGTATGTTTTCATGAATTGATTTTATAAAAGCTAGTATAATGTTCTAATTATGACTAAATTAATTATATATTATTGGAAGGTATATATTTGAAAAAAAATTGAAGGAATTTTCCCATTAGCCAAAATTCAGACTTGTTAGTCCTCATACCACATCAGCAAAACTAATGAAATTAGAGCCATCAAAAAAGGATGAAATAGTGAAAGGCATGCTGAAAACATTTGAATGCAAGATTACGGATGACAAACTCTTCCTAATACCAACCATGCAGGGTTAAAACTCTATGATTAAAGCATATCAATTATATTTTCACTTCTTTCATTACTCATTTATTTTTGACTTTTTAGGAAACATCGGTTGCTAATTGCGGTGAACTTGGATACTCCAAAAATTTATTTTCTAGATTCAATGTAAGGATATCCAACAAACCAACCACCCATGATGGAGTTTGTGAATCTGTAAGACACTACATCATATGTTTTAGGTCTAAAAATAAAGTTATATAATTTATATTATCTTTTACAAAGGATTCTATTATGATAGTGTGGTGTATCAATATCATCAAAAAAAAGGAATGAGGACAGGGGCTAAGCATAAGGAGGTGATCAAGTACTATGTCTGGACAAAAATTAGGGTATATATAATAAAATTTCACTATCCAAACACATATAAAAAAAGTTAAATATTCTCATAATGATAAAAAAATTTGCAGTGTCCAAAAAAACAAACGATAAAGATTTCACTTATTATGTTTGTAAATTTATGAGAGAGTTTATTTTGCATCAACAAACTATCATCCCTCAAGAGGTATTTTAAAAAACAACTAGTATTTCATTTAAATTATTTATTAATTCTTTATTTATATATTTTTCAGTACTACTCTGACTGTCAAAAATCATCATATTTACAAGACGATATAGATTTGATCAGAAACAAGTGGTCCCATACCTGATGGAATATTGTACACAAATAGCATGAAGATCTGACTTGGGGATGTGTACAATTGGCATACATTTTTTAGAGGGGTTCACAGAGATCAAAATATGAAACATTGTTGTATGTAAATGTTCATAGGAAAATTTTAATTGTTATTAAATAAAACATTCTTTCTCTAGCGAGTCATTGGTCCATTTTAATATATGAAACGCACCAGCAACATGCTTGAATGATGAACCACTTTTCTTTGACCTTTGGATAAGAAAAACCAGTAAAATCTACAAAATACCTTCATATCATGCATTCCCACTCACATTCAAAGAAAATATGAGTAAAATTCTCCTCCCTAAATTGATTTTAGTGTGATCCTTGAGATTCAAAATGGATTCCCATGTGTTAAACATTCTCATTGGTAGAAATCGTATGTATTATGATTATCCATAATAAGAGAATGAACATTGTCAGAACCTCCTTCTTCCACAGGATCTCCCCAAACACATCCATGTTTTCAATTTAGAACAAAAATAAATGGTTCATTTTTTATTTTTATGAGTCAAACCCGACTCAATCTAAGGAACGGTGTGACCAGTATTACTCAAAGTGTCTCTCTTTTGTTTAAAATGGGCAGACTTTAAAGTAAAAATAACAACTAACATACGGAAAACCAACCAAACGTAGTTAGATTGTGTTGATACTTTAGGAGAATGATCCATGGGTAATTTTGGATGTTTTTGAGTCAACCCTACCTCAATCTGAGGCATGGTGTGATCGTTATTACTCAAGGTGTCTCTCTTTTGTTTAAAATAGACAGAATTTTAAGTGAAAACAACAACTAACATACAGAAAATTGACCAAATGCATTCAGATTGTGTTGATACTTTATTATAATTATCCATGGGTCATTTATGATGTGTACAAGTCAACACTGCCTCTATCCAAGGCACGGTGTGACCGTTATCACTCAAACTGTCTCTCTTTGGTTTAAAATGGACAGAATTTTAAGTGAAAACAATAACTGATGTACAGAAAACTGACCAAATGCATTTGGATTGTCTTGATACTTTATGAGAATGATTCATGGGTCATTATTGAAATGTAATAGTCAAAATTACCACAATCTAAGGCACGGTGTGACTGGTATCACTCAAATTGTCTCTCTATTGTTTAAAATGGACAAAATTTTAAGTGAAAACAACAATTGATGTACGAAAAAATGACCAAACGCATTATTATTTTGTTTATACTTTAGGAGAATGATAAATGGGTCATTTATGACATGTAAGAGTCAAACCCTATTTAATACGAGGCATGGTGTGACCGGTATCACTCAAAGTGTCTCTCTTTTATTTAAAATGGATAGAATTTTAAGTGAAAACAATAACTGACATATGAAAAAATGACCAAACGCATTCAGATTGTGTTTATAATTTATTAGAATGATCCATGGGTCATTTTTTACATCTAAAAGTCAACCTAGCTTCAATATGAGGCACAGTGTGATAGGTATCACTCAAAGTGTCTCTCTTTTGTTTAAAATGGATTGAATTTTTAGTGAAAACAACAATTGACATACGGAAAACTGACCAAACGCAGTAATATTGTGTTTATACTTTATTAGAATGATCCATGGGTCATTTTTTACGTTTAATAGTCAAACCTTCCTCAATATGAGGCATGGTGTGGCCGATATCACTCAAATTGTCTCTCTTTTGTTTAAAATGGACAAAATTTTAAGTGAAAACAATAATTGACGTACAGAAAACCGACCAAACACATTAGGATTGTGTTGATACTTTATTAAAATGATCCATGGGTAATATTTGACATGTATGAGTCAACCCCACCTCAATAAAAGGCACAGTGTGGCAGGTATCACTCAAAGTGTCTATCTTTTGTTTAAACAGGACAGAATTTTAAGTGAAAACAACGACTGACGTACGAAAAACTGACCAAACACATTCAGATTGTTTTTATACTTTAGTATAATGATAAATGGGTCATTTTTGATGTGTAAGAGTCAACTTTTCCTCAATATGAGACATGTTTTGACCTGTATCACTCAAATTGTCTCTCTTTTGTTTAAAATAGACATAATTTTATGTGAAAACAATAACTAACATACGGAAAACCAACCAAACGCATTATGATTGTGTTAATAATTTTTAATAATGATCCATGGGTCATTTTTGACATGTAAAAGCCAACTGCGCCTCAATATGAGGCACGTTGTGACCAGTATCACTCAAATTGTCTCTCTTTTGTTTAAAATGGACACAATTTTAAGTGAAAACAAGAACTAACATACGGAAAACCAACCAAACACATTCTAATTGTGTTGAAAATTTAGGCCAACAATACATGGTTCATATTTGATGTGTACGAGTCAACCCTACCTCAATCTGAGGCATGGTGTGGCTGGTATTACTCAAAGTATCTCTCTTTTGTTTAAAATGGACAGAATTTTAAGTGAAAACAACAACTGATGTATGGAAAACCAAACAAACGCATTTGGATTGTATTGATACATTAGGAGAACAATCCATGGGTCATTTTTTGACATGTAAGATTCACCTCCTCCTCAATAATAGGAACTTTGTGACTGATATCACTCAAAGTGTCACTCTTTTGTTTAAAATGGACAGAATTTTAAGTGAAAACAACAAATGACATATAGAAGAAAGACCAAACAAATTCAAATCGTGTTCATACTTTATTAAAACTATCCATGCGTCATATGTGATGTTTACGAATCAAACCTGCCTCAATCCAAGGCACGGTGTGGCCGGTATTAGTCATAGTGTCTCTCTTTTGTTTAAAATGGACAGAATTTTATGTGAAAACAACAACTAACGTACGGAAAACCAACCAAACATATTCTGATTGTGTTGATACTTTAGTAGAACAATCCATGGGTCATTTTTGATGTTTATGAGTCAAACACACCTGAATATTAGGCATAGTGTTACTGGTATCACTCAATGTTCTCTATTTTGTTTAAAATGGACAGAATTTTAAGTGAAAACAACAACTGACATACAGAAAATTGACCAAACACATTCAGATTGGATTGATACTTTATTAAAACGATCCATGGGTCATTTTTTTGGTGTAAAAGTCAATCGATCCTCAATCCGAAGCACAGTGTGACCGGTATCACTCAAAATGTCTCTCTTTTGTTTAAAATGGATAAAATTTTAACGGAAAACAACAACTGACATACGGAAAACCGACCAAACGCATTCGGATTGTGTTGATACTTTAGAATAATGATACATGGGTCATGTGTGACATTTATTAGTCAACCCTTCTCAAATATGAGGCACGGTGTGGACGGTATCACTCAAAGTGTCTCTCTTTTGTTTAAAATGGACAGAATTTTAAGTGAAAGCAATAACTAACATACAGAAAACTGACCAAATGCATTTGTATTGTGTTTATACTTTAGGATAATTATCCATGGGTCATTTGTGATGTGTATGAGTCAACCCCATATCAATATGAGGCATGTTGTGACTAATATCACTCAAAGTGTATCTTTTTTGTTTAAAATGGACATAATTTTTAAGTGAAAACAATAACTGACATGCGGAAAATAATCCAAAAGTCATTACCTATGACATAAGACACTTTGACAAGCCTCATAGAGTCCTAAGTAGTCCTTAGACAATAAACCCCCATTAATAATTCATCACACACCCTAAATATAAACCTTTATCCCTAGAGTTCATGGTGAGGGATGAAAACAAAGAAGAAAGGGAGAGGGAGAAGAATAAAAGTGAAAGAAAAAGGAATAGAGAATTTAAATTGGATAAATTTTCAAGATAAAGGTCTCTTAGACTAAGTTTTGGGAAGGGGACAAGAGGAAATAGTTTGATATCCCTTAAATTATGCCATATCATCTGCAACTTTCACGGTCTGGTTGGGCAGTTTTTCAAACTGTTCACTAACTTTTTGGGAGCCATTAGATAAGAAACCCTCTTATGCATAGTTTTGACAAATAGTTAACTGATTGTGTTCCAATCATTCAAAATTACTTAGTTAAACTATAGATCCATACAAAATGGTTTCTCCTAACCGTGAACAACCTGTGTTCCTAAAAACTCCCTCAAAAAGGTAAGTTTCATGGTTTTTAATTCATGTCATACAACCCATCCTTTTCCTATGTATGTAAAATAGTAAAAGTTCAAAATGAATAGAAAAATTCCCCATGAAAGTGTACCCACATGGGTTCTTCTAAATTGTGTCCACCAATAAAATCACTACATGACTACTAATCGAGAGTCTTGGATGGACAAAGAATAAGCATATATCTCCCCACCATTTATAAATTCTATAAATGGTTTGAAAAGAAGACAACACACCATAAGATAAAGGCATCAACCACAAGAACACATTTCCATAAGTGTCCCAATAATCACCCAAATTCATCTACCATGAGGAATCTAAAGGGGAAACTCTCTAAGTCCTAAGGCAACATATCCCAAAAGGAACTCAAAGTCTATAAACAAATTCCATATCCAAGCTTTACATGAATCTTAACCACAAAAAACATGATGAATAACTCGCTTGCATGCCTTATCAAATTATTCTTAAGGTTATGACATTAAACTCTCCCTATATATTTTATCTGAGGCAATGTGAGATATTATTTGAAGGAGATAGTATTTAATGGTACCTTTTGATAATCATAATGAATAATTAGTACATCACATTAGGTATGGATTTTTTCCCATCGTTTGATCCCAAATTGACTACCACTACACATTTTATCTGCATGAATATCTTGTTTGATATGATATTTTTTGTAGGTCTTGTTTTAGTGTGATGCTATAAAATTTCATGTTACATCAGGCATGGAACTTATCAACGATTTTTTAGCACTGATAATGGACACCCCCCCCCCATTAGTGCTAAGCTTTACAGTGCTTTTTTAGCGCTATTAAATCCCATTTTGAGTGCGGATAAAGCCTGTTTTTGTAGTAGTGGATGGTGAGATTCATCCCATGCTATCACATGGAGTATCTAGTTTCTTGTTTTGGTAGTAATATTTTGTCAGGCCTGTACTTGTAGATTGTTTCTTCTCTTGGGTTGTTTGGTTTTCACTCGTTATTTTCAGTTATGTAATATATTTATCTATTCCATTATTGTATCTGTTGTATATATGTTTCATGTTTCTGCTTTAGGTTGGGTGAAATCATTCCATCTAATTGTTGTATGATTCCTAGGTGCTAGTCGCCAGCCTATGGGGTTTAGTAACATCGTTCGGGTATGTGATGTATCAGGTCGGGTACCAGTTTGAGAGTTTATTCAATTTGGTTTGTAAAATTTTGGAATCAAATGAGGTTTATCTTCAAGGTTCCTTGTTTTGGTACATATGGTTGTCTAGAGATAGGAGTTTTGAGACTTTATAGATATATTGTAGTGAGTTATAGACCATATATTTCCATGATGTGAATCAAGTTACCATGTTATGTTGGGATGTGTTTCTCTTATTTTGAGTGGTTGATTTTAATCTCAATTTTTTATTATGGGTTTTCTAGTTTGAATTGATATTGTTCTGTTTTCCAATCATTTATTTTGTTCTGTTGAGAAGTAGTATGCATCCAAAATATGTTTTGTGAGTTCCTCAAAAGGGTGCAATATATGATCATCAAGGGAATCCTCTGATGGATTAGAACTTTATCGAGGCTATCATGTGGGTAGTTCATTCTGTGGATCAGGATGTTCCATAATCTCATAACACAATTCTTGAGATACATCCAGGAGCTATAGGAGAAATAAACTGATCACGAGAGTTTTTACATGAGAAGACACCATCTTTTAAAGGTACAGATTAACCTCAAGAGGTAGAGGAATGGATTTAAAATATTTATTTGATATTTGACTTCCTGGATACACCAGAGAGAATCAAGGAAATGTTTAAAATGTTCATACTTGAGGGACCTATCAAGTGTTGATGGGATTATATGGTCTATGAGGATAGGCATGTGGGATTAGACTGGAAGGGTTTCATGACTCTCATCTTCTAGTAGTTTTATCTAGAGTTTCTGATGATGTTGAAGTCTCTAGAGTTCCTATTTTTGTAGTAGGGAGAGTGTTCGATTTCAGTGTACACAAATCGGTTTGATGGGATTGTTCTTTTTTCCCTAGAGGTTTTGAAAAATGACCAGCTAAAATCTCAGAAATAGCTGTAGGTTTTGGGACCGAATATAAGATCATAGGTATTTATACTGAATCTTTTAAACTATACAGAGACAGTGGATAGGTCTATGATAGAAGAATTGAATATGGAAGGAAATTTTTGATATTATTCCCCTTATATTACACCTAGTGGCAACTTTAGTGATGTTCTAGGGAAAAAGAGGAAGTGGAAGGATTATCATAGGAGTCGTGGAGGTGGTTCTCAGCAGTAGACCTCTTAGAAACCTATAGTTTTAGCTAGCGATGTTCCTTTTACGTTAAATCACTGTAAAAATTTCAAACACACAAATAATTCTTGTCCCTCACCTACAAAGATGTGTAATAGTTGTGTATGATATGGACATCTACAATATTTCGGTTCGGAAATGTTTACACCTTGATATAGTCAGGGATCAGTAACTCTAAAGGATACTACAGGGTAGTCAGATTCTTTAAATACTACATGGATATATCCATAGGCCTCGGGAGTGAAGTACCTTCATGTAGTTTATGGGTTTCTATTGGAGTTATATGTGGTTTCAGTGTTATTTAGAGGTATCATCTTTACCTCATATTTGATAGTAGTTTATTTATTTGACATTAGTGTTTCCCACATGTTTATATATTTCCATTTTTTTGATATAATTAACCATCCAATGTAGCTCATGTAATTTGTTTTGGAGTTGGAGACACCTCTTGGGAAAGGGAAAGATAAGGGGTTTTGGTGTCATTGTGCACTATTGATAGCTGATGCAGAGTTATTTTGGGGTTTTCTTGTTCTCAATTTAGATCTGTTTAATGTAACCATCGGGATGGATTGGCTTGTTTCCCAACATGATGAGGCTGATTGTTATCATAGTTGTGTGAAATTTCTTATAGATGATTGGATCTCATGGCCATTTCATGGATAGTGGGATCCGAAGTCTGGTCATTCAGGACCATCCCATCCAAAGCTCAGGAGTTTGTTGTATATGGTAGCAGTTGTTCCTAATGACATATCTTTTTTTGTTGATCTTCCTAATATTGTTTGGGAATTTCCTAATATTTTCCTAGATGATTTCTCTGTGATTCCTCCATATAGGGAGGTATAGTTTATGATTAATTTAATGTCAGGTATATAGCTGATATTGATACCTTATTATCATATGACACCAGTGAAGCTGAAATAGATCAACATTCAGTTGGAAAATATGGTGGTGAAGGGTTTTGTTTTCCCTAGTGGTTCACCTTGGGAATCCCCAGAGCACTTTTCCAAGAAGTTGTATGGTTCAATTTGATTATGTGTGTACTATTGGAAATTTAACCATGTAATAATTAAGAATAATTGTCCTTTTCTTCATGTTGATGATTTGTTTGATTAATTAAAGGGGGGAAAGTGATTTTCAAAAAATTATCTTCAGTCAGGTTAGCATCAGCTCAGGGTTCGTGAGTCTAATATACTAAAGAAGGATTTTAGGAGAAGGTGTGGTCATTATGAATATCTTGTGATTAAAGTTGGTTTAAACAAAACTCCTATATTTTTCATGGATTTTATGAATTTTTTATTCTATCAGTATCTTGAAAATTTTATGGTAGTGTTTATAAATGATATTTTGATGTATTCAAGATCTAAGCAGGATCATGAGCACCATCGGAGTTTGGTTTTAGAAATCATAAGGTGACCCCATTTGTATGAATATCGTTCAAAAATCCATTTTTGGATTCAAGAAGTGAAGTACTTGGGGTATGTGATTTATGAGAATGGATTATTAGTTGATCCTGAGAAAGTGACGATTTCCTTGTCATGGGAAGATCCATAGAATGTCTTCAAGATTTGGAGTTTCCTTGGTCTTATTGGATACTATTGATGGTTCAACAAGGATTTCTATAAGAGTGCATCACCTTTGACTTCTATTAGCAGTAAAGGGGTGAAATTCACATGGAATGTAAAGTGTCTGGATTATTTCAATGAGATGAAATGATTTCAGACACTGACTCCTATTTTGATCATACCTGATTTCGGTAAGGGGTATATGGTTTTATATGAGGCTTATGGCCCTAGTTTTGGTTGTGTTATCAAACAGGATGATCATGTAGTAGCTTATGGATCTCTTTAGCTTTGACCACATGAGAATAATTACCTCACTCGTGATTTAGAGCTTTCCATAGGTATGCATGCTATTAAGTTTTGGTAGCACTATCTTTATGGGGAAAAGTTCACAGTTTTTTATGACTATAATATTTTGAGCTATATGTTTTCTCATAAGTACTTGAATATTAGATAGAGGAGGTGGGTGGAATACCTTTAGATGTTTTACTTCTATATCACCTACACCTGGGGAATGGAAATTTCATTTCATACACTCTTAGTAGGAATGTTTCATCGCAAGATTTTTTGGAATCAAAAGAAGAGTGAAACCTTATAGTTGTTTTTGATCAGTTACATCTTGATTCTTTAGGAGGATGTTTAAAGAATGTTTTATACCAGTGTTCAGTTTTCATCATCTCTCCTTGAGTATATTATGTAGAGTCATTAGCAATATGTCTATTTTATAGGAATTAGAGAAAACCTATATGGTGGGGAGACTATTTAGGGTTGGTCCCTCTCTTCATATAGTATTCTTTGGTTTGGGGATTATTTTATTTTCCCAGCATTAGTGAGGAGCTTATTATAGTTTGATAGTCATTGTTATTCATGGTTTGTTCATCTGTAACTATGAATTTTTATTATGACATGAGATAGTGATTTTGGTTTTTGGGTATGGAGCCTAATATTACTGATTATGTCTCCCACTATTACACCTACCAACAGATAAAGGTAGATCATTTAAACCCTTCTGAATTACTTCAGCCTCTTCTAGTTCCATTTTTGAAATGGTAATAGGTATCCATGGATTTTGTTGTTATATTACCATGAAATCCCTAAGGTGAGAATACTATCTATTTACTTATTGATTTATTCACCAAAGTCATATCATTTAATTATGATCAGGGACACTACTAAAGTTAAATATCTGGGTAAGATGTATATGCAGAAAATTGTGATGTTATATGGGGTTCCTTCTTCTATTATGTTAGATAGGGATCCTAGGTTTATTATGAGGTTTTTGATGAGTCTCTAGGAGGTTATGGGGACTTAGATAAAATTGGGTATAACTTATTATATATAGACAGATGATCATACAAAACATTATATTCATATTCTATAGGATATGATATGTTCCTATGTCTTGGACTTCGATGGGTCTTGGGATATCCATATAATAATTTTTGAGTTTTCTTATAACAATAGTTATCAATACTAAATCAGAATGGATCCTTTCTAGGCTTTATATGGATTCCAATGCATATCACCTCTTTGTTAGGCATAGGTGGGAAAAGCTTCTTTGGTGGGACCGAGTTTGGTTCAGGATACATTTGTGAGGATTCAGGATATACGTCAGTGTCTAATTATAGCACAAAGTCAATATAATTATTATGTGGATCAATGGAATCATCCTTTATAGTTTCCCATAGGTGACTAGGTTTTCATGAATGTTTTTCCTCGATTAGGTCATCGTCAACTCGGAAAACATGTGAAGATTCCTCCAAGATTTTTTGGACCATTTGAGATCATTGAGTAGCTTGGGCGGGTTTCTTGTTGGTTGGAATTTCCATCTCATTTGATATACATTCATGACATTTCCATATATCATAGCTTATTAAATATCATCCTGACCCCTCTAATGTTTTGAGTTAGTAGGTGATTGATTTAAAGCAATTTTTTTTATGTTACTGAGAAATAAGTAGATATCATTGAATCTCCATTGAAAGTATTTCATGGGAATTTGATTTTTTTTAGTTAGAGTGTTATAGTGTCAAATATTAGATTCTCATGGGAATTGGGAGCACGAGTCGTTGATGAGGGAGCAGTGGCCTCACTTCTTTACCAGAATTCATTCTTCCACATGACTTTTTAGGGATATGAATTATTATGGTGGGGAGTTAGTAACATCTTGTTACCCTATTTCAAGTATTTTACTCATATTTTCTTATTTTCCTCTTGAATTGGGTGCATTTTAGGACTCCTAAAGATGAAGAACATTTTCTGATCAAAATGAACTAAAGTTCGGGGATATATGTTTTTTTGAATTAATGAATTCTGGGTATAAATTTGTTAATATATTTTGAAGGTTCTCCGATAGTATAGAAAAGACTGAGTTGGTTTGGGGTTTGTGTGTAAGAATATGGGCTTTTTGTAGTATATAGGTGAAATAAATGTCGTATAATGGGAGTACATGATGCGTAAGTTCTGTAGGGAATATTTCATGAACTTTGTACATGGTGTGAAATAATTACACACCATGTAATATTCATATGATGTTTAATGTTAAAATATTGGGTTTTAATAAAAAATAATCAGGTTTCTCAGTGTACTTGAGCCCCGTGGATTACATGATGTGTAAATGGGTTAGATGTAGTACAACTATTGGGATTTTGGATTTTAGGGATATTTATCGACTGATTTTTCATTCACTCTTCCACATCCCTCTTTTCTCTCCACTTAGAACCCTTCTCTGGTGATTTTGGGAGCCTTTGTATGATCCATATTGACTCATTAAGTTTTGGATCATCAGGGAAGTTCTGTTATATCTCTCCATGTAAGATATCCTTTCGTATTATTTATTTCCTTTTATTATGGTAGTTTTTTTTGTGTTTTTCTATTGGTTATTTTATCAGTGGTGATGTTTCTACTTTATTATCTCTTGATTATAGAGCCTTATTTGTCATTTTTTCTTTCTTTTTATTGGTGGATCCCTTTTTGAGCATGTACGACCCCGAGTTTGAAGTAGGTGCTTCTGTCTCTATCATGTGTTGGTGAACTACAATGCTCCTATTTTTGATAAATTATTTTTTAAAATGAAATTTCATGATATGAGTGATTTGTTTTGTATGTATGGAACTGAGGTTTTTATAAATTTGGTTTTCCTCTATTTTTGGTAAATAGAATAGGGTTTTCAAAGAATTGTGAAATTATTTTATGAAATGGTTTTCATATCATGGTTTGATGGAAATGGTTTGATGAACAGGTTTGGAAAATAGAGTACATGGGAATACTTGTGTTTTTAAGTGTAAGTTATAGTAATAGGAATCATCCACTATTAGGGGGGTTTCTCATGGAAATTTCCTCTACTCCCTAGGCCTATTATTCTAGGGGATTCCTAGACCTATTAGGGGGTTCACTTTTTGGGGTGTTACTCTTCTCTCTATAATCAATTCATATGTCTAGTGTCTTGCTGCGTATACAATTTTCTATGTTATGTATGAGTTTACTAGCTATCCTGACCTAGTGTGATCCCTAGAATGATGTTACTCGTGCTTCTGCTTTTGGATTGTATTGTTTTGTTGTACTACCATGGATTTGATCATATATGTGATGCATGATCTGTTTTAACATGATATATCTACTATGGTATATGGTTACGAAGTTCTTTGAAACTAATTTACCTATTTTACTTGGAAATGTGGAAAAATTTGAAATTAACCTATTTTCCATGATTTTGATATACAAACTATTAAACTATAATCATGAATTGTTCTATTAAAATTTGATCATGCCTTGACTATTTTGTAAACACTTGATATGGAACACTTGGGCAGGACCCTACTGAGACTATTATCTTACACCCTATGTACCTCTTCTGTGGTTCATATACCTTTTTATGTCTTTCGATGTAGGGAAAGGCAAGGATTTATAGTGATGTGGTGATGTTTTCTGTTAGCTAAGTTGGGTATCTGGTGGTGCGATAGTGGGAGTCTACCCATGCTATCACATGGAGTAGTTGGTTTCCTATTTTGTTATTACTTTTTAGTTGGACCTATACTTGGATATTGTTTTGACTCTTGGGTTTTTTTTGTTTCCGCTATTCATTTTAGTTATAGCATATATTTATATTTCCTGATGTTGTCTCTGTTGTATATATATGCTATTTTGTTGCTTTATTTTGGGTAAAATCATTCCCTCTAATTATTTTATAATGCCTCGGTGCTATTCTCCATCTCGTGGGGATTAATAATTACCTTCAATTATGTGATGGATCAGGTTAGATACCTATTTCAGAGGGTATTTGGGTCGGTTCATCACATCACCCCTATAAAATAAGGAGTATTAGTTATACATAAACATAGAGATAAGAGAATCATGGTGAAAGAAACAAAAAAGATAAATGAAATAAATATATAAATAAAAGATAATATATATTAAAAATTTATAATATTAATACAATATAAAAAACTATCTATATATTCTGAAAATCTCTAACTCCATGAAAGAAATTAGTGGTAAAAAATTATAGGAAAGAGGGGTGGCTGGTTTCCCTCCAGTTATTTCCTCCTAAAGTTAATGAATGTTTGACCCAATAAATATAATAATCTCATAAAGTTTTATTCTATGAATTTGGTAATCTAGGTCTTTGATTTTTACCCACAAATATTTATCCCCATTGGATATGTGTAGCAAGATTTATGACAGAATTACTAAAGAAAACTTTTATAGTCTGGAGGACACTTTGAATTTCAATTCTCTATTTTCCATTGCGTTTATGGCTTTGAAAAAGGGTGAATCTTGAGAATATATAATTATTGAAAATGTTACTTGACCTCTCTTATATATATATGTAAAATTTTAGATCATTTAGACCTGTACTTTGTGAGAAATGTGCTCATTATCAAAATTCATCAAAACCATGAAAATATTTTTAATCCCCACTTTCATGCCTCATTTGGGTCATCTATATTTATATTCAGCTCTAGGTTTATTTGAATAAATGTATCCTAATTAATATGGAATCCTTAAAAAAATTGAAATTTGGATATGTATATAAAATTTTATGGCAGAAATATAAATCTAATATAAAAATAAAAAATTAATTCATTTTCATAATTAAATCCAACTTATTCTTAAAAATTATAAATTTTAAAATTACTCGTAAAATATGAAATTTTTGGGATTAAAACATTTAATTATAGAACAAAATATATGAAAATATGATCTTCATAAATCCCTATCACTTGACCATTTCACTCATAGGAATTCATTATATATCCAAATTAAAATACACACTAAAATAAAAATTGATAAAATTTCCAAGATTGTTTTCAAAATATAATATCATCATTCTCATATATTAAAAATAATACTCCATTATTTTCATCTTTCATATTTAAATTTTTTCAACCTAAAAAATCCATCCATGACTTAATCAAGACTTACCTCACATTAAATTTCATGCAACTCTTCACTCAAAATAAATTTAATCTGGATTTATACTCTACATGGAAAACACATGTATCACCATAGACTTTTTAAAATTATCATCTCATAAAAACATGAGACTTAAAAAATGTTTTCAATCATAAGTAATTTTTCAATGTAATTTTGGCGTCTAAGGGTTAATCAGTAAAATCATTTTAAAATTTAAGGTTAAAAATATGAGGTTGAACTATTAAATATAGTGTGTGAATATTTAATTGAACCCATAGGAAATTATTCAATCAATTTATATTAAAAATTAAAAAAATCATATTCCATTTTTTAATGGCATGGGTCATGAGTTAAATAATTAATATAATGAAGGATAGCATCTTAATTCGCCTTCTAAATTTATTTTTTTATTTATTTTTGTTTTTTCTTGTTTGTTTTTTCTTGTTTGTTTTTTTTTTATATCATAGAATATGAGACAATGAATAAATTTAGTGAATAAATGAAAAATCATTCAAGTGATCACAATTGATAATTCAATATCATCTCTGTTTTTTCCATTTTTTATAATTTTTTTCAATGTTTCATTTTTTTGGGAAACAAAATGATATAAATGTAAAAAAAACAATGATAATGAATCATTCTTATGCTCTCTCAATTTCACAGAATAATGAAACACACATCACACAACCATGAAATGAATTACTTCCCAAAAAACACACATGAAAGGCCCTTATCCCATAATCAAACTTGAAATATTCATGAAAAAATATTAAGAGTGGAGGTAGGTAGAGAAAAACCATATTATAAATTTGATAAAACATATAAACCAATTTATGGATTATAATAGATAAAAAATGGAAAATATAAAGGGTAGGTCTCATGTTAAAATGTGTATATCCCAACAAATTCCTCAATTATATCAAAAAAATTTATGAACTCTAACACTTTGAAAGATAAAAATAAAAATTTATGGTTCACACACAAAAACCAAGTTTCTCTCAAGAATGTGTGTGTATAAGAAAAAATATTTAAAAAATATTTTGAGTACCACACATGACTAAAAATATATTTTTATCAGTGTTTTATGGGAATGTATTTCAAAAATTGTTCAAACTCATAAAATTTTTTGAAAATAAAATTCAAGTAAAAATGTTCACATCAACAATCATTTAAAATCCATTATTTCAAAAATCAATAAAACTCTATCAAAATCAATTAAAGAGTGTAAAATGATAATGAATATTAATTAAAGCTCAAAGATATAAAAATTAAATGAAAAAAATGAAAAAACAAAAAAACTTTGAAGAAATTTGACATTCCCCCACACATAAATTTTACTACCCTTAATTCCATCTCAAACAATATTAAAAATATAAGGGAAGGAAAACTAAAAGAAAGGAAAGAAACAACCTGAGTTTATTTAGAATATTATTAGCCCTAATTTAATCTCCTAACTACTACCACTTTAAACTATACAATAAATAAAAACAAAATATAATAAATTTATCGGATGAAAAATAGAAAACAAAGAGAAATAAAGAAGAGGGATTAGGCTTGGTTTGGACCACCAAATGGGTGTGAAGTTTTTACTACCCATAGTTATGTAGTTTTAGTATTTTATCCCTAATATGATGGTTTTTGGGTTTTTCATATCATTAAACACCACATGTTATTTCTCTTAATATTCATAAGTGAATAACAAGAGTGAGAACCCCTAATGAAAATGAGAAATTATTCATCCACCAAGTGAGAAGTAGAAGTTAAAAGGTATTGAGGAGAAAATATAATGGGGTTCTCTATCAACTATCATGGTGTCATCCTACATGTTATATCTAATTTGATGTAGAGCAAGAATTAAAATCACTACATGCTCCTCAAGCTCTCTATCTCCTTTGAATTCCACCACCATCTTATCCTAAATGGTGGTCACTTTATTTTCATCCTCTTCCAAGATCTATACCATTTTATCCAAACCTAAAAAATCTATATAAGTTGGATTGGTATTCAATTTAGTATCAATTTAATTTCAATAAAATTAATTCTCACTAAATGAACCTCTTTAAAAAATTATAGCTTTAAACTCTTTCTCTGTAAAAAAATACACTAGGAATTCATCAGTCAAAGAGGGTAGTGGATTTTATATGATTTATTTATTTTAATCCTCAAGTTATTAAATTTTAAAAATGGTTAGAATATTATTTACTTATTATTTATCTTGTTTTTTATATCCACGTAGATTTTACTTCCATAACTACAATTCCAATAATATCCATTTGTTTACTCACTTCTTTAATCATTTTGAAATTTCATTTCACACGAATCTTCAATTTATCTTCCCTTATAGACTTGTCAAAATAAGTCAAAAGGATAAAAATATGAAAAATGCTATAAAATTTCATCTTTTACCTGATAAATGAAAGATATGTAATAAATTTATTTATTTATTTTCAAAAAAAATATTTATTTATTTTTTTATGAAAAACAATGTATTTTAGTGTTTTTCCTCCCAAAAGATAGTTCCAAATTTATGGAAATGATTTTATTAAAATATAAATTCAATATTTTTATTTACCTAATAATTAAATATATTCTGATCCCATGATCGATCTGATAAGGAGACCGCTCACACAAACTGGTTTTCTATTTTCACTATTATATTCTAAAATATACTATAAAAGATACCTAAAATAGTGGGTGTTTTATAAAATATAGCTGATATATATATATATATATTAATATAAATAAACACACATAAAAATTCAGACATAAAAAAGTTAGTAAAAAAAGATAAATAAAATGCTATTATTCTTAGGAGTTAAAAGTGATGTTATCATTATTCTCTAAAAATATTATCATTAATCTATCCAATATTGATATCAAGTTGCATCTATTAACACCATATTGTTGAAATTTTATTGACCTAAATCAATACCTTTACATTTATGAAACTATCTCTTAAACTATGGATAGGATAAATCTCCTCCACACATCACCATCTCAATACTACTCCATCGTATTCAATATTAAAATGATAAAAGAGAGTATAAAATATAAACAAGAGGAAGAATTAAGTAGTGATAACTGTGGAGAAACAACACACTATAATCATTTCAACCAATACTAAAATATTTTAATAAAATAAAAATAATAAATTAAAGTGAAATGAACCCAAAACATCACTGCTACCCCCTAGAAGAACAAAACGGGTTAGTTATCCACAAACATAGAGATCAGAGGAGCATAGTGAGACAAACAAAAAAGATAAAATGGAATAAATAGAAAAATATAATATAATATATCTTAAAAAATTTTAGACTAATACAATATGAAAAAATCATCTTATCTACAAAAAATTCTTAACTCCTTAACAGGAAGTGGAAATAAAAATTTATAGGCGAGAGGGTGGATAATTTCCCTTAAACTTTTTCCTCTAAAAGTTGGAATGTATTTGACATAATAATTGAAGAATTTTGGAAAATTATATTATATGAATTTTTTAGGATATTTTTTTATATGTACTCTCAAAATTTGATCTCCATTTTACATGTGTATCCAGATTTGTAGCTGAATTAATAAAGAAATATTTCTTGTCCTGGAAGACTCTTTGAAATCCAATTATCTAATTTCCCATAAATTTATGCACTTTAAAATATCTAAATATTGAGAATAAAATGTTAATGAAAATTATAATATACCTATTATACATCTTTAATAAAAATTTCAACTCATTTAGACTGGTACTTTATAGGATATGGCCTCATTATTAAAATTCATCAAAATTACTCATAGATTTTGAGGTCCTATTTGCATGAATAATTTGAGATGTCTATGGAAGGATTTATATTTTGGTTCATTTTAAATAAATATATCCCAATTAATATGGAATCTTAAAAAAATAATTTTATTATTTGTATTATTATATAAAATGTTATAGACAAAATATGAAGCTGATATAAAAAATAATAATCTATTTTCACAATTATGTCCAAATTATTTTTAAAACCTAAAAATGTGACAATTACCCATAGAATATATAATTGGAGGAATTTAAAAATTAAATTAAAAAATAAAATATTTTAAAAATTTATATTTATCAGTATGAATTCATTTAATTAACTCCTTTACAATATAACTCTTGTAATGGATGAATATAGCTTCTGTGGGTGTTCAACTACTTAATTAACTATAACTAGTGGATTTTTATCATATAAAAATCCTTATGTTGTGAACACCAATATTAAATTATGATTTAATGGATTTAATAAGATTATGGAATGAAAGTTTCATAAAATTAGTTTCATGGCATGTTATATGATTACTTCAATCGTACTATACAATTTAATAATAGGAAATAGAATAGAAACTATTTCCATGCCTTACAGTTGTACTTATAGTCATTAAATATGATATACTATATATATAAACCATTTTTTAGTGTAAATATTGTATTATGCATTTGGGAATATCATACCATATGATATAAAAATATATATATATATAATATATATAGGCTTTAGGTCATATTCCATTCAATTTCCCACTTAAACTAAATCCTAAAAGACTTATGTGACATTTCACCTCATACTATATCATATATGGTAACTTGTGAAATCATATCCAAAACCATTTTTTATATCATCCAAAAAACTTTTGGAAATATATCATTTAATTCACCTCCCATAACATCTTATGTAATACCTTGTGAATACCCATCCAAAACTCTTTTGGGATTAACTCTAAAAAACTTTTAGTGAAATTCTCTGAGTCAAAATCAATCCTTATTCATTCAACTATAAAGTGTGACCCCGCATAAATTTATAGAATTGAAAATAAATATGAATCACTATATTCATAAAATTAAAAAAATATAATCCTCTATCAAAGTGTTATTGTAACTCAAGATATAAATGAATTCGGTGTGATCTCCATCAAACAAGTGTATCTCTATAACTATGTCCACCAGCCACATATCATGATAAAATGAATTCTCATATATTAACTTTGTCTAATACATCGAGTTGCCTTGGGTAATAGATTATATCAATACCATATATCTAAATCATATATTCTCGATTATCCAAGTATAGACTGAGCTGGTCGATGAATAAATCACATGTCATTCACCTTTATAGATGATAACATTATATTCCCCTCATCATAATAGAAAATCACATCACATTAAATATACATTTTTATCCACAAAATTCCCTCACTATCTCAATCAAGGTCTCATATGTCATAGTCATTATATGAGAGGGAAAACACTATCTTGGTTGAGCTCCAACTGATGACATGATCACCAATATACCTAACCACCCCCTGATTAGCAAAGAAATTGTATCTTGTATAATAAAAGTATCAATTCATTAAGGTTATCATACTAGGTATATCTCCAAACTCTAGTAATGGGGACCCAATATGATCCATGCACCCTTATTATACTAAATACATGGTGTATGGGACTCCATTTGGTATACTTGGTGAGTTATATAGTACACAAAAAAACTTTTTTCCCTTGTGATAATATTACATATATCATAAAATAATCCTACTCATACTAACCATAACATTCCATCATAACCTATAAAACTCCATGAAGAACAAAATTTTGTGGTAAACTCAAATTCATACTTGAGAGGTCAATTGTCATCGAATTTTATGAAATTTATATCTATATAAACATTTATACAACCAACATGAAAGAATGATAAATTGGATATTTTCATTTATATGATAGATTTTTTATTATTAAAACTTTTTTAATAATATTTACCAAAACCTATCATAAACACTAGTTTATCATATCATATATGTTGGACTTCCATATCATCCTTGTGATTGCTACACTTTATAGAGTAATTTTAATTACTATATCTATATATGATTCCTACCACATCTATACATGACCATTTTATAAACCCCCCCCCCCCCACTAAACTTTTTATTAAGTTTAATTTATGAATAAAAATAGCTTGAATAATGGTGAGATTAATAAATCAAATTCTTATTGTTAAAATCCTTGAACAAATTCATTCTCTTTAACTGCATAACATCAAATGTTATAATGAAAATTTTTGTTTTCTATTTATAACTCTTTATAAGAATAAAATCAATATCCTTAGAGCCTATTCCATTAAATTTTTTTCTTGAATAATAATGTAACTATTTTAATTACTATTCACCATCACATCCTGAACTCCTTTCAGATAAAGTGACATTCACTTTGTTTTTGGATGGCATAGTCCTTTAGGAAATAGTGATATTCACTTTCTCATGGTAACTAAATATAACTATTAATTTTTTTTTTTTTTTTTTGCATCACATATACTAAACTCTTTGGTATATTAAGTGAGAATCACTTAATTTAGACTGGTATAATCTTTTAATTACTAAATTTAAACTTCTCTAAGTTTAAACATACTCCCACTAGCCTCTTATCTATTATATTCTCATTATAATATCATGTTAAGATGCACAAACTCTTTTTGTTAGTAAATAACACTTATTTCGTTTTAGTAAGAATATTTATCAAATAAAATATGAAATCCATATAAAATATGGATTTCAATGTGTTTAGAGCATTTCTCTTTAAAAATAAGACTATTAATCAAAATGTTACACTAATGAGTGGTGGGAATATCTTCCCTCATATGTTAAAAAATAGTTGGATAAACACTTTATCCTAGATGAAACATTATTATCCTTGTCTCATTTTCAAAACATTATATAGAATCAAATGAATCATAAACCAAGTGTATATAATTAATCATCTCATTTTTTTATAAGAACTCTTTATCAATGGTCAACTTCTATTATCATTTAAGATAAATGAGATAAAAATACACATCCTCTACATAGATTCATCCAATATTGATAAGTTCCTTTATATTCAAACCCTTTATATAGAAACTCTTGCAACATCACTTAAATGAAAACTATAAGATCTTTCAATTATTCCCTTTATTTTGAATTCCTGTATATTTACAACATTTTTAAAGTATACATTTGGTATCACATACCCTTAAATACCAAAGAATCAAATTTTATAACACTAATAACCAACAAGGATATTCTATAGAGTTTCTAAAACCCCTTCGGATATATTGAACAATTCTATATTACGGAATCATCATTCCTCATACCTGACAACACCTTTAGGTTTCAGTGAACTTGACTGGTGATAGAGTCATATTTTTCATGTTTTTTCTAATATAAAATGGTTTGTTTTAAAAATTTATTTGATTAAACTTAATTGTATTTAATAATTTTCATAATTTTTTTAAGGATATGGAAAATGATCATAAAGGGGCCAAAAGGGGATGATTCGATGTTACAAACATTGATCGATGACATATGGGAAGTCAAGGACCAAATTCAGAGCGCATAAATGAAGAACCGAGATGAAACTAGATGAAACATATTAGAAAAAAAATTATCACCATGAATTTCATCTAAAACCTAAAACATGAAGGATCATAGGACTTGAATACAATATGTGAATGAAAAAAAGGAATTCAGGGTGATAAATCCCATTTCATGGCATAACACATATGGTCACACTATGACACTTCCAAAGAAGTACCTGAGTGGAATTTAGACCATGAAACATGCCATGAAAAACATCATCCCTTTACATTAAACTTTTTGAACACTATTCCTGATATGAAATTCCCTAATAGACCTAGAAATTGTGTAATTTGAGGTAATAAATTTCAGACGCCCTATTTTATGATTCGAACCCCCTCCCCCTCCCCAAGTATCCCTGAGATTTACAAAAAATCATTTATGACATTATTTATTGAATCCCAGGGGAGATATATATTTATAGATAGAAGGTATGGGGGATTATAAGGAGATTTACCTATGAGGGAAGATTTGAATAATGGACTGTTCTTGCATTGATTTTCCTACGTTCTTCTCTTTGTTTTATATTATTTCAATTCATACAATGTCTCACCAATCTTGAATCAACAAGAATTTACCATCCATGTAATGGTAGTTTTTTTATGTGATCGAGAACTGGGGAGGTTGGACCTATGTGATTTTTTTGAGTTTTTGTGCCTAAATAAATAAAATCCATTCTTTTCTATTATTTCTGATTTCAATTCTAATTTCACATTTCAATATAAATGCGCTTATGTTAGGGTTATAATATGTTTATTTTAATTACCTCGATCAATGATCCATATATCCCTCCACCCAATTATCATCTTTATATGATAGAACAAATTAGGATTGGGTGGTGAGTACCCATTGATCACTAGAACGTGAATCAAATTATGGAAAGAACTATTGGTTTTTAGGGAATAACAATACCCAGTTGTGGATTTCCATAATTAATCAAAAGGACCTGAAATATTAACACACATCAAAATAAATCTGATATTTTAGTTAGGGTTATTCTCACATTCACCATCAATGAAAGGGAGAGAAAGGAAGAAATAGCAGAATATATCTCTTATCAGCAATTAAAAGAATAATGGAAAATAATTTAAAACCATTATAACATTGGACTAAGTCTATCCAAACCCAATTTGATCATTATATTTCTCAAATGGTTTTAAATTAATCAATTTAAACTACTAACTATATCAAATTTCCAAAAAAATAAATTGAATCAATTTTCTAAAACAATTTAAAAAAGTTCCAAACCATTTTGTGTGAACTTATCATCGAGAGACTACCAAGGTTATCTAATCAAAAATAATAGGTTATAATTTTTCCCCACACACCACAATAGGCATGTGTCAAACATGGAACTATTTATAGGGAGGTAATTATACTTAACAACTAACAAAATTTTAACATTGAATGACATGAAGATCAACTAAACCATCAATTGAATTTTATCCTAAAATTTAATGGACACTAACCTATATGATGAAAAAAATTCTAATAAAATTTTAGGAGATAATTATTTTATATTCAATTGAAACTCTTAATGTTCACTCTATACTTTCAAAAATGGCTATCAATCCCAAAAAAACCCTTTACAACATTTTCACACCTCAGTTTCTTAATAAAAATAACCAGATCATTATGTATGCAGCTCAAAATTATTTAAAATTTTGTCAATATGATTCCAGTACTCCCTAAATTTTAAATTCTCATAGGTGAATACCCAAATCGGAATATCCATGAATTTAGATTCATCTGTTAATGCTTCAGGCTGAGAGGAGCACTTGAAGACCAATTTCATTGTAGGGAATTCCCCTTCTCACTTGAGGGAACGACTAAGTAATTGTTGTATAGTATACAACCAAGAGAGGTTAGTAGCTTGGAAGATATCAAATGATGATTCATGTATTAATTCTTTTCCACCCCCCATAGCATAATAATTAGAAAAAATATATATATTTCATTTTTAAATAAACTATAGAGACCTTGTATGATTACTAGGAATGCTTCAAGAAACTATGTACAAGATTCTCACATCAAGCAATACAAGAGCACTATTTTATCATGTTATTCTACCAAGGAATACATGATGGTGATCAAAATCTACATGATGCCTTATATATAAGATCCTTGATTCATATATCACCAACAAAAACTAGAGGACTAATTGAGAAGATTGCACATAACTTATAATAATTCAACACTAGAGGTACTAGAATAAGAGTCATACACAAGATATACACTTCAGATTCTTCAACTTTAATTATAACCAGATTTGAAGAAATGAAAAATTTATTAAGATAATTTTTGAAGAATCTAAATGGGAAAAAGTGACTACCTCAGGTATGTGGTTTATTCTCTTCACCTAATTATTTAACTAACTAGTGTATTGAGGTGTATGAGATGGAAAGTTGTACCATAACCTTTAAACCAAGAAAATTCTATTAGAATTTGGCCAATAATTTCTTTATTAATAAATAAAAAAATTCACCATTCTTCTAGTAACAAAAATATCAGAACCCATCGCCATTTCAATAACTATATAAGTAACCCTACCGGTAAAAATCCTTTCAACCAAGACTTTTCCAAAAGAAACCATGTGATTAACCATCAAAACATTCTCAAAAAACCCACCAAGGAGTATATATTGAAAATATGAATCAATAAATAAAAAATTTGAATTGTAATTTTTCTAATATTATGGACATTATGACCAATAATCAAAGAAAACTACCATCCTAGACAGTTTTGAATCCTAAGGAGAGTATAATTGTTATTACCATAAGAAGTGGAAAAGAGATCTAGCCACGTGAACAAGGTAAGGCTGATGGTTCTGAGAAATATTATGGAGTACAACCTATCCATCCAAAAAAATGCGACCAAAAAAATAAAGGATAAAGAACAAGTTTTATAAAATAAATTCCAAAAAAACCCATAAAAAACAACTGGAGAGGGATAAAATTCTAGTACCATTTCTTTCTATATTAATTCGTTCAACAAAGTTTGAAGTGAATAAACTAAAAAAATAAATTTGAGATACATTTTGTAACTTTAAAATTAATATTACACTTCTAGTGGAAATACAAAAAATATTGATAAATGAAATTTTTTTGAAGGAAATATACACCAAAATAAGGTAACTAGATGTAAATGAGTGCATCATCCCATGAAGAAGTGTCTCAACACTGATCACACAACTAATACCAAAAAAATGTCAAGATCCAAGGATATTATCTATTCCCTATATTCTTGACTCTTCAAATTTTATTAATGATTTATGTGATCTAGGTTCTTTGATAAACATCTTACCTCACTCTGTATTTACATCTTCACATATTGGAAAATTTAATCCCTCTAGAGTAGTGGTCCAACTTGTAAATAGATCCACCATTTTTGCAGCAGGAGTTCTGGAATATGTTCTGGTGAAAGTTAAATACATACTATTCCTAGAGGAATTCTACATAATAAAAATGAAAAAATATATGATTTAATCAGAATCACCCATAATTTTTGGGAGACTATTTTTAAAGATATAAAAAACATCATCAATTTCCATGAAGTAACACTTTCAATGGAGTGTAGAGATAATTGAGTAAATTTCAATAAACTTGAATCCATAAATCTTATGTCAAGAATTCATTAAATAAATGAAATATACCACAAATAAGGTATAAAAACAAATAACGAATAAGATATGATTTAAAAGTTATTAGCCTTAGAAGATCATTATCTCAGTAAAAATACCATAGAACAGATAAGTTTTCAATTATCTAGAAATTATAATTTCATGTTTGAAGAATAAATAACAGCTAAGTTTTTTGATATTTTATCATAAAATGATGAATAATATATAGTATTATATAATTATTTCTATATTTAAAAAATTAATTAAGCTAAATAATAGAATATTATCATATATTACCAGAAGGAACCAGCGGTGAAGGAAGAAGAGCTACCTGAGACGCAGTCCATATATCCCACTACAAAACACGAATTTAACAATGTTAGAGAAATTTTCATTAAACCTAGATAGTTAATTAGAGGATCTTATTAGAAAAAGGATATTAAAGGATCATAATAATGAGATAAATTTGTAATCATTTAGTTTTTAAAAATTCTTATTTTATTTAAATGTGTAAACATAAAAACCAAAACCATGGTCATTTGGGTTATAAAAACTAAGGGTAAATCTTTCACATAAATATAAAAGAATATTTTTCTGAGGAGGCTACAAACCCTTAAGAAGAGTGAGGTTTTCATTACAACAAGACAATAATAAATATATAAATAGATTAGAAACCCAACCAAAGGAAAAAAATTCATGGTTTTCTCTAGTGTTGTGGTAATCATGGATACAAAGAAAATTATTTCTTCTATAACATGTATTTACTAAGAAATAATAAAGAATAATTGGGGGTGATTGTACACCATAAAAACTATTACCACTAAAGACCCACCAGGTTGTTTCTTTCCTTTACATTTGATTAAATATGGTAATTCCATTTTATATCTGCTTACTTGAATAATAAATTTGAATTCATTATGGTCACTTTATAAATTAATTGTGGTGGATGGATTCTTTTATTCTATGATTTCATTACATTTTTCAAAAGAAAATCACTTTTATAATCGATCCAATGAAATTAAAAAATCACTTTCAAGAGGCAACCCTCATTTTTTTCCTTTTTCCACTATTCCCCTAAGTCCTATTTGAGTATGATTGAGAAATCCTGAACTTTAATTTGTTTTTATTCTTATTTTAAAATCCCATAATGAATTAAATGAAATTATAGAGAAATTATATATAATTCACATTGTGAAACAGAAATTCACATCATGAAAATGGAACTCACACTATGTAAAATGTAATTCATGATGTGAAACTATGTAGAAAAAAGTTGAGAAATAAAAATTCACACCATGAAATGTTTACACATCATAAAAAATTTGGAACAAGGTCAACACAACTGAACTAAATAATCATTGTTAAGGGGAGTTTTATTTTAATTTTATTATCTTTTTTATTTCCTATATTTTTGTATAAAAATCATTTTTTTAACATTAAAAGAAAATTGAATTCCCATAGTAATATTTATTTCATTACTTGACTGGTCTAAGAGACTTAAATTTATTAGAAATCTAGTGATTCCAAGTTTTAGTTTTTTAAGTTAATGAGATTTAATAAGTAAAATGGAGAATTTAATAATTATATTGAATCATGGATATTGAATTTATGACTGATGATTTTATGAAATTAGTTGATTTGCGAAAATAAAATTTCCCTTCCATTTTCATATTTTGAATTTTTAAAATTTATATGGATTAATTTTTTATTATTATTTCAGGCCATGAGTTATTGTCAAAAAATAATATATTCCATTCCCAAGATTATTTATAAACCAAATACTTACTATATTATCTTGATCATACTTCTTGAGTGATCTTGGGGAATGAAACCTGCTATAACTTCCATTTAAACTTGTCAAATATATGAATATAAAAAAACACATTGAACATGATTGAGAAATTTTTTATTGTTAATATCGTATCCTTGGATCCACCATGACAATAATATTTATTTAGCCTATAGAAGATTCAATAACCTCACCGGTAATGATCCAAAATACAAGCCATTTATATCCATTCCTACCCTACTCTATTTATATTTCCTGATATGTTAAAGTTTAAGTGTGGTGGTGGGGGAAGTCTTGGAAGAAGGAATGTATTACATTCTATGAAAAAATTCTGGGGGTTCTATTTTGGGTATTAGTAAAGGATCATATTACATTAATTGTACATATTGTTTTCCCTTCTTGAAAAAATATACAATATTAATAATAATAATAATAATGGGTTTTGTTTTTGGAAAATAAAAAATCACTATTTCAAGACTGGAAATATTTTGATCGCTAGTGGTTAGATGGTATACGTGATATTTCTTCCAATAATAACTTTTGAAAAATTTAAAAATATATAAAATATATATAAAATTCCAATAAGGTGAAATTATTTCATAATACTCACATTTCATCATGACCTTACTTTGAGTTCTAGGGAGTAGGAATTGTCATTTATATAGAGGTTATTCTCATTTCACTTTACTTTAGATATCATGCAGTATGAATTAAAGATAAAAAAACCTTTTGAGCCTTAATATTTTAAACATAAATCCCTCCAACCTTAATCCTCGGATTCATTAGAACATTATTTACAAATCCATCATAATTTTATGTGAATTTTATCTTTACGTGGTGGATAAATTAGCTCTATTATAATCTAATAGAAAAGGAGCATGTACTCGTGATAATATCATAACTCTACTTGAATTTATATTATGAGTGATGAGATAAAATAATACATTGTGAGGTAAATAATGACTTAGAATTATTGATAATAATTAATTGTGTTATATGAATTAATGATAGGAAAAGATCCACCATTTCACAATGGAAAAAAGTAAAATACTTGGATTGATTAGTTAATTTTTTAAAAAGTGTGAAGTTAAATTGATGCTTGATATGGAACTTGAAAGGTTGAAACCCCATTTATAATCATTTTATTTTAATTTATTTCGAATTTGAATATTGGTAACAAGATTTTACTCTTGAATTTTTGTTGAGATCACATGCTTCAGGATAAGAATGTTCTAAGCATAGGAGAATTTACAGTCATATTTTTCAGGATTATTTTAATAGAAAATGATTTTTTAAAAAATTTATTGATTAATATTTTTGGTATATAATAATTTTCATAATTTATCATAGTATATATGAAATAATCATAAAGGGTATAAAAGGTGATGATTTGATGATACAAATGATAGCAGGGGACATACGACAAGTCAAAGACCAAATTTGAAGCTCAAAAATGAAATAACATGATGAAACTAGGAGAAGACTACTAGAAAACAACAATTTAAATCATTAATGTCATTCAAAATGTAAAACATGAAGGATTACAAGACGTCAATACAAGATGTGAAAGAAAAAGATAATTATGGGTGATGACATCATGTGTCACAGTGTGACACATATGACCACATTGTGGCACTTCCAAAGAAGACCCATAGTTGAATTTAGAGTATGAAACATGTCATGAACAATATTCACGATGTGAAAAACTTCATCCCCACACATTACATGTCATGAAAACTATTCATGATGTGAAATGCCTTAACGGACCTAGAAACTACATAATTTGACGTAAAACAATACATGGCGCCCTATTTTATGAACAAACCACCAAAGTAGCACCAAGATTGTCCCAAAACTATTTATGAAACCATTTATATCATCCTAGGTGTGATATATCTCTATAAATAGAAAGCCTTGGGTGATCAGAAATATATCAACCTATAAGGGAAGCTTTGGATAATGGTATGCTGGTATATTGATTCTCCTAATTTATTTTCCTTATTTTATTTTCTTTTAATTCTTGTGATGTATTCCCTCTCCTGAATTAATACGATGTTCCCATCCCTAGAGGGGTGGTTTTTTTAAGTGATCAGTAAAGGGGGAGGTTGGACCTGTGTGTTTTTTTATTTTTTATGCATAAATAAATAAAATCCATTTTTTCCTCTTCTTTTTGGTTTCAATTCTAATTTCATATTTCAATACTAAATGTGATTGTGTTAGGGTTAGAACTTGTTTATTTTAATTACCTGGGTGGATGATCTATTTCTCCCTCCACCCAATTCTCATTTGTATATGATGTAACATATTATGTTTGGGTGGTGAGTTATCATTGATCACCAACATATTTGTGGAATTGTGGAAGGAACTATTGGTTGTCAGGGATTAAAAATACCTAATTTAGGATTTACCTAATTAATTAAAAGGACCGGACACATTTACATGCATATAGTAAAGATATTATACTAATATTTTATTTTAGTTAAGGTTATTACCACATTCATCACCTATATAATGGAGATAAAAGAACCAATAGAGGAATTTATCTCATGATAGAAATAAGAAGAAGAATGGCTAATAATTTAAAACCATGATATTATTGAACTAAGTCTATTCAGCCCGTCTTTGATCACCATATTTCTCAACTATTTTTAAATAAATCAATTTAAACTACTTTTTGTTTCCAATTTCTAAAAAAATCAAATCAATTTTCTAAAAAAAATTAAAAAGGTGAGAACCTATTTTTTGTACACTCCCCTTCAAGACATTATCTAGGTTAACTTCTATAGTATACTTGGTAATAATTTTTTTTCATGCCCCATAATAGGCGTGCATAAATTGGATATTTAAAGAAACTTTATAAGACTCTCCAATAAACTTATCTTCTTCTGCTATAAACTTTTACCCACTTGTACTATCAACACAGCACTAGAACATAGACATCACATGCATATTTATTCTATTCTAAACACTTGATAATATTAAGTAAAATTTTATATAAATTATTTATATTTTTATAACATTTCCATATATGGAAATATAATGGATTAATTGACCATAACAACCCTTAAAGAAAACCTCTAGTCTCACTAATTCATTAGCATACTCAATCATTTTGATTATATGAGTGGAGACTAAAATTCCTTTGGTCATAAAGAATATAATTTCATTGAAACCTTAATTGAACCATTATATTATTATCATTAGCATCAACATTTTCCTATTTAATTACTACAACATTTGGTTACTCGAGATTTTTTTCTGACACATAGAACTCTTCTTAAGTTACTAGTCTTAAGAGTTTCTTACATTAATATTATCCTACATAAGAATTAATATCAAATTTAATTTTGATTATGATAGTGTTTTTATTCAATAAAAAATATTTTATCAGATGAATATGATTTTTTATTACAATTTAATAAGTAATTTTATTAAACAAGATCCCATTAAAATAATAACCCCTTTTGAATACATCATATCCATTAGTAGTCTAAGATCCATAATTCATTATGACTTGCATTGGTTTAGGCATGTAAATAATCCATGACTATATTTGGTAGTCAACACTTGTCAACCATATCATATATATGACTCTTGGATAGCTGAGTGGATAAAATTTTTATCCACCACCATATGAATTCATTCAACTTTGTTCCTCTGGTATCTTAATTGTTGGGGTTTCCTAGATAAGTGAAACACAAATGAAATTTTGAGAACAAGAAACATAGCCATTAGGGTCACCTCAATACTATCTTTCCATTCATAAGAAAATTCATAGACACATAACTATTAGGGTCACCCATACTAAATTATCAATTTCTTGAAAAGTGTTTCTTTGGAATGAATCTAACACTTGGTATTTTAAGGGCATTTAATCTCACCATCAAATATCATGTTATTCCCTTTTATGTATATATTATTTTAATGATTTAGTTTTAGAAAATTATCCCATATACTAAATCCATGTGTTCAAACCATATTGATGTGTACCTCCTTACACAACCCATAGTTAGTGTTACTTACCAAAAAATAGAATCTAAACATATATACACATATCTAAATGCATCTCATACATAAGGTATATGAACTCTTTATTGGGCATATGTTGTCTCAAAAATACTCTGTATTTTATGATTATTTTTATGTTCACAAATACCGTTGTTTTTTATTCTAATGATTTTATTTTGAGTATATTTTAGGGAATTTATATTCTTTATAATTCATATTTATTCGCAAGTAATTTGTTAAAGTGTGCAGAACGCTCTTAAATGTATTCTGGAAACATTTTTCATCATTTGTCATTTTTCTGAAAATACTTTTCATTTTATTCATCCACAAAATTAACATATGGAACAAACCTTACATTATCAGAAAAGTATAGATAATGTACCTTAAATTTGGATGGAACCCTACGTGTGAAAAAATCAGAAAAGTATGGTTGAGGAACCTTACATTCATAATGAACCTTACGTTTGTATTACAAAACATATGGATCGTGAACATTACTTTTGTATTGAACCCTATGTTTTGATAGAAATGTATGGATGATCAATATTACATTTGAAAAGAAACACGTATGGATCATCAACCTTACATTCATAATATACTGTACGTTTGTTGTTTTGTCTTATAGTGAAGGAACCTTACGTTTGACTTTTCAATGCTGAGAATTTGAATTTTACGTCTTTATCAGATATTCATGCAACGGACTCTATGGAATATCAGGACAATTTAAATCCTGTTACTGACCGTTTCAGCATCACATTAGGATCGATTCAAAGAACCAATTATAGTGGAGATTTTCATTCCTATTCTTAAGGGGAGTTACGACGTCTCTGTTCTTTTTCTTAGGCATATTTTACGGATATAAAAACCCATGTTGAATTTTCTGGTCATTATAAATACTTCTAAGTTTTCGTAAAGAAATATGGATGACTCTCTGGTTTATGAAATCAATTAATCATCTGTGGAAAAAAATTTCAACTCTACAGTGATCAAGTATCACAGGAATGCGAACTTCATCAAAAATATATATTTTGATTTCTATAAATACGACGCTCTGTTTTTTTTGTTGTTATTAAAGATTCAAAGATCTTCTGTGCAACCGGATCTCTTCAGACATCCTTCAAGGTTTATTCTTTTTTGAAGACAAAGATCCATATTTTATCAGTTGTGTGTTGTTTCAACTGTGATCTTAATTTTTTTTCTATAAACAAACATCTTTTATCATGAGTATCGGCTACTCGTATTCAGTCGTGGTGGAGTATCAGCTTCTCGTACTAAGCTGTGGATTTTGGTTCTCTGTTGTAAAGAACCAAAAGGCTCTGTTTTATAAATCCTTTGTTGTAAGGGTGACAACTACCTCTACTTAGTTGTGGAATAGTCGTTTGATAAGAGTACCTTACTAGTGAAATTCACCAAGCCCGCAGATAGGGTGATTGGTGGAGTGGACTAGGGGATATTCGTGCCTCAAACCACTATAAATTGCTTTGTTCTATTTTCTATTCTATCCAATGCATATTATCTGTTACAGAAACATCTCAAGGTGTGTCTACTATTTTTTTAAGGCATAATCAAGGAATAATTTTAAAAGACACAATTCACCCCACTCTTGTGTTATTGTCATAGTCAATCTGACCTAACATTTGGTATCAGAGTTTAAGCTTTTCTTTAGAGCCTTAACAAGCTAATAGCATAAGATCTATATTAAGTTGGAAATGATTTACCTAAGGGGAGGTATGTCAATGGTTATTTCTCCATACTTTAATGGAGAGAATTATGGTTTCTAGAAATCAAGGATGATTATATATTTGAATAATCTTGGATACAAAGTCTACTCAAAAATTCTATCTCCCTATACGATTCCTGAGAAACTAGAAACATGGGATACTACTATAAAAGTTGAATATGATACAAACTCAAAGGAAATGAATGCTATCATTTGCGGTCTTGGACCAGATGAATTCAATCATGTATCAAAGTGCCCAACAATATATGAAATGTGGTAGACAATTGCAGTATCCTATGAAGTAACTAACAATATCAGGAAAATGAGATATGCAATATAAAAATGAAAGTTTGATACTTTTAGAATGTTTTATGGAGAGAGAATCACTCAGATGAATGGAAGATTGAATGAAATTTTCAACAATGTGACATCCTTAAGTGAACCTATCAACCAATATGATCAAGCCTTAAAAGTTCTAAGAGTTATACCTATAAAGTGGAATGGCATATCAGTAGAAATTCGACAATCAGCACCTGTCAAGGATCTAACCATGAGAGAAATGATTGGGACTTTAATGATGTATGAAGCTGAAATGCAAGATGAAGCTGAAGATCACAAGGTTATAGTAAAAAAGGACAACACTGCTTTAAAGGTAACATCTCAGAAGCAGAATATGAAAATCAAACAACAAGTGAAAAATGAAAAAGATATAGATTCATCTGACTCTGAAATAGAATTGGCTCAACTAGCTAGAAAATTCAGAAAGTTCTATAGAAAGAAGAAAAGATTAAAAAAGACCTTCAAAAAGGATGAGAAAGATTAAAAGGAAGTAAGATGCTATGAATGTAAAAAATTGGGTCATACAAGGCCCGATTGTTCTCAATTGAAAGGAGAGAAGAGAAAGGCAGAAAATAGATATCAGAAGAATGTTGACTATGAGAATAGAGATAATAGAGCAAGGAAGGCTACATGGAGTGTCTCAGAAGACTCCAATAGCTTATATAATTATGATACAGAAAAGAAGTCAAATCTGAAGGCTGATATGTGCTTCATGTCTAAAGAAGATGAGGTACAAACTTATTATTCATCAGATTCTGACTCTAGTTATTCAAATGATAAAATAACTGCCTACTATAAAATGATTGAATATAAATATGATTCCTTGTTAAAAAATCATAAATACTTAAATCATATTCACAACACTATTATAAATTAAAGAGATACTCTAGTTAAACAACATCAAGAGTTTGTTGAAAAATTCAACTCAACAATTACAAACTGTTTTATTCATGAAAATAAGATTAAATTTCTAAAAAAAGAATAAGATACTTATAAATTTGATGCTCTTGTGTTTAAAAAAGGAGAAGAAATAATGAATGAAATACTTGGAAAAATGTTGTTAGAAAGGAAAGATTTGGCATTGGTAGTAAGGGAGAAAAACCCAAACTATACAAGAATTACTTTTTTCCTGGAACCAAAAGCAAAAGTATATCTGCTATTAAATGTTTCTACTATGGTATTCATGGACATTATGCTAATTACTGTTATTTCAGAAAGACTCAATTATGTGGTTTCAATCATGTTCATTACTCAAAGGCTTTATCTAGCTTTAATTATAATAACTTTGAGCAAAGAAAATATGTTTGGATTCCAAAGTCTTTGAAAGCTAACACTGCTGGACCCAAAAAAATATGGGTACCAAAACAAACTCTTGTTTAATCTGTCCTTGTAGGTAATAGGTCACAAAAGAGGAAAAGACATATGGCATATGGACAGTGGTTTTTCAAGACATATGAGTAAAAACTCATCAAATTTCCACACCCTGACAAAAATAGATGGAGGCCTAGTCACCATTGGTGACAATTCTAAAAAAAATTATTGTACTTGGGACAATTGGATATCTATATTCTATCTCAATTAATAAAGTACTATATGTACAAGTCTTAAAGAATAATATGAAAGTATCTCTCAACTCTGTGATGATGTATACTATGATGATTTTTCAAATAACTCATGCTCTGTATTTAAGGATAAAATACTTAAATTTAAATCCCCCAGAATAGACAATGTCTACACTATGAATTTAAATTTCATGTATAAACAAAAATTGAACTGTTTAACTGCTAAAATAAATGAGTCATAGATCTAGCATAGAATACTTGGACATTGTAATATATATGCTTTAAATAAATTATCCAAGAAAAAATTAGTTTCATATTTACCTTGTCTAAAATTTGATATTAATAGATTCTATTATGCATGCCAAATTGGTAAGCAACACAAATCTACCTTCAAATCTCTTAATAAAATTGCTACCTCAAAACCCCTATAACTCATCCATATGTATTTGTTTGGACCTTCGAGAGTAGAAAGTTTGGCTGGTAAACTATATGTATATGTTTTAGTTGATGATTTCTCTAGATTTACTTGGGTGTATTTTCTAAAACTTAAGAATGAAGCTTTTTCAATTTTTGAATGTTTTTGTTAGAATGTTGAAAATGAAAAAGGTTTTAAGATAGTTTCATTAAGAAGTGATCATGGTGGATAATTTGAGAATCAAGACTTCAACTCTTTTTTCTCAAACAAGGGTATTAAACACACCTTCTCTACACTATGAACACCTCAACAAAATGGAATTGTTGAAAGAAGAAATATATCTTTACAAGAAATGGATAAGACCATTCTAAATGAATATATCCTACCTACTTATTTATGGGTAGAAGTTTTAAGTATAGCATGCTATATTATGAATAGAGTTTTAATTCAACCTATTTTTAAAAAGACTCCTTATGAACTTTGGAATAAAAGAAAACCTAAAGTAAAGTACTTTAAAGTTTTTGGATTCAAAGTTTATATCCTAAACACCAAGGATAATCTTGGTAAGTTTGATCCAAAATCTGATGAAGTAATATTTTTAGGATATTCTGCTACTTCAAAATCTTATAGAATTCTCAATAAAAAATCAAGGATCGTTGAAGAATTAGTTCATGTGAAGTTTGATGAAACTGACCCTTTTAATAAAGAGAAAGATCAAGTTGATGAGTTTATAGATCCTAAAAACAACATGAGACTCGAAAATATAAAAAATTATTTTGAAAACAATTTGAATAAAATTCAGTCCAGTTCAGAAGAACGGGACATTGATGAACCTAAGAGTGTTCTGCCTAGAAAGCCCAGAACCTTAAAGGATCATCCTTTTGAAACAGTTATAAGAAACCTAGATTCGGGTATTAAAACTAGAGGAAATGTAGGAAACCTAGTATAATTCTCTACTTTTTATCTCAATTAGAGCCTAAATCCTTTGAAGAACCTTTAGAAGATGAAATTTGGATGTTAGATATGCAAGAGGAGCTAAATCAATTTGAAAGAAATAAAGTTTGGAAATTAGTGGAAAGATCATCAAGTTTTCCTGTAATAGGAACTAAATGGGTCTTTAGGAATAAACAAGATGATCAAAGTATCATAACTAGAAACAAAGCCAGACTAGTAGAAAAAGGTTATAGTCAAGAAGAAGGTATAGATTATGATGAGACCTTTTCTCCCGTAGCTAGACTAGAAGCCATTGGGATTCTCTTAGCTTATGCATCTCATATGAATTTTAAATTATATCAGATGGATGTTAAATCTCCCTTTTTAAATGGTTATTTAAAGGAGGAAGTTTATGTTGATCAACCTCCTAGTTTTAAAAATCCTCAAAAACCAGATTCAATATTTAAACTTACTAAAGCCCTATATGGCCTTAAACAAGCACCTAGAGCCTGGTATGAAAGATTAAATTATTTTCTTTTGAAAAATGGTTTTACTATTGGTTTGGCAGACCAAACTCTTTTTAATAAAACAGTAAGTTCTAATTTTCTATTAGTAAAAATTTATGTTGATGATGTCATTTTTTGGATCAATAAACAAAAAACTTTGAAATGATTTTTCAGAACCTATGCAAAAAGAATTTGAAATGAGCATGATGGGAGAATTAAATTTCTTTTTAGGAATTAAAATTTATCAAAAGGACTATGGAAATGTTTTAAATCAAAGTAAATATATTATCAATCTATTGAAAGAGTTTTTTCTTGAAAATAGAAATACATATTCAACTCCCATGTGTACCAATATTAAGCTTGATTTGGATGAAACTGGAAAACCAGTGGATAACAAGTTATATAGAGGTATGATTGGTAGATTATTATATCTTACTATAAGTAGACCTGATATTATGTTCTTTGTATGTTTATGTTCAAGATTTCAATCAAATCCTAAAGAATATCATCTTATTGTTGTCAAAAGAATTTTTAGATATTTGAAAGGAACTGTTTTTCAATCCCTTCTCTAACCAAAAACTTCTGATTTTAATTTAACATAATACTCAGATGAATATTTTGGAGGATGTAGATTATATAGAAAGAGTACTTTAGGAACCTATCACTTCTTAGGAAAATCATTAGTGTCATGGTCAAGTAAGAAGCAACACTCAGTTTCACTCTCAACAGCCAAGGAAGAATATGTATCTGCAGGCAGTTGTTTTGCACAAGCATTGTGGATGAAAAACACACTGATGGACTTTGGACTTAATTTTGTTAATATACCTATTTTATATGATAATACTAGTGCAATAAAGATTTCAAAAAATCCAATAAGACATTCAAGAACAAATCATATTGATATTAGACATCATTTTCTAAGAGATCATGTCCTTAAAAAGGATATATCTTTAGAATTTTTTAGCACTAAAAATCAATTAGATGATATTTTCACTAAACCACTACCCACTAAAAGTTTTGATTTTATAAAGGGGTGTTAGGTTTATTTAATTTTTTAAATAAATATGTTTCAATTTTATTGTGATTTTAAGTTTATTTTTATTTTGAAAATTTCTTTTTTCTCGTACTGTATTTTAATTTATTTTAGCGGATTAAATGTATGTTTTAAACCGCATATTAATTTAAATATTTTTTTAATTATTACGCTATGACACAAGAAACGAGAACACATCATTTGTTAGAAAAAATCTTCATCTACCTTACCCGTTGTTTTCCCAAAACCTTTTGACTAACCCGAGACCTTCGTCTACCACTCCAAACCCTAAACACCGAAACCATCAGATTTTTGAACCATCAGAAATGATGAAGACTAAGCATGTTGAATAATGAGAACCAAGTTATTCTAAGCAATAGAAATTTACGCAAAGAAAGATTCTACAGGGGAAGGTTATTGATTTCAAATGGATGATTCAGACAAATATGTTTCTCAAACAAGCCCTAGCCTTTCAAGGACTAGAAACCGTCTTCAGCAACAATGCTATTTTATAATTCTTGTATGAGGGAGAGCTGAGGTATTTTTATGGTAGCGTGTAGTTTATTTTCAGAGAATAGGAAGATATGATGTATGCTAATATTGAGAATAAGGAATTCTAAATCTCATCAACTGAAGTGTTGAAGATTTTAAGTTGTTCACATGAAGGGGTATTTCATTTTAACCTAAAATCGATTGGAGATCAGACCCACACCTCAAAATACATTATGTATTTTTTGTTCAACTCAATAATCATTAGGATTTTTTTTTAAAATATCTTGAAGCTGACCACAATATCCTGGTAATGTTCATTCAAACGGCAATTATTCCCAGAGTAGCAGAGATGGAGAAGATCCTCTACCCAGACATGTACATCAGGTTTCTATTTTTGAGTGATATTAAGCTAAATTTCCCAAGGTACTTATTCAGATATTTGCACTACTACCGTCAACCTAATGCAAGGATGACCTTTTAACCATATGAACAGATAATTTAAAGGATCATGTTGAAAAAGGGGGTGATCGGGTTAGTATAGGAAAGAGTTAAGTTTCATCACAATAATGTGATGAATGCAGGCTCCCTAAGAAAACTTGGATTTTTCTGGAGCACCATTAAAGGAAAAATTCAACCTGTAGGAGTTGAGGAAGACCAGAGCTCCGGACCTCAGGGGGAGAAAATTGCTGCTAGAAAAGAAGGGATAGCTGAGTCCAGAACTGATGGGGTTTCTCAACCCTCAAGGAGAAGACTCAGGTTTTCTACCCAAGAAGAAGAAGAATAAGAACAAGAACAAGCTCAATGAATTGTTCATAGGCCCAGGATAAGGACACAGCCGCAAGATGCAGAGAAAGAGTTGGCTTCAAGAGAAGAAACATGCTCGGTTCATCTTAATGAATCACTTATAAAGGAAGAGAAGCAACTAGAAATTCAATCCAGAGAGCTTGTAATTGTGTATGTGATTGATAATGGAACACAGAAAATAACTCCTATTTAGAAGGTTCAAGGAACACAAGCTCAAGTAATAATTTTTCACACAGAAGTAGTGAGAGAGAAAACTGTTGAATATAGAGCTGAGCAAGAAGAACATATTTTTCAATAGTTAGTGACTGAAAGTCAAAAAATGATAGTAGATCGGACTGTGGGACAGTCAGATCAACTTTGAGGAGTACAGACTAATGTTTTGGAGAACCAGTCTTCTTCAGATGAAAGTTTACCTGGAAAATCAGTCGATAAATCCATGTCATTTATTGTTGTTAATAATCTTATGAATATAGATGAGGATACATCTGACTCTCTATCACAGCATGTGGAGGAATTAGTAATTAAGTATAATAAAATTCAAGAAGATAATGCATCTCTGAAGCAAGATCCCATTCCCAGATTTCAAGCCATTACAGTATCCTACTACATCTATATCAGCTTCACCTACTTTTCCAGATCTCATTCCCAGATTTCAAGCCATTACAACAGTACAGGAAAATATAAATATCATACTTGAAGATCTGTAGTGCAACAGTGCACCCTTGTCATTTATTCTAGAGAATAAAAAGTATTTGGTTGACCATCTAACTCAATCAGATCCTGGTATTCAATCCTTGTTAACACCTTTTCAAAGAAGATAGAGCAGTTCATGAAGCAAAAGACCAATCTTCATGAGTTTTTGAAAGTGAATATTGTGGAAAATCTTTATGTTAACAATGACTCCAGAATGTTGATCATTCAACTTGGATATAGTCTGATGTAGAAGTTGACATTACAGTTGGCAGAGCTGAAAGATATGTTTTAACTCATACAGAATTCCATCCCATCCAATCCTTAATCCCTTCCATATTTTAAACTTTCTGACAATTATTTTTCTTCTATATTGATCTCGTACTGTTTTATAAAAATTAATTTTTTGATCAATGAAATTTCTCTATTTATATCTATTTTATATGTGTTTGAATGTTTTTCTACAGTTCCAAATCCATTTCTGTTTATTTAATTACAGCTAACTATAACATTCACTTCTAACCTGTTCAAATATTATATGTGCTCTAATTTATTTCTATACTATCTTTTTTATATCACAAAAAGGGGGAGAAATTTAGACACTACATTTACATTTACACCTATCTATGTTTACAAAATTTATAAAATATGTAGCTATGATTATAGTTTTAGTTTATGGGTTTTGCGATCATCAAAAAGGGGGAGATTGTTGGGCATATATTGTATCAACAATACTCTGTATTTTATGATGATTTTGATGTTCACAAATACCCTTGTTTGTTATTCTAATTATTTTATTTGGAGTATATTTCAGGTTATTTATATTCTTTATAATTCATATTTATTCTCAAGTAATTCGTTAAAGTGTGCAGAACGCTCTTAAATGTATTCTGGAAACACAATTCATCGTTTGTCATTTTGCTGAAAATACTGTTCATTTTATTCATCAGCAAAAGTAACGTATGGAACAAAACTTAAGTTATCATAAAAGTATGGATAATGTACCTTACATTTGGATGGAACCCTATGTGTGAAAAAATCAGAAAAGTATGGTTGAGGAACCTTATGTTCATAATGAACCTTACATTTGTATTACAAAACGTATGGATCATAAACCTTACTTTTGTTTTGAACCCTATGTTTTGATAGAAACATATGGATGATCAATCTTACATTTGAAAAAAAACACGTATGGATCATCAAACTTACGTTCATAATCTACCGTACGTTTGTTGTTTTGTCTTCTAGTGAAGGAACCTTATGTTTGACTTTTCAACATCGAGAATTTTAATTTTACGTCTTTATCAGAGATTCATGCAACGGTCTCTATGGAATATCAGGACAATTTAAAGCATGTTACTAACTGTTTCAGTGTGACTTTATGATTGATTCAAAGAACCAATTACAGTGGAGATTTTCATTCCTATTCTTAAGGGGAGTTACGACGTCTCTATTCTTTTTCTTAGGCATCTTTTGCAGATCTGAAAAATCATGCTGAAGTTTCTGCTCGTTTTAAATCCTTTTGAGTTTTCTTAAAGAAATATGGATGACTCTCTAGTTTATGAAATCAATAAATCATCTGTGAAAATTGTTTTTCAATTATATAGAGATCAAGTTTCACAGGAACACGAACTTCATCAAGAATCTATCTTTTGATTTCTGTAAATACGACACTCTATTTTTTTTGTTACTATTCTTAAAGATTCAAAGATATTATGTGAAACTGGATCTCTTCAGACATCCTTCAAGGTTTATTCTTTTCTGAAGAAAAAGATCCATATTTTATCAGTTGTGTGCTGCTGTAACTATGAGCTGATTTTTTTCTATAAAAAAACATATTTTATCATGAGTATCGGCTGCTCGTATTCAGTCATGGTGGAGTATCAACTTCTTGCACTAATCTATGGATTTTAGTTCTCTATTGTAAAGAACCAAAAATCTCTATTTTATAAATCCTTTTTTGTAAGGGTGACAACTGCCTCTACTCAGTTTTGGAATGGTCTTATGATAAGAGGACCTTACTAGTGAAATTCACCAAGCCCGCAGAGAGGGTGATTAGTGGAGTGGACTAGGGTATATTCGTGCCCCAAACCACTATAAATTTATTTGTTCTGTTTTCTATTCTATCCACCGCATATTGTCTCTTGTAGAAACATCTCAAGTTGTGTCTATTGTTTCGTTAATACAAAATCAAGGAATAATTTTAAAAGACACAATTCACCCTCCTCTTGTGTTATTGTCATAGTCAATCCGACCTAACACTCTTTATGTAAAGGTTTAGAATTGTATGAGATTGAAAATAGCCACATGAGTAAGACCAGGACCATAGATAACCAAACCCCACTTTTCTAGAATATGGCATAAGCTAGAAATATAATGGGAAGTCCGACCCAAATTCCTTATACCTAGGGAAACTTTACCTAAGATAGAATTTAATTCATCATAATTATAATACCAAATATGTATAAAAATTGTTTAACACTTAAATTATATCTCATAAATTTGATTACAAACTGATGTCAAGGTGAATAAAAACTAAATCTTATTTGATCATTCCTAGAATGTAAGGCAAGGATTGGTGATTTATAAGAATAATTTTAACAACTTTAAAATATATCATACACGTATTCATAATATATTAATAATTTTAATTCATGAATAATAAAAAAGGTAATAACCTTTAAATAAATGAAAATTTCATAAATTTATACTTTAGATAAATATATATGAACAATTCATAAACTAAATTAAATTTTAAACACTTTATAGTTTTATATAATTCATTATGTAAATTCCATAATACTTGAATATAAACACTTTACATTTATAATATGAAATTTTCATATTATTATTTATATGAAAATTTAACTTAAATATATGATATTTTTCATGAAATATAACTATTTTATAATTCAAATATGTAAATGATTTACATAATCTTAAATACTACACATTATAATTTATTTAAACCATTTATAATATCAACCATCAAAACTCTTTTTTATAAGTTTCAAATAATTTCAAAATAAGACTTTAATTTTAACCCTTCAAATTAATTATTATGAACATTTCATAATTATCTTAAATATAAATTATTTATATTCAACCTTATTTTTTAATTTACAAAATCTTTATAAATTATTGTAATAATTTTTCATATAAAAACTTTATATTTAAATTATAAGGTATTCCATTTAAATTTAAAAATATATTATTCATATTAATACTTAATATTAATGAAAATTTTATAAAAAAATTTTGAAACATTAAACACTTAATAAAATTTTTTAAAACACTTTTATAAATAAATAAATATCCCAAAATATCTTTCTCTATTATTTGTACAAAAATTATAAATAATTAAAATCAATTCATAACTAATACATGTGAAAAATAATTTTTTATAATTATCATATTCTATGATTGAATTTATATCATAATAAGTGATGGGGATCATATCATAAAATCTAGAGATGGGATCTATTATGATATATAGGCCATGATATCATTCATATTTTACATCTAATATCATAATTGTTTCATATGATATCTCATGTTGTATTTAACGAGTGCAACTCCTATCATCTCTTGTGAAACGATGTATCATTTTTTTGACTCGTGTCAATGTTGGTAAGGTGATTTTATGCTCTATTTTTGGAAAAATTCCAAGTGATGACGGTATGTTATTATATCGTGATATCATATGATTCAAACTACACAAATTTAAATAATTTTTATCTACTACAACTTATGATATCTTCATATTGTAAGCTACAATTTTTTTCTTCCAGAATAAAATTCATTTCATATTATTTGACTAAGAATATGATATCGATTATAGATTGAGTAAAATTATTTTCCCATAGATTTTCATGAATGAAACAATATGGGATGACACTAATTCCACTGATAAAAATTTATGTATATATTAACAATCAATCTAATAGAAGAAGCATATATAAATTGTTAAACCTAATAAACATCATCCGTCTAAAACTTAAAACATAAACTAAAAATAATTAAATATTAAACTAGCAAGACTTACACCATAGAAACCATAAAAAATCATCAAACACCTTGGAATATTCTTGATTATGATCATTAAAGTGGTATAAAAAATCCTCTAACCTTTATAGGTATCAACAGACTACACTGAATTTCACTTCATATATACGGTAATATTCTTCTTTCATGGAATGATAGAACCTCAAGAATTAATAAGGAATACCTAGATAGAATTTTTAATGTTTTTTGGATTCCCAACATGTTACTTTGTCAATGTTTCAGTCAAATTTGTTTAGAGGAGGTCAAAGTAGGGTTTTGTGGAGTTGGAGTTGTAGGAGTACTGCAATAGGTAATTCACATCATGAAATAGGAATCCATGATGTGGTCTTGTGTTACACAGCTTGTGTAACTTGTGATTCATGACTTGTATGTAGTGGTGGAGCAGTGTGTTAAACAAATTCACATCATGGAAGGATAATTCATGACATGTATTAATTCATGTTGAGGTTCCATGAATTTAAAAAGAAGTTGGAAAATATATAATTTCACCCCTTATATGTGAGTTAGGTCTTGTATTTATAGACCCTATAGAATTCATGATGTGAATATGTTATTCACACTATGAATGGGGTGAATCACTATAACATCCTAACTTAAACCACTTATTCTAAGTCGGAGTTCCACATGACCTCAGGTGCACCTCTCTATACGCCAGAGGTTTCCACGAGTTGTGAGGGTCTCGAATCCCAAGGCATGGAATCTATAAGTGCACTAAAATGCATGAGTAGGGTGTGAGTAAAAGACTCATTAGGACACCACCAACAACCCTTAATGTCATTTCATAAAATATACAATCATGGCATGATTTTAAATGAGGTATAGATATAAACAACAATATATCACACAAATATACAACATATGTCAGGTCTTAGAATACCAGATATGTCTGCTTCGATGTCATTCTAGGAGTAACATACCTTCTTTGACACTATGTTAGTATAACAACGATATCCAAATTGAAACATCCCCCTTGATTGGATAGCCCCGAGCATGTGACACATTCCACCAATAGGGATAGCATAAGTGCATGCCGACCCCATGGTCTTACACATCCCTCGCGAGTGGATAGACCAAAATTGTGTCAAATCTCACATGCCAACCAAATCATTTCACATCCCTATTGTATGGATAGCTCAAGTATGTGACACATATCACTGAATAGAATAGTCCAAGTACATGCCGACCCAATCCTAGAGAACCCCCTTAGGGGATATTCTCAAACATGCATAAAATCTCACATGATGTCTAATATGTGTAACATCCCATATGTTGTCCAATATTAACCAAAACATGTGCCACATCTCACATGTAAACCAAATAATACAAACCTACATGTTCAATTTCATTATATAGGAATACATCATATAATCTATATAATAAAAATGAAAGATAAAAATCACATCAAGTCAAGCGGTACCGTAATCATAGTCATCATATTATATATGTCAACCACACAAGCATAAGTTAAAGTATACACACACCACATGTGATAAAGCATCAAACATAGGTCTCACGGGCTACCCAAACACACACACACACCATAAAATCATGTCAATAACCCATAATAAAATTTTTACTGTGGTCAAGGAATTCATACCTTATGTGCAATGGTGTTTTGATTACAAGGATCGCTAATCGAGTCCAATTGAACCCCTAAGAGTCATTGCCTAGTGAATCAAGTTTTAATTATAATTATCAACATATTCAATAATTAAAATTTTTGTAAAATGTATTAAATTAAATCTAAAGAAAATATCATGTTCCCTTAAAAAACATAGGATTAAATTGATGCTCATCGAGAAAAAACTAAACAACATCGAAAACATGTCAATCCGATTAGTATCACATGAGATATCAAAGAGATAAATTTAGAAAAATAATATATATATATATATATATAAAGGGAGAGGAATAGGGAGACATGAGATTGGGGAGAGGCATGAGAATGGGGTGGAAATCCCCTATACATTAAGAAAAAAACCTCCAAAATCCATTTATATTATTATCCTTTATCATTTTATTTAATTATAATTAATAAAATTTATTATATGTATATTTCAATACATGAATAAGGCATGGATTCCTCCTCCTTACTTCACTGTGCAACACCCCCTATATCCCCCCTTAATTCAAATATTTATTTATTTATTTCTTCCTCTTAAATCAATTTAACATTTCATTAAATATATCATAAAAGAAATCATTATATATATACATTATATATATAAACACATACACCAACATATATATTTATACACCCCACACACATATATACATATATATTTAATCTATATATATACACATTATATTTATATATACACACACCTATATGTACATATATACACCAACATATATATATATACCCACACACACACACATATATATCATTTAACCCAATAATCCATGAATTTTATATATATATATATATAATATATATATATATACATACCTATATATGTGTGTGTGTATACACATTTAATTTATCACACACAAAATTATTTTCTAAATTTAATAATAATAATAATAACAAAAATATTTTATCATAAATAAATATCCTACATCATTATCACCATAAACATTTAAACAATAACGCTCATTAAATACTGATAATAGATTAATAAATTTTCTTATTAATGACACAAAAACAATCATTTATCACAAGTAATAATATCATCATTATTACTTTGACCACCAAATAAAATATTCACCCAACCAACATTTTCACTGTAACACAATTATTAATTATGCATGTAATTTTAATTATTTTTATTTTACATGAATATTAATATTATTACAATTATTATTATTATTAACCACCTAATAAAATTTAGATACTAATTAGTTTTTATTTGTTCAAACAATTAAAATTAATTTGATAAAAAATTCACACTTATGGTTTCCAATGCTTTCTACCGGGGCGCACCGCCTATACGTGTGGCCATTCATTAACAGTGCATTGTACCCCATATTCCCACTTTGATAAATCAGGTAGAATTCATCAAATTCTTAGCTATGTCTACTCCTTGATCGAAATGGGATGATGGGATGTTGGTTCCTCCTTCCATGGATTCCTCCTTGCAATTCATTGCCTAGTTAGGGTCTACCTCATAGATTAAGACATTTTTCACCCCTTCCTAGAGACATATATTTGTGGACACCAGTTAATTAAACTGCTTCTTTCTAGACATTACAAGGGTTCTAGTCAGGGTAGAAACCTTCATTCAGGAGAGTAGTCACATTGGGAATCAGTGGAATGTATGGTTGCTAGAACATTGGAGCACATGTATTCTTCCTCATAAGAGGTCTTATCAAGGGTGGAGAAACCCAAGGAATCCTATGGATATCACAAGGTATCTTATTCTATATGTATGTCTTTCATGGTTTTCCATAGGCATCCCATATTTAACATGGGGTAATCCACGAGGTTAACGTCATATGGGGATAGGGGGTCACAATTTTAATGTCTTGTGGAGACAGAATGTATAGATCAGAACACTTATGAAGGTGGATCAGATAGGTACATCCCTAGGAGGGATCACCTGGAAGGTTTACCAGATGGATGGATCAGAACACCCAATGAGGTTGATCTCAGGAGTGGTGTATCCCATAAAGGGAAGGTGTCATGCCGCAAAGGCTGATCTGGACACCATTGAGGCTGGATCAAGAAGGTATACCCTAATGAGGGGGATACTAAGGGTTACCATTGGTTGGGATCGAACCTCGTTGAGGATCAAATCCGGGTAGGGGCGAATTTTTGGGTACTATAGCAGTACTGTAGTAGTGGCGGAACTGTAGCAGAAACGACACTGTAGTGATGGAGGGACTATAGCAGGTACTGTAGTAGCTGCGATACTATAACAGTGAATGTAGAAGCACAGGTACTGTAGCAGTACTATTCACCGAGGGGTCCTTTGGGCTAAAAATGGGCTTTCAAGCCTTGTATTCAGGCCATTTGGCCTTGGGCCTTTGGGCGATGTAATGGGTCACCCTCTACCCAGTCTAAATAGGTCTTTGTTTTAAATAATAAATTGAGGCTTCGGACCCAACCTTTAAAAAAATAGAGGGATCAAAAACCATGGTGTTCATTGGATGGAATGGGGCTTATGCACTGAGACTGCCCATCACAAGAGGATTACTCTTGGTTTGATTGTGTGGGGCTTATGAACTAAGACTGCTCAGATTCTACTTAGAGAAGCAATGATTTGTATGAATGGGGATTACATGCTGATATGGACCAAACATATGATGTGATCCCACCAAGGAAAGGGTGGGGTGATGAAATAGAGGATTGGGGATTACGCATAGGATCTTCCCGGATGAATGGAATGATCTCACTGGAATGTGGTGGCCTAGGTAAAAATCGGGATGGATATAGATGAAGTGGGAGAAATTTATGGAATGGATGGATGATTGAGGGTTTTGGACTTGAACCTCATAGAGGTTTCTAACATATCCCAATTGGACAATAATCAAATTCCACATAGTAATGAGGGGGGGAATTAGGGTTTACACCTAAAGATTTCTGTGAGAATAGATCACATGGATGTGGATTCGAAAGAAGTATAATCTCTTGATTGATGCATGATCCTATCAAGACATGGAAACTTGAGGGAAAGACTAGTATGGGAATGGATGGTGGGATTGAACCTTATGGAGTCTTAATACGTATCCCAATGGCTGGGAATCAAAGTCAACATATTTCAGGATGGTTTGGGGCTTATGCACTGAGACTACCCAGGTGTTTCTAGGAGTAGCGATGATGTTGATTATGTGGGGATTATGCACTGAGACTGCCTGATACCACATCATGAGGGTATATCCCTAGGAGGGAGCACCATAGTTTACCATTGGTAGGGATTCAATCTTGTGTAAGCTTCCTACATACCCTATTTAGAAGACTGGGAACGAAACCCACGTAGTTCGGATATGAGGGGAATGGGGATTACTCTATGAGGGATGAATGGAATAAGGGTTTCATGGTCACTACTAACCTCTAAGGCCATGTGATTCATAATCAGTGCGAGAAACAAGAGGAAGTAGTAGACCAGACGGATGCATCACAAGAGGTGTGTTAGTGAGGGACGGTGTGGGGATTATTCATTTTAGCTACCCAATGCCACATCAGGAGGCTAGATCCCTAGGATGGAGCACCATAGTTTACCATTTGTTGGGATTGAACCTCATAAAGGCTTCATAGGTACCTTTTTTAGAAGACAGGGATCTAAACCCATGTAGTTCGGATGTGAGAGAAATGGGGATTACTCTAAGAGGGATGCCCAGAAGAAGGGTGCCACAGTTACTACTAACCTCTAAGACCACATGAGTCATGCTTGGTGTGAGAAACAAGAGGAATTAGTAGAATAGATGATCATGTTAGAAGTGGTGTGTCAAGGAGGGATGGTGTGGGTATTACACACTGGAGCTACCCATCACAGATCACATTCCATGTAAGGATGATCTAATTCCATCACTCCCATAGAGATGAGTGGTCGTGTAAAATTCTTGAGGTGTGGAACCCCATGTTCATTTCATGGGGAGAGACTAAATTTTAGCGTTTTGTCTTGAGGAAAAGGGTGCTTAGTAGTTTAACGTCCTTCATCTTGGATGAGGAGGACTCATTTCATACCCCTTAGACTTGCATGGATATAAGTAGTGTGCCTTTGGATGGTTCATGACTCAAGCAATGTCTGATGAGAGGTATAAGAGGAGTCATCAGTCAAGGGGTCCATGTTAGCATGGATATTCCAAAAAAACAAAATGCATTAGCATACCTATTCCAGAAACAAATAGGTGGGGTAATGAAACAAGGAACACCACACGAGGGGCTGTGAAATCACTATGCACAAGACTAGAGGGTTGCACAGAAGAATGTATTGTGAAGAAAGGGGCTTCACTTAGAGGAGTTGCACATAGCTTGGGTGCTTCTCAAAGAAAAGGGGCTTCATGAAGCAAAGGGAATCCCAAATAATGGAACCATTGCCTTATCATAGAGTACCAACTCAATAGAAGAGTGATTAATGAAGGATTAATGCTCCATGAAGCCTCAAGTAACTCAAAGGGTCTCCTTCCTTCGTGAAGGGCGTAGTACTTAGCAAAAGGCACCCCTGCCTTAGGCATGGAGAAATAAGAACAAGGGAACTAGTGGATTGTGATGCTCAAGTAACTTGTGTGATCCATTGTTGGGTCAGGTTCGTGGTGCTTGGGAGATTCTTGAAATAGGATCTTGTAAGTTAAAAGTTTGAAGTAGCCATCACTTTGAGGGGGGGAGGGTGCCACATACTTATAGGCAATGGGGATCATGATGTTTAGTGGCATGCCATAAAGGAAAAATAGGGCTTTATAAATGGGATCATATCCATCAGACTCGTGGAGAAGTCTATTATATTTCTTCATGTGGTTGAGGAGATTGTCAAACTCCTGGGAGTTCCATCATCTGTCTTGGTGTGGTCGTGGAGGGAATCAGACTCATGGGAGTTCTATCAGTGGCTGATGCATTCGCAATGTGGAGTAGCTTCATGCAGTATCTTCACAAGTAAGTCCCCTTTAATGATGTTTTGTCTGGTTGAGCTTTAATTTCATCCCAAATGGTTGGGGCCTTACTCAATTTATCTTAGGGCATTAATTTTAGAGCCAACAAATGACCCCCTCAAAATGGGAGTTGATGGGAAAAGGTGGGTCGGATTATGGGGTAATTCTATAAAAATCCTAGATGATTGCGAAGCTAGATCATGATAACAGGGTATGGAGAACGCATATGTGAGGTCGTTGTGAAACTTGAGCAGCATAGATGACACCATGAATCTTGATCAGCCATCGCCTATAAATAGGGTGTGAGGGAGGACATTATCTATACTAGATCTCCATGAATTATTGCGCATGAATGCTCTTTCTGAGAATCCATACTCCCAATGAACACATCTTCGAGAACTGATTTTCATGGTCCATTTCTCCACATGTGCTTATTCAGCGAACCAGGGCATCACGATCTGAGACTACTTCACGAATCGAGTAGATCTCGAGGTTTCTTCACGATCCATATCTTTGCAAACTCACTTCATGGGTTGTCTTCGTGAATGGTCCCAAAAACACAACTAAGTCCCAAAATAGATCACTTCCTAGGAAGCTTCTTGGGAGGTCCTTATGAATTCTACTCGATGAGGAAAAATGGTGAACAATATCATGATTGGAGAGTATGTTCGGAGCCATTCAAACCATGAATCCCTACTTGAGTTGTAGTCAGAAGCTCAGAAGGACTATACCCTATTCAATAGGATACATTTGTATGACTTCAGTCTAAGGTATTATGTCTTCATCCTAGAGTAAATTAGGGGTGAACCATATTTCTAGTTTAGAGGTACACCAGGGTAATATCAGTATTATAGGACTGGTGACAACCACATTGGGAAGGACCACATGACCATCACTATTAACTGCCTCTACAACCACCTAAAAAATGTTGATGGGAAACCATTGGAGAAAGAATCATCTCCTAAAAAATATAATACATCCCTCAAGGTTGGTCTTGGGAATTTGTAGAAAGGGTGGACTGATGATTGGGATTTTCACCAGGGTAGAAAGTTCACTGAGGAATGGGCATGGGATTACTAGTCATGTGCATTCTATACAGAGTTTGGGATGGTTCTAAGTTGAGTGGGTTTGTATGAATTAGCATGGCCTTACTAGTTCCATGTCTATCAACTGAAAGATTTCATGCCCAAATTATTGATCCAATGGTTATCGTACACTAACACATTTCATCTTCACCATGGGGAGGCAAACATTTGCCTCTGGGATCTCCATAAAATTTCTAGAATATCAATTCTGAGAGACATGTACAAAAAGTTTCTCCCTACAGAGAATGTTTCGTAGGATAAATATAAGATTCCATGTCTATATAAGGCAATGTTGGATCTAGTATCAGGCACAAAAAAATGGAAAGTAAATGACAAGGGATGTCCACTTTAAGTGGTGGTTCGACTACTTCCTAAATTTTCTAGCAAAGGAACCTGTTGAGGGTGAGGAGAAACCCAAGAAAATTCCGAAAAGGAATCATAACTATCCAAGAGGTATCCGAAAATGAAAATATGGATCATACTATTTGATCCTAGAGGATATCTAGTGGAAACTATGGGGTTACATCATCAAAGATGAGCTGCAACCGATTGTCAGGATGACCGGATTCATTTCTTCACTCAGCTGTGGGTATATCCTACCGGTGAGAGATGTGAATACGGAGGTGTGTATAAGAATGTTTATCATGGATTTGAATCTAAAAACTAGACAACGCATCAATCTAGGGATCTCGATACTAGGGAAGCTGTATAAGGTGCTCCTGTATATCAGCGATGGGAATAATTTGTTGTGTGTGTGTAGATCTCTTCATTTTATGTATAGTTGGGTAGTAGAACATATGGGGGGATATTAATATCTCAATACCATCTCCCCTAATAATATAAACTTTCAACCAGTGATCCTTAATATTGTGGGGAGTTTCCCATTCAATATGGGCTCGATAGCAATGCTGAGAAAGATTGGGAAAGCGTATCAATTCACCTTTCATCTATTCCCTCTTCTGAAGGGGGTAATAACTGATGATGGAATGGGAACTATAGATATTTGGTAATATCTCCTATAATTTTCTAGGTGAAGAGCTAGTGGCGCGGGTGGACTATGAGATGATATGTGAGCCGTACACTCCACACCGATTTGTGAGGCGATTTAGGTGTCTACGAAGGCTGAACCTAAAGGTGTACCTAGGAGTATGTTATAAAGATCACACATTCTTGATGGGGAATATATATCTCATGTTCACACGTGAGGATGAAAAAATTAGGAACAAGTTTCCGCTATCCACTAATGCATTCAGATTAGTTCATGTGTATGCACAGAGTTGGGAAGTTGCCTATCTGGGGGAAATGCTGAAGCAACGGACAATCTAGGACAATAAAGGAGTGTCCCATATACCTCAAGGCCAAGGTAGAATAGTGATAAGATTGATTCATGGGGTTAGGTATGATACATATCATTGTGATGAAGCTGAAGTAGCAAGGATGACGGTCTAAGAATCTACACAGATTGGAGATGAAAGAAGATGAGCAATAGTACCAGATTCAGTGCTCCGAACCGAACGAACCTGGGAGGAAGTGGATCCAATGAGGGAGTTATAAAGGATACCTATCCAAGATCATGGGTGAAAATACACCATTTAGATATTCCTAATGATTCCTTTTATCATAAGGCTTGGAAATCTGGGGATACCTACAGATAGTTCCTTAACACCGACAACCTATGGGATCATATTAACAAGAATGGGATGCAACTGGTATAGATAAAATTTATAAGGGTGGATTCCTTTCATTCCATGTATATGTGTATTAATTAATTTATGAATTAGAGGACCTAGTTTATTCTTGGGGCACTATGATTCCATTAAAAAATCGAGTTTGGGTGCTTCTATACATAACCTCTCCCTCGATTCTATCGGTGAATCAGATGAAGGAATGCTTCCCTTTCCCCAAAAGATCATATGGATCATGGGATGAAGAAGCCAATGAAGGAATCCTATAGAAGGATTCTGGGGAAATATATTTTAAATAATACTCTCTTGAGGAAGGTGAAATAACAGCCTCAAAGGACACTTCCTGGGAGGGATTCATTGAAGATCTTGAGGTAAGATTTAACTCATTTCCCTATTTTATCGCATCTCATAATTCCTTTTCAGGATTATTTGACTAAAATATTCTCTATATATTATAATGTTTCATAAGATACACCTTCTCATGGGGATGAATATGAAATCAATATAGAGAGGCAGGTCATGAGGTTTGTGCTCGAATAAGGAGAAGATGGTAGGTCGGTTGGAGTTGAAGAAGATGGAACTTTTAACCCAGAGCCACTAGATCCCTTTATTGTATACGGAATAACATGCCTCAATATCCCAATGATGACAATCCAAGATCACGAGAATCCATCGCTTGACCTTTGTAAGTTCCCTGCCTCACAGAATCATACTTGTTGCTCACATGACCAGATTGACTGATATGATCCCTATCTAATGTGTATTGAGAGTAGTAGGTGCTTTTCTAGTTAGAATGGTCAGAGGACCTAGGAATCCTTTTCTAATAGGAGTTCTAGTCCATACAAATTTGAGAATCTTAGCCAACCAAGACATTATTTCTAGTGAACAATCAACTGTGATTGTGGGTCGCATCACTAGTGGGGATGATAGGGACAACCTTATTGAGGTGGGATCAAGTGATGAAGGTAAAACTCAAGATACTGAGCTTGATCCATCTGAAACTATTCCATAGGAAGATCCCCCTGCTGAATTTCTGGTCGTATTTCTAGAGTACGAACTTGCCTACCCGAAGGAGCTGGATGATTCTGATTCTGATGTGGTCGAGGAAAATCATTTTACCAGATTCCAAGAATAGAATTTGGTCAAAATATTTTTTAAAAATACTCTATAACCATAGTGGATAAGAAGGATGTGATCACCTCGCCACTGGCTATACGACCTGTGCACTAGAGGGGCAGACGCACGAGGTCTGTACATGCTGATCCCAGACTACCTCACCAATAAAATATGAGAAAGCAGTCATCATCTAAACATAACCTAGAATTAGGAGAAGTCTATCATCACATGAAAGTTTTAGGAGGTTGAGTTGGAGATTTAGTGTCTGGAAGGGTATCTGAATGAACATTATTCCTTTGCTACCACCCAATTAGAATGAGTCACACGATTGAGGGTCCAACTGATGGAAGAACAAGAGTGACTGAGGTAGGTATCTCATCAAGGAGGTGATATTTTGGATTAATGGGACCAGGCACAAATCATAATATATGAGCTTCATCCTGAGGCCATTTATGAAGAGAGGGAGCTTAGAAGGCAAAAATGGACCCTAGAGGCCACACGCCAGAAGGTGGCATAGCTGAAGCACTCCATCGAAGGGGAAGCTCCATAAGGGTTATGTTTTTTCAAACTTATATGGCCTACTTATTATTTGTTTTATTTGGATTTTGTGCATAGACACATTCTTTCTTGCTTCAATTATCTCACTTTGACATATCTTTTAAATAACTAGTGATCGGTCCCTAAGCTCATGTGGGCCATGCCCGGTGTGAGAAATAAGGGATGACCACATAATCATTCACTTTGTATGAGTGTATTGGATAGTCGTTGAATACTAAGGGTCTGCTATTGTTGAATGACCATCTATAGTGTTCGGGTTGAGAGAGGCTGTGATTGGAGAATAGGGCTCTCAAGATAGCCAATCTTATTTTTCCAACATGCGTTAGTGAATGAGTGGAATAAAACCAGGGGTGTTGGAATTAATCCAAAAAAAGGTAAATGAAAAGTGTGAATCACAATACCCAAAATTTGGAACACATGGAGGATGAAGTTCCAGTTTGGGATAACTACTAACCATGTTTGAAACATAGTATCTATATTGTTAGCCTATAATGGGGACAAACAAACAAGGGTTGACCACTGGCCATGTTTGAAACATGGTACATAACTCTAATTGTCACCAAATGTCTTCACGAACATTTTCCCAAGATGGTAGGTGAGACAATGTGGCATAGTCAGGTCATAAGCGGTCCCTTCATACGTGAAAGATGATGAGGATCTAAATAAGGGGGAACACAAATCATAAGGTGGTGTGATGGAATGTTTGAAAGGATTTGAACACTCTTGAAATTACACCACTATGACTTAGACCACATTGGTGTAGGTGAATTAGTCTGAAGAAATATCAAACCTATCTTATAGGAGAGCATCATCTCGTATGTCGAGCGACAGCTAAATATGTGAACAATGCATTGGATAACTAGCATTGAGGAAGAAGACCACTTGGGAAAATCTTGGTATGCTTTTCAGTTTCACTTCATGAAGGGAAAGAATATGAACATGTATTTTAATGTCATATGGTGAGGAAGATGAATGGAATAGTTTAACATCATGTGATTGGGACACCTCTCCCAGTTTAATGGCATGTGACTAGGATGTTGCACATAGTTTAAGTCCATACTGCATGGACCCTGGCAATGAATTTTAAAGTCATGTTTCATGGACTATGAATACTTCTATTCCTAGAACATTTGTGTGGAACTGAGAGGAAATAAACCCAACGTGAATGATCCAATAGAGGCTTATGCACAACAAAAGTATCAGGGAATGGACAGGAAGGAATCATATGTGATATGGTGAGAGGAAAATATCATAGTGAGGCTCTAAGTTTATGGTCTTAAATTTTAGACCATAACTAAAGAATAAGGGCCCAAAAGGTTGATGAAACTATGGATGGGCCTGATATAAAATGTCTATCCATTTCTACATATCCCATACAGATGGGAATCAAGCCATACATAGTTCTTGAAATACAGAGTAGTAGGAGAACAACATTGGTGTAGGAAAATCCTTTCTATCAAGGAAGCTGAAACATCCCATAATTATCATGGGGAATCCTAAACTTTCTTAGAGTATGGTTTCAGTTTAACATTATGCATTTAGTATGATGGGTTATTTGTTTAAGGTTATAGAGTTCAGACCAAGTAGGTGTCTCAAATGGGTAAATATTGCGCGATGTCTTGATAGACCTAACATGAATGAGGACTGAAGAAATCCACACCACACAACATATTCTAGAAGAGTCCTTCACATAGTTTAAATTCATGATTTCTAGACTTAATCATCTATTTTTGGGTTATAGATCTTGGACCATGGGGATGGTGCGCCAAGAGTAATATGCGTAATGTGGTAGCATAACAAACCCAACATGAATGGGGACCAAAGAGGTCTGACACACACCACATATTAATTCCTGGGGAATATTTCATATAGTTTAAAGTCATGAAGCTTGAACTACAAGGAGGAATGGTCATCCCAAGAGTACACATGTGACACACAAGAGAGAAGACCCAACATGAATGAGGGTTAAAAAATCCCAAGTTTTACATAGATGACATAAGATGAACTGCAAAAGTTTAAGGTCATAGAGCTTGGACCATGGTTGAGGCTAAGGGGATGAAGGTTTGAGGGAGTTTTTGGCTAGTCCTGAAGCTGAAGTGTTCGGGCATCACTATATATCACATAAATATAGGAATCAATCCATATATAGTTCTTGAATTTTGTAGAGTTTAAATTCATGTCGTAAGGATGGATATAAATCAATATAAATAAAGGGAAATAATGTTGTGTCCAGACCTGAGATTAGTGATATGGGTGTCACTATGTATCCCATAAAGATGGGAATCAAGCCACACATTCTTTTAAAAGGAAAATTTCCCAGTACAGGTCTGACCCATACATAGAGAGAGGGGGATGTAGATATTTCTTATTAATTTTTTCTCTTCTCTCTTTTTTTAAGTATCTAAACTAGGAATAAAAGTATGGATGTCACTATAGAAATCAAACCATGTGTAGGAATTGATAGGTGGCATGGTAGATGAACAGTTCCAAGGGTGATTTCTTCTCAGGCGAGAACACCACAATGTTGTGAAATTTTTCTCCGTGGAACCAGGATGATGATGTCGCGGTTTAAGGTCATATGACAGGATTGGTCCGTGCATTTTAATATCATGTGGTAAGGATAAATATATTAAATATTTTACCATCATGTGGCTAGAACATGATGTGGTTTGGCCTGAAGACAAAATATCTGAGTTTTCCTACATTTCCCATGAAGATAGGAATCAATCCATACATAGTTTATGATCTTGGAAGGGTAAAAGACTGGTTCTTAAAGAGATGTCCTATTAGGTGATAAAACCACAGTAGCATTGTATGATTTAGAGTTACATAGCTTGTAAAATAGGGTTCTTATTTTTAGGGTTATATAATTCAGACCGATAGAGAGTGGGTATTTTTGGTAGACATATGTAGTGTGGGAGAGTGGTATACCTGATATGAATGAGGGACAGGGAGGTCCAATTTCACCCAACATATTCCCAAGAGAACCGTGATAGGGATATTATTTTAAGGTCATAGAGTTTGGGCCTAAGGGTTGTACATATTTTCTGTGTGGGTAAAAACCCTACTGGGAATCCTAAGCCCACATAAGCCTTTCTCGGTGTGGGAAACAAGGAGTGATGTTAGGATTTTCCAATCACATAGGATCACACAACAATGGAAAGGAAATATTGGGTGGTAAAATCCCAACCACACTAACATTATTACTCAATGTGCATAGGTGAATAGAGGGGAAACACCAGGACTGCTGGAGATCCATCAAAATATAAGGAGGTGGAAAGTGTGAATCACAGTGCCCGATATCTAAAACATAATGAGGGTGGCATGACGATAGAGGATAACTATTGACCTTGTTCAAAACACAACATCCATATCATGTTACTAGGTTTGGGGAAATAAAAATGAGGGTCAACCAATAACCATATTCAAAACATGGGACATGTCTCAAAGTGTCATCCAAAATCATCTAGGGCGTTGGCCCTAGATAGTAGGTGATCCGATGCAGCATAGCCTGGCTGTTTGGTGGTCCCTTCAGACATGGAAGAGGAAGGGGGTATAGGTAAAAAACATTCAAAGCATGGAGATGGATTAGGGAATTTCCCTATGGAATCCAACACTCCAAGTATCACACCACAACACAATCAAACATGTCGGTGTGGAACATCCGTAGGAAGGTCCTCAATGATCAAGTTCCCAAGGGGGACCAAAGACCAAGATAGAACTTGGGGTAAAGAACCCCAGTGTTGCGAACAGTTTAAGATCATATTTCTTAGACCAAAGGGATCCTAGTTTAAGGTCATAGAGTGTGGACCATGGGAACCTAGTTTAATGTCATGTTCCTGGGATGTATCTGTTCTGTTTAACGTCACGTGGTAAAGATGAAGATGTTACATACACTACTAAAAAATTGGGCATTAGCGACCGCCATTAGCGGTCGCTATAGGCCTATAGAGACCGCCCAGCGACCGCCATTGGCGGTCGCTATAGGTGGCCGAAATGCTGGCCTTAAGCGACTGCCTGGCGGTCGCTAATGCTGCCCGGTAGGTAGCCTATAGCGACCGCCATTGGTGGTCGCTACACTGGGAAAATTTTTTAAAAAAAAATTCATACCGAAAGAAATATATATATATATATATATATATATTAAAGAAAATATTTATATATATAACATTAAATAAAATATTTTAATATATATATATATATTAAAGAAATATATGTATATAATATTAAATAAAATATTTTTTATTTTTTTAATGAAATGTACGAATTGTGTTTTTTTTTCTTCACAGTGCAAAATCAGAGATAAAACAAGGTAACAATCATAAAAATGGAAAAAAATTTCAAACAGCATAAACATCAAGATCATCATAAATGATAAACGTGCTTCAATTATCCGAGCAGGTTCATCTATTTCAATCTTCTGCCTCAATAAACCTACAATAAGACAAAAAAACAACAAAACAAAACAAACATAAATTGAACATAATTATTCAGTTATTATATACATATAATAAAATTAAATATGACATCAAATAATGGTGCTATAATAATTTAAAACCCCTAATTTAAGAAATGCTATCATTTCAGGTCATTCGGAGCACGTTTGCTCCGAATTCGACCGTCTCACGCCGTTTTTGGTGTTTTATGACACCGGAAATGCATTTCCAGTCACTGCGGTCAAACGACACCTTCGATTGATGTGTAGTCTACCCTACCATTTTACAAATCACACAACGGCTGATGTCATACAGTTTCATGGCATTCCGAGGTCGTTCGGGTGGTTTTTACCCCCCAACGCGCTGTTTTAGCGCGCGCCGAGCTGCTGAGAATAACACACTCAGCCGTACCTCGCCTACCGCATGTCTGATGGGCACACCGTCTCCTCCTACATGTCATGAATAATATTCCTAATGTTTTCGTGTGGTTTCAGGTTATTCGGAGCACGTTTGCTCCGAATTCGACCGTCTCACGCCGTTTTTGGTGTTTTATGACACCGGAAACGCGTTTCCGGTCACTGCGGTCAAAAGACACCTACGATTGATGTGTCGTCTACCCTTCCATTTCAAAAATCACACAAAGGATGATTTCATACGGTTTCATGGCATTCTGAGGTCGTTCGGGTGGTTTTGACCCCCCAACGTGTCGTTTTAGTGCGCGCCGAGCTGCTGAAAATGACACACTCGGTCGTACCGTGTGCACCGCACGTCCGATGGGCACGTCGTCTCCTCCTACACGTCACGAATAATATTCTTAATGTTTTTGTGTGGTTTCAGGTCATTCGGATCACATTTGCTCCAAATTCGACCGTCTCACGCCGTTTTTGGTGTTTTATGACACCAGAAACGTGTTTCCGGTCACCACTGTCAAACGACACCTCTGATTGACATGTCGTCTGCCCGACCATTTCACAAATCAAACAACGGCTGATGTCGTATGGTTTCATGGAATTCCGTGGTTGTTCTGGTGGTTTTGACCCCCCAACGCGCCGTTTTAGCGCACGCCGAGCTGCTGAAAACAAAACAATCAGCCATACCGCATGCAGCGCATGTCCGATGGGCACGTCGTCTCCTCCTACACGTCAAGAATAATATTCCTAATGTTTTCGTGTGGTTTCAGGTCATTAGGATCACATTTGCTCCGAATTCGACCGTCTCATGCCGTTTTTGGTGTTTTATGACACTAGAAATGTGTTTCCGGTCACCACGGTCAAACGACACCTCCGATTGACATGTCGTCTGCCCGACCATTTCACAAATCAAACAACGACTGATGTCGTACGGTTTCATGGCATTCCGTGGTCATTATGGTGGTTTTGACCCCCCAACGCGCCATTTTAGCGCGCGCCGAGCTGCTGAAAACAAAACAATCATCCATACCGCATGCACCGCATATCCGATGGGTGCGTCATCTCCTCCTAAACGTCAAGAATAATATTCCTAATGTTTTCGTGTGGTTTCAGGTCATTCAGAGCATGTTTTCTCCGAATTCGACTGTCTCACGCCGTTTTTGGTGTTTTATGACACCGGAAACGCGTTTCCGGTCACCACGGTCAAACGACACCTCCGATTGACGTGTCGTTTGCCTGAACATTTCACAAATCACACAACAGATGATGTTGTACGGTTTCATGGCATTCCGAGGTCGTTCAGGTGGTTTTGACCACCCAACGCGCCGTTTTAGCACGCACCGAGCTGTTAAAAACGACACAATCGGTCGTACCGCGCGCACCGCATGTACGATGGGCACTCCGTCTCCTCCTACACGTCACTAATAATATTCCTAATGTTTTCGTGTGGTTTCAGGTCATTCGGAGCACGTTTTCTCTGAATAAAAACCGTCTCACGCCGTTTTTGGTGTTTTATGACACCAGAAACGCATTTTCGGTCACCGCGGTCAAACGACACCTCTCATTGACGTTCCGTCAACCCGACCATTTCACAAATCACACAACAGCAGATGTCGTATGGTTTCATGGCATTCCGAGGTCGTTCGGGTGGTTTTGACCCTCCAACGCGCCGTTTTAGCGCACTCCGAGCTGCTGAAAACGAAACAATCGGCCGTACCGCGCGCACCGCACGTCCGATGGGTGTGTCGTCTCCTCCTACACATCACGAATAATATTTCTAATGTTTTCATGTGGTTTCAGGTCATTAAGAGCATGTTTGCTCCGAATTCGACCGTCTTACGCCGTTTTTGGTGTTTTATGACACCGGAAAGGCGTTTTCAGTCACCACGGTCAAAAGACACCTCTGATTGACATGTCTTCTACCCGACCATTTCAAAAATCACACAACGGCTGATGTCGTGCGGTTTCATTGAATTCTGAGGTCATTCGGGTAGTTTTGACCCCCCAACGCGCCGTTTTAGTGCGCGTCGAGCTGCTGAAAACGACACACTCGGTCGTACCGCACGCACCACATGTCCGATGGGTGTTCAGTCTTCTCATACACATCACAAATAATATTCCTAATGTTTTCGTGTGATTTCAGGTCATTCGGAGCATGTTTTCTCCAAATTCGACCGTCTCACGCCGTTTTGGTGTTTTATGACACCGGAAACGCGTTTCCGGTCACCGCGGTCAAATGACACCTCCGATTGACATTCCGTCTGCCCGACCATTTCACAAATCACACAACGGCTGATGTCGTACGGTTTCATGAAATTCCAAGGTCGTTTGGGTGGTTTTGACCCCCCAACGCATCGTTTTAGCGCGCGCGGAGCTGCTGAAAACGACAAACTCGATCATACCGCGCGCACCGCACGTCCAATGGGCACGCCATCTCCTCCTAAACGTCATAAATAATATTCCTAATTTTTTCGTGTGGTTTCAGGTCATTCATAGCACGTTTTCTCCGAATTCGACCGTCTCACGCTGTTTTTGGTGTTTTATGACACCAGAAACGTGTTTCTGGTCACCGCGGTCAAACAAAACCTCCGATTGATGTACCGTCTGCCCGACCATTTCAAAAATGACACAATGGCTGATGTCGTGTGGCTTCATGGAATTTCGAGGTCGTTCGGGTGGTTTTGACCCCCCAACGCGCCGTTTTAGTGCACGTCGAGCTGCTAAAAACGACACAATCGGTCGTACCATGTGCACCGCATGTCCGATGGGCGCGTTGTATCCTCCTACAAGTCACAAATAATATTCCTAATGTTTTCGTGTGGTTTTAGGTCATTAGAAGCACGTTTGCTCCGAATTCGATCTCACGCCGTTTTTGGTGTTTTATGACACCGGAAACGCGTTTCCGGTCACCGCGGTCAAACGAAACCTCCTATTGATGTGTCTTCTACCCGAACATTTCACAAATCACACAACGACTGATGTTGTACGGTTTCATGGCATTCTAAGGTCGTTCGGGTGGTTTTGACCCCCCAACGCACCGTTTTAGCGCGCGTCGAGCTGCTGAAAACAACAAAATCGGTCGTACCGCGTGCACCACACGTCCGATGGGCACTCTGTCTCCTCCTACTCATCAAAAATAATATTCCTAATGTTTTCGGGTGGTTTCAGGTCATTCGGAGCATGTTTGCTCAGAATTCGACCGTCTCACGCCGTTTTTGGTGTTTTATGACACCAGAAATGCGTTTCCGGTCACCGCGGTCAAACGAAACCTCTGATTAACGTGTCGTCTACCCGACCATTTTACAAATCACACAACGGCTGATGTTATACGGTTTCATGGAATTCTGAGGTCGTTCGGGTGGTTTTGACCCCCCCAACGCGCCGTTTTAGCGCGCGCCAAGCTGCTAAAAACGACACAATCGGCTGTACCGCGGGCACCGCATGTCTGATGGGTGCGTTGTCTCCTCCTACACGTCAAGAATAATATTCCTAATGTTTTCGTGTGGTTTCAGGTCATTCGGAGCATGTTTGCTCTGAATTCGACCGTCTCACGCCGTTTTTTGTGTTTTATGACACTGGAAACGCGTTTCCAGTCACCGCGGTCAAACGACACCTCTGATTGATGTTCCGTCTTCCCAACCATTTCCAAAATAACACAAAGGCTGATGTCGTATGGTTTCATGGCATTCTGAGGTCGTTCAAGTGGTTTTGACCCCCCAACGCGTCGTTTTAGCGTGCGTCGAGCTGCTGAAAACGACACACTTGGCCATACCGCGCGCACTGCACGTTTGATGGGTGCTCCGTCTCCTCCTACATGTCACGAATAATATTCATAATGTTTTTGTGTGGTTTCAGGTCATTCGGAGCATGTTTACTCTGAATTCAACCATCTCACGCCGTTTTTTGTGTTTTATGACACCGGAAACGTGTTTCCGGTCACCACGGTCAAAGGACACATCCGATTGATGTGGCGTCTACCCGAACATTTCAAAAATCACACAAAGGCTGATGTCGTATGGTTTCATGGAATTATGAGGTCGTTCGGGTGGTTTTGACCCCCCAACGCGATGTTTTAGCGTGCACCGAGCTGCTGAAAATGAGACACTCGGTCGTACCGCGCGCACCGCACGTCCGATGGGCGCGTCGTCTCCTCCTACACATCACGAATCATATTCCTAATGTTTTTGTGTGGTTTCAGGTCATTCGGAGCACGTTTTCTCCGAATTCGACCATCTCACGCCGTTTTTGGTGTTTTATGACACCGGAGACGCACTTCCGGTCACCGCGGTCAAACGACACCTCCGATTGATGTGTTGTCTGCCCGACCATTTCAAAAATCACACAAAGGCTGTTTTTGTACGGTTTCATGGAATTATGAGGTCGTTCGGGTGGTTTTGAGCCCCCAACACGCTGTTTTAGCGCGCGCCGAGCTGCTGAAAACAACACAATCGGAAACGCGTTTCCGGGGTGGGGGGGCATGTCCGGGGTGGGAGGGCATGTCCGGGGTGGGGGGGGGCACGTTCGGGGTGCGGGGAGGGCTATCTGGAGTGCGGGGAGGGATGTTCGGGGTGCGGGGTTCCTGTCCGGGGTGCGGGGGGCATGTCCGGGGTGCAGGGAGGGCTGTTCGGGGTGGGGGGGCATGTCAGGGGTGCGGGGAGGGATGTCTGGAGTGCGGGGAGGGTTGTTCGGGGTACGGAGGGCCTGTCCAGGGTGCGGGGGGCCTGTCCGGGGTGCGGGAGGCCTCTCCGGGGTGCGGGGAGGGCTGTCCGGAGTGCGAGGAAGGCTGTCCAGGGTGCGGGAGGGCTGTCCGGGGTGTGGGGAGGACTGTCCGGAGTGCAGGGATGGCTGTCCGGGGTGCGGGAGGGTTGTCCGGGGTCTGGGGAGGGCTGTCCGGAGTGCGGGGAGGGCTGTCCGGGGTGCGGGGGGGCTGTCCGGGGGGGGCTTGTCTGGGGTGGGGGGAGGGATGTCCGGAGTGCGGGGAGCGCTGTTCAGGGTGAGGGGGGCCTGTCCGGGGTGCGGCGAGGACTGTACGGAGTGCGGGGGGCCTGTCCGGGGTGCGGGAGGGCTGTCCGGAGTGCGGGGAGGGGTGTCTGGAGTGCAGGGAAGGCTGTCCGGGGTGCGGGAGGGCTGTCCAGGGTGCGGGGAGGGCTGTCCGGAGTGTGGGGAAGGGCTGTGTCTGGGGTGCGGGAGGGCTGTCTGGGGTGCGGGGAGGGCTGTACGGAGTGCGGGGAGGTTTGTCCATGGTGCGGGGGGTGGGGGGCTGTCCGGGGTGGGGGGGCTTGTCCGGGGTGCGGGGAGGGATGTCCGGAGTGCGGGGAGGGCTGTCTGGGGTAGGTCGGGGACTACAAATAGTGAACTCAGCTCATTCATCAAAAACAAGTTTAATGATTTATATTAGGAATCACGTATTTTTTTCAAAAATATTACAGAACATGAAATTCTAAACATTTAAAATTAAATGAACAAAAAATATCCAAATCAATAATCAGTTTCATGGTTACTTCTCAATTCGTGCACACAAACATTGCATGAGGCCAAAACACACATGATACCCCCAAATCACAAAAAAAAACACTAGAAACCCAACATAAATATCAATAACAACCCCACCATTAAAAGCAGAAACACACCTCATGAATATGATGTGTCATGCATGTTCATCACTGACCTCCATCCGGTGGGCCAGGGGCCTACAACAAATAAACATTATGAATATTTTCATAACAAAAATAATTTAAATTAAATAAATAAATACAGTATAAACCTGCGTCGTGTGATCCCCTGAACCATCACCTGGATGCACATATTCCTGCAGTGCTCTAACCTTAGCAGCCAATTGCGCATTTGCCTCCTCGGAAGCCCGCAGTCGTGCCTCGAAATCTGACAACTGCTGTGTCATCTGAGCAATAGCAGGACCGAGAACCGCAGCACGTGACACTACAGAACGAGGAATCCATGTTCTATAGTTCAAACTATATCCATGCCCGTCCCGACCAATGATGCGATGAAAGATCTCATCCCTTCGCATGGGAAGCTGTCGCTGGTCCTCTGGAAGATGTTCTAATTCAACTTCAAATTGAGCCTATGAAATATTTAAATATATATACATATATTAATATAAAGATTTTATGTAAGTATTGTTAATGAGTACAAGCACTTACTATCAATGCTGCAGCCTCTGGATCATTGCGATCACGAGTCCTTATCCACACCTACATTTTATCAGTTGGTGCACCTTGCTCCCACAACTATATATGAATAGAATATAAACACAAAACAGTATTAATTAAAAAAATTAAAAAGTGAATAATAAATACTTCATGTCGGATCTGAGACACGTGATGAGTCCCGAGCCTGTGAGGTGGTCCCTACAACGCTCGATTCTCAGAATGGCATGTAGAAACCTCCTACATTTAATTCATTAAAATATCAAACAAATCACACATTCTTGAAAATATATATACCAAAATAAATATACAAACCGCAAAACACTTAGTAGACCAATATGCAACTAAATCACGCCACTGAGTCGGGAGGACACCTCTCGGGACTTTTTCTAGAATGTTTGGGGCACCCACATTTGGTACCCAATGGTCCCTCTTCACTTTGCCTTTATAGTCTTTCCACATCTTACGGCATTTTCTCATACACACTGGCTGAAAATCATCGGGACATACTTTCAAATGTTTCTATTAAAGAAAAAAATCACATATGTTATTGTTGTTTATACATAGGGAATAAAGTAAAATGGTCTTCTTACCTGAACCTCCCTCCAAAGACGATCTAATGTGTCCTGAGGGATAGAAGCCCAGTCACGCGTGGTCAATGGAAATCGATGTGGATCACATATGATATGACCCAACTGACGAATAAATGCAGGGGAATTCTGTCCCACAGGATGAAATACCTCATCAAATGAAACATCAAAAGTCATGTCAGAATTCCATGATAATATGCCACGACCAGGGCCTCTCCTGCGAGAGGAAGAAGCAGTCGAGTCTGATCCTGTTGAAAACAATTTTATATACAAATTGACAGATGTTATAAATATATATATATATATATATATATGTTTATTAATTACATAAAAAATAGAGACAATGACATTCCAACATACCTCGACCCTGAGACGTAGATGCCTCAGATGGATGATGTGGATCTTCTGCCTCTTCCCCTGATATACCTGCAGTCATGGAAAACATTAGTAAGGGGACTATCCAAAGTGTCCAAATGATAAATTGGATTGTTTTTAAAAAAAATCAAACTTGTACTGTTGTTAATCAAACAAAAAGGGATTGAATAATTAGTTGTGAACGAATTTTAAAAAATCAGAGAGTTCACAAAATAGATATACAAATTATGTACAAAACCAATCAATGCATAGCCAAATTTCAAATTGAATTAATAAAAATTCATGCAGCACATAAACCAAATGAAGAATACCTCAATGGGAAGATACATCGACAATAACATCAATATAACATGAGTTAAATCACCCTAAATATTTATAACTGAATAAAATTCCAAAAGTGAGGATTAAAACTTACAAGGATTTATAAAAAATTTAGATAATTTATGATATCTTAGGCTGAATAGTGGGAAAACAATTATACCTTTCATTAAGAATGAAAATAGACCGTTTCTCCTTCAACAGTCGCTCTGACCCAATAAATATCTTCTTCATGTTGAACTACGGTATGTTGATCAAGCTGTTGGTAAATAAAAGGAATACTCTCGGGTTCATCTTGTTCAAATACAAACACTCCTCGCTGAGACATTTTGACAACAACTTGCCAACTTGGATTCGAAGGCAAAGTAATAAAGAATACTTGTTCTGCTTGTGATGTCAAAATGAAAGGTTCATTATCAACTCGTTCATTTCTATATAACATATAGTTAAAATTCACCAATGAAAACTGATATTGATCGACTTTACATCCACGCACTAGATCAACCTAATTACACTTTAACAATATGTACTTCAACTCGTGTGTGTATATAACTTCAATGATGTCTATCAATTGACCATATTAATAACCAGAATCGACAAATGGACAACTGATGCCATTGTTTTGTGTTTCTCGTTTGTCTTCAACATCTTTAATGCGAAATCGAAAACCATTAGCATATATAGATTTATAACGACGAGCTGTTATAGATGGACCCTCAGCCAGTTGGATAAATTCTTCAGTTAGTGTGGGGTCCCCTAACTCCCTCATCTTTTGAACCTACATAATTCATATAATTAAATAATGATATATGAAGAAATAAATTAGTATAATACTTAACTCATAATGAAAATCAATTTATACGTACATAATCCTTGAACCAATCATGAAATGACGCATAATGAGACTGTTGAATTTGCAACTCAGTCGCACGATACATCTCTTCTTTTATCTCATTAATGTATTTTCTGCAAATGATAACGCAATGTTTAAATGATCAACTTATGCAAACAAAACATGTAAAAGTTAAACAATAAAAGTGATAAGATACTTACTGCATTAATGGTGCAACTGATGGAGTATTGAAAAAGATATATCGATGCGTTTTTATCCACTCGATGTTGTCCATATCATATGTGGTTCCTTCTCCAACTGGACCATCCTGAATCCGAGAGGGCTTATCTAATTTTGTTTCAACATCCGTAAGATATTCTGCACAAAAAGTAGTACACTCATCCATCAAAAATCCATTGGCTATTGATGCCTTTGGACGAGCTCTGTTGCGTACAAATCGTTTCAATGTACTCAAATACCACTCAATAGGATACATCCACCTGAATTGCACTGGACCAGTATCCATTACTTCATCAGTTAGGTGCACTGTCAAGTGGACCATAACATCGAAAAATGAGGGGGGAAATAGTTTCTCAAAGTGACAAAGTGTAAGTACAATTCGGTCCTGTAAAATTTTTAAATCACTCATTCGTTGATTTCTTAAACAAAGCTGTCTAAAAAAATTACTCATCTCAATCAACGGATGAACAACATTGGGGGATAAAAAATCACAAATTGCGATTGGAATCAACTACTGAAGTAGTATGTGATTCTCATGACTTTTCAACCCTTACAATGTCTTGCTCGTCAAATTCACACACTTTGAAATATTAGAAGAGTAACCATCAGGCACCTTGAGCATCTTCAAAATGGAAAGAAATGTCTCTTTCTCCTTTATAGTCATCGTATACTGTGCAGCAGGAATATATGCCTTGTTTCCCTTAGCTAACTATAAATGCAACTGTTTCCTTAAACCCATTTCTTCTAAATCACGGCATACATTAACATGGTCCTTTGATTTCCCACTGACACCTAAAATGGTCCACAATATGTTATCACAAACATTTTTTTCAATGTGCATGACATCCAAATTATGCCTCAGCATGTTAGTTTTCCAATACGAAAGACTATAAAAAATACTTTTCTTTTTCCAATTGTGAATGCGCTGCCTACCCATAGCTCGAATATTACGTACCGGAGGAGCCACCAAATCCTGAATTTCATATACCGTGCGGATGTTTTCTTCCTCAATTTGTGATAACATTTAGACTCCTGTCATGATCTTTGGTGTTGGGCTGAACTCTCTAGAACCATCAAATGCCACTCTGTCCTTTCTGAACCTGTGCTGAGGGGGGAGAAAATGTCTGTGACCCATGTATGCCCATTTTTTGGAATGCTTAAGACATACATATTTTTTACTTTTGCTGCAACAAGGGAAAGAAAATTCCCCTTTCGTACTCCAGCCTGATAAATTTGCATAAGCTGGGAATTCATTGATTGTCCACAATAAAGCATCCTGCAGTTTGAACACTTAATTCGTTTCACAGTCATAAGTCATCACACCATCGCCCCAAAATTCATTCAAATCATATCAATGGCTGATGGTAAACATCAATCTTATCCCCCGGAATTTTAGTTCCATCAATAAGAGTGGAAAGTAATATAAATTGTTGCTTCATACAAATCCACAAAGGAAGATTATACGGAACCAACACCACGGGCCATGTGCTATGAGTTGCACCAACCATATACTTGAATGGATTGAAACCATCTGCTGCCAATCCCAATCGGACATTACGAACATCTTTGGAAAAGTCGGGATGTCTCTTATCAAAATCATTCCATGCATGAGAGTCTGTCGGGTGGGTTAACATATCACTTTCATGAACTCTTTCTGCATGCCATCTCATTAAATTAGAAACTTTAGATGACATAAAAAATCTTTTCAACCTTGTTTTAAGGGGAAAGTAACGCATTTGCTTTATGGAAATCGGTTTCCCCTATATCACAATCTGACTTTGATGAGTCTGATTCCCCCTGTTCTCTTTCCACCTGGAAGCACCACAAACCGTACAAATATCCAAATGGGCAGTTTCCTTTCTAAACAACATACAGTTGTTTGCACATGCATCTATGGTCTCATATGTAAAACCTAAGTTCTCTGTCGGCTTATGAGCATGGTAATACGACTCGGGAATATTAGAGTTGACAGGAAGAACCTTTTTCAATAACACCAACAGCATGTCGAATGATGTGTTTGACCAATGATTCAAAGTCTTCAAATGCAACAACTCCACGATAAACGACAATTTATTGAAAGAAGTACATCCAGGATATAATTCTGTTTTTGCATCATCAATTGCTTCATAAAACCTCCTCGAATCACGATCTGCACTAGAGAGAAGATTTATCTCACCGGTCTCAAGATTCTGGATGTCAATGCCTTCAAGATCCAACCCACGTACCATTTCAGTAAGCATTTCATGCATTTGATCATTCATCCTTGCATCAACATCTATCTGAACTGTATCCGTATTTTCACAATGAACATATTCTTCTCCATGACGAGTCCAAATCTTATAATTTCTCAGAAATACATTAAATAATAGGTGCCCCCTCACAGTATCTCATGTGAATTGATATCTGTTAGCATATTTTCTACATGGAAAACTAATATAGTCACTTTCAAATCCTCTGGTGAAGTCAATAAACTGCATAATTCCATTGAAATACTCTCTAGACATTCGATTTGGAATATCAATCCAACTATTATCCATAATAAGATCCCTATAACAAACATTTACACAAGACTTATTACATTTTCATTTTTAATATCAAATATATTTAAAATAAATACTAATTAATTGTTTGTGAACCATTTATAAAATAATAATGTAAGTGAAAGCCCAAGTCATACCTGATTGCACTTCAAACCTGGAAGGGAGGGGAGCCAAAGGCGGTGCTGCGAGGGAGAGGAGAGGCAGTGGTGGGGAGCCGGAGCCGGAGCTGGTACGGTGAGGGAGGGGACAGTGAAGGAGGGGACGGGTGGCGGTGGTGCGGCGAGGGAGGGGATGAAGACGAAGGGGGCGAGGGTTGGCGGGGTGCGGGGGGGGGGGTGTTCGGGGTGCTGGGGGGCAGGGACGAGGGGGTGGAGGGCTGAGGGCGGAGGTCGAAGGCCGGAGGGGCTGGAGGCCGAAGGCCAGAGGGAGGCCGGAGGGCTGCCTGAGGGCTTCCGGGCTACCGAAGGCGGGTGGCGGGAGGCCCGAGGGCAGAGGGAGGCAGCAGGGTGGCCGCAGGGTGGAGGGAGGCCGGAGCCGGAGGGCGGAGGGCGGCCGGAGGGCGGGCGAAGGGTGGCCAGCGGAGGGTGGGGTAGGCGGAGGGCGGGGTCGGCGGAGGGCGGGGCCGGCGGAGGGCGGACAGACGGAGGGCGGGGTGGCGGAGGGCGGGGCGGTGGAGGGCGGGGCAGCGGAGGGCGGGGCGGCGGAGGGCGGGGCGGCGGGGAGGGCGCGCGACGACGGGGAGGGCACAAGCGACAGGGAGGGGGGAAGGGTTCGGGGGGGCGTTGCACGAGAGGAGGGGGTGTAGAAGCCTTTTTTTAAGGAAACGTAGAGACCGCCATTGGCGGTCGCTATTGGTTACCTATAGCGACTGCCAATGGCGGTCGCTATAGGTTAAGGGGCTCAAAAGCCCATATTTCTAGTAGTGATAGTTTAGTGTCATATGACTAATACATTGGAGAGAGAGATTCATCCCAAAGGGGAAGTGTGTGTAAATCCCAACATGAAAGGGGACTAAAAAGATCCACATCACGCCACACACTTTCAAAGGAAAACTTAGGCCAAAGGGGCTGAAAGGTTTGGGAACTTGCAGTTGGGCTCAAAGACAAAATGACTAGTCATCGCTATGTATCCCATAAGGATGGGAATCAATCCACACATAGTTATTTAATTCTATGCAGTTTAACATCATGTAGTAAGGATGAAGAGTGGGGGGATTTATTTGAAAGTAACATGCATGGTGCGGTTATCATAACCCGATGTGAATGAGGACCAAATAGGTCCACACCACACCACACATTCCTAAGGAGGAAACCCATTCCAAAGGGGATGAAAGGTTTTTAAACTTATGGTTGGGCCTAGAGACAAAATGATCAAGCGTTTCTGCATATCCCATAAGGATGGGAATCAAGCCCACATGTAGTTCTTAAATTCCGTGTAGTTTATCATCATGTAGTAAAGAAGAAGATTGGGAGGGGTTCTTTGAAAGGAACATGAATGGTGAAACTACCATAACCCAATTTGAATGAGGACCAAAGAGGTCCACACCACACCACACATTCTCAAAAAAGAAACCCATGACAAAGAGGCCAAAAGGTTTGTGAACTTGCAGTTGGGACCATAGATAAAATTTCTGGGCGTCCCTATATATCTTATAATGATGGAAATCAAGACACACATAGTTATTGAAAATGGAATGGTAGATGACCAGTGTCGAGGGGCAGGGATACATCCTCTCAAATGAAAATATCATAACTGTTACACTGTTTATTGTCATGTGAATAGGACACTAAATATCTTAGTTTAAGGTCATAGATTTTAGGATAAGGGGATTAGGATTCTAATATGGAGATGTTTAGTGTGGATCTAGGATGAAACCTAATGTGAATGAGGGATGAGGGACCCACAAGACACCCCACACACTCCCAAATGAAACTCATGACAAGGGGCTAAAGGGTTGAGTTTATGGATGGGCCCACAGATGTGATGTCTAGGAATTCCTACATATCCCATAAGGATGGGAATCAATATTTACATAGTTATGAATATGGTATGGTAAATGAATGATGCCATGGTAAATGTCCTCTTAGGTGAATACATCATAGTGTTGTGTGGTTTATCCTTGTACACCCAGGATATAGCATTTTAACATCATACTAGACACCAAAGATATTATTTTAAGGTCATAGAGTTTGTACTAGAGGGGCGTTGAGTAGTTTATCATCATGAAACCTGGATATTAGTTTGTTACATTGTTTAATGTCATGTAACGAGGATGAGATATCATTTTAACATCATTTAGGATGAGGAAAAAATTTTGGGAGAGTTTGTGGCTAGGACCAAAGACGAAGTGTCTAGGTGTCAATATGTATCCCATAAGGATGGGAATCAATAAATATTTAATTTTAAAATTATATTTAGTTTAACGTCATATGGTAATAATGATAAGACACCTGCCTTTTAAGGTCATACAGAAATGACCATCAATGTTGTGAAATTTAGTGTCTTGTAGCTAAGAAGTAGTAGTTTAACATCATGTAGGATGATATTGCATATAGTTTAGGGTCATGCTTCTTGGACCATGAATTAGTTTAACATCATGTAGGATGATATTGCATATATTTTAGGGTCATGATTCTTGGACCATGAATCAGTTTAACATCATGTAGGATACTAATGTATAAATTTTAAGGTCATGTTGCTTGGACCCTACATTTGATTAACATCTGCTGGACAAAACCTGCTTATGCGAAGTAGTTTTTGAGGAACTTGTAATTGGTTGTAGGAGTGGTTCACTCTCCACCCATGGTGATTAAATAATATGCACCATTAGGATAGGCCTTGTGGATTATGTAAGGTCCTTACTATTTAGGATCCAATTCAGTGGTTTCCCCAGTATCATTACCATCTATAGATCCAATACTATTTCACCTTAAAGGAAGGGGTGGAGACAAAATTTCTTGTTGAATTCTCTAGTTATATTGTTCTGATGCCTCTCTAGACTGTGTAAGGCCTGAATCATGTTCTCTTCAAGATATTCAAGTTCGGATAGATGTACTTATTCTACTTTGTCTGACATATTCTGGTCCTAGATAGTTTTACAGAGTTATGGAAACTGAATATTGATAGGTAATACTACATCTGTTCCATATATCAGAGAATATGGAGTCACCGTGGTGGAATTTAGAGTAATCATCAAATAATACAAGAGAGAATTGGGAGATTTTTTTACCAACATATCTTATTCTAACCCACCATATTTTGAAAAATGTTGGAGTGGGTATTTTTGAACGCCTCATTATAACCAATTTCTTGAACATGGTAGTGAGAAGTATGGTTGGGCTAGATACTATATTTGGTGTAAATTTTATTTTGATCTGATGCCTAGAAGTTGGTTTCATTGTCGGTGAGAATATCATGAGGGACTCTTAATCAATGAATGATTTTGTAGCTCATGAATTCAATAATAGACCGGTCCTTAACTTCCTTGAGTGGAATCGCTTCTTCCTACTTGAAAAATAAATCTATTGTGGTCAAAATAAACCTACACTAGCGAGCTATTTTAGGTGGATATGGTCCCATGACATTGAATTCCCAAACCAAAAAGGTCCAAGAGTACTTTATAGTATGGAGGTGCTCTGGTGGTCGATGCCTGAAGTTGGCATGGATATAACATGCATGGAACCTCTTAGAGAACTCAATACAGTCATGGACCATGTTGGGCCAGAAGTACCCAACTTTAGAATCTAGTGGGAGGGCTTCAACCTTGAATGTTGAGCACCACAGGACCCAACATGAACTTCCTGCATAACCTAGGGAATCTCATCTCCTTGATTGAAATGGAGGAGTCCATCAAATCCATGTTTGTAGAGGGTTTGTTTCAGGCTAGGACCACTCTGGAGGGTGAACTGAGCTGCACAGTGATGGATTCGCTCATGTTCGTCTTTTTCCAATGGTAGATTTACATGGTGAATATACTCAAAAAATGGAGTTGTCTAATTGGAGGTCTCTTCATCTGTAGGGGGTTCTAGAGGTCATAATGTGGAAGCACCAGTGGTAAGGCGGTTTACCTACTGGTTGTCATCATTGTCCAAAATGACAGGGGAAATGAATCTTCGATGCACCACATGAATGAATATATCTTCCTGGTCAGGCTATGTGAGAGAAGAGGCTAGGTCGGCCAAGACATTAGGTCAACAATTCTGTGATAGGGAATATGAGTCACCTATAGTTGAGAAGGAAACTAGGTCATCAGATGGTGAGCATGATTGATCAAGGGTACAAGCTATGGCTTCCTGATGATTTAGTCATCACTGATATGCTTGATGACTAACTCATAATCCCCATTCATATACAGGTGGGGAACATGAATCTTGAGATCCATCTTGAGACCAGTGATGAGATATTGATACTCAACCTTTTTGTTGATGTAACCTTATGATATAAAGAACGAATAAGTCAGAACAGCCTGTGTAGTCATGATGAAGACGATTCCCAAACCCACTCTATTGAGTTTATGTCATTGAGCCTTATTATAGTTGGTATTTGGGAGGAACCATCAAAATGAATATACCAAAATAGAATGACTTGGTCCACTGATAGGATAGCCTCATCTGGGATGTCAACGTCTATAGGAATTTCCTTAGGGGCCAGATGAGAGGCTAGAAAATCTACTAGCAATTGACCCTTAAAGGTCTTTTTCAAAACAAATATGATGTCAAAATGATGAAGAATCATTGCTTAGCATACAAGCTGGAATGTCAACATTGGGAAGATCAGAATTTACTTTAGAGACTACACACGGGACACTAAATATATCTTGTCATGCTGTAGATAGTGACACAACATATGTTCCATGAAAACTGGTGTGAGGTAACTTTTTTCAATGGGATAATATCTATACTTTGCATTGAGGAGCTTGAAATTGAGATAGTACAAACTATTCTTTGTCCCATTTTTGTTCTTTTGAGAGAGCAGGACCTCGATGGATCATTCCAGGGTAGTCACATAGAGGACCAGTGGCTTTCCAGATATGGGTGACATTATGACCGGAGGCTGTATCAAGTACTACTAGATTTACTCAAAAGTAGTCTAGCACTCTTCATCCCATTGAAAGAAGTGACCTTTCTTCATGTGCCTAGAAATGGATTACACTTGCTAGCCATATTTACAATGGATAAATATATATAGGCTAAGTGGACTTTAATTCCTTGGAGTTCATGGAGGTTGTCGGAGGAGGCATCTGAATGATTCCTCTAATCCTCTCTAAGTCGATTTTTATACCTCTATATCTAAAAACCAAACTGAGAAAATTTCCATAGTTCGCCCCGAAAGTATATTTGAAGGGTTTCATCTTCAACTTCCAGGATCAAAGTAAGTCGAAAACTATCTCAAGATCTCTGAGATAGTCCTAACACTAGAGGTATTTGACCACCAAATCATCCACATTTCATTCCAATATCATCCCAAGGATCATATTGAAGATGCGGTTCATAGCATGATGATATGTGGATTCTATGTTCTTCAGACTAAAAGGCATTACCTGATAGTAGAAAGTACCCTGCAGCGCTTTGAAGGCAGAGGATTATTCATCTTCAGGGACCATTCAGATCTGATTACACCCAGAATACCCATCCATGAAGGAGATATCCTGGAACCTAGTTTTGGTGCCAATCAACAACTCTGTCACAGGAAGGGGAAAATCATCCTTCATAAAATGGCAGTTGAGATCCCAAAAGTTGATGCAGACTCTAATTTGTATGTTATTTTTTCTAAAAGGTGCAATGTTGGCCAACCATCTGGGGTATTGGACTTCCTTGATGAAGTTGGATTTGATGATCTTATCAACCTAGACCTAAACCATGGAACCATGTAAAGGATGCATCTTCTTGGGAGGTTATTTGAACCTATGATAGATCATCATGAGACTAAGATGATGGATGGAGACCAAAGGGTCTAGTCCTAGAATTTCATCATAGCTCCAAGAAAATACATTGCAACGCTACTTTAGGAAATCCATATACTGATGTTGTTCCTCTATAGGCATGGAAGCACTGATCAGTGTCAGCCTCAGATCTATCTCGGTACCAAGATTCACTTGTACCAACTCATCAATGGTGGTGGATATTCCTTATTCAAATACAGGAGTAACATCTTCTAAATCCTCTTCATCATTCGATTTGGGAGGATCATTGGTAGGAAGTAATTCTTTGGATTTAATTGGCCATGCAGGAATGCTGGTGTCGGATTGAGAGTCAGTGGAATCTTTCTCAAGAGACCCTTGCACTATTGAAACCATGGAAACAAAGTTTTTGTACCCGATTCCATCAGGACTTCGACAGAGGAGTCCATTCTTGATAATGTCAAAGCAGTGGTGGAGATTCAGTTCTTCCCGATTCAACCCAAGTCGGCGGAACATGAAGGTCTGGAAAACAATTTTATCCATAGGGAGAATGTATCAATTTCTGATAGGGATAGGGGGTTATGGTATTACCCAAGATTGACCCATTTGGGATTACAAGGTAATCTTCCAATGTTCCTTGTACCTTGGAATGTGTCTTCCCCTCTTCTTAGAAATTAAAAGGAAATGTCCCAAGTCTAGAGTTGAGGAATCCAACTGGTGAATAGGAATGATGAAATAATCATTTAAGTCCATCCATGGGTTATACATAGTGATAGTGTGATCAACCTTGTTGTCTTGAGAATTCTTGTCCTTGTTCTGGTAGTAAGTTGCATCCATATAGAGATATTTACAAGAGGAAAAGGGAGTAGCATCACTTTGAAGAATTCCTACTCAACCATTGAGGGAGTACTTTAGGCAGTGGTTATATGAATAGGGAATCACTATGTACAAATGGAGATAGGGTATACCCATCAGGGAATTATAGGCAGTGTCCTGTGAGACGACCATGAAATCGGTGTTAGCAATAAGACCAAGGAACTGGGTATTTAGGCAGACTTTTTCATATAGCATTTTCTCGGTCCTATCAAAACCCTGAATATTTAGGTCAAAGGGACTCATATATTCTTTAAGAAATCCTATCTTGCAGAGTATCTAGGTTAGGATGATATTGATCCCATAACCTGTATTGACAAGAGAGTGATGGATTTCCATGCCATTGAACTGACCTGTGATGTACAGCGAGTAGATGTTCCCCTGCATGAGTAAAATCCCATCTTCTCTTGAGAAAAAGATGATGTTCTGGCATTCTGACTACTCAAAATACTCTACATGGAAATTATTGGCTACCTCAACCTTTGTCTCAAATTTTAGGGGGATTTTCAAGGCTTCTATGAGGGCTTTTCTCAAGTCATATGATAGATGGAGGGACCCAAGAATTGATAGTTTTGTATGAATGTTGGAAAGGTTATTATGAACATCATACTTTCATGCTAGGAGAACATTTATGACAGTAGGAGTTTTCTCTATGGTAGGATGTATGATGGGTACTACTGGTCGAACCAGTGGATTCTAGATGGTACTGGGAATATCTCACTACTCACTATCTGAACCACACAAAATTACTACCAGCTAATTGTCAGATAACTGATCACTGGATACAATTAGGCATGGCTGATCATGATGTGGTCATGGTGGTTCTACTTTATCGAGTAGCACAATCAGTAGTGGAAGTGAATATGACAAGAAGGGTTGAGAAGAAAACACCTACTAAGATATGCATTAAACCTGCTACATGTTCTCGGTAGCATGCACAGCTTGGCTAGCAGCACTATCATAATCATTCAGATGATTCACAAATCCATGACCCATTTGATGATGGAATCATCCAGGTACATTAGGATTACCTGCTTAAAAATTATCATCATCAGGGACCATATAGGGATCCACCATCTTGATGATATTCATGGTGTCATACTCCCAGTTTTCATCAGAGGATTATTCCAATGTTAGATATATTATGGGTGAAATTCCCATTTCTGGAGGCATGAAATCACCAAAAGTGAGATATGTGTTCAGCACCAGTGGGGGTACTTTACTTTCCCTTGAACCATTTGTGTCTTCTTTTTTGAGAAGTATAAGGCTAAGATGTGGTTGTGGAAGTGGCATCTGAAGGAGAAATGACCTCAAGAGACTTGGTCCAATTCAAATGGGCATGAATGATACCATGGGTGTGAGAGACTTCTCTATGGGTTAACCAATAATCATACTTCTGAGACCAATAGATGAAAACCTGTTGTTATTCAACTTTTTTTTCATTTTTATGTACTGAAAAGATGCATTCCACCTATGGTGAAGTAGGTCCCAATCTGACTACATTGTTATCAACCTGCTCCTAGAGCCAGTCCTTAAACACATAGCATTTCTTAATGTTATTTACAAGGATTCAGTGGTAAGAGTAGTAGCTAGGGTGATTAGTGTGATGAGCCTCCTAGGGTTTCCTACATTTTGGTTGCCTCAGAATCCACTGATCGAAGGCACTACGAAAATAACTGAGAACTTGAGCCTTGTTGAATGAATAGGTCTGCTTTATCCTTTCCAAATAGAGATCTCTGGGAGCCTATCCCTATCGAGGAGTTGGAGTCATATGGGGGGATAGAACTTTATTGTATTGGCTAGGTGGTGGGGTATTACATGGAAGTGCCTACCTATTCTATGTTGGGTGATGTTGAGCCTGAGGCTGGGCTTGCAGTTGTTTCCCTCGGTGAGGCTATGGGTGAGCATCTGCCGTTAACAACTCTAGTAGCCTGGGGGCCTCTATCTATGTGACGACATTAGTGTCTACCTTGGAGGATCTTTTTTGTAGGAGCTATAGGAGGAAATGGACATTCCTACTTAGCTTTCTACAAGGTTTCCTCTGGGCATTGAGCCTTGTTATAAAATCCTAGAATCCACCTGGGAAATTCTAAGTGATGATAGAGGGAACCAATTCAGTCTTAACATTCCCCCACACACATCATCAATATCTATTCTTGAGACATTGGAATATCAATTGAATATGTGAGTCCCTTCCACCTGATAAAAAAGTATGTGACTTGCTCATTTTCTAGTTGTTTTCACATTAAGAGGTCGGTAATGCTTTTATTTCTTGTGGTAGAGATAAAATGATAGAGGAACTATCTGTGAAGATCTTACCAACTAGAAATATACCCAACAGGTAACCGGTTATACCTGATGAATGAAATCCTCTCTAATGTATGTATGAAACACAGGATCCTGGGGGATTCCTACTATGTTGGAGTTCCCAGTATGATTCTAAACCTTGAAATAAAGTGGTCCAGATACTACAATGGGTCTCCCATCTCATTGAAGAGGGGGAGGGGAGGTAGGATTCCTGAAATCTGGGGGTGCCTTCCTATCATCCACCCCATGATGGATATATCTTTCCATTGTGTGGGATTTTCACTTACTGTGTCTTAAGGGCATAGAGGTGGACAATGAGAGAGGCCATCGTATCTTCCTAATGAGGATTCCTATCTAGGCGAGGATTATTGACCACCAGTATGTTGAAAGTCTCATCAACATGATAGGTAGTCTTGGTGGATCATGGAGTGACTAGAGTGTCCTGTGGAGCTACTGGAGGAGTGACCTGAGCCAGGTCTTGAGGAGGGATTTCATGCATCTCGAGTGGATTTAGTGATAAATACCATAGTTTATTGCCATATGTTTCAGTCTCTACCTCGTTGAGATGCATGGTATTGTTGATATTGACATAAGGTAACTAGACAAGAAGGACATGTGACTTCCCCTACTACCCCAGTGGAGGAGGGATATGATTTCATCAAGGATCACTATAGTATGGATTCCATTCTGTGAGGTGCTCAACAAGAATATCATCAATTATCTTTTTCTATTATACAAGATATTAGAGCAATTTGTCCTTGATAGGATCAACCACCATCTTCAGTACTGAACCAGATGGGTCATAGGGCTTAGAGGTCTCGATATGTCTTCCACCCTTGTTGGGGTCCCGACCGAAGGGCAATGACTTAGAGGGGTATATAAGGCCTATTATCTTCCATTGATGGTGAGTAATGAATCTTTTATGAGTTTACACATAGTACTATGATACCCTAGGAGGTGAGTCCTCTCCGTCAAGCCCTGCCTCAGTGTCCTTCTCCTTGAGTGAATTATGGTCATCTATATTCACTGTGACTACACCCGGTGTCATATCCTTGATATCAACTAGAAATTTAGGTTGGTAGAGGTTGGGACTGAAGTGAAGAGTATCATACTACCCCCATACATGGATCTTAATGTGTGGGATTTCCTCTTCAATAATCCTATGGATCATGGTAAAGTTATAAACACATCATTGCTAAGGGTCCAGTGATATCTGGGTGATGCGGGACATTAAGCTACGGGAAGCGCTGCTAACTCAATCATACGTCACTACTGGTCAATGTCATTGAAATGATCCTTGATTCCTAGATAGACCAACTGGCGATATCAAGGTAGAAAATTCCTCCCCCATGTGTTCGGGTTAAATAACATAATATCATCTTAGGTGAGTGAGTCCATAATATCAATGTATGGAGTAGAAATAGGCCAAAACATCTCAGAAAAAAAGATCATAGGAAAGAGTGTCCCATAAACTTCTCTACTCAAAAATGAGATTTGTCACTTAGTTTCCCCACTCTTTGATCAAGTTTGGTTGAGGAACAGTCAGTGGCACTGATATGCACCGTTGTAGTGGTGGACTGTTTGGTGGATAAAATGTTGTGTGAGATGACTAACCGCCACTTGTTGGGTCATCTCCCATAGGCGGCACCAATAGCATCATCATGTACCTATAGGATGGGGTATTTTCCACTGCCTCATGTGTGAGGGAAGCATCTTTTGGTGGTTAATATGGAGGGTTATTATCATCTACCATTCCCCATAATAACTCTTTTTGATCTCGTATCGATTTACATAATGAAACTGGCGATGATAGCGAGGGCTTCACAAAAAGACTCTTGAAGGGAACTAGATCTTCCTACTCCTATATGTACCTATGTAGGGATTAGGGGATCTGATTAATCTTACCTTTAGGGATGACAAAACTCACATGTTGGTCTCCATCCCTAGAATCTAATGTAGAGGGTCTGGGTAAAGGATCCATCATTGAGTCGTTTTCTGATTCGAAATCTGAGAAGAATACTTAATTCACAATAATATTCCTCTTCTTTGAATTCTCCCTTCAGTGTAGATGATTCTCCCATCTACCCCAAGACATATTTTCTAGGTAGGGTAAATCTTTAACATGGGGAGGACCTTCATGTGGGTTGATGCTGGATTAGGGAGGGCCTCCACTGGAGTTGGTGAGAACATGGGGATGACCTCCATGTTGGCTACCATCGAAGAAGGGAGGACCTTCACTAGGACTATTGTGAGATTAGGGAGGACCTACTCTTTGGTGAACTAATGTTTGAGGAGAACCTATGAATATATCAAATGGGACATGGGGAGGAACTCTATGTTGGTAATCTTGAGTACCATGTGGACCTTTGTATTGGTCGCTGGAAACATGGGTAGGACCTTTGTGGGAGATGGTGAGAACATGGGGAGGACCTCAATGTTGGATGTCTATGGCATGGGGAGGCCCTCCACACTTGTTGTTAGTGCTATCATGAGTAGGTCTATCATACTGATCGAATTGGACATGGGGAGGTCCTCTGTGTTGGCTGTTTATGAAGCAGGGAGGACCTCTACTTTGATGGTTGCTGGAGGAGGGAGGACCTCCACTTGAGTTGGGAGTGTCATGAGGAAGACCTTTTCATTGATGATTCCTGATATAGAGAAAACTTATATATCAGGGACCATATGCATGGGGAGTACCTTCATGCCAGATGTCAACAAGGTGAGTAAGGCCTCTGCTTGGACTAATACTGGGTGCATGGGGAGGACCTCCATGATCAAAAGTGATTGAGCAAGGAGGACCTCCTCTAGAGCTAGTGATGGTACGGGGAGGGCCTCCATACTAGATCTCATCATCGCAGTCATCCCATTATGGATTCTTGATGCACCAATGATTGAAAGAGTCAACATATCCCATCCTTGGGGTGGATGAGGCCTTGATCATGACCCAGAATTGATAAGTCCATGTTCTACAATAGGACCTAGTGGGAATACACCAGGGGTGACATGGTCCACTTAAGGTGTGGAAGAGGATGCCTCCTGGTGGGTGTATTCTTGATATTGTTCCTGATGTTTTCATAGGGTTATCTGAAATGAGTCTAGTAGATTAGGTGTTTAGATTACCTATTCTTCGGCTTGAGGGGATAATAATCGGCGGCATTGATGGGGCCTGGTGGGTTCCCTCCTTGGCATCTCCTAGGAAGTATCCATATCCATAATGACTTGGATATCCCTTACCTCATCGGTGTAGTGGATTAATTTATAGGAACATTTCATTGAGAATCTCCCAAAGAGGTTGGATATAGGAGGGTGAGAAGTGTCTCCCTGTGCGACCCTTGGGGGTAGTAGTGATAGCGAGGTGCGGAAGCCTTTAGGTCCTAGTGAGCCATGTCCCTTGTGGGAATGACCCCCTCCCACTAGTATTGTCATATGATTGAATCAGTCACCCTCCTTTGACCAATTTATGAGTGTGATATGGAGTGTGGGCTCCAGATAGTTTTGACCATGGGTGATGTCATGGTAGAGGCGAAGTCATGTGGGATTTCTGCATTATTGTTCCTCCTTCCCCTGCATATGCAGGTGGGGGGTGATTGGTTTCCTATAGCTTAGGTCCTGCAAATCAGGAAGATTAATCTATTAGTATAAATGTGAGGAAAGTAATTCCCAATGTCCCAGCATCATCCAATCTCCCATGGCTAGAGGGCCGTATAGAATATGGTCTTATAAAGAAAGTGGCTTCATTGAGAGAAACATCATGAATCTTGGGAACTTTTGAAGGAAAGGGGATTTTTGAAGGAAAGGGGATCCCAAAGAATGGGACCCTTTCCTTAACATGGAGTCTTATCTCAATGGAAGAGTCCTTCATGAAGGCTTAATTCTCTACGAAGTCTCAAGTAACCCAAAGTGTCTCCTTTCTTCGTGAAGTGAATAGGCCTTCAAGAAAGGCATCCCTGCCTTAGGTAGGGGAAAATAAGGACAAGGGAACTAGAGGATCGCAATGGTCAAGTGACCTAGGTGATCCATTTTTGGGTTAGGTTCATGGTTCTCAAAAGCTTCACAAAATGGTAGCTCAGAAGAAAAATGTTCAAAGTAACCGTCCCTTGGAGGGGGGTGAGCCACATATTTATAGAAAATGGGTCTCACGATGTTAAGTGACGCGTCGCGAAGGAAAAAAGTGGGTTTGTAAAATTATGATCCTTATAACTCTTGGATTAGTCAATTATATTTCTTTACATGGTCACAGAGGGCATCAGGATCATGGTAGTTTCATCATCTGTCATGGTGATGTTGCGGAGGGCGTCGGACTCGTAGGAGTTCCATCAACACCTCACACATTCGCAGTGTGGTGGAACTCTACACAAGATCTTTGAGAGTAAGGCCCCTTTGATTATGTTTTAGCACATTGATCTTGAATTTCATCCAAAACAGTTGGGGCATTACTCAACTTATCCTAGGGAATGAATTCAGGCACCAATAGTCATATATTATTCTTCTTAAATAAATCTCTTAAATCGAAAAATTAAAACTAACAAACTGGTCGTTAAAATATCCCCACCATAATTATTATCATCCTCAAGAAGAATTTCAGATCATGGAACTAAAATACCCCATCATAGGAGTTTTCATATTAAAATTAAAACTTTTTTTCAAAAAAAGTTCAATCAATACATTCTAATTTCATTTGAACTCATTGAAACACCACTTATAAAAGGTGATAACCCAATCCAAAATTTATTAAATAAATTTTTTTTAGAGATTAAGTACATAATATAAAAAAATACATTAGTCACAACCACATATACATACTAAATCACATAATACAACATGCTTAAAAAAATAATGCAAGAAATAATGCACCAATGCACATATCACAATTTCAATAGGAATTTAATTATTTAGGCTCGATCAAATGCAAGCAACATGTATATATGGAATGTGAACCTATGTTTCTAGTATAATGCATTAACACACCTCAAATATCATAAATCACATATCAACATCATGTGAATCACCGAACATGAATTTAATCAATAGTAACAACAAAACATAAATTCTTCTCTTTATGGAAACTCAGAGGACCACTATACAATGTTGATCAGATACTGTCATAGTTTCCCAACCCAATTCCCAACCATACTAACTCCTGTATACCCTATACAAAATCGAGGAAAATATAAAGGATAATTTATTGAATCTTTTAGCTCTAATACCATTTTTAAACATCCAAACATACACCCCTGGTTCTAATCTGAAGTGTCACAAAACCTTTGGTACACCTCTCTAGGTGCTAGAGGTTGTTGAATAGCAACAAGAGTCTCAAGTGAAACCATGGGGAGACCATACTCTCCATCAGAGTGCATAGAAGAAATTAATTATCAAAAGTATAATAATATAAAATTAGATTAAGTGGAAACATACAATCATAAAACTAGACCATGCAATAATAATATTTCATGCTAGATAAATAACCAAAACTAAACAAGGATCCAATGTAAAGGTAAATTTAGTGAATAAAATATCATTATAGGACATACCACTTGAACTCCATCCTATAATTCTTACATCCTTTAGTTCCACCTACTCAACTATCCACCATAGGGACCTTTCTCTTTTTTGGATCCCTAAGCATGAAATCTACAAGCACACCGAAATTCCCAAATAGGGTGTGAGTACAAGACTTATTAGGACACCACCAATGACCCTTAACATCAATTTATAAAATATAAAAGTGTATTCCATGTTTATAGACAAGGTATATATATAAACAATAATATATCACACAAGTATACAATATATGTCAGGTCCTAGAAGACTGAATATACCTGAATTAACACCATGTAGGGTGTAATATACCTACTTCATCACCATGCTGGTAGAACATTAGTAACTAAACTAACACATCCGCCTAGAGTGGATATACCCAAACATGTGACACACTCTTCCAGTAGTGATAGCCGAAGTACATGTTGATCCTAAGGTCTTATACATGCCTTTCGAGTGGATATCCCAACCATGTTTCAAATCTCACATGCCGACCAAATCCTTCCACATCCCTATTGTATGGATAGCCCAAGCATGTGACCCATACCATCAATGATAATAGTCTAAGTACATGCTAACCAAATCCTATCACATCCCTCTTAGAGGATAGTCTCAAACATGTGTTAAATATCACATGTCCTCTAACATGTGTCACATCTCATCTTCCATCCAATTTCATCCAAAATATGTGTCACATCTCACATTCCAACCAAATAGGAAAAACCTACACACTCAACTATAGTAGAAAAAAATACAATATATATGATACATAACACAAATGACAGACCAAAATCATGCCAAATAGAGAGGTACCAGAATCATAGTCATCACAATCCATATGAAAACAATAAAATCACAGGTCAAAGGATACACACTCACACGTCATGTGATCAAGAATCAAAAATAGTTCTCACACGTAACACACGCATTCCAAACAATAATTCCAATAACTCGTAATAAAATATAAACTAAGGTCAAGGAATTCACACCTTATGTGAATTGATGTTCTGGTGATAAGGGTCGCCAACTAAGTCCAATTTCACCCCTACGATTCATTTCCTAGTGAACCAATATTTTATTATAATTATAATCATTTTAAATAATTAAAAAATAGTGAAAAGGGTATTAATGTAAATCTAAATAAAATACCCACACTGCCTTTAAAAAACCTCAGATTAAATTTTTTTTCTCATTGAGGCGAACCCAATAGCATCGATGGTGCGTCAATCCGATCAATATTGCAAGAGATTCCAGAGATATAATTTTGGAAAAATATAATATAATATAAGATGGATGGAGATGTATAGGGGGACTTGAGAGAGGGGATATGCATGATAATGGGGTGAAAATTCCCTTTACATTGCACATAAAATCCCACAAAATCTATTTATATTATTATCTTTTATTATTTTATTTTATTCCAATAAATACCATTTATTATATGTATATTTGAATCCATGAACAGGGCATGAATTTCTTCTATCTACTTCACTGTACAGTGCCCCCTCATGCCCCCCCCCCCTTAATTAAATATTTATTTCTTTATTTATTTCTATTAAATTAATTTAACATTTCTTTAAATATATCATTAAACTCATCCTTATATATATACAAACATGTTATATACACACACACACCCACATATATATATTTATACACCTACAAAGACAAACACACACACATATATACACATATCTATTTAACCCATACACACACACACACACACACACACACCTGTATATACATATATACACCGACATATATATATATATATATATATATATATATATTCACCCACATAGATATATATATACACCCACACACACACACACAAACATATATATTATTTAACCTAATAATCCACAACTTATATATATATATATCCACATATATACATAAATACATATGTGTGTGTGTGTGTGTCTATATATATACGTACACATTTAATATATCACACACAAAATTATTTTCCCAATTTAATAATAATAATAATTATTATTATTATTATTGATATTATTATTATTATTACTATATCCCCTCCATCATTATCACCATAAACATTTCAACAATAACATTCATTAAATATTGATAATATATTATTATTATTTTTTATTAATCATATAGAAGCATTTATTTAGCATAAGTAATAATATCATCGTTGTTACTTTGAACATCAATGAAAATATTCACCCAACCAATATTTTCACCATAACACAATTATTAATTATACATGTAATTTTCATTCTTTTTCTACAACATAAATAGTAATAATATTACAATTATTATTATTATTTTTAATTGACAAATAAAATTTAGATACCAACTAATTTGTATTAGTTCAAACAAATCAAAATAATTTGATAAAAAAAATTTCATGGTCATATACTCTATATTTTAAATAAATCTCTTAAACCAAAAAATTAAAACAAATGACATGTTACACTCAAAGCCTATTTATAAGTTTCTTTAAACTGATTTTATTCTCATTAAACCCTAGCTGCTCTCATTTTATGGATAACCCTAGAACTCATAAGAGTATTTTCCATATTCTTTCCTCCAATATTTATCCTTAAGTTATGATGGTTTTTCATTAGTGATCTTCAGTGAGTTCTTCTCTCTATCTCCATATTTTCCTTCCATTATCCTTTTGTGGATTCACTTTGGTGTTGTTGGTTTTGGTTTTCATTGTGTTGGGATGTGTTTTATAATATCTCTTTATATGGTTCAGATTGATCTAGGGTTTTATACTGTGGTTAAGTTTTTTGATTTATTTCTTCTTTTCCCTATGCTTCTCAGTGTATTCGAAATCTTCCTTGAGGTAAGTGATCCTTGTTCTATCCCTATTTATATGCAACATGTGGGGATTTGATTATTTTTCCTTCCATTGGATGGATAGTAAGGGTATTATTAATAAGGATAATTAATTATAAAATCTTAAATTGATGGGGATGGGGATTAATCATATGTTTCTACTACTTTGTTGATATTATTGTTGATATTATGTATAGTTGTTTCCAATGCTGAAAATCACATTTTTGGGTTCCATGTTTGCGTTATAGTTGATATGTTGTGATACCCTTGTTGTTTTGTTTTTTATTAGACCCTGAATAAAAGGATAAAGAACATGTGTGTGTGTGTGTGTAATAAATTGGTTTCCCATGGAAATTAGGTTTGTGTGATAATACCATTTCTAAATAAATAAGGGATGTAATGAAATCCCTTGATTAAATTGTGGAATTTGGGATGTATTATTTTTTGTGTTTGGTTGGTTTGTTTTATTTTCTTGTGTGTCCTGGGATGTTGATTGGTTATGGTGGTGACTGGATGGATTGTGAGTGCGATGATATGTGGCATGAGGTGGATGGTTGGAATGGATGTGATGTTGGGAGTTGTGTGGTTTTGGTGCATGATGGGTGTGGTGCATGATGGTTATGGTGTGTGAAGGTTGCAGTGTGTAGTGGTTATAGTGTGAAATTGTTTTGGTGTGTAGTGGTTGTGATGTGTGGTGGTTGAGGCATGTGGTGTTGTGGTGATGGTTGATGTGATTTTGGATAGTTTTGGAGTGGCGTGGTTATGTTACTCTCTCAGTTATAAATGGAATAAATTATTATGCTTAATAGAATCTATAGATGAATGGGTTGATAAATGAATAATAATGGGTTGAAAATCATTGTTTGTAAAATTGATTAAATGAATTGAATAAAATAATGAGCTGTGAAAATGTGAAATTAATGGCTAGTAAATGGGAGTTTTTTGAAACTCATCTAATCTAGAAAATGGTAAAACCTAAAATTGAATTTGGAAATATGTGGATTAATGTGTGGTTGTGTAGTGTGTTTCATATAGTGATGGTAGTGGTTGTGATAGTTGATGTGTGGTGTGGTGATGGTGTAGTGTTATGTGATAGTGTAGTTTTTCTGATCCCATAGGTTGGGTAATGTGTGTTATCCATGTATATCTTGTTTTTTTATGATATTTCTATATGCACCCCACCCGAGTTGGATAACAACACCAACTCTCAGAGGTTATGTATTCCTATTTTTTTCCCCAACATCGAGGATGGTGGTGATATAGATGGATGGATACCCCCTTTTTATTACTCTTCCTTTAGTATAAGTGATGATACAAGTTGGTGTTAGAGGTTACCCAGCACTATTGTCTAGGGTGTTTTTGGGCAGGATGTGATGTGATGAGGCAGTGATGTGATGTGACATGTGGTGGGGGTCATGCATGGTAGGAAGAGGGCATCTGGTTGATGTCCTTCACATCCATGATACCCTACTACCCAAGTTTTGTGACAATATGTGATGTGATGGATCATGTGTATGTGGGAGAGATGTGATGTGATGATTAATGATGGTAGAATCAGATGATATACCTTTAAAGGGTTGGTGGGTAGGGATGCATCACAACCCACATCAAATATGTATGGTCATGATGTGATATGTATGGAAGGGATGTGAACATAGGACATTAAACATTGTGTCTTGAGAGTGGAAAATTAGCAGGGAAGCCACAGCGAGGGTCCTTTATTCTGTTGTTGATACCATATTAATATATTAGATGTGTGTTTTGGTGAGAAATCCATGGTGAGGTTGGGATTGGTTAGTTGGAATATTTAGGTGCTTTTTGGTTCTATTATTTTTCCACTAGCACATTATCATGTTTTTTTCACATGTGCACTTGATACCTTGCGTATGATCCTATTGAGTGTACTTGTATGCTCACTCTATGTATATAAAGTGTTTTTTATGTTTCTAAGAGTACTTTGGGGACCAATATAGAAATTTATATCTTGGTTTTTTTAGTTTCTAATGAGTCACTACTATAGAACTTGACTTTTGGTACTTTGGAGACTTTACTTTTATCTGTTGACATTGTACATACATTATAGTTTTGGGTTTATTTTTTAATTATATACTAGAGTTTCTTTGTGGTTGTTTATCTTATCTCCCAATCATATTTTTTATATAGGTTAATGCCTCCCATTTTTGATATTTTTATACCCTTGGTTATTATTTCCAACTCAAGGCATACAGGAGGTGAGAACCAGGGATTATTATCTCTCTTCCTTCATTACTAGCCTAGGAGGGGTATCTTTAAAGGGTGGGGGTCATGAAAGAGTGGTATCAGAGGAGTTAGTTGAGATATATAGCAGATTTTATAGTTAGGAAATATGATGATTTCATGGGTTTGTAGGCAAATAGTTTTGGTTGACCTTGGTTCATGACATGTGCTTGGGATACTGGCTAGGACATAGAATTTTAGGGGGCCCCATGATTGGTGCATGGACTCTAGGCCTATCAAATGACCTAGTGAGGTGGAACCACTTATAGGTTTGATACCTAGGATAGGTACATTCATAATGATTTATTTTATTTATGTCTAAATTTGGGTGAATGTGGGAGGTTAATTGAATAAATTAATTAATTAACTAAACTTGTGATAAAATTACATGTTGTCAATATTAGGATTCTCCCTTTCTTTTAAAGAATGGATCTGAGTCATCATCCCTGAGTGGATTAGGTAGTTGAGTTTCAACAATATGATCTGGTTTATCATCATCATACCTACCTAATAGAGGACGATGAGGCTTGGTAGAGGTATTTTTGTGCCTTTCAGTGGTAGAGTTTGGGGAAATATGAGGGGAGCATATCAGATCTGGAGATGGAGTTTTTGTTGGAGGATCCAGATATCTATTTCGTATGATTAGATATTTTTTTGAGTTTTGGGTGACATTATAAGTCATTAATTTGTGGGGAGTTGTGTGTTAGTGGTGGATGTTCTTCCTTGGTGACTAAAAGGAGGAAGATGTGTTGTGGACAATCTTTCTAACGAGTTTTGTTCGGAATTCTTATTATCGATGATGAAGGTAGTGAAGAGGTAGGAGTTTTTATCTCTTTTGGTAAAGTACCCTGAGTGTGTGGGATCTTGGAATTAGTTTCAAGGACCTCATGTACTTTTACTGGTATGTTTTTCTAGATGTGGAGTCCAGAGTGTGGAGTTTGGAGGAGTCTTTGTACCAGGTTATCAAGTATACGGTCATTGAGTTTATACTTTATACATACTTATAGGTGTACAAGAATGAATAGGTTATCTAATAGATGATTTAATTGGTATTTTATCCTCAATATAGTGGCTATTGTAGTACCTCAAGGAAAAGAGTTTCAGGTTGTGAGTCATGAGCGTTCAAGCAGTTAGGGTTTTGGTGAGTGGGAAACTAGCTGTGGTGGGTATTTTCCCATCCTTTTGGAGAAAGTGGTATCTGAGAACCTTATGGGGGATTCATTTTTTCATGTTATGTTTATGGGTACATGGTCACCATTAGGATCAGTGTTTGACTACTCAAGGAGGCCTATTTCATAAGGAATTTCAGGCCCCTTTGAGTAGAAACAGCAGTTGCCTCTAAGGCAGCCTCAATGGCAAGGACCACTAGTGCTTTTTTAGCAGCCAAGGGTAGTTTTTTTAGAAGGGATAAGACTCTTGATGATCTTTATCCATAAGGACCTAGTCTAGATCATGGTTGTGAATGTATATATAATAGGTTATGGGGATCTAGGTGTGGTCGGATGCACATGTTAGAGGCGGTGGATCCAGTAGGGCCATAAGTTATCAGCGGTGTGATCAATTTATCATCTACTCATATTTGAACCTTGTTTGATTTAAGAGATTCACACTCCTTTTTTACACTTACTTTGGTCCATTATTTGGGATTTTATGTGTATAAAAATCCAATTCACCTGGTGTTATCTACACCATTTGGAGGTAAGGTTTCTTTTTTTGATGTATGACAGGGGTGTAGACTGGTGATGGGGAAACACCAGTTAGTGGTAGATTTATTCTTACTATATAAATAGTCATATGATGTTATCCTTAGAATGGATTGTATGTATTTCATGAGTACAATCATTGAATGTTCCCAGAGGAAGGTTTTTTTTTATGTGAAGGTCCAACGAGTGGCGTTTATTGGTGGGCAAGGTTATCGAATGACTGGTAGGTAAGTGGTGCCTCTTTTTCTCAATCAGAGGATCAATTAGTGGAATCTCATATAGGGGATTTTCTCAGGGTTTTGGTGTAGAATTTTTTTATTTTTTATTGTATGAGTTTGTGATGCTACCCTCACGACATGATGTCTAGTTCAAGATAGAGTTTCAACTAGGTGCATCTCTAATTTAAATGTATACCTATATAATGGATCCTATGAAGTTGTATGAGTTGATGTTTCAGGTGTATGATCTAATATAGTGGGGTTTCATATGGTCCAGTGTGTCTCCTTGGGGTTCTTCAGTGTTATTCTCCAAAAAGACGAATGGTAATCTGAGGTTATTCACATACTACCATAGGTTGAATTAGGTAATGGTCAAGAACCATTACCCTCTTCTAAGGATTGATGATATACATGACTAGATGAGGGGAGCCAATTGGTTTTTTAAGGTTAACTTTTGGTCTGGATATCACCATATGAGGGTGAAATATGAAGATATCCTAAAGGCATCTTTTAGGTATAGGTATGAACACTTAGAGATCATGGTCATGTCATTAGGTGTCCTAAATCCACCATTCATGTTCATGGGGCTCTTTAAATTAGTATTCTATGAGCTCTTAGATCATTTCTTCATCGTTTTAATCGATAATGTCTTGATCTACTCAATGATAGAAGAGGAGATTTTTGTGCATCTCATAGATTTATTGTAGGTCCTTAGACACCATTAGATCTATGGAAATCTATCTATGTGTAAGTTCTGGATATAAAAGGTGTGTTTCCATAGACATGTGGTGTCTCATCATGGTGTGTCCATAAACCCATCAAAGGTCAAGGAAGTTGTTTCTTAGGAAGCACCCAATAACGTGGTTGAGTTTCACAGTTTTCTTGGTGTGGCCAGTTATTTTTGGAGATTTTTTCTTGATTTATCTTGATTTTTAGCCTAACTAACTGCTTTAACATGGAAGTATTAGACATTTTTTTTTTGACCAATTTATGTTAGAAAGCATTCGGTTACCTGAATAAGTAGTTGGTTAGTGCTCTGATGCTTTGTTTTCCAGAGGAGGGTGTGATGTTTGAGGTTTTCTATGATGCTTCCAATATAGGATTAGGATGATTCATGATTCAATATAGGGTAGTGATATCATATGGGTCTACATAGTTACATCCCCACAATTATAACTTTTCCACCCATGATCTGGAGTTTGCAGCAGTTGTGTTTACGTTGAGGATATGGAGACATTACCTTATCAGGGAGTGCTTTTTAGTGGTAAAACACCTCAAGAGCCTAAAATATGTCTCTTTATAGAGGTATTTGAATCTAATCCATTGTATTTTGATGAGTTTTCTTCAATATTATGATTTTTGAGATCTTTTACACCCTGGGGAAGGAAAATGTTGTTGTCAATGTGTTGAGTAAGAAGTGTAACATCCCGTATAGGGTGTGAGATATAATCCTAGTAGGCAAACACCCAAGGTCTAGTTCCATATAGTTAGTGGGTATATAATAGTCATAGTGTGTAGGCAACAATATAATATGTAAATTAAGTACTAAAAGTAAATATCCTATAAATTCCAGGTTCTCATTTATAATCAAGTTCATTTTAATGATTCAATCTCATTTAAATAATAATTCTCAGGACCTAGTGCATAGTCTAGCATCCCCCATATAGATAGGTAAACAAATGATACCTAAAAAGGATATCCATAAATTGCAAACAAATAATTAATCCAAGCTTGTGCTTTGGCTTCGTAGACCCATCATATAACTCATTTCATTAATTACTCATTTATAAACCTAATACCATCCTCGTCATTCCTAATTTGGAATCTAGGTATCTCTCTAGGTATAACATGAATCCAAACCTTACAATTCCATCCATGGTGATCCTCATAAGAACCCAGTTATCACTCTAGGTGTGGTATAACATCTATTCCACTTGAGTTCGTCCTTGGTGGTCCACTAAGGGAGCCCCAGTATCACCCATGGAATATATGATCAGATTCCCTTTGAGTCCATACTTAGAAAACTATATAAGTAGTCCAAGTATCACTTGATCAAAAGTAAAGAAAAAGAAAAATGATTTTTACATGGCATGCTTCATTTAATCCATGTGTCACCCAAGGAATACAATCATATATGCCTTTAATCGTATTTAATCAATTTCATTTAAACACATCAAGGTCATCACTTTATTCATTTAAATTCAATATCACCATAGAAGGTGAATCAAGCATTTTCCAAGATTATAAGGATTACATCCATTCAACTCACATGGTAATTTCTTTATTACAAGCATACCAAGCTTAATTACCCAATACATAGAAAGTTTCTATGATCATGGAATCCATCCCATTTTATTTATCAATTCAATTCACAATTTATATTATAATTCAATTTACATATAAATTCATAATTCAAATCATCAATTGACAATTCAAAATTAACATCCCATGACAAGGGGTAAAGGGTGCACCTTAAAGGTATCCTAAATCACATTTTATCATAATGGATCATTTAAATTCACAACACCCTCAAAGGGGTGGTTCCATTCAAGGTCCTCAATCTATAATCATTCATTGATGTTCCTCTTTAATTACATAGGTCATTCTTATAAATTTAATTCAAGGATTTAAACTCATTTTAAGGCATCACCCAATAATTGGGAATGTGGAAAAATGGAATATTTAAACATTTAGACTTTAAATTAATGGAACACAACCACCTACTATAGGTTTGTATTGGATAGATAATCCAATATCATCTCCTGATTTGACTTAGATTGGGAGAAAATCAAATAATAGATTAAGAACTTATAAATAGGGAATATTATCTCACATCTAAATAGCATAGATGATACCATGAAGAATAAAGAATGGATAAAATGGAATTGAGAACTTGTCGATGAGAATTCAATGAGACCATTGACACTCGATTTCGGTATCAGGTGGAGAATATCTCTCGATTCCAAGAATAGTCACAAAAGGAGGATCTCTCAATCCTTGGCTATCTAACATGAGGAGAAGTGAGTAATTGGGGTTAAAATATATTTAATTAGGGGGAAACAATAATTTCCCAATAATTATAGGGTCATGTGGTTTGGCTGCATGGTTAGTGAAACCATGCACCAACTTTGTGCCTCTTGCTATAGGAATGGGAACCCTGCATGGTTTGTCGGCACGGTTTGAGTAAACATGCACAAATCATGAAAAAATCCACTTTCAAAACTAAAGACATAGTTTCATGGCCCTATACCCCATGTTTCATGGTTTATCAAACTGTGTTGTCTATAGCCTCCCTCTATCCATCTTAGCATGGTTAGAAGTAACTATGTGGTATTCCCTATATGGTTTCTACTAATCGTGTTCCAAGCCATTTCTCCCCCAAAAGTTGGGTTCCATGCTCCAAAAAAACTTCACACACCCCTAACACCTCTATGATCTCAAAAGGAATTCACATTATGTCATATTTAAACATTTAAACTGAAAATTAATTGAAAAAAAAGTATTTTTACATAAAGAAATAACTGGGTTCTTACAAACTCCCCCCTTCAAGAAATTCATCCCTAAATTTACTTATCAATGGTGGTCAATAATGTCTAACAATAACTCCAGCCACTGTGATTGTACATCATCATATAACTCCTAGGTCTCGTCCTGCACATGGATGTGCTTCCATAGAAATTGTACTAAAAGAACTGACCAGCCTTAGAGAACCTTTTTTCTATGATACACAATATGAATAGGATTTTCCTTGAAGGACACATCTACCTATAACTCGACCTATTCAAGATGAATAACATGATATGGGAATAAATATTAACATTATATTTGAGAGACATGAAAGACGTCATGTATGGTTCAATGCCTCTGAGGCAACTCCAATTGATAGGCTACCCGCCTGACTCTCTCCAGAATCTTGAACGGATCGATTTACCGCAGTCAAATTTTAGTATGTCTTTTAATTCATATCATGAACCGTCCCCCGAGGTCCATTTCATGAATACCCTAAGCTCGCCTTTCATAAGCCAGGGGCTACTGTCTAGCACCGGAAAGGCGAAACCCAAAAATGGGAAGGCATTGCCTTTAAAGCTGTACGCACACACGTCCAACCACATCCCAACAAACTTAAAGGGGGAAAACAAGTATACCACAAAAACAAGGCTGAGTACAAGTACAATTGAAAGTAAGTGGGATAGGATACAAACCCAACAAGGAACTAAAAATATTAAGTACAAAAGGAAACTCGGATGGCCATCCGTGGAACACCCCACCTGATCGTGAGAGTAGTGAAGCTACTGGAAGCCGAAGTAGTGTGTCATGACCACCTAGTCCTACTGGGGCCCACCTGGTCCTAGGCCACCATGTCCACCGTCATATCATCCATCTGTCGAAATGTCGAACGTCTTCACTAGACACAACACATGCGTGTGAAGACCATGCAGGGGTAAGTATAACAATACTCAGTAGGGAACCTGAGACCCCCGAAGTTCTATCGGTAATCCTCAAAGAAAAACACCATAAGGAAAATACCCTAGAGGTAAAACCACCAATAAAGACCTCAAACACAAAGCAAAAAGTAAAATATGCTGCTCACACCAGGTATATAACTTAAAGAACATGAATAAAGATGATTAGTCATAAAGCTAGATCGTCTTATTGTGTCAAGAGGCTTCTGATTCTAGTCTGTACAAGGTCGCTAGGTGCTGACCCAAAGAGGATCGCTAGGTACTGACCCATAGAGGATTTCTAGGTGCTGACCCACAGAGGATCGCTACGGGCTGACCCACGAAGGATCGCTAAGTGTTGACCCAGAGAGGGTCACTAGGTGTTGAACCATAGAGGATCACTAACTTCTAACCCATAGAGGATCTCTAAGTGATGACCAATAGAGGATCACTAACTGATGACCCACAGAGGATTGTTAGGTGCTTCATCACATCACAACCTGCCATTGGATTCCCACACTTAGCACGCTTGATACCGATAGGATCCTCTCCTCGATACATTGGTCATACCTCAACCACCACAAAGTCCCACAAAGAAGTAACCTAAAGAACCTTCATCTCATAAGGGTTCCAACTCAATAGATGACGTGTTAATCAGACGCACGGTCTATAAGTTATAGGAATTTTTGTACCAAACGCCTGGTTGGATCCATGCTCAATCCAACCCACCTATACTTTAACATTCTCCAAAACCCAAGTGGAGTATCTCAAAAGAACTACCTCATTGCGAGGGTACTTATTCCGCTCACAGTACCTCAAATGGACGCTCGGTATATGATATTCGCCCGTTTTAGTGAAACGGGGCTGGTTGAGTCTGGGTACGAGTCTGGTAGGGGTCCGGCCCAGTCGGCCCATTGGGCCCACAGGTCTGACCTGACCAGAGGGTCCAACCCAGCTAGTGGGCCTAGCCTATCTGACGGGTCCTGTAATGTCTCGGATTTTCCCATGCTTTATTTTTAATAATATGTGAGAATTATTTTGAGACCAGTCTTTGAGACGGCGCACAGTTCTGAGGGTTGGTGAGCCCGAAACAAATATTTGAATCTAATTAAATAATTAAATAATGTGTGCTTGAGGTTTTCCTGAAAAAGTGTGATATCTCTCAAACGGGTGCTCAGATCAGAAATCTGAGGGCACCGTTGTGTTCAGAACAATGATTTTACCTTAGGCGATGCTTAACATCGGTCGGCGCAGGTCGGTGGTGAAATCTAGTTTTTGGACGTAAGAGTAATAAAATATTTAAATAAAAATATTTTATTCTGCAGTGAAATATTTTTAAATATGTTGCAACAGATATCTCTTATCTTTTTAAATAAAGGCCTACACCGGGGTCTTGGGTTACAAAACCTCATAACCCTAAAACCCTTGGCGGCTCTGGGGAGCTCTGGAGAAAACCTCCCAATGCATCAATGAAGTTCTTGACGGACTTCGCCGGCGACGACGACGTGGCGATCGGATCTTCGCCATCGAACGGCATGAATCCAGGTAGGATGTTTAATTTGTGACTTCTTCCCCGTTCTTGATTTCTACGATGAACGCGGACTAATCCATGAACAGATTAGCCCACGGATCGATCGTTCTTGCGGGATGGGTTTTTTCGGGGATTTTGGGGGATTGAATCCATGTTGATCTTTTGTTGTTCATTCTTCTGCTCCGTTTAATCCTATTAATGGGAGTGGATCAACGTCGTGATGAACAACGGCGGAGGTTCATTTCTCAAGCTTGTTTCATTGGATTTCTACCCTTTCTCTTCCATGCGTTCTTCGCGTTCTTCATGGGGCAATGAACAATGAATCGTTGCGCATCCGTTCTATGACGCAACGATCCCAAACTGAAGAATCGACACCACGGCGATCTCGCGGAGGTGTGACGATGGTTTTGGCCGACGATTCAGAGTGGATCGAGAGATATGAGTTTTTCTCCGTTTTTCTTCGGATGGATCGTTCGAGGTTTATGAACTGATTTAAGGACCAAAAACACCCGTTGCGGTGTTCGTATGATGAAACGAACCAACCCCTAGAGTATCGGGATGAATGGACAAGAAACCATGGATCTGGATGATCAGCCGCAGCGTGAGGAGGAAGACAGAGTTTCTGGAAAAATCCTGACTACACGGCGTGTAGTATGGGCTACACGGCGTGTGTTCATCGGTGGATTTTACCCGGCATGTACTCTAGGAGTACACGGACACGAGTTGGGTACACAGCCAAGGACACACCGTGTATAACCTTCCCCGGCCAGATACACAGGATGCCCCGTGTGCTGGTATACGGGCAGGCGACATGGACAGAGACTGTGTACGGGCACATGGTCAGCGTACACGAAGCAAGCCCCAGGTGCTCGAACACAGTGTGTGTTTCTTCTACATGTCGTGTAGTTACTTTATATCCGAAAATCCTAAATGACATGGGCCTTTTACATGGGAAGTACTCAGAGTCAAGGAACATGGTGTGTGATCCTTATACACGCTGTGTAGTTGGGTTTCACGCGGCTTGGACGGATGACATGGGTCGTTTACACGGACAATACCCGAGGTCAAGGAACACAGTGTGTAACCATACTACATGCTGTGTAACCTATCTTAAATGGCTTGAGCCATTTGCCTTCTGTGACTTGGGCTAGTTTCCTTAGGGTTTTTCCCCTTGTTCTTTTCTCCTGAAGGTTCCCGGTATCATTTCCTACATACAAGAGTATGATCCCTTCAGCATGACTTCCTGAATAGAGTTGTTGGAATCCCCTCTATGAGACTTAGAGACGAATCCTCTATTCGTTCCTAGAACCCTAGGTAGAGTTCTTGTTATCAATGTGACCAACTTTACCCAGGCGTCGATCCTCTGCTTAGCGGATTAGTTCAGACTGAGTTCTTAGAATCACCCCATGACTATTGGTTGTGATCCTCATTTGAGCATCGTGTTCCCAAGTACTTGTGGAGTGTGTTCTCCCAGAATGAGTACTTGTGTATCTCCCTCTTTAGAACTAGGAGTGTGTTCTCCTTGTTTCATGCTTAGTGTAATCTTTGAGCTAGATCTTAGTAGTGGTTTCACGATAGTCGATCGTGTATGATTATATCTGGATATTCTTTTCATATGTTTTGTAGACATATACTGTGTAGAGATGAATGCATATTTCCTTTGTGGTGTTTTTTCTTGTTGTATTCCTTTGTGGTTTTGGGGTGTCCTACTGAGTATTGTTATACTCACCCATGCACGGGCTTTGCCCGCATGTGTCGTGTCTTGTGCAGACAAGCAAGCTTTTGACAGGATTCTAGGCGGACCAGGACCGGACGGTGCTCAGTGAGATCAAATAGGCAGAGGTGTGTTCCTACGGCTATGGATTGCAGTCCCAATACCTTTATCTACTAGTTGGACTTTGTTGTAGACTCTCTTTTGGTGTAATTGTACTTTTGGCCTAGGGTTTTACACTTTTTGTACTTTACTTTACTATCGTACTCTGTTGGTTGGGGTTTTTTTAGTGTATGCATGCATTTCCATTTTTAGTAGTTTTTACTTTTCATCTTTGTGGGCTTGTAGATGTGTGTGTGTGTGTATAGGTTTATAGGCAATTCCTCCCATATTAGTAACATGCCTATTCAGTGTAAGTCACCAGCCCCTGGCCTTTTGGAGGCGGGCTTGGGGAGTTGCAGCTCAGGCCCCACTGGGACGGGTCGTGACAGAGTGGTATCAAAGGTGGTCAGTTCTACCTTAGGACCGAGAGTCTGTGAGTTTTTTAGGGGCAACAGTGTTAAGTGTTTTGAGTTCGGATTTCAGGCCAGGGACCCTAGTGTTGGTGCAGGCGGCCGACGTATCCATACACCAGGACTCTGATAACTTGCTTTTCTACTCAGAGCACGAGAACACTAGTTGCAGGGAAAAATAATGGTACATGCATCGTATAGGAATGGGTTGTGGTTTCCATGTCCTTCTTGAGTCAGATCTCTAGATATACTCACTGACTGAGATACATCTTGTTTCGTTACAGGATGCCTCCGTGACGCACCCGCTAGGATACAACAGCTCGATCATGAGGATGACCCCCTTAGTGATGAGGCTTCGATACAGGGACCGGATCCCCTGGTTTTACCTTCAGGTGGTGTTCCAGTTATCCCGCCACCTATGGAGCAGTGTTTAGTGATTACTTTACCAGTGGAGGAGGAGCATAGGCTGAGCACACTCCATGAGTTTCAAAGACAGAGACCCCTCAGGTTTCGAGGAAAGCTTGACCCTTAGGCAGCAAAGGACTGGTTTGAGGTAGTGACCAGAGTCTTCTGTTTGGTCAGGACACCAGCATATCAGATAGTGATCCTGGCAGCGAGCCTTCTGCAGGGCTCGACAGGATGATGGTGGAGTTTGGTTATCCAGACTCACGACGAGCCGACTCTTGCATGGTCAGAGTTTGAGCATCTCTTCAGAGAAAATTTTTCACCAGTTACCCTGAGAGCAGTACGTATACAGGAGCTTCTTCATCTCCAGCAGGGATCCATGACTGTGGATGACTATTCATTGAGGTTTATTGAACTCTCACAGTACTCGATGGATATGGTCAGAGATCATTACTTCAGAGCTCGGACTTTTGAGAAGGGTTTGTTCAGAGATATCCAAGCTAGAATCATCCCTATGATAATTACTACTTATGCTGGGGAGCTCGAGTGGGATTTGGTGGTCGAGAGCTTCTTAGCCGAGCGGGGATAGCCGACAGTTGTCAGTAGTGGGTGATCTGGAGCAGAGACCTCGGCAGCAGGGAGCCAACTCCAGGGACCCAGGTGTGGGAGACGTTTCAGAGGAGATCCTAGGAAAGGGGATCTATTGTAAAGGGTTCTCAAGGCGCATCCAGACATCCTCGAGAGAGGCGGTGCTACTCATGTGATGGCTGGGGACATCTCGCTTGAGATTGTCCGACCCGCCGTACTACTGACATGGGAGCAATGGATGGACCATCGAGGCAGAGGCAAATTGTGGAGCATACGGATCCGTGGGGTGGAAGACATGGCAGGGGATCTAGGAGAGCAGCTGGAGGTGGTTGGAATTTTGACCTTTTACCACCACCACCCCCAGGAGGTCCACCCCAGGTTCAGGGAGCCGGTGGACAGAGGCAGGGACAGCTGCAGGCGGCAGAGGCTTATGACCCAGGAACTCCCGGAATGATTATAGGTACAATCTGTGTCTTTTCTACTTTGGCTGCTGTATTGATTGACACAGGTGCTATTCATTCCTTTCTGGCTTCTTATCTTGTTCGAGACCTTGAGATTCCAGTTGAGCCGTTGACTCAACCCTTACACTTAGAAACACCTACTGGAGAAGATTCAGAGGTCACACACCTTTATAGACAGTGTGACCTGACCCATAGAGGCGAGAGTTTTGGTTGGAACCACTTTGTGGTAGCGTCGAGGCCTTACGATTTCATTCTTGGTATGGATTGGTTATCTACAGTTCATGCCCAAATCGACTGTTTTAGGTGAAGGGTGCGGTGTGTCCGCAGTAATGGAACGAGGTTCTCTTTTGTCGGTGAAAGAGAGACCCAGGCAGCGCAGGATGGACTCGTGCATAGGAAGGCACAGCCGATTTCACATCAGTTGGCTAGCCTAGCCCTTGGAGCATCAGATGTTACGAGTTTCCAGTTTCCAGCAGTGTTGGATGAGTATGAGGACGTCTTTCCGGAGGATGTCCTCGGACTACCTCCCCATCGGGAGATAGATTTCTGCATTGAGTTGCAACCTGGGACGACACCGATATCAGCATCAGCATATCAAATGGCTCCTGTAGAGCTTCATGAACTGAGGGTGAAACTGGAAGACTTGCATAAGAAGGGCTTTGTAAGGCCCAGCGTTTCACCCTAGGCGGCCCCAGTCCTATTTTCCAAGAAGGCAGATGGGAGCTTGAGGCTATGTGTGGATTACCGACGCTTGAATCAGGTGACCGTGAAGAACCAGTATCCACTACCGAGGACCAAGGACCTCTTAGACCAGTTGAGAGGGGCATGATTGTTCTCGAAGGTTGATCTACGATCAGGCTATCATCAGTTGCGAGTACAGGATGAGGATGTACTGAAGATGGCTTTCAGATGTCGCTACGGTCACTATGAGTACTTGGTGATGCCCTTCAGTGTGACAAACACCCCAGTAGTGTTCATGGGACTCATGAACCAAATCTTTCACCCCTATCTAGATCAGTTCGTAGTGGTCTTCATATATGATGTCCTTGTGTACTCTGCGTCCGAGAAGGAGCACATGAGACACCTAAGGATGGTTCTAGACACACTCCGAGAGCACCAGTTGTATGGGAAACTCTCGAAGTGTCAGTTCTAGATACAGGAGGTCCACTTTCTGGGACACGTTATCTCAGAAGATGGTGTAGAAGTGGACCCAGCCAAGGTGGAGGCAGTGCTAGCATAGAATCCACCCTGGAGCGTGATGGAGGTGCGGAGTTTCCTTGGGTTGGAAAGCTACTATCGGAAATTAATCCTTGATTTCTCCAGTATTTCATCACCCATGACAGCTTTGACCCGAAAAGGGCAGCCTTTCGTGTGGACCGAGAGATGCTAGCAGGCTTTCCAGCAATTGAGACATAGTCTGATGAGCGCCCCGATCTTGAGATTACTAAAGGAGGGTTTCGAGTACGTAGTGTTCTGCGAAGCATCAGGAACCGGGATTGTTTGTGTCCTAATACAGATGCAATCAATGATTTCTTATGGCTCACATCAGTTAAGGCCACACGAGCAGAACTACATGACCCATGATCTTGAGTTGGAAGTGGTAGTCTTTGCGTTGAAGATGTGGTGGCACTACCTGATGGGCGAGCAGTTTACCATCTACTCTGATCAAAAAAGTATCAGATATAAATTTCCTCAGAAGGATCTAAATTTGATACAAAGAAGATGGCTTGAGTTCTTCCAGGATTATGACTTTGAGATCCTTTACACACCTGGGAAGGGGAACATTGTGGCAGATGCTCTCAACAGGAAATTCAGTTCGCAGTTGCTGAATGAGGCGACGAGGCAGTTGTCCACCTTACAATTATCCTTTGTGGATAGAGATGAGGGGTCTTACCTTCAGTAAATGGTTGTTACCCCTCCACTCTTACAGTGAGTCAGGGAATCACAGCTCGAGGACGCTAGTTGTGAGACTCTACGTGCTCAGATATCTGTGTGTGATGTTGCCGATGGATATTCAGAAGGTGAGGAGCACGTTGTTCTTTTCAGAGGGCATACAGTAGTACCAGTGATGTTACAGGTGGAGGTTCTGAGGGAGTTCCATACATTTCCTTTGGCAGTGCATCCAGGCATGGAAATGATGTACCAGGACCTCCGACGTCAGTTCTGGTGGCCAGAAATGAAGAAGAGTGTGGCAGATTTTGTTTCTCGGTGCCTTACTTGTCAGTAAGTAAAGGCTGAGCACCAGGTGCTAGAAGGTTTGACACAGCCCCTTGAGGTGCCAGAGTGAAAGTGGGATGGGATATCCATGGACTTTGTGACGGGTTTACCGTGTACGTCCAGGGGACACGATGCCATCTGGGTGATTATTGATCGACTCACCAAGTTGGGCCACTTCCTAGCCATACGGGAGAAGATTTCAGTAGAGAGCTTGTGGAACCTCTACGTGCAGGAGATAGTTCAAATTCATGGAGTTCCATCCACAATCTTCTTAGATCGTGATGCTCGTTTCACATCCCGGTTGTAGAAGGGCTTGCAGAAAGCTTTTGGGACTCAGTTGCGCTTGAGCACAGCATTACATCCTCAAACTGATGTTCTGATGGAGCGGACCATCTAGGTCCTAGAGGATATGCTATGAGCTTGAATACTTTACTTCGGTCATATCTGGGAGGATCACCTACCACTGGTGGAATTTTCTTACAACAACAGTTACCATTCCACTATTGGTATGGCACCATTCGAGGCTCTGTATGAGCGACCTTGCAGGTCACCAATTTGCTAGACTGACCTAGGAGAGTCAGCACTCATGGGCCCAGAGATGGTTCGATCTACTATAGAGAAGGTGCAGGTCATTCAGGAGTGGATGAAGACTGCATAGAGTTGGAAAAAGTCTTAGGCCGACAGGAGGCGGAGGCCCTTGGAGTTCGAGGAGGGAGACCATGTGTTCCTTCGGGTCTCACCTTGATGGTGATTGTAGAGGTTTGGCCGAGGCGGCAAGCTATGTCTGAGGTTCATCGGCCCTTTCCAGATTCTGATTAGAGTTGGTGAGGTGGCTTATCGCTTAGATCTACCTCCTCAAATGGACCAGGTACACAATGTCTTCCATGTTTCATAGCTACGTAGGTACTTACATGATCCATCGCACGTCATCGACTGGGGCGAGCTGGACATCGATGATGGAAAGACCTTTGCTGAGTACCCAGTGGAGATTGAGGATCGGTAAGAGAAGATCCTTCATGGGATAGCTATTCCCTTGGTGTGTGTCTGGTGGCAGCACAGGAATCTCCAGGAGAGAACGTGGGAGCTGGAGGCTCAGATTCGTGTGCAGTACCTGCATCTTTTAGAGTAGCCTTTGTATTGGATTTTCGGGGACGTAAAAGCCCGAAGGTGGGTGTGATGTAATGTCTCGTATTTTTCCATGATTTATTTTTAATAATATGTGAGAATTATTTCAAGACCATTCTTTGAGACGATGCACAGTTCCGAGGCCCAATGAGCCTGGAACAAATGTTTGAATTTAATTAAATAATCAAATAACGCGTACTTGAGGTTTTCCTGAAATAGTGTTATATCTCCCAAACGGGTGCTCGGATCCTAAATCTGAGGTCACTATTTTGTTCAGAATAGCGATTTTACCTTAGGCGAGGCCTAACATCGGCCGACGCAGGTCGGCGGTGAAATCCAGTTTTTGGACGTAAGAGTAATAAAAATATTTAATTCTGCAGCGAAATCTTTTTAAATCTATTGCAACAGATATCTCTTATCTTTTTAAATAAAGGCCTGTGCAGGGGTCCAGGGTTACAAAACCTCATAACCCTGAAACCCTTGGAGGATCTGGAGAGCTCTGGAGAAAACCTCACGACGCATCAACGATGTTCTTGACGGACTTAGCCGGCGATGACGACACGACGACCGGATCTTCTCCATCAAACGCCGTGAATCCAGGTATGATGTTTAATTTGTGAATTCTTCCCCATTCTTGATTTCTAAGATGAACGCAGACTAATCCATGAACAGATTAGCCCGCAGATCTATCATTCTTGCGGGATGGATTTTTGTGGGGATTTTAGGGGATTAAATCCATGTTGATCTTTTGTTGTTGATTCTTCTGCTCCGTTTAATCCTATTAACGGGAGCGGATCAGCATCGTTATGAACGACGATGGAGGTTCTTTCCTCAAGATTGTTTCATTGGATTTATCCACTTTCTCTTCCATGTGTTCTTCGCGTTCTTCACGGGGTAATGAACAATGGATCGTTGTGCATCCGTTCTACGACGCAACGATCCCAAACTGAATAATCGATACCACGGAGATCTCGCGAAGGTGCGACGATGGTTTCGGTAGATGATTCAGAGCGGATCGAGAGATATGAGTTTTTGCGCATTTTTCTTCGAATGGATTGTTCGAGATTTATGATCCGATTTGAGGACCAAAAACACCCATTGTGGTGTTCATATGATGAAACGAACCAACCCCTGGAGTATCAGGATGAACGAACAAGAAACCATGGATCTGGAGGATCAGCCGCGGTGTGAGGAGGAAGACGGCGTTTCTCAAAAAATCCCGACTACACGGCGTGTAGTACGGGCTACACGGTGTGTGTTCATCGGTGGATTTTACCTAGCGTGTACTCCGGGAGTACACAGACACGGGTTAGGTATGCGGCCAAGGACACGCTATGTATACCCTTCCACGGCCAGACCTGACCAGATACATGGGATTCCCCGTGTGCTGGTACACAGGCAGGTGACACGGATAGAGACCGTGTACGGGCACATGGCCAGCGTACACAGAGCAAGCCCCAGGTGCTCGGGCACGGCGTGTGTTTCTTCTACATGCCGTGTATTTAATTTCTATCTGACAAGCTGAAATGACACAGGCTGTTTACACGGGAAGTACCCGGAGTCAAGGAACATGGCGTGTGATCCTTATACATGCCATGTAGTTGGGTTTCACGCAGCTTGGACAGATGACACGGGCCGTTTACATAGGCAGTACCTGGGGTCAAGGAACATGGCGTGTAACTATACTACATGTCGTGTAACCTGTCTTAAATGGCTTGAGCCAGTTGCCTTCTGTGACTTGGGCTAGTTTCCTTAGGGTTCGTCCCCATGGTCTTTTCTCCTGAAGGTTCCCGGTATCATTTCCTACATACAGGACTATGATCCCTTCAGCAGGAATTCCTAAATAGAGTTTTTGGAAACCCCTATATGAGACTTAGATCCTGATCCTATATTCATTCCTGTAACCCTAGGTAGAGTTCTTGGTATCGATGTGACCAACTTTACCTGGGCATCGATCCTCTGCTTAGCGGATTAGTTCAGACTGAGTTGTTGGTATCACGCCATGACTATTGGTTGTGATCCTCATCTGAGCATCATGTTCCCAAGTACTTGTGGATTGTGTTCTCCCGGAACGAGTACTTATGTCTCTCCCTCTTCAGACCTAGGAGTGTGTTCTCCTTTTTGCATGCTTAGTGGAATCTTCGAGCTGGATCTTAGTAGTGGTTTTGTGATAGTCGATCGCGTATGAGTATATCTGGATATTCTTGTTATAAGTTCTGTAGACATATACTATGTAGAGCTGACTGCATCTTTCCTTTGTGGTGTTTTCCCTTGTTGTATTCCTTTGTGGTTTCGGGGTGTCCTACTGGGTATTGTTATACTCACCCCTGCATGGGCTTTGCCCGCACGTGTCATGTATTGTGCAGACGAGCGAGATTTTGATAGGATTCTAGAATAACCAGGACTGGATGGTGCTCAGTGAGATCAAACAGGCCGAGGTGTGTTCCTACGGCTATGGATTGCAGTCCCAGTACCTTTCTCTATAGGTTGGACTTTGTTGAATACTCTCTTTTGGTGGGCTTGCACTTTTGGACTAGGTTTTTACACTTTTTGTACTTTACTTTCCTATCGTACTCTGTTGGTTGGGTTTTTTAGTGTATGCATGCATTTTCATTTTTAGTAGTTTTTACTTTTCAGCTTTGTGGGCTTGGAGATGTGTGTGTGTGTGTACAGGTTTATAGGCAATGCCTGCCATGTTAGTAAAATGCCTACTTGGTTCTAGTCACCAGCCCCTAGCCTATTGGAGGTGGGTTTGGGGAGTTGCGGCTCTGGTCCCACTGGGACGGGTCGTGACAGGTCCAACCTGGAATGCGGTTCCAGCCCTACCGACGTGTCCGGCCCGGCTGCTGGGTCCAGCCCGGCTCGCTGGTCCAGCCCAACTTGTGGGTCTAGACCGACTAGCAGGTCCGACCTTATCGGTGGGTCCGTCCCGCCTAGAATAATTCATCCCACATGCAGGCCGGTTGCTTATGCACCGACCGGATGTAGAGCGTCCGATGAAGCCAGCTGGCGATGCTAGCGTGCACCACTCCCTTTTCAAAAATGGCCAGCTCAGTCGGTCATTTTGTCCAGCCGAGCTGCCCGAGCGGGCCACTCCACCTTCTCCATGCAGCACGTTGGTTCCATGACCTTCCAAATCCACGACGCCTACGAGCACCGCTCCTCCACGCGGCCGACTCGGCCGGCCGCTGCTGCCGATTTTCGACATCGTTGCGGCGCTGGTGGTTGCCTCCATGGACCACCAAATATGATCTGGTGGTCTGTTTTTCTTATTATCTGCATCTATGGACCTCTTGGGTTGCCGCATTCACCGAGAAGCCCTCAGAAACGTCCTACCTCTATGTTCCTCGGTCGTGCACAAGAAACGCTCATAAACTAAGAATGTTGGGGGCTTATTTGGATTGGCTTGCACCCTCTGCATTAGTGTTCTAATGTGGGGTGATATCAATAATCAAAAAGGAAGAAAAAATCCTAATTTAAGACCCCTCAACAACCACTCACATGAACAGATGATATGCGGATCAACCCATTAGTTTTTTGGTCCACGTTCTTTTTATTTTCCAATAACGGAAATATAGGAAACATCAAAGAAAGTAAACCCCCTACCTAGAAATGGTGTTGCTGTTGAAGGAGAAGATTCATGTTTGTAGATTGAATCCTCCAACGGTCTTCGATCAAAAACTCCTTTCTTCATTGAAGGAAGTCATCGCCAGCATTTTGTTAGAGTTTCCTCTCGTAAGTTCCCAAAACCCATGCCAAAGGTTTGTTTAAATAATAGAAAATGAACCACCCACGTTTTGTTCATTAATGTGGTTAATTAATAAACTATAATTAATGATCCATTAAACCTACAAGTGTCACCGTTACACAACTAAAGGTTCATGTGATTAAATGTCTCTTATTCAATGCCTGAAATTATGCTGCGGTCCCGCAAACTGTCACTCAATGGTTAGAGAAATAATAAAATAACTCATTTAGTTATTTTATTATTTTTCCATAAAGTCCAAAAATTAACTTTTTCATCCAACCCTTTCTGGTCAAACTTAAGCTTTTCCTAATCGAATTCTGGCACTGTGAATTCAATGGTTCTCTCTTATTTTCAATATGATCACCGGTTAAAAATATAGAAATCCCCACTCGAACGTTTACTAAACATACCTTAAAAAAGTTCAAAAATTATTAACAATCACCATAGACCCACATCGGTTGAGGTTAGGCTCTATATAAGGGGAACACATCCTCATGAGCTCAATGGTACTCTTGGATTTCCAATTTGAGTTACCATTTAAGAGTTAAAGTATTTAACAATAAAATAATTTTTACTTAATTATTTTATTAACATCCAAAAGCTAACTTCCACTATTCGCCCATGTCAGCCAATGTTAGGATCTGCCTAAGAAAATCATACCCTCAAGAGCTCAGTGGTGGTCTCATATTTTTAATCTAAGTCACTGTTTGTGAGTTATAAGCAATTGAAAAATAAAATAATTTTATATAATTATTTTATTTATGGTTATGCCATTTTTTGGGTTTTCTCACTGGAGGCCTACAACGACTAAACTTAAGTCGCTCCTAGGGTAAACCTGTCATCATAAACTAAATGGTGCCCTCAGATTTCTGATCCATGCATTTGTTTAAGACTTATTCCACTTTTTCAGTAAAACTGCTCACGCGTGCTATTTAATGCTTAACATTTTCTGGACGGATCATTCTGGGCACTCCGGACCTCGAAATCATGTTCCATCAATTTTCACAGTCTCTTAATAATTCCATATAATAAAAAAATTATACAGAAATTTTGGGACATTATGTTCTCTCCACCTTTGGGCTTTACATCCCTGAAAGCCAAAACAAAGGCAAATAAAATAAGTGGGGGTACTGAGTATGAATTTGATCCTCCCACTCCCTTGTGCTCTCCCAAAGATTCTCGTGATACTACTAAATGCACACCAGTGGAATCGACCATCCATGAAGGACCTGCTTATGTTGATCCTCAATCTCCACTAGGAACTCTGCAAATGTCACCCCATCATCAATGCTCATCTTTCCATAGTCGATGGCGTGCAATGAATCATGCATGTACCTCCTCAGCTGTGACATGTTAAAAACATTATGCACCCGGTGCATATGTGGGTGAAGAGATAGTAAGTACGCCACCTCAACAACTCCACTCAGAAACTGAAAAGGTCTGATGAACCTCAGATATATCTTGCTACTTCGTCCAAATATCTGTAATCCTTATCGGGGTGAGACCCGGCAGAAAACATAGTCTCCCTCCTCTAACTCCAAGGGTCCCCATCTCCTATCATCATAAGTCTTTTGTCTACTCTATGTAGTCCTCATCTGCTCCTGGATGATCCATCATATAGGTTATTTTTATGGCTTCCCATACAAGGCCTCAAACGGTGGCATGCCAATGGTGGAGTGATAGCTATTATTGTACGCAAACTCCTATAGTGGTGGGTGGTCCTTCCTACTGTGACCAAAATCTAGGACACAATCATGAATTATGTCCTCCAAGGTATGTATGGTCCGCTCCGTCTGACCATCTATCTTAGGGTAAAATTTGTTCTCAAGCGTGCTGAGACTTGATGCTCACCTCTAACTTACTGACAAATGAGGCATCGTGAAACGAACTCTACCACCACATTCTTCAACCCTGGAAACCATTACTGACGTCGGAGGTCCTGGTACATCTTTTCCACACCAGGATATACTCCCAAAGGGGATGTATGGGATTCCCTGAACACCTCCTCCCATAACATCACTAGTACCATGGTGCATCCTTTAAAAAGGATGACATGAAACCCACCTATTGAAAATCCATCAAGAGCATGTCCTGGGGATATATGAGCACTTCAGGCTTCAAAATCAACATCCACAAGTTGTGCCTCCCTAACTCACTGAAGGAGGGGGGGAGTGACAGTCATATACTGAAGGTAAGATGCTCCATCCTCATCCATGAAGAAAATCGACATCGCGGCTAGCTGCTTCATGGCCTCACTCGGTAGTTGTAAACCAGACCTCTTGCTGAGCGCATATGCCACTACATCCCCCTTCCCAAGAGTATATACTGCCTCAATGTCATAGTCCTAGAGAAAATCTAACCATCTTCATTGTCTCATTTATTCAAAAGACTACAGGCACCTTTCCATCTACGTGAAAGGCTACCCCCTTTAACTGATTGATGTGCCCACTGATCATTTGGTAGTTGGTAATTTCTCTCCACAGCCACTTGGTTAAAGTGTCGGTAGTCCACACATAACCTCAAACACTGGGTCTTACTAAGCCCTTCCTATGAAATTCCTCCAACTAAGTCCCCTAATTTCTAATATCTATGAATGACCTCTGATATAATGAAGTTGATATCGATGCCATATTTGGGTGTAGAAAGATACAGAAGTCCCTCCTCCTGTGAGGAGGTAATCCTGGAAAGATATTTTGAAAGGATGTTCCCACACTCCACTACTACTGTTGGGAACTGAAAACTCAAAACATATGCTGCCACAAGGGTAAGGTTGGCCGACTCAAGAGTGACCAACTGCACCCCCCTTTGGCTGAGTTTATCCCGTTCTGCCTGGGTTTCCTTTTCTACCGGCCAAGGAAAACCCCATTCAAACATTGCGGACATACCTCATCCTTTTTTCCTAAAATAGTCAATCTGAGCAAGAATTGTGGATGACCATTCCATACCCAGACTAATGCCGTAAGTCCTTGATGATTCCACCAAGAGATTCCAACTAAAACTCTTACCTCAAGGGTCAGATCACATCATCAGCGTACGTATGATTATTGAGTCACCTCCCATAAGTATCTCCAAACATAAGGATCAAGTCAACGGTTTTACTAGAAACTCTAGGTATTAAACAAGATTCATGAAAAGAAGTAATTATTAGTACCTATGTTTATTAATACAACATCTAGTAGTAGGAATAGACCATACCTTGAGTCATTCATGGAACCCTTGGGTCACACTCCTTGACCGCATGTAGCTACTCCCTTCCCTTGTCCTCCAGCTCCCAGATCTCGGTGGGGATCACATTGGGGTGGTGATTTTAACATGTCAAAATGTATACCACCTCCTAATGCTCTGCATATTCATCTATCCCTATCACTTCCTCTTTCTGAAATATTTTACACGTCCAAGTTTATAAGACTGACGTCGGTTTCTTGCTTTACCACTGCTGACATCCATTGGCTATATCTACTCATCCAAATAACTTTCAACCAAAAAATGTTCTATCTAGCACCTAACATAAGTATGAATGCACAGAGGTATAGTGATAGCTTGGATGTCCCTAAACATAACTCGCTCGGAGGTCCGAGCCCTGAAGCACTGGTTGTATCATATTCATCGAGTACCTGGAATGGTCGGTATGCCATGATGGATACTCAGCTACCAACATGTCATCCTATAGAAGATTTAGAAGCTCTTGGGAACACATACCCCCTTAGATTTTTATGAAAAGAGGCCCCATCTCTGAGAAAGGTTCTCAAGATCTATCCATGGAAAAGTCACCTCATCGTAAGAAAGGGGTAATCTAGACCCTGCCATCACCCTACTAAGCCACATTTAATGATCACTACCAGGACCACCATATGATCTAATGGTTCCCTAGCTAGATGGAAACTCGGTCACCACCTCAGGTCAATAATTACCGCCTATGAGTAAATCTCACCTCAGAACCTGAGATGTGTTTGTCACTGAAACTCGTTTAAGGCACCAAGCCTATATGGGTCCCCTACCGATAGCGCCAGTAGTAACTGCTGACCAATGGGAAGTGGTATCACTGGGACACCGCCCGAAGGTATCATCTCGGGAAAAAATACTTGTACTAAAGCCTCATCACTATGTGGACCATCCTCATGGTCACACATTGGAATCTTGGATGGCAGTCTATGTGGTGGAATCTTGAAAGAGTATCAAGAAGAACCATAATCATTAATTTATACCTGGTGATATGACTCAAAAGAGATCAAGAGAAAAACATTTTCAAAACACATGCAACTATTGTTTTCATGTACTGAGTTAGAAAACAAAATTCAGGGTCCTGGTGTATGTATATGTCGGCCTCCGCACCAACACGGGACTCCCTGGACTGAAATCCGAACTCAAGACACTTAACACTATTTCCCCAATTTAAAATACAGACTCTTAGTTCTTTTGGGAGAATAGACCAACTTTGATACTTCTTTTCCATGAACCATCCCTCAGGGCTCGTTCCATGACTACCCCAATCCCACCTTCTATAGGCCAGGGGCTGGTGACTAGCACCGGAAAGGCGAAACCCAAAAATGTGAATTCATTGACTTCAAATCTGTACAGACACACATCCAACCACATCCCAACACACTGAAAGGGGGAAAAGTATACCTCTAAAACAAGGCTGAGTGCAAGTACAAGTGAAAGTAAGTGGGCAGAATACAAATCCAACAAGGAACTGAAAATAGTTAGTACAAAAGGAAACTCTGATTTCCATCTGTGTAAAACCCCACCTGATCATGAGAGTAGTGAAGCTACTAGAATTCGAAGTAGTGTGTCCTGACCGCCGGGTCCTACTCAGCCCCACTTATTCTGGGGCCACCAAGTTCACTGTCGTAGCGTCTGTCTATCGAAATGTCGAATGTCTGCACCGGACACAACACGTGCGGGAGAAGCCCGTGTAGGGGTGAGTATAACAATACTCAGTAGTGACCCCAAGACCCCTGAAGGTATCTCAGTAATCTGATAAGTAAAACACCACAAATAAAATACCTCATAGGTAAAACCACCAAGAAAGACCTCAACCACATAGCACAAAGTAAAAGATGCAACTCACACCAAGTATATAACTTAAGGAACCTGAATAAATATTATTAGTCATAAAGCTAGATCATATTATTATATTTATAGGATTTTTCTTCTAGTCCAAATAAGGTCACTAGATGCTGACCCACAGAGGATCGCTAGGTACTGACCCATAGAGGGTAGCTAGGTGCTGATTAGACAATAAAAACACATATATTGATTACATTTTAATGGTATTAAATTTTAATTTCTTATCTTATGGGCCTGAGTTAGTGGATTTTAATTTTTGAACATTCATTCTAATCATTTGTGCACTTCATGCCTAATGTACACAAATTTAGGCCCAATGATTCATCTGATTTTAAGGAATGTAATTATATATATTTTAATTTTATATTTTTTTAAATGGATCTAAAATAAAAATTAACATTTTTTATTCAGGGATCAATGGAGGATTCATAAATTATGATGGTGATATTTGGCAATAAAAGGAAACAATTCTGGAGAAGGAAAATTGGACACCAGCCCACTGATGAGATTGTGGGGCCCATAATACAAGACCAATGAATCCCAAATTTCATGAGATGATAGAATAAATGTACAGTAACAAATAATTATTTAGGATACAGTGCTAATTCGTCCTCTATGGTTTTTATTAAGGTGGATCAAATAGAATATCAAAATTTGGGCCAGAATCTTCAGCCCAGAATGTTATCCTACTAAATCGGCCATAACTCCCGATACACAACTCCAAATGGGACCAAATTTCACAGATAGTTAGGATACATAAGTATCTACATGTTCTTATTCTATTGAAAACTCTAATTCATTCATATAGAAGGTCATTTTGATGCGTCTATTCAACGGATGCAAGATGGCTTCCACTTCAGGTCAAAGGAGGGAATCAATTTTTATCCACTAATTTCCACCACCCTAAGGCATAAATTAATTTAATAATTGGGCATAAATTTATTGAGGCTTGGAATAAGGTTTTATAATTTACTAATTAAGGTAGTGGTGGTGATGGGGAAGTCATCTCTTGTTTTTTGTAATGTTATTATGCCAAAGTTTCATTGTAATGCTTTTAATTTCCATGTATGTTTCTTTTTGTATTTCTATGTTCTTAATCAACATATTTCTCTTCTAATCTTCTCATTTATTTCATTAAAGCTCTATAATCACAAAGAAAAGTGATATCTCTGTGTTTTGATGAATTATTTCACACATAGGTGTGAATTTTATTCACACACACGGAGGAGTGCTCATTAATTTCATGGTTTAATTTTCTTCAATCCAATTCTTATAAGCCATCTCCTGCCCATCATTGAGAGTATACCATAAATGGAGAGTTAACCATTTAATGGGTTGATTGTAGGAAGATTCAAAGGCTGTATTGAATTTTATTTTATGAACAAATTGTTGTTAATTGGATAATTAATTCAAGACTTTCATTCTTCAGTTATTTCCACTCTTCATCTTCACTGTGTTTGAGGAAGATAAATCCAAGTACTAAAATGACCATATACCTTGGAGAGATCATGAATTTGGTTCTCTAAGTGTGTAGGGTATTATTAATTGAGTTTATTTAGCATAAAACTAGAAAATTATTAAGTTAATATTATTTTTAATAATTTATTCATTAAGAGTTTAAAAACCCAAAATTGTTTAAAGAAGTAAAATTCATTCAATTCATCCCGAGCATAATCCTAAGATCAACCCATTTTCATTAAATTGAATTCAATTAGGTTTAATAGTGTTCTTAAAAACCATATAAAATCAAAACCAAGTTGGATAATTCATATCCAAAAATCCATCTCATAGGTTTTTCATCTTAGTTATCTTCTTAGGTCTCAGTGGATTCGAAAACCCAAGATAGACTACAAGGACCATTCTACCTTCATCTCTTGGGTAAATTTGAGTGTGAATAAAATTTTGGAACTATTTCTAGGGAAAAATTAAGTACCTTAGACCAAAACATTCTTTCCTCACCCCCATTATTTTATTCTCACCCAAGATCTCTTATCTTGTCCCTTTCTCACTTTTTTTCCTTTTGGCGCATGTCCGCCTACACCCGCTATTATTCAAACAGAATAGTTAGGGTGTAAATTCCTAGTATAGGGGAGTCAAGTACACCAAGAGAACTTTTTCCATTAGATCCTAATATTTATAATACTCCAGAGTCAATAATTGAGCCCATTTCAATGGAAGTTCTTCAAAGAAACCAACTCATAAACCCGGGTGGGAACCAAAATGGAAATACAAATGAGGCGGCCCCATACTTGGGGAATGCAGTTGATCAAACCATGAATTACTACCTCACACCTTCTTATACCAATGACCCCTCATGAATTAGGCACAAATCCATAGGATATTCCAACTACATCTTTAAACCCCATGCCCTAAACCATCTTCCCACATTCCATGGAATGGAGTCTGAGATTTCATACCTTCACGTTAAGGAGTTCAATGACATTGTTGAAACCATGTGTCCCCCACATCAACTAGAATCAGATAAGATGAGGATATTTCCTTTTTATTTAAAGGATTGAGTTAAAAATTGGATAAACAATTTGATACCATCATCCATCAACTCTTGGGACCAATTGCAAATAGAAGTCTACAAAACATACTTTCCCCACCACAAAACAATTGCACTTAAAAAGGGCATCAAAAACTTTTTTGAAAAAGAGGGAGAGTCATTCTATGAAACATGGGAGAGGTTCAAATACATCCTAAACATGGTTCCACACCATGGATTTTAAATTCATGAACAAGTGATAATTTTCTATGAATTGTTGGGTCTGGGGAAAAAACAATTCATTGACATGATTTGTAATGGATCTTTTAAAAACAAAGCCCCAAATGATGCTTACGAGTATCTGGAAAGCCTTGCTAAACAAAACAAAACATGGGGAACTTCACCTTATTCTAAAAAATCCATAAATAACTATTGTAATTTATACACATAGATAAGAGGAAATCATTAGGGCTAAAATTACAGCACTCTCTAGGAAGGTTGAAGAGATAGACCTTAGGAAAGTCCATGAAATCCAAACTGTAGACCCTGTTTGCACAATTTGTGACAAACATGACCATAAGACAAAAAACTTCCCAACTATTCCATCCATAAAGGATGTTCTTTTAGGATTCCCCCCAGTGGAAGTAAATGCTTTGAACTTTCAAAAGCCTCAATACAAAACACATTTAACCCAAGGTATAATGACCACCCAGGCTTCCACTAGAAAGATAACCAAAAACCTAGCCAACCACAGGGACAAAATACTTACCCCCATCAGAAGTACCAAACCCATAACCAGTTCTAAACCCAACCTATCCAATACCAATATCCCCTGGTCCATTTTCAACAAACCATCCCACCTCCAAAATGCCCCCTGGGATAAACTAATCTTCTCAAGCACCAAACCAAACTATTCCACAAAGCCTACTAGAACAACTGTGAAAAAAAATGGAAAGGATGAACTCGAAAGTCTCTTCCCTTAAAAAAGAACTTCAAAATATCAAAACTGGAAAGGCACCCATGCCTACACAAGCCATTCCACAACAAATAGTAAGGGGAGAGTCAAGTTGCACTCAAACAAATCATGAATAACTAAAGGTTGTGACCATTTTAAGAAGTGGGAAATCAATTGACAAACCTGAAAAACTAATTCAAACCCCATCTTAAGATTCAAACTCGGATGAAAATTCAAATGAACCACAAGATCAAAATGAGGAAGCTGATAACAATGTGAAAGAAACAACTCTTCAACAAAAAACCCCACAACCCGCATCATTTCCTCAAAGTATGAGGGGAAAACCAAGCCTGAATTGAGTGAAACATTGAGGGAAATCTTCTAACAAATTAAGTTGAACATTCCCCTTCTTGATGAAATCCAAACCATACCTACCCACTCAAAGTACCTGAAGGACCTTTACACTTTTAAAAGAAAATTTTCACATAAAAACCAAGTCCTTTTGGTTGTTAATGTGAGTACTACCATTCAAGGGACCATTCCTCCTAAGTTGAAAGACTCGGGTTTCCCTTACATCAATATTGAACTAGGAGAGAGAAAATTTGTCAAGACCTTGTGTGACCTAGGTTCTAGTGTCAATATCATCCCCTATGTTGTGTACTACCAGTTAGGCCTAGAAGATCTCCAACCCACATCTATCACACTTCAACTTACGGATCATATAATTAGGGTTCCAAAAAGGATTTTAAAGGACGTTCTAGTAAAGGTTGAAAACTTCATCTTCCCTGCTGACTTCATTGTCCTTGACAACCATCCAAACTTAGGAAATAAGGAACAAACCCTAATCATCCTTGGTCTTCCTTTCCTTGCAACGATCAACTCTGTTATCTGAGTCCGAAATGGGAACATGACCATCACCTTTGGAAACATGAGTCTAGACTTGAACATCTATAATGAAAGCTCACAAATAGGGGATGATGAGGAAATTAATGAAGTAAACATGATAGGAAGCGTTGATAATGAATCCATATAAAATCAATGAATATTTGATGGATGTTTAATTTAGGGTGATATTTATTTCCTTTTTTCACATGAAGTAAGTTTATCTCCTTGGATTGAATCATTTTCAAATTGCCCTTATGATGATCTCTTAGGTCCAACAATCAGTGAAACCTTTTAGGAAACCACTTTCATGGAGACCAATCAAACTTCCTTCCCTAAATCTGATCAAACCAATATTGTAGATGAAACTTCTACACATGGGGATTCGATTCTATCTAAAAATCTAGGAAACAAAATTGATCTTGATCCAATGTCCAAATCTTCTACTGAAATTCTGAACCAACCTGATCTTGAATTAAAGGAACTTCCTGCTGCACTCAAGTATGCCTTCCTAGGAGACAATTAAACACATAATATTTTCATTTCTTCTTATCTTGAAGTCAATCATGAGAGGATGATTCTAGATGTCCTTAGAAAACATAATAAATCCATTGGTTGGACCTTGTCTGATATTCCTAGGATTATCCCACAAATTGGGACTCATAGGATTGTTCTAGAATCTAATTCAAATCCATTTCATCAACCTCAATGGTGACTCAATCCTAATCTCATGGAGGTAATAAGGAAGGAACTTATGAAATTGTTAAAATTTGGTATCATCTATCCCATAGCTAAGAGTGAGTGGGTGAGCCCAATCCAAGTTGTTCCCAAGAAGGTAGGAATTACAGTGATAACCAATAAGGATGGATAGATTCTTCCAACTAGGGTGAGTAGTGGCTGGAGAGTCTGAATTGACTATAGGATTCTAAAATCATTTACCAAGAAGGACTATTTACCCTTACCATTCATTGACCAAGTCCTTGAGAGAGTGGCAGGTCATGCCTTCTACTGTTTCTTAGATGGGTACTCGGGGTACAATCAGATTCAGGTATCCCTAGAGGATTAAGGAAAGACTATATTCACCTATCCATTCAGCACCTTTGCCTTAAAATGCATGTCCTTTGGGTTATGCAATGCCCCTGGAACCTTCCAGCGGTGCATGATGGGAATCTTCTCAGACATGGTAGGGGATTTTCTTGAGGTCTTCATGGATGACTTATCTGTGTTTGGGGATACATTTGATGGATGTTTGAGGAATGTGGAGAGAGTCTTGTCAAGATGTGAAGAAAATAATTTGGTCCTAAACTAGTAAAAATTACATTTCATGGTTAAAGAGGGACTAGTTCTATGAAATTTGGTCTCAGGTTGGTGGATTGAAGTTGATGAAGACAAGTTGATATCATTCGTCACCTTCCATCACCCAAAACTGTCAAGGAAGTGAGGTCTTTCTTAGGACATGTTAGTTTATATATAAGATTCATCAAGGACTTTAGTTCAATCTCCCATCCCCTTTGTGATCTCCTAGTAAAGGATGCTCCATTTTTTGGACATAAAGTTATGAGGGTTCATTATAAAACCTCAAATCCTCTCTCACCTCTCCTCCCATTATGAAATCTCCAAATTGGAACCTCCCTTTAGAACTTATGTGTAATGTCAGTGGCTTTTCTGTTGGATCTGTGTTAGGAAAACATTTCAATAAAACTCCTTATGTCATTGCTTATGCAATAAAATCCTTAAATGATGCCCAAATCAACTACACTGCCACTAAAAAATAGTTACTTGTTGTTGTCTTTGCCTTAGAGAAATTCAGGTCCTATCTCTTAAGATCACCCATCATTATATTCACTGACCATTCATCCCTAAAATACCTTTTCCAAAAACAAGATTCTAAGGATAGACTAATTAGGCGGGTCCTTCTCTTAGAATAATTTAACCTCACAATCAAGGATAAAAAGGGTGTTAAAATTGTTGTAGTTGATCACCTCTCTAGGATAGAATTCAAAGACAACTCAAATCACCTTTCTATGTCTGATTAATTCCCTGCTGAACACCTATACTCTGTGAGTGGCTGCCCTTAGTATGTCGACATATCCAACTTCTTAGATACAGGAGTCATTCCAAAATTCTTAGGGACTCAAGCTCGTAATAAATTCTTTTCTAATGTTAGGCACTATGTGTTTGATGATCCATACCTCTATAAGTTCTGCCCTAACTAAGTCATTAGGATGTGTGTCCCAGAATCTGAACAATAGTCCATCCTTAAATTATGTCATAGTGAGGCACGTGGAGGTCACTTTTCCTCTAAGAAAACTTCTATTAAGGTTCTTCAGTGTGGTCTCTTCTGGCCCACCCTCTCAAGGGACTCTTGCACGTTTTTTCAAAGTTTTCCTAAGTGTCAACAAGTATGGTCTATCACAAAAAGGAATCAAATTCCACTCACTCCCATATTAGTGATAGAAATATTTGACTGTTGGGGAATTGATTTCATGGGTCCCTTCCCAAACTCTATGGGATATCTGTACATCCTTTTAGTTGTCGATTATGTCTCCAAATGGTTTGAGTCCATTCCTACAAAATCCAATGATCACAAAACTATGATTAGATTTTCCAATGAAAACATCCTCTTTAGATTTGGAATTCCTAGGGCTATCATTAGTGATCGTGGAACTCATTTTTGCAATCGTCCATTCTCAGAACTCATGGAAAAGTATGGAATTTCTCACAAAGTTTCTACTGCTTACCACCCATAGACCAATGGTCAAGCTAAGTTAGCCAATAAAGAAATCAAACAAATTCTTGAGAAAACTTTTAATCCATCTAGGAAGGATTGGTCGAGAAAACTCTTAGATGCTCTTTAGGCCTATCGAACTGCATATAAAACCATTTTAGGAATGTCCCAATACAGGTTGTTTTATGGTAAAGTGTTTCATTTTCTAGTGGAGATTGAACATAGGGATTTTTTGGAAATTAAGAAAATAAATTTTGACCTCTCATTGGACGAAACAAAAATGAAATTAGATCTCAATGAACTTCAGGAAATTAGGATGGAGGATTATGAAAATTCAAGTATCAATAAAGCTAAATTACAAGTCTACCAATCTCGAAATATTAAAACCAAACACATTGTACCGAATAAACCTATTATTTTGTATAGTTCTAAACTTCATTTACACCTGGGAAAGTTTAGGTCTAGATGTTCAGTTCCATACATAGTTCATAAGGTGTACCCCCATGGGGCTGTTGAAATTCAATATCCCACCAATGGTCAAACATTTAAATTTAATGGTCATAGAGTCAAACCATTCATAGAACCATTCCAAAAACATGAAGTTGATGAAGAATTGTGTGAACCTACCTTAGATGATGAAAATAATTAATCAATTAGGGGTCAAAGTCGAGATAATGACGTTAAACAAAGTGATTCATGGGAGGAAACTCATGGTTTTAACGTTTCCAATAATTTTGTTGTTTTAATAAAATTTATGTTTAAAATAGGATTAGTGGATCATTTTGATATAATTTTATTCTACCTTAGATTGTTGACCTGTTCTTCTCTTATGATTATGGATGGGTATGAAAGGGGAGCATCGTATTTATCTATGTCATGTAGTGTGATCCTTGAGTACTACCTTAACCAAAAATTAAAAAGAATACAATGTATCATCAGTTTGATTTTTTTTTTAAAAAGGGAAACCATAAAAATGATGATACTTGGTATTAAATAAGTTGTTGTGTTGTTTTTTTTTTGTCTGGTTTGTTCTTGTTTGTATGGTTCAAGGACTATTTTGGGTGATACATATTCAATCAAGGAGGTGCCTACATATCCCATGAGAATAAAGAGTGATTTGGGAGCACCACAATCATCATTATGAAGCCACTAGGTGAAATTGTTCCATGACCTTTCCAACTCATTTCCCCCCCCACCCACTTTATCCTCTATTTTATTTTTACGAAACTAGGGACAATTTCATTCTAATTTGGGGGGTGTGGAAACAAAATGCTTGTTAAAAAACAATGAAAAAAAGAAGTAAAATTCATTTATCATTCAGATAATAACATCTTTTCTCACATTAATACTACATAGAAAATAAATTGTATTTCCTTGACTCTTAATTTAATTCATGATTAAGTTTAAAAGCATTGATTTTGGAAGTTTGGTTGTTCGATGAGAATTTTCATCATTTTTATTTTCATCTATTAAATCAAAATTCCACAATGCATGTAATCTAGACTATGGGGTACTAATTTGAATTATTGGGGTCCCATAATAAATAGCATAGGCTGGTTTCATTTTTATTAATATTATGAGTATTCAAAAAAATAAAAATAAAATAAAATAACAATTTGTGTGTAGAGAAATGGATTGATAAAATTTGAGGCTTTCGGCACTTGGGGATCATGACTCTAGAGTTTTCTAGCCCTGAGTTTTTCACTCTATCTCTATTTATGGTAATATGACTTTGTTTTTTATCAAGATAACTCGAGACGATTCCTGAGTATGTGGGCTTCACTTGGTGTGCTAAGGCCTTTGAGCATGTGAGTCATCGGCAATGTCTTGCTACATGGGTTAATTTGATTAACTGCAATCTCAATTACTATGGAAACATTACAAAAAAGCCAAATAAAATTAAAAAAAAGAGTGATTAATACTCATATTAGTATTAAATGTGATTCCACCTAGCACTTCCATGATTTCACCTTGAATGAAAATGAACCCCCATATCTATTGTGATTCACAACACATCATTTCACCTAATTGAGTTGAATGAAGTATGATGATGGATATGATCAAATTAATGGGATTTGGATTGGGATATTCTTTTAAATTTATCTTGTTTTAAATTATTTTTATAGGTTATAAAGATGTATTTGTGTGTAGTTTACATTATGAGCAATTTTTGTTATAATATGTTTGAAAAAAGAATTCAAATATAATCTTCGAATTATTTGCTCGGGACTAGAAAATCTCAAGTTGGGGGGTGTTATTATACAATAAAAAAACATATTTTAATTACATTTTAAGGGTATTAAATGTTCATTTTTTGTTCTTATGGGCCTAAGTTAGTGGATTTTAATTTTGAACATCCATTCTAATCATTTGTGCACTTCATGCCTAATGTACACCAATTTAGGCCCAATGATTCATCTTGTTTTAAGGAATGTAATTATCCATATTTTAATTTGATATTTTGGTAAATTTATCTACACATAAATATGAACATTTTTTATTCAGGGATCAATGAGGATTCATAAAGGATGATGGTGATATTTGGCGATAAAAGGAAACAATTCTGGAGAAGGCAGATTGAATACCAGCCCACTAATGACAATATGGGGCCCATAATTCCATCCCAATGAAGCCCAAATTTCTTGGGACTCTAGAAGACATATATAGTAACAAATCATTATTTAGGATCCAGATCTAATTTGGAATCCATGGAAGTTATTAAGGTGGCTCAAATAGAATATCAAAATCTAGGCCAGAATCTACGGCCCAGAATGTTATCCCACTAAATCAGCCATAACTCCCGATATACAACTCCAAATGGGCCCAAATTTTACAGGTGGTTAGGAGAAATCCGGAGATAAATTTTATTATTCTATGCAATACTCTAATTCGGACATCTAGAAGGTAAATTTGACGCGTCTGTTCGGTGGATGCAAGTTGGCTTCCACTTCGGGTCAAAGGAGGGAATCGATTTTTATCCACTACTTTCCACCACCCTAAGGCCTAAATTAATTTAATAATTGGGAATTAATTTATTGAAGATTTTCCTAAGGCTTCTCAATTGCCTATTTAATTAATTGGTGTTGATGGGGAAGACATCTCTTGTTTTTTGTAATGTTATTATGCCAAAGTTTCGTTGTAATGCTTTCAATTGCCATGTAAGTTTCTTTTTGTATTTATATGTTATTAATAAACATATTTCTCTTATACTCTTCTCATTTATTTCATTAAATCTCTATAATCACAAATCACAGTGATATCCTTGTGTTGTGTTGAATTATTTCACATATAGGTGTGAATTTCATTCACACGCATGGAGGAGTGCTCGTTAATTTCACGGTTTCATTTTCTTTAATCCAATTCTTGTAAGCCATCTGCTGCCCACCATTGAGAGTATACCATAAATAGAGAGATAACCCTTTAATGGGTTGATCATAGGAAGATGAAAAGGATGTATTGAATGTTATTTTATGAATGAATTGTTGTTAATTTTCTAATTAATTAAAGACTTCCATTCATCAGTTATTCCCACTCTTCATCTTCACTGTGTTTGAGGAAGCTAAATCCAAATACTAAAATGACCATATACCTTGGAGAGATCATGAATTTGGTTCTCTATGTGTGTAGGGTATTATTAATTGAGTTTAGTTAGCATCAAACCAAAAAATGATGAAGGTAGTATTATTTTGAAGAATGTATTCATCAAGAATTAATAAAACCAAAAATTGTTTAAAGAAGTAAAATTCATTCAATTCATCCCAAGCATAATCCTAAGATCAACCCATTTTCATTAAATTGAATTCACTTAAGTTTATTAGTGTTCTTAAAAACCATCTAAAATCAAAACATAGTTGGTCACTTCATATCCAAAAATCCATCTCATAGGTTGTGCATCTTAGGTATCTTCTTAGGTCTCTGGGGATTCGACAACCCAATCTAGACTACAAGGACCGTTCTACCTTCATCTATTGGGTAAATTTGAGCATGAATCAGTTGCTGAACCACATAGGATCACTAAATTTTGAACCACAGAGTATCTCTAACTGCAGACCCATAGAGGATCTCTATCGGCTGACCCATAGAGGATCGATGGGTGCTTCACCATGTCACAGCCAGCCACTGGATTCCCACATTAGCACGCTTGATTCTGGGAGTATCTTATACTCAAGACATCATTAGTACCTAAACTACCATGAAGTACCACAAATAAGTAACCTGAAGAACCTCCATGTTATACGGGTTCTAACACAACAGACGGTGCGTCAATCAGACACACGGTCTACAAGTTATAGGCATTTTCGTACCGAGGGCCCGGCTAGATTTGAGCTTGATCCAACCCACTCATACTCCAACTTTCTCTAAAAACCAAGTGTAGTATCTCAAAAGGACCACCTCATTGTGAGGGTACTCACGCCACTATCGGCGCATCAAACAGACACTAAAAAATGTGAGATTCACCCATTTTAGTGAAACAAGGTTGGTCGGGTCCGGGTCAGGTAGGGGTCCGACCCGACCGGCCCGTTGGACCCATGGGTCAGACCCGACCATCGAGTCTGGCTTGGCTAGAGGACCCAGCCCGGCTGGAGGGTCCGGCCCGACACAAGGTTCCGGCCCGGCTAGCGGGTCTGGCTCAGCTGGCGGGTCCGACCCGCCTTGAAAAACCCAGCCCGTATGCAGGGTCGGTTGTTGGCGCACCAAAAAGACACAGAGCATCCAACTGGTGGTGCTAGTAGGTGCCACCAGCAGGCGCTGCCCCCTCTTCTGAAATGGATGTCTCAACTGATCGAGCATCCCGAGTGATCCGTTTTACCCTCTCTACACGGCGCGTCAGCACCGCACCCTTCCACTACCACAGCCCAGCTGGTCGTGGCTCCTATCGCCACCGCGCTTACAAGCGTTGTTCCTCCACACAGCTGGCTCATCCGGCCACCACCACATTGGAGGTACCGCTCTGGCGATTGCCTTCGCGGGCCACCGAAGATGCTCTAGTGGTCCATTTTTCTTACCATCTGTGTCTACGGGCCTCTCGGGTTTCCTCCTTCACCGCGAAGCCCTTGGAAATTCCATACTTCCATGTTTCCTGGTCGCGCACAAGAAATGCTCATAAACCAAGAACGGCGTGGGGGGGGTCTAAAACTTGTTTTTATTGGCATGAACCCTCAGTGTTAGTGTTTTTACATTGGGTGATATCAATAATCAAAAAGGAAGAGCAATCCCCAATTTAAGACCCCACAACAACCACCCGCATGAACAGACAAGACGCGGATCAACCCGTTAGTCGGTTGGTGCACGTTCATTGTATTTTCCAAGAATGGAAATAGAGGAAACATCAAAGCATGTAAACCCCCTACTTAGAAATGATGTTGTGGTCAAAGGAGAATATTCACATTCATAGATGTTCCACGTTCGTCGGTGCTTGTTATTGCCCGTCGATGTCTGGTTCGAATCCTCCAACGGTCGTCGATCAAAACTCTATTCTTCATTGGAGGAAGTCATCTATGGAGTTTCATTAGAGGTTCCTCTTGTAGGTTCTCAAACCCATGCCAAAGTTTTGTTTAAATAAAAGAAAAGTAACCACCCACATTGCGTTCATTAATGTAGTTCATTAATGAACCGCAATTAATGATCCATTAATCCTACGAGCATCACAGTTACACAACCTAAGAGTCATGTGATTAAATGTCTCTTATTTAATTCTTGACATTACACTGCAGTCCCACCAAATACCTCTCAATGGTTGGAGAAAGACTAAAATAACTCATTTAATTATTTTATTATTTTTTCGTAAAGTCCAAAAATTAACTTTTTTGTCTGAACCTTGCCGGTCAAAGTTAATCTTTTCCTAAACAAATCCCAGCGCTGCAAATTTAATGGTGCTGTTGTATTTTCAATTCGAGCACCAGTTCAAAATATAGAAGTCCCTTCTCACACGTTTACTAAACTTACCTTAAAAAAAGTTCAAAAATTATTAACAGTCACCCCCGACCCATGATGATGGAGATTAGGCTCCTCTTAAAGGGAACACGCCATCACGAGCTCAACAGTACTCTTGGATTTCCAATCCAAGTTACCGTTTATGTGTTAAAGGATTTAACAATAAAATAATTGTTACTTAATTATTTTTATTTATGGCCAAAAACTAACTTCCACTGTTGGCCCGCGTCGGCCAGTGTTAGGATCTGACTAAAGAAATCATACCCTCATGAGCTTAGCGGTGGTCTCTGATTTTTAATCTGAGTCACCATTCGTGAGTTATAAGCATTTTAAAATTAAAATAATTTAATTTAATTATTTTATTTAGAGTTATGCAATTTTTGGGATTTCTCACTGGAGGCCTTCACTGACTAAACTTAAGTTGCGCCTATGGTAAAATCTTTATCTAGAACGCAACGGTGCCCTTGGATTTCTAATATGGGCACCCTTTTAAGAGTTACTCCACTTTTTTCAGGACAACTGTACATGCGTGCTATTTGAAGATCAACATTTTTTTTGATAGATCATTTTGGGCACTTCAGGCCTCGGAATCACGTCTCTTCCATTTTTTTAGTCTCATAATAATTCTATATAATTAAAAAAAATATACAGAAATTATGGGACATTATAATTCTCCTATGTCCCAACCTCGGTGAAACACAAAAAAAAATAATTGATCCCCGACCTCGAACGCTAGAGGTCTTCTACAGGGATCGGTGTATGGTTTATATCGAGACTACATAGTGGCCATCTGCTTCTAAATAAACTAAACCTTCTTTTTGGTCTCCTGAATAAGATGAGGTCCAAGCACAACTACCTCTATATACTCTAACTAACATAGGGGTTATCGGCATTGATTATCATGCAAAGCCTCATAAGAAACCATCTTTATAGTAGCTTGAAATATATTTTTGTAGTCACACTCAACCAAGGGTATATGCCTCTCCCAATATCCCTTGAAATCCATGACGCACTCTCGCATCATGTCCTAAATCACTTGTATAGTACACTTTGACTGGCCATCAGTTTTAGGGTGGTAAGATGTTCTCATAAGAACCTATGTACCTAGTTTCCTAAGAGAACTCTACCAGAAACAATACATAAACCAAGCATCCCTATCTGAAAAGATAGTGTATAGAACCCTATGAAGTCATACTATATCACAGATATACAACATTCCATTCTCATCAACTAAAAAGGTGTCCTAAATAGGTAGTAAATGTGATACCTTTGTGAGCCTATCAACAACAACCCATACAACATCATTACCTTGAGGCAACCTCAGTAAACCTATCATGAAATCCATTGTGATATCATCCCATTTCCAATGGGAAAGGGTATCTAGTGTAAAACTATGACCGGTCACTAGTGTTCCTCCTTCACCTGCTGATAGGTGGAACATCTCATGACAAAACCAGCTACATCTCTTTTCATACCCAGCCACCAGTATTGGCGATGTAAATCCTGATACATCTTGGTGATTCCAGGGTTCACTATACAAGATGAAGCATGAAAATATCACATCATATCCTCATGTATGTCTTTTGAAACCCATACACAACCATGTATATAAATAATATAATCCTCACCTATAATCCAACCAAGAGGAGGTTCCTCACCTGCCACACTTTCCCGTAGGATTAGGCCTTATGAGTTTAATAGTTATTGTATCTTCATTATATCTAGAAGGATAAAGGTAATATCTAAGTATGAAATAAAATCCTATCTCTGAGTTCCCTTCACCCCCAATTGAATATCAAATAACAAATACATGAGATTCCACTCACTAGTGGCCTATTGAACTACTTGTATCTGAGTCCTCCTGATCAGTGCTTTAGCCACTACATTTCCCTTACCGGGCATATAGTTGATCTTGAATTCAAAATACTATAGGTATTAAACCCGCCTTCACTACCTTGGATTTATATCATGCTGGGTAAATATGTACTTGAGTATTTTTTGGTCCATGCACACCACAAAATGATCTCCCACTAAGTAATGTCTCCAATAATGCAATACATGAACAACTACAGATAACTCGATATTGTGTGTCTGTTAATTCCTCATGTTTGGCCTTGACTGTTGAGACCTGTACACCATGAATCTATCTCCCTACATAAGATATTCTCCTAGCTCAATACCTGATGCATTGCATTAGATAGTGTAACTCTTACTTGACTTTGGAAAAATCAGTATCGGTGTCGAATTCAATCTCCCTTTTATCTCCCAAAAGGAAATATCATAGGAACCTGACTATAAAAACTTCACATCCTTCTTAATCAAGCCCATAAGCAGCACTTATAGGTGTGAGAAGTCATGTATGAAACACATGTAATAACCAGCCATCCCCAAGAAACTCTATACCCCAAAGTCGTTCTTGGGATAATCCTAGGAAACTATATCTCTCACCTTCTCTAGGTCTACTGATACTTCTATATCCAAGATAATATAACCTAGTAAGTGAATATGATCTATCTAGAAGTGTCACTTTGCGATATTAGCATATAACTGATGTTCTCTTAGTCTATTCAATACTATCTCAAGGTTTTTTTCAAGGTTGTGTTGATTGTGAGAATACATCAAGATATCATCCATGAAAACCACTACAAACGAATCCAGATAAGGATGGAAAACTTGGTTCATCAATGCATGAATATTGCTAGTGCGTTCATGAGACTAAATGGCATAACAAAAAACTCATATAGATCATACCTACTATAAAAGGTTGTGAGAGGTATGTATAATGGTATAATATGTACCTAATGATAACTAGATCTCAAATAAATCTTTGAGAAAACCCAAGCTTCTCAAAGCTTATAAAAAAGGTCATCTATCTGTGATAGATCATACCAGTTGCTAACTGTAAGGTGGTTCAATTTCCGGTAATCCATACATTTCCTGAGGGTTCCTTCCTCCTTTTTTACAAAAAGAACCAGAGAACCCCCTAGAGAAGTATTGGGTTGGATAAGCCCCTTTTAATCTAAATCATATAGTTTCCTATTGAGCTCTTTCATCTCAATAGTATCCATCTTGTAAATAGAAATGGATACTAGTGTAGCTTCGGGCACTAGCTTGATAGAGAAATCTACCTATCTCACTAGAGGTAATCCCAAAAAGTCTTCCTAGAATACATCCCTAAAATGCTAAACCACTAGAGGGAAAAATTATTGATGTGTTCCATGATCATCAGGGTATAAACCTGAAATTTGGGTTGTCATTATACCTAGGCCATGATGCTCAGGTCTAGATCGGATCATCTGGACATCCCATTCACCCTTTTGGATAAACTCTCCACCCTATGGTGATGTGAATGTCACCATGTGGCGATAGAAATAAATGAATTCATAAAAGGTAACCAACCAGTATATCCTAAGAATGATTTCAAATCCTATCATCTTGAGAACAAAGAGGTCACATATGAAGTGACACCTGCCCACCTTAAGGGGTAACTCCCTGCACTGAGCCCAAGGCTCTCCACAATGGGCACATATATAAATCTATGAGAATTCCCGATAACGAAAATTGTAGAAGCTAAAGTAGTGGCTAATAGAATAAAACTTCTTGCAACACCCCAAGGTTTTGAAAATAAATATATAATGAAATTTTATAATCTATCCATTAAACACAACTTTTCCTCTTCTATGTTTTGAATTTCGAAAAATGGTCATCTAGAGTTGTGTTCAGCAAGTCATTTGGAGTCTGATAGAACAAACTTGATTTTTAGTGAATAGTAACAAACCCATATGAATAGTAATATGAATAGTAATATGAACCTTATGAATAGTAAATAATATTATTATTTTATTTTCTTAATGCAATAAGATAATGAGATCTTAATTAGTTTTTCAATGAGAAATAAAACTAATTGCACTTTAAGATTGTTATTTTTCAAATTAACTATGACTTTATTTAAAAATTAAATTAATAATATTTAGAAAATTATTTTTGAAATATTGATTTCAATTTTTAATTCTACATGTTGAAAAATGGTTAGGGTGAATTTTGGGAATTTTTCTGAAACAGTTCATTTTCCAGTGAATAGTAAAAAATACAGTTTTTAGTTTCGGTGTGTTTATGACATCATTAATGATGTAATAATGATTTCATAAATCTGGTCGAATTGTGTATAGTTAAATAAGATTTGAGGTGTCCCAAGTTTCTTTAACCATGGGAAAATACCATGGGCAAGCCCAGGGTTTTGCAAATACCACCCATGAGGTGTCCCTTGGAAATTATTAAAATAATCCCTCACTTTTCCTATAAATACCAACTCTTCCCTTCATTGAATTCATTCCCAATTATCCATCAACTAAGATCTGGCCTCCTTACCTTCATATTAGTTCTCCCAAGTTTTCCTCAAGTCCCCAATGTCCCAACCTTCATGTTCTAAGGGTTACTCTACAAGGTAAGAAAATTCTCAATTTCTTTCTTTTTTCCTTTCAAGTTCTCTTTTATGTGCTATATCTTTCAAGTTACTGTACCATGTTCTTATTTTAATTATTATTCTTGATCTAATCTATATTATGATTCATTTCTGGATAGGTTACCCTTGTCTCTACTCTTTTTAATATTTTCTAAAACCATGTTGCGTAGCCATTAGGCTGCCGAATTTTTTTGTAAGCGATTTCAAAATTATTATTTTATTTTGAGTTCTTTATTTATTATTTCTTCATATATTCTTACCTAATAGGAATGAAATATACAGAATATTGTATATTCTGTATGTTCTCATTTTCATGAGAAATTCATCATCAATCTTCTTCTTTTCCCCCACTTGTTCAAGGAATTAAAAACATTGTCCGTTATGTGTCGAATTACAAACATCTGAGACAATGTGATTTCAATTTGCATTAATTCTTTCAAGTCTGGTCATGAAACCATTTATATGGTTGAACTAAGTTATAATATATGTTTTATGACTCACACATGGTTCTGTAATTATTTGTTACTCATGGTTCTACTTTATAAAACAAAATGAGGTTGTTGTTATCAAAGAACCACTAAAACGATCTAAACGAACATCATTAATGTTTTAACTAATGAATCATCATCATGGTATATAACCCAAAATCATTATAAGATCATTTATATCTCCATAATTTAGTTAAAAATATGTATTAACAATTATGGATGTTTAACCATGTTTCAAATGAACTTCCATTCATGGAAACAAGTAAAGAAACCATGAAAAGCAAGGGAGAAAATGCTTCCAAAACATGAAAATTGAACCAATTGAACCCATATAAAAGGACATTAATGAACCTAATAAGGTTATAATAAATCAATTACATGTATAGGAGGTTTTGGAAATATTAATTAATGAAGATAAATTTGATTATTCAGGTCATTAAAACAAACGAAGAACACACTCGAGCATAAGGTAAGGGGGTTTCTCATCTCACTTTCATTTCTGTGATATTTACATTGTTCGCCACTTATTTCTTGTATGTGGTATATGTGTACTGAAATTTGATATATAATAACATGATTCTATTTATATTCATGTTATTAAATGATTCACTTGATGTCCATTAAGTTCTGGTCATTTGATTCGACTGATTACATTGTGGTAAGGGACTTTGTCTCAACTACCTTTTCATTGTGACTAACTTTTTATTGTGCACCTAATAATCCTTATGTGGTTTACCTACTACCCATTTGAGATCACTTTTCATTTGAAATTATATTTATATTAAATATCCATAATCTTATCTCATGGACATGTTTTTTGTCTAAACCGTATACCATTTTACATACGGTGTTTATTTGGAAAGATATTTTAATTATGGAAATATTGATGACTCTGTATACTATACTCTATACGGATATTGAAAGGGAATATTTCTCTTTTATTGAATAAATGTATAAAGAATGATTTGGACATGCAGTGGTGGGTGGGTCCTGCTAAATCCCCTCAATGAATCGGTAGGTCTCATGAGACAAAACAGTTTGGCGACAAACCCTTCGAGTTTGTTTCCAAAAATCAGAAGGGTTTCTACCCATAGAACTAAACCATTTTTACAGTATTATGGTTTCATGTGCTAGATACATGATTTCTAATTAATAAGGATTATTTTTATTCATTATCAGTTATTATTATGATCCATGAGGTTTTCACTATGACAAAATCTATGGATACAGTTTCATTCTCAGTTTATTAATGGCATTAGTTGTTCATTTATTCACTATGCCATATTGATTATGTATGATTGATTGTGATTTACTTATTATTGTACTCATGCTTCTGCTATTTGTAACCCTTACTGAGCATTTTATCTCACCCCTTTCATTTTCTACCTTCAACAGGTGATGAAGAGAAGATCTTTTATTGAGTTCCTAGGGATGCCATTTTTATTTTTTGTAATGTATTGTATTTTGTAAACTTTTCCAATGTAATTTGAGTAAAATATATGTATCTAGTTTCTTAAAGAATACTAAAATGATCATTCCTTCAGGATTTTCATTCTTTCTAACCATGCCAATATCACAAGTAATGCACCGGCTCCAGCCTAGAGGGGTCGGGGTGTTACAGTTGGTATCAGAGGAAGTTTAGTAGAAAACTTGGAAACTAGAGTAGGAAATGTATAGTAGGGAACAAATCCCTAAGGTAGTATCTGAGGATTAACATACAAGAGCGTCCTGGTATTTTGGTAAGTAATAGATTATGTGGATATTTTAAGCAATACATTTCTGTCTGGATACGAGCAGGTAGAGGCGACTCTGGCACAAATGTATCTAGGGGTAAAACCCGAAAACACCTGCAGAGACACAAAGCTTGACGTACATAGACATTACATTACTTTTGCGGAATACTTGATACATATAAAAAACAACACACAATGTCTGTAATAGTTTAGTGTCTTTGGAAACTCAGAAAAATAATATTCTAATCTTGGTGAAAGATCTTCAACATCTCCCATAAAGATCTTCTCTTTTTTTTCTTACCTAAAACCTTTATTTATATCCTGGGGAAAATAAAACATATAAAGGGTGAGCTCAAATGATCAGTAAGGGTAATCATAGAAAAAATAAAACAAACCATATACATTTGAACTTCAAAACATGAACATAATATTTAAACATCAAAATCTTGAGCAATGACATAAAACATGACAGTACGTAAGGCATAGATCATAATGGATCATCAATAATGATAAAATAGAATGTAAATAAAGCATGTAATTGTGGAAACCATTAATCACATGTTATTATTTCCATAGTAGCCTAGGAATTTCTGTCAAGACCATCTTAGTGGACAAAGTCCCTTTCTGAATCGAGTTCACTCCTCGTTCCAGTCATGTATCACTGAATCGGATTAACTTACCATTCCAGACATGTCTATCTCATGAGATATAAATCTTTACCCAATGCATTGGAGGGATATATAGGTCCTAACCATCTCATAATTAAATCATTCTTACGTGTTCCACAACTTAAACATAAATCATTCATCATAACCCAAAGAAAAAAATGTGTTTCATAAACATCATCCCATCATAACATAATCCATATAAATAAAATGGATATCATTTCATCATAAAAAACTATTTAAATAATAGATACATTATACTTGAAACATAAACATATTAAATAATGTCATTTCAGATGGAAAATAGTTTTGATAAAACACTTGAAATGAATTCCTGTGAAAAATATCCTTTCTTCTTCAAAATCATTTTCTTTTCTCAAAATGCCATAAATTTTTAAAATAAAAGGATTTTTTTGAAAATAATCAAGCAATCTTGTAGAGTAATCTTCATGAAAATTATGCGTTATTAAACCGTAAAAATCTGTTCACGCCGTATAAGTTAAAAATAATATTCTCCTTGTACTTTTTTTGGAAAAGTCAAAAAGTACGTCGTATGGTAAACAAAAGAAAGATTCCTTCCATACGATATTGTGAAAGTAAAAAAAGGGTAAAAATGACTCTAATAATACATAGAATAAAAGTAAAAATTTTATGAAAATGTTTTTAGAACATATGGACATGGATAATAAACATAACCCTAGTAAATACTTACGAATAAACAATCTCGGATAAGAATGAGATTGGAATAATTATCCCTTACCTTATGTCTGATATGCTTCGTATGCATCCGAAACTCATGTATAATGATTTAAATAATGTCATTGACTTATTAAATAATCATATTCATTTTTATGATATCATATATGGTTCACTTATGACTTTATATTACCCGTTCTTTTGTAAATTCCATGTTAAACTAGCGTTTTGGGTAAAATCGTTTCATTTATCGTACGTGTTTCAACTTGTTGTTCTTGATATTATCAATTATATCCTGATTTAATTAATTAAAAAATGTAAAAAATGATTTATATATAATATATATTCATCATATACATATATATATGATATATCGATAAATGGAATGAAATACATCGTTCATGGAGACGGTAGGTCGTACGTACGTATGAACGTTGTTTTCGTTTCCTTATTGAATTGAATGGAATTAAGTAGATGACATGCATATATATATACATAAATCTAGTATCATTATTATGTCATATATTTCATTATTATTCATTATATATACTTTATAATCATTCATGAATGGTTAACATGGAGAATGAATCTCATCGCGTCGTGGAGACGGTAGTCCGTACGTACGCACGAGCGATGATATCATTACCATGATCATGTAATTGTATTGAAGTGTATGTATAATATTTCAGAATAAATACCACTTTATGATAATAATATATAGTTATTTATTTACACCATTATACCCATCCATGTAATGTGGTGGTCAAAAACAGATTACACCATGGCGTGGAGACGGTATTGCGTACGTACGCACGCGCGGTGATTTCGTTTTCTATAGGATGGATAGAAGATGAAATATGGTTGTTTAATATTTATAATAATATATCAGTATATTATTGATACTTATTTTATTACTTTATAGTGAAACAACTAAAGAAGAAGAAGTAGAAGAAGAAAGAAACTTGAGAGAATCGGAAGAAGATATTACCACTTCTTCGACGCACCTCCTTCAAGATTCCTCTTAAGGGAGTAGATTTGGACTTTTGAGAAGACCAAAACCTCCAGAATGTTTCTAGGGAAGTGGATAAGATAAATGGGTAGGGTTTTTCTGAGCTTCAAGTCTCAAAAGGGTGTGAGGAGGAGAGGGAGGATGTGCCCTTTTATAAGGGAGGAGAGGGGTACCTTAGAAAATACTTAAAATATTATTTTATTATAAAGTCATATTCGGTTTTTAATAGCTCTAAATTGATTTATTTAAAATATAAGGTGGGTACGGGTCTAAATACTCTCAAAAAATATATTTTGGACAAGTTTAGGTTACTATTTTAACCTTATCATTTAGATTTAACTATAAGTTAAATAATTTAACTTTTACCGTGTCTTCTTGTTTTCTTACACTATATAGTTAATAAACTTACTATAACAATTAAAAAGAACCCCAAGTGATTCATTATTAATATATATAACCTTATATAAGTCATTTTTCCAAACCTTAGATTTTTAAGAATAAAATAACAATTAATAATATAATATTTGTTTTAAAAACTATTTTATGTCAATTTTGAAACTCTTTGGTAATTGATTTTTTTAAAACTCATAAAAGCATGATTAGTGCTAAAAAATTTAATTAAATCAATAACAACATGTCTTATTAACCTTTAAAATTAGTTTAATTCATAAAAAGTCTCAAATTACATTTATATGTGTATTTATAATATCAATTATGTCAATATTTCATTAATAAGGTAATTACTGCATCACCATTGTCTCATAAATAAAGTAATTTATTTAATATATAAAAATTATAAATAAAATTCCATTATGTAGAAAATATTTTTATCTTTCTAATTAATATTTATAGTTTAATTTATCTTATGTATAACCCTATATTAAAAATGTTTTAGTTATTAAACTTTGATTTTAACTATTTTAACTCTTTTTTAAATAAAATAATAATAAGTGTCCTAATCTAATCCAAGTGGACCTAAATGATAATATTATACTCCTAAGGTTGTTTTTGGTCGAATTATACTTATTCAATAGAATTATAACATGTGTTAGGGTAATAATAATATCATTTTTACCATTAATTACCCAATTTACTTTTAACCGTGGTAAAAAAAAGTAAAAAGTTACTATTCACCAAAAATTATTTTTATCTTATTGAACCACATCGTACTCCTTCATATTAACCGTTTCTCTTGGATTTTTGAAATTCCACTCAGAGAAGCGGTAAAATTAAGTTTTATGTAAATTTTCAAATTCTCCTAGGAGGTGGGTAAAAGACGGTGAAAAGTTCAATAAAATTTTATATATCTAAAATTATTATAAAATGACTTCAATGAATTAAATTGAACTTATATAGGTATTATGTATCAATTTTGACCTAAAATAAATTTAAATAAAATAAATAATTATTTAAATAAAAAGTCGGTTTTTAAATAGTAACCCAGTGTTTTCACTATTCGTCAAAAATCGAAAGTTTTCATAAAAATACCAAAAATTTACCCTAGGATAATTTTGATATTCTGAATCCAAAAATGAAGTCCATTTTGAAAAATAAAATTTTAAAAAGTGGGTATTACTATTCATAATGGCTAGTTTATATAATATTTTAATAACATATCGTTGTTTAGTGAAACTCGGTATTGCGTACCACACACGCTATCGTGGAAGGTCATGATTGCGTGTAAAGAAAGCCAGTCAGGGTTGCGTGTAGTGTAAGATTCCTTTTTTATTGTGTATAATAGAATCCAACTGTATTTCATTTATACATTTAATATATATATATATATATATACACTCGATGTTGCGTAGAATAGCTACTATCAAACAAACTTGAAATTGTGTGTAACATGATCCAAGAATAGTGTTGCGTATACTTCAAGCTAATACGGTGTTGTGTATAGCATAAGGTAATCTTGGTGTAGCGTACAACATAAGATATGAAAAAAAAATCTCATAAAATCCCAGAGTGTTACATTCTACCCCCCTTAAAATGAATTTCTCCCACGAAATTCATCAGGGTTATAAATGGTTTACTACTTGAAAGTTTCTTTCATAGAAACCCACATTGTAAAAAGGAATACTAAAACTTCATTTTAAAAAGGGAAGTTAGAATCATAACAGTCACCCAAAGTAACTCAGCACTGGGTTTCCACATATGACAACATAGGTGAAAATATGGATATGGAAGAGAAATATAACCATGAACTTCTGATGAAGAGTGGTAGAGGACATGGCTATGAAAAAGCCAACAATCACAAAGCCATAAATTTGTGATGATCTAAGGTACCATCTAATTTATCGGATATAAGGGCACTAGGACAACATTTTTGGTTTTCAATATCTTTTCCCTAAAGTTTAAGAAATTGGAATTAGAAGAAATACTTTCTTGATTTTGGTACAATCTCACCGTTGGTCATTCCTTGGACAATTTACACTTCATATCTTAAAGAAATGAAGTTGAATTTGTCATTCGTGAAGTGTTAGCAGATCATGCGATAGAATGATAGGTCATTCCATTTGTTTCTATCACAAAAAGTTTATCACAAATTATTAAATATACATAAGTCCATCTATCTTGAGATTAATCATATATGGTTGCTAAAATGGACTTATACTTCATCTATCAAAGCGCTTAATAAAATAAAACTAGTTTCTACTAACCAGGGACTTCTTGTAGGCTAGTGTTATGCGATAAAGGTCTGTCGTACTTCAGTTGTGGGTTTGATTCCCACATCCTTGTCCAACGCGACGGGTTGTCGCTCGTCCTATGGGTTGTCCTTTTTCTAAAACTACACTATTATAACATTCCAGAAATAATATCAAAAAACAAGTTCTATTCTTAAATAATACTATCTTATGTCCAACATAATCCATTCCAATATTTAGCATTATCCAAAATACATCTATCCAATCTCATAGTATAAAGAAAAAGATTACTAGAGAGGTCATATACCAAGAATGTGAATACCATCATTTATCTCCCATATGTCATAAGATATATCTTGTTGGTCATATTCCAAACATTTGAATACCTTAATCATGTATTATCTTGAACCATAGTGAAAACATGAATGTTGTCACAAGGTAACTCTTTCTATATACCAAAATCCCAAAAATTATATATACTCAAACCATGATATCACTTTTTCCTTATATTAGTCATGAGCTCATTAATACTATCATACATTTCATTATCTCCTTATCCATTATTTATGCACATATTAGGTGCTTTACAAAAATATCTGAATAACCTTTCATGGTTACCGGTACCATTCAATATATACTTTCAAAACTAAAGAAAAGTCAACAGTGTAACAATCCTTATATTTTTCTTTATTCCATAATACCATACATTATTCTTGATAAACATACAATCATTACACTACCTTCTGAACCCACTGACTGAGCTTCATCATTTCTTCCATCTCATATATCATTTGTAGTCTCTTCATCATCATCCACATAAATACTACCCATATGACCATGCTGATTCTCTTTATGAGATTTTCCCTTAGGGAATTGGTTTGCATAATGCTCGTACATTCCACATTTAAAACACTTAATCATTGTTGATGTCTTAGAAATACCATTATCCTTGTCCATGGTGTTAACTGAACCTTTTCCTTTACAATTACTAGCTTTGTGTCCTTCTTTTACACACCCAAAACATCTTCTAGATCCTTTGAAACATTCCCCCTGATGCCTCTTCCCACATGATTTACATGAGGGAAATTGAACTTTCTTTCCTCTATGATCATCATGAAACTCCATCTTTCTCTTATTAGCTGAGTCGGGAAACTTACCAAAGTTGAGATTATTGATCATATTATGAGATTGTTTATTGGGCATAATAATGATATGTGGACTTCCAAATCCAATTTCATTTGGTTTCTTATGAAGAATATCATTCCATTGTCCATCATATCCTCTATTATCGTGAATCTTCCTGTTTCCAGCCATTTTCTAAAACCCAAAAAAGAATAGTGTGAGAGGTCAAAATCATAATCAAGGGGGATTAACTTCAATATATAACATCTTAGGTTTAATTATAATATCGTTACCGTAATTCTAGGACTATAACCTATACTTATACTTAACCTTAGGGACATCCCTAGACATACCTTAGAAATATCTCTAGGGATCTCACTAAAGTTATCGCATCCTAGTTTCAAAAGGTTGACTAAACTGAACCTCTGATACCAACTGTAGAGACCCAAAGCTTGACGTACATAGACATTACATTACTTTTTCATAATACTTAATACATAATAAAAACAACACACAAGGACCGTAATAGTTTAGTGTCTTTGGAAACTCGGAAAAATAATCTTCTAATCTTGGTGAAAGATCTTCAACATCTCCCATAAAGATCTTCCATTTTTTCTTACCTAAAACCTTTCTTTATATCCTGGGGAAAAGAAAACATATAAAGGGTGAGATAAAATTCTCATTAAGGTTAATCATGGAGAAAATAAAACAAACCATATACATTTGAACTTCAAAACATTAACATAATATTTAAACATCAAAATCTTGAGCAATGACATAAAACATCACAGTACGTAAGGCATACATCATAATGGATCATCAATAATGATAAAATATCATGTTAATAAAGAATGTAATTGTGTAAACCATTAAGAACATGTTATTATTTCCATAGTATCCTAGGAATTGCTGCCAAGACCTTCTTAGTGGACAAAGTCCCTTTCTGAATCGAGTTCACTCCCTGTTCCAGTCCTGTATCACTGAACCAGATTAACTTACCATTCCTGTCATGTCTATCTCATGAGATATAAATCTTTACCCAATGCATTGGAGGTATATATAGGTCCCACCCATCTCATAATGAAATCATTCTTACTTGTGCCACACAATCATAAATCATACATCATAGCATAACCCATGTAATAAAATGGGATTCTAAAACATCATTCCATCATAACATAATCCATATAAATAAAATGGATATCATTTAATCATAAAAAACCATCTAAATAATGGATACATTATACTTGAAACATAAACATATTAAATAATTTCATTTCAGATGGAAAATAGTTTTGATAAAACACTTGAAATGAATTCCTGCGGAAAATATCCTTTCTTCTTCAAAATCATTTTCTTTTCTCAAAATTCCATAAATTTTAAAAATAAAAGGCTTTTGTTGAAAATAATCATGCAATCATGTAGATGAAGCTTCATTAAAATTAGGCGTTATGAAACTGTAAAAATCTGTTCACGCCGTATAAGTTAAAAATAACATTCTCCTCATACTTTTATCGGAAAAGTCAAAAAGCACCTCGTATGGTAAACAAAAGAAAGATTCCTTCCATACGATGAGGTGAAAGTAAAAAAGGGTAAAAATGACTTTAAACATACATGGAAGAAAAGTAAACATTTTATGAAAACATTTTTAGAACATATGGACATTGATAATAAACATAACCCCAGTAAATACTTACGAATAAACAATCTCGGATAAGAATGAGATTGGAATAATTATCCCTTACCTTATGTCTGATATGCTTTGTATTCATCCGAACCTCATGTATAATGATTTAAATAATGTCATTGACTTATTACAGAATCATATTCATTGCTATGATATCATATATGGTTCACTTATGACTTTATATTACCCGTTCCTTTGTAAATTCCATGTTAAACCAGCGTTTTGGGTAAAATCGTTTCATTTATCGTACGTGTTTCGACTTTTTGTTCTTAATATTATTACTTATATCCTAATTTACTTAATTCCAGAATTTAAAACATGATTTATATATAATATATATTCAGCATATACATATATATATATGATATATCGATAAATGGAAGGAAATACACCGTTCATGGAGACGGTAGGCCGTACGTACGCATGAACGCTGTTTTCGTTTCCTTATTGAATTGAATGGAATTAAGTATATGAAATAAATATATATATACATAAATCCAGTATCATTATTATGTCATATATTTAACTATTATTTATTATATATACTTTATAATCATTCATGAATGGTTAACATGGAGAATGAATCTCATCGCGTCGTGCAGACGGTAGTCCGTACGTACGCACAAGCGATGATATCATTCCCATGATCGTGGAATTATATTGAAGTGTATGTATAATATTTAAGAATAAATATAACTTTAAAATAATCATATATAGTTATTTATTTACACCATTATACCCATCCATGTAAAGTGGTGGTCGAAAATAGATTACACCACGGCGTGGAGACGGTATTCCGTACGTACGCACGCGCGGTGATTTCGTTTTCTATAGGATGGATAGAAGATGAAATATGGTTGTTTCATATTTATAATAATATATCAGTATATTATTGATACTGAGTTTATTACTTTATAGTGAAACAACTAAATAAAAAGAAGTAGAAGAAGAAATAAACTTGAGGGAATCGGAAGAAGATATTATCTCTTCTTCGACGCACCTCCTTTAAGATTCTTCTTAAGGAAGTAGAGTTGGTCTTTTGAGAAGACCAAAACCTCCAGAATTTTTCTAGGGAAGTTTAGAAGAGAAATGGGTAGGGTTTTTCCAAGCTTCAAGGCTCAAAAGGGTGTGAGGAGGAGAGGGAGGAGGAGCCCTTTTATAAGGGAGGAGAGGGGTACCTTAGGAAAAACTTAAAATATTATTTTATTATAAAGTCATATTCGGTTTTTAATAGCTCCAAATTGATTTATTTCAAAGATAAGGTGTGGATGGGTCTAAATCCTCTCAACAAATAGATTTTGGACAAGTTTAGGTTACTATTTTAACCTTATCATTTAGATTTAACTCTAAGTTAAATAATTTAACTTTTACTGTGTCTTCTTGTTTTATTACACTATATGGTTAATAAACTTACTATAACAAGCCAAACGAACCACAAGTGGTTCCTAATTAATATATATAACCTTATCTATGTCATTTGGCCTAACCTTAGATTTTTAGGAATAGAATAACAATTAATAATATAATATTTTTTAAAAAAACTATTTTATGTCAATTTTGACACTATTTGGTAATTGATTTTTGTGAAAATCATAACGGCATGATTAGTTATAAAAAAGTTAATTAAATCAATACCAAAATGTCATATTAACCTATAAAATTAGTTTAATTCATAAAAAGTCTCAAATTACATTTAGTTTGGTATTTATAATATCAATTATGTTAATATTTCATTAATAAGGTAATTACTGCATCACCATTGTGTCATAAATAAATTAACTTATTTAATGTATAAAAATTATAAATAAAATACAATTATGTAGGAAATAATTTTATCTTTCTAATGAATATTTATAGTAGAATTTATCTTATGTATAACCCTATATTAAAAATGTTTTAGTTATTAAACTTTGATTTTAACTATTTTAACTCTTTTTTAAATAAAATAATAATAAGTGTCCTAATCTAATCCAAGTGGACCTAAATTATAATATTATATTCCTAAGGTTGTTTTTGGTCGAATTATACTTATACAATAGAATTATAACATGTGTTAGGGTAATAATAATATCATTTTTACCCTTAATTACCCTATTTACTTTTAACCGTGGTAAAAAAAAGTAAAAAATTACTATTCACCAAAAATTATTTTTATCTTATTGAACCACATTTTACTCCTTGATATTAACCATGTCTCTTTTATCTTCAAAATTCTACTCACAGAAGCGGTAAAATTAAGTTTTATGTAAATTTTCAAATTCTCCTAGGAGGTGGGTAAAAGACAGTGAAAAGTTCAATAAAATTTTTATATATCTAAAATTATTATAAAATGAATTCAAGGAAATAAATTGAACTTATATAGGTATTATGTATCAATTTTGACCTAAAATAAATTTAAATAAAATAAATAATTATTTAAATAAAAATTCGGTTTTTAAATAGTAACCCAGTGTTTTCACTATTCATCAAAAATTGAAATTTTTCAGAAAAATACAAAAAATTAACCCGAGGCTAATTTCGATATTCCAAATCCAAAAATAAAGTCCATTTTGAAAAATAAAATTTCAAAAAGTGGGTATTACTATTCATAACGGCTAGTTTATATAATATTTTAATAACATATCGTTGTTTAGTGAAACTCGGTATTGCGTACCACACACGCTATCGTGGAAGGTCACGATTGCGTGTAAAGTAATCCAAGTTAGGGTTGCATGTAGTGAAAGATTCATTTGTTATTGTGTACAATAGAATCCAACTGTATTTCATTTATACATTGAATATATATATATATACACTCAATGTTGCGTAGAATAGCTACTATCAAACGAACTTGAAATTGTGTGTAACATGATCCAAGAATAGTGTTGAGTATACTGCAAGCTAATACGGTGCTGCGTATAGAGCAAGGTAATCTTGGTGTAGCGTACAACAGAAGATATGAAAAAAAATAATATATCTCATAAAATCTCGAGGTGTTACAACACCGCTTTGAGATAGACTTGAACAGGAACTGGTGCACGACAACGGGGCTTGCTGCACTCTTGGTTACGACACTCCCAGGGGATATGATTAGGATAATTCATATTTTCTTTACAATCCATTATGAAGGTGTTAATGTAAATTTTTCCTTAGGGGAACCATGTTTATAAGATTATCTATGCATAGAATTCAAATCTATGTTGAGTGTTTTTCTATTTGAGATTCATAAACTAATATAGTGTATCACATTATTTAGAAATGGCGTCTAATGGAATAAGGGGAATCAATACTCGGGGGAAAGGTAGGGATCTCCCTACTGAGCAAGTCAACACAGTCAATGTTGGAGCAGATCAGATCATGACCATATTGGGACAACTTACTCAAGTTGTAACGAATAACCATTCAACACCTGTGTTGGATCATTTCATGTGGCAGAAGCCCCCATATTTCAGCGGGACTACTAATCTAATGGTTGTTGAGCAATGGATCAAGTCCCTTGAAAAGATATTCATGGCGTTAAGATGCAATGAAAATGAAAAGGTAGTACTGGAAGTATATTGTCTCAAGGGCAACGCTGATCAATGGTGATCCCTGATTCAAAATACCATGGATGAAGAAGAGATAGAGGATATGGAATGGAGGACATTTAAGGAAATATTCTTCAAAAAATATTTCCCTCATGAGCAACGAATTGAAATGAAGAGGAAATTCCTTTGCTTGAAACAAAGGGAAGAAGACATTGTTGTAGAGTATGAGGCTACCTTCACAAGGCTAGCTAGGTATGTCGTGGATTATGTACATGACTCGGCGGACAAGATTGATCATTTCTTTTAAGGTCTTAAGAAAAGTCTTCTAAGGGCACTGGCTTCTCAATCATTTTCATCATATGATGAAATTATATCAAGTGCTATCAAAACAGAGAAGGAATTTCCTAGATCAAATTTTTTCAAAGGAAACCAAGATAAGAAGTGGTACTCTGATAAAAAAGGAAAAGGAGAAGCACCAAAGAAGAGCAAGGGAACAAATAGTTTCCCATTATGCGAGAACTGTGGAAATAATCATCCTGGGAAATGCTTGAAAGGCATGGGAGTCTGATATAACTGTGTAGAAAAGGGTCATCGATCTGATGAATGCAAGGGGAAGAAACAATTCAATGATATTCAATGCTATATTTGCAGATATATGGTACACTATGCAAATGAGTGTCCTAAGAACCAAGGAAACATTCCTCATAAAAATCCAAGAGAGCAAGGGAGAGCCTATGCAATTACAACCGCGGAGGTTGAAGTTCCTAGTGATGTGGTGGAAGGTACTTTAATTGTTTCCTCAAACTTAGCCAACACTTTATTTGATTCTGTATCATCGCATTCATTTATATCCTCTCAGTTTGAAAAGAATGTTAGATATGTCCAATTTTATTTAAGAAAGGAGTTGTCAGTAAAAACTCCCATGGGATGTATCATTGCAACAAAGGCATGTCGAATAGTCCCCCTTCAAACACCAAAACATGCTTTAGTTGCTAACCTTGTCATCATACCCATTATTGTATTTGATATAATTCTCGGTATGGATTGGATATCAAATTATGATGCAAGTATTTGTTGCAAGAAAAAGGAAGTTACAATTTTTGAAAATGTTGTAGAATCCCTTGTCTTTAGGGAAGAAACTTCATCACCTGATTCTTATCTATAACCACCCCCAGTAGCTCTATTGAATGAAATACTTGGAGAGGAAGATAAACCAATATCTATGGGAGAGGAAAGAAATCTTCAAATTGAATATGTGAACATAGTGAAAGATTACATTGATGTATTTCCATAGGATTTACCTGGACATCATCCAGAGCGGGAAGTTGAGTTCTCTATTGATTTAATTCCTGATGCAAGACCTATATCAAAGACTCCCTATAGAATGGACACTGTGGAATTAGTAGAGATAAATAAACTACTAGAGGATTTGAGTGAAAATGGATTTATTCTACCTAGTGTTTCTCTATGGGGAGCCCCTGTTCTCTTTGTCAAGAAGAAAGATGGATCCATGAGGCTTTGCATTGATTACAGGGAAATCAATGCAATTGCAATAAAGAATAAGTATCCTTTGCCCTGGATTGATGATTTATTTGACCAACTTCATGGAGCTCAATACTTTTCGAAGATTGACCTTCGATCTGGATATCATCAACTGTGTATGAGGACGGAAGATATTCCAAAGACATCATTTCGAACTAGGTATGGGCATTATGAGTTTATAGTAATGCCTTTTGGATTGACAAATTCACCCTTTGTTTTCATGGATTTAATGAATAGAGTTTTCAAGGAATATCTTGATAACTTTTTTGTTGTATTCATCAATGATATCCTGGTATACTCAGAAAGCTATGAATACCATGAGGATCATTTGAGAACTATTCTGAAAACTCTTAGAAGAAATCAATTATATGGGAAGTTTAGCAAGTGCGAATTCTGGCTTTAGTCAGTTTATTTTCTAGGATATATTGTCTCTAAGGATGGAATCATAGTTGATCCTACAAAGGCAAAGACAATCCAAGAATGACCCATGCCAACAAACATAACTGAGGTACATAGTTTTATTGTCTTAGCAAGTTGTTATCAGCATTTCGTAAAGAATTTTGCCCGACTGGATAACCCGCTAACGAAGCTCACATGTAAAGGGGTTAAATTTGTTTGTAAAAAATATTATGAAGAATGTTTCTAAGAACTAAAGAGAAGATTATCCAATGCTCCTATATTGACTCTACCATCAGGGAATGATAGGTTTTTTATTTATAGTGATGCTTCAAAGAAAGGACTTGGTTGTGTCCTTATGAAAAATGATAAGGTTATTGCTTATGCATCACGACAACTAAAAGTTCATGAGAAAAATTATCCTACTCATGATCTTGAGTTAGCTGTTGTAATATTTTCTTTGAAGATATGGATAAATTATCTCTATGGTAAAAAATGTGAGATTTATACTGATCACAAGAGTTTGAAGTATATTTTCTCATAGAAATAACTCAACATGAGGCAAAGGAGATGGCTTTAACTACTCAAGAATTATAATTTCATGATACACTACCACCCGGGGAAGGAAAATAAGGTGGAAGATTCTTTGAGTAGAAAGGATCATGGAGTTTTGAACAAGATGAGAGTTGAAAGAGATCCTATTTTCATAGATCTAGTAAAGATGAATATGGGAATAACCATAGAAGGGGAAACATAAATGCTTTTTCAAATGGTTGCCAAACCATATTTACTAGAAAGGATAAAAAGTTATCAAGCTGATGATGAGGAGTTTCAAAGGAAGATTAAAGCTGTGAATGATGGGAGATTGAGTGACTTCATATATGAAGATGGAATTTTGAAATTTGGGAAGAGAATTTGTGTTCCTGATATACCTGATCTAAAAAGAGAATTGTTGGATGATGCTCATAGTTCCAATTTATCTATACACCCTGGTAGAACTAAGATGTATAGAGATTTGAAGGAACTTTTTTGGTGGGACAACATGAAGAGGGAGATTTCTGATTTTGTGTCAAGATGTATGGTTTGTCAACAAGTGAAAGCTAGAAGGAAATATCCTGGAGAATTATTTCAACCTCTTCCCATACCTGAGTGAAAATGGGATAATATCACGACGTACTTTGTCATGGGACTACCAAATACTCCTAGAAAGAATGATGTAATATGGGTCATTATTGATCGTCTTACCAAGTCAGCACATTTTCTTACTATAAGAAAAGATATACCACTTGAACATCTAGCAAGACTATATATTAATGAATTTGTGAGACTTCATGAAGTACCCCTATCGATTGTTTCTAATCGTGATCCATGCTTTACATCAAGATTTTGGAAAAGTCTTCAAAAATCCCTAGATACTGATCTTCGTTTGAGCATTTCCTACCACCCAAAAACTGATGGACAATTAGAACGGACTATTCAAACATTGGAAGACATGTTGAGGTCTTTTTCACTTGATTTTCAAGGCATGTGGGATTAGTATTTACCTCTCGTGGAATTTTCCTATAATAATAGCTTCTATTTAAGTATTCAGATGGAACCCTATGAAGAATTATATGGGAGGAGATTCCATACACCAACTTGCTGGGATAAAGATGGTGAACGAAAGCTCGTGGTCCCAGAACTTGTTGAAGAAACAATGGAAAAGGTGAAGATTATCCAGAACCATATGAAAATATCTCAAAATAGGCAAAAGATCTATGCAGATAACCGAAGGAAGGATTTGGAGTTTCAAGAAGGAGATCACGTTTTCTTAAAGGTATCTCCATGAAAGGGTATTATACGATTCGGTAAAAACAGAAAGTTAAGTCCCAGGTACATTGGACCTTTTGAAATTCTGGACTGAATTGGATCCATAGCTTACCGTTTGGCAATGCCTCTAAGTCTCTCCAAGGTTCACAATGTGTTCCACGTGTCAATGTTAATAAAGTACATGCCAGACCCAACACATATACTCACTTATGAAGAAGTATAACTTGAGCCAGATCTATCTTATTAGGAAGAGCCAATCAAGATTCAGGATACTATAGAACAAGTATTGATAAATCATACGACTCGTCAGGTAAAGGTTCTATGGAGAAACCATAAGATGGAGGAAGCAACAAGGGAGCGTGAGGAGATTATGTTAAATACATACTCGAATCTTTATAGGTAATATTTTGTGAATTTTGAGGAAGAAATTTTTGTAAGGAGGGGAGAATATAACACCCCAAGGTTTTGAAAATAAATATAGAATTCAATTTTATAATCTATCCATTAAACACAACCTTTCCTCTTCTATGTTTTGAATTTCGAAAAATGGTCATCTAGAGTTGTGTTCAGTAATTCATTTAGAGTCTGATAGAACAAACTTGATTTTCAGTGAATAGTAACATACCCATATGAATAGTAATAAGAATATTAATATGAATAGTAATATGACCCTTATTAATAGTAAATAATATTATTATTTTATTTTCTTAAGGTAATAAGATAATGAGATCTTAATTAGTTTTTCAATGAGAAAAAAAACTAATTGCACTTTAAGATTGTTATTTTTAGAATTAACTATGAATTTATTTAAAAATTAAATTAATAATATTTAGAAAATTATTTTTTAAAAATAGATTTCACTTTTTAATTCTACACGTCGAAAAATGGTTAGGGTGAATTTTGGGAATTTTTCTGAAACAGTTGATTTTTCAGTGAACAGTAAAAAAATACAGTTTTTAGTTTCGGTGTGTTTATGACATCATTAATGATGTAATAATGATGTCATAAAACTGGTCGACTTGTGTATAGTTAAATAAGATGTGAGGTTTCCCAAGTGGATTTAACCATGGTCAAATACCATGGGCAAGCCCATGGTTTTGCAAATACCACCCATGAGGTGTCCCTTGGAAATTATTAAAATAATCTCTCACTTTTCCTATAAATACCAACTCTTCCCTTCATTGAATTCATTCCCAATTCTCCCTAAACAAATCTATAGACTCCTTACCTTCATATTAGTCCTCCCAAGTTTTACTCAAGCCCCCAAGGTCCCAAACTTCAAGTTCTAAGGGTTACTCTACAAGGTAATAAAATTCTTAATTTCTTTCTTTTTTCCTTTCAAGTTCTCTTTTATGTGGTATATCTTTCAAGTTTCCATACCATGTTCTTATTTTTCTTCTTATTATTGATCTACTCTATATTATTATTCATTTATGGATAGGTTACCATTGTCCCCTCTCTTTTTAATATTTTCTAAAACCATGTTGCGTAGCCGTTAGGCTGTCGAATTTTTTTGTAAACAATTTCAAAATTATTCTTTTATTTTAAGTTATTTATTTATTATTTCTTCATCTCTTATTACCTAAGAGGAATGAAATATCCAGAATCTTGTATATTCTATATGTTCTCATGTTCATGATAAATTCATCATCAATCTTTTTCTTTTCCCTAACTTGTTCAAGGAATTAAAAACATTGTACGTGATGTGTCGAATTACCAACATCGTAGACGATGTGATTTCAATTTGCATTAATTATTTCAAGTCTGGTCATGAAACCATTTATATGGTTGAACCAGGTTATAATTAATTTTTTATGACTCACCCATGGTTCTTTAATTCTTTGGTACTCATGGTTCTAATTTATAAAACAAAATGAGGTTGTTATTATCAAAGAACCACTAAAATGATCTAAACAAACATCATTAATGTTTTAACTAATGAATCATCATCATGGTATATAACCCAAAATAATTATAAGATAATTTATATATCCATAATTTCGTTAATAATATGTATTAAAAATTCTGGATGTTTAACCATGTTTCAAATAAACTTCCATTCATGGAAACAAATAAACGAACCATGAAAAGTAAGGGAGAAAATGCTTCCAAACCATGAAAATTTAACCAATTGAACCCATAGAAAGGGACATGAATGAACCTAATAATTTTATAATAAATCAATTACATTTATAGGAGGTTCTTTAAATATTAATTAATGAAGCTAAATTTGATTATTCGGGTCATTAAAACAAATGAAGAACACACTCGAGCATAAGGTAAGGGGTTTCTCATCTCACATTCATTTATGTGAGATTTACATTGTTCACCACTTATTTCTTGTATGTGGTATATGTGTACTTCCATTTGATATATAATAACATTATTCTCTTTATATTCATGTTATTCAATGATTCACTTGATGTTCATTAAGTTCTGGTCATTTGATTCGACTGATTACATTGTGGTAAGGGACTTTGTCTAAACTACCTTTTCGTTGTGACTAACTTCGTATTGTGCACCTAATAATCCTTATGTGGTGTACCTACTTACCATTTGAGATCACTTTTAATTTGAAATTATATTTACATTAAATATCCATAATATCATGTCATGGATATGTTTGTTGTATAAACCATATACCATTTTACATACGGTGTTTATTTGGAAATATATTTTAATTATGGAAATATTGATGGCTCTGTATACTCTACTCTATACAGATATTGAAAGGTCATATTGCTCTTATATTGAATCAATGTATAAATAATGATTTGGACATGCAGTGGCGGGTGGGTCCTGCTACAACCCCTCGATGCATCGGTAGGTCTCATGAGATAAAACAGTTTGGCGACAAACCCTTCGAGTTTGTTTCCAAAAATCAGAAGGGTTTCTACCCATAGAACAAAAATATTTTTACGGTATTATAGTTTCATGTGCTAGATAAATGATATAAAATTAATAAGAATTCTCTTTATTAATTACCAGTTATTATTATTATCCATGAGGTTTTCACTATGGCAAAATATATGGATGCAGTTTCAATCTCAGTTTATTAATGGCATTAGTTGTTCATTTATTCACTATGACATATTGATTATGTCAGATTGATTGTGATTCACTTATTATTGTACTCATGCTTCCGCTATTTTTAACCCTTACTGAGTGTTTGAGATTACCCCTTTCATTTTCTACCTTCAATAGGTGATGAAGAGAAGATCTTTTATTGAGTTCCTGGGGATGTCGTTTTTAGTTTTTGTTATGTATTGTATTTTTTAAACTTTTCAAATGTAATTTAAGTAACATCTATGTATCTATTTTCTTCAAGACTACTAAAATGATCGTTCCTTTAGGATTTTCATTCCTTCTAACCATGCTAATATCACAAGTAAAGCACTGGCTCTAGCCTAGAGGGTTCGGGGTGTTACACTTATGATAGTAGAATTTCTAGGATCATGCTCCTCAATGGTCTATTTCACTACATATATTTGGCCTGAGCCATGAATATATGATATTTCTTGGCTACCCTGAGTAGATCCACCCTATTGTCACTTTAAAACTGGGTTCTGACTACCATAACCATGACCACTACCTCAGCCTGATCTTCCAACTGTACTATATCTCCCTTCCTGATGAGAAGCTTTTGAGCCCAAACCTAAACATAAAGTTAGTGCAAACCCTCTATCACCGGATTCCAAAGGAAATGTTCTATATAATCACTTTAGATGACCAATATTTCCACAGTATCATAACTCAATTGGGTCCCTCATACACTGTGTCCTCGTATGTCCCGACCTACCACACTAGCAACACCTCGCCTGGATACTTGAGTATGTTGTATGAATACTAATATCACCATGTGGAAGCTCCAGATGATGCTTCCTACTACTGGTTGATGCAGTACTAGATCTAGATGACAAACCGCCTTAGCGCGCACCTCCATCCTCTCTCAGGTTACACTCTATGATAAGATCCTAATTCAATATTCCATAAATGGTAGTAAGCCAAAAGACATTCACCTATGATCATATTTTATACCAGAGACCATCCTTGAATCTCCTGAATTTAGATAACTCACCACCCATCAGAATAGGTGTGAAGTGTTGAAACTCAGTAAAATGGGTTGAATAATCCATAACTGATAGTGTTCCCTGCTCTAGGTGCATGAACTCTCAATATCTATTAGCCCTCAATATCTCATGATAGAATTATTCATATAAGGTCATATAAAAATTCCTCCAGTACATCTCCCTGTGATGATTCATCTAAGTAATAACATCCCACCATCTCTCGGCATAATCATGCAACATATTCATAGCGATATTCCCCTCCTATCATGAGGCATCTCTAGATTATCTAAGATAGATAGCATGGACTCTATCCATGACTCCATATCCCGTGGTTTTCCATCCCTTAAAAACATGGGTCGATGCTACTATTGGAACTCATGTATCAGCTCTTCCATAGTCGGGGCAGGTTATAGTGATCCATGAATAGTCTGCATGAATTGCATAAAACCTTCACGGAACTGTGACTCATCACCTATGTTACAAATACTAGTTTCACATCAAGAACTCTTGGAGGATCCACTGGTATCTCATGGCCCACTGCCTCTAGAGTGTGGTCATTGCCACCCTCCTAGCGTAAGACTGGAGGTCGTCATGGTGGAATTTCTCTACAATTCCAAAGACACACCTCAGTTCAATATCATTAGCAAATTTTATAGTTAAAAATCATAGATAATAAAATAGGATAAGTACAATCCTTCTTATATAATAACACGCCCCTCTACATGCTCCTTGAGTCAGGTTTAGGTGATGTAAAAGTCATATAAAACCCATAAATACTGCCTACTGCCCACCAAAAAGGTCTATTTTGGGTCAAGTTCTCTACTATAAGAAATTTAAGTTTCCATTTCATTCTCACATTCATATATTCATTTTCATGTTAATTCATATATTCATTTCACATTTATATCACAATTTATTTTTAAAGGTTGAAGCAATGATTCACCAAATTCTAATCCATAAGGGCCCACACACCTTATGAATCAAAATTTGGTGGACATTTAATCCAAACCATAACCCATTCTAGTATACCTATCATAACAGCGGGTATAAATATCACAAAACCTATCACAAAATCGTGAAATAAGTAATGCATCCTAAATGGAAAGGAATAATGCATGGCATGTGATTCCTGTAAGGTTCCCAACATGATGCATGAGATGGAATACCCTCAACTCATCAGGTTTCAATAGAATAGAACCCACAATCATATCAATAATAACATAAAAATTCAATTGCATCACCCAACATGGAATCAAATCAAATATAATTGGAAAAATCCATAAAACAACAATTTTCATTCAAGTAAATTTGGCTTTTTCCTATACGCAGGTTAACTATGCCCGAGCACAGCTCATTGCCAAATTCATATTCCATTTTTATTAATTTATATTGACACCAAATAATAATTCAAGATAGAAAAGACTACTCTAATACCACTTTGTAAGATCCTAGACCCAGGATCCACTAAAGTTACCCTTAGAATAGTTGGCCACATGGCCTCGAGAGCATCTCCCCAAACTCCAGAGGTTTCCAACTTGCAGCGAGGGACTAGGTGTGTTAGTGGGGAGACTATCCCCTTATCACTAGAGTGTATCATAGAGTAAATAAAATAATAGAAAAGTAGTGGAAGTAGTAAATCATACATACAAAAAAAATAAACATCAGAAATAGATAACAATTCCAAAAGGAACTCATATACAATAATAATTATACATGTCTCTAAAAAGCATCCAAAATAGGTACACAAAATTACATTACATTCCATGTATCAAAAGTAAAAGAATACCAAAACGTATACAACTGACATCACAAGCCTCAACTCAGTCCCATGCTCCTCTGCTCCAAAGTAGCAATCAAGAACTTGTAGTATAGTGCTTGACCTTATCCATACTTTCAATCATATAGTCTTTTTGAGTACCCAATTTGGCTCGAATAGGGTGTGATACATAATCCCATTATACAAACACCCAAGGTCTAGTTCCATCCAGTGAGTGATTATATAATAGTCACAGTGTGAAAGAAACAATATAATATGTAAAGGAAGTATTGAAATTAAATATCCCATAAAGTTCAGGTTCTCATTTATAATCAAGTTCATTTTAATGATTCAATATCATTTAAATAATAATTCTTTGGACCTGTTACATATACCAACATCCCCTATATATATAGGTAAACAAAGGATGCCTAAAAAGGCCATCCATAAAGTGTAGAAAAAGAATAAATCAAAACATGTTCTTTGGCTTGGTAGATGCATCATATAACTCATTTAATTAGTTATTAATTTATTAACCCAATCCCATCCTTGGAATTCCTATTTTTTAATCCAAGTATCTCTATAGGTATAACATGAATCGACACCTTATAAGCATGTCCATGAGGATCCTCAAAAGAACCCAAGTATTGCTCTAGGTGTGGTATAACATCTCTACCACTCGATTTGGTCATTGGCATTAAACTAAGGGGGGCCAAGTGTCACCCATGGTATATATAATCAAATTACCATTGATTCCATCCTTGTAAAACTGTATAAGGAGTCAAAGTATCACTCGTTCATAATAAAGGAAGAATCCAAATGAGTCTGTCCATGGAATTATTCATTGAATCCATGTGTCACCCAAGGCATACAAGAATACATGAATTTAATAGTATTTAATAAATTTCATTTAAACAAGTAAATTTCATCACCTTATTCATTTAAATTCAATCTCTCCTCATAAGGCGACTCAATCATTGGCCAAGCCTAGAAGGATTGCCTCTATTCAACTCACATGGGAATTTCATTATAAAAAGCATCTCATTCTTAATTAACCAATACATTGAAAGTGTCTAGGAGCATGGAATCCATCCCCTTTTCTTTATCAATTAAATTCACAATTGATATTAAAATTCAATTTACATATCAATTCACAATTCAAATCATCAATTGACAATTCAAAATTAACATCCCATGATAAGGGGTAAAGGGAACACCTTAAACATTTCCAAAATCAAATGCTATCATAATGGCCCATTTAAATTCACAACACACCCAAATGGGTAGTTCCATTAAAGTTCATAAACCTATAAAAATTCATTTATGGGCCTATTTAATTACATAGGTCATGCCTATGAATTTAATTAAAGGATTTAAAATCATTTCAAGGTGTCACCTGAGAATTGGGTGCATGACACAACAGAATATATAAACACTTCAAGTTTAAATGAAAGGAATGAGACAACCTACCATAGATTCATAGTGGAAAACTCGTCCAGTATCATCTCTTAATTTGACTCAGATCAGGAGAAAATAGAAGAACAGATGAAGAACCTATAAATAGGGAATATTATCTCACATCTAAATAGCATAGATGATAACAATAAGAATGAGTAATGGGTAAAAATGAATTGACAACTCATAGATGTGAATCCAGAAAGACCGACGACACTCGATTCTGGTATCTGGTGGAGACAATCTCTTGATTCCAAGAATAGTCTCCAAAGGAGGATCTCTCAAGCCTTGGATGTCCAACATGTAGAGAAGTGAAGAATTGGGGTTGAAATGGATTTAATTATGGGAAAATAGTAATTCACCAAGAATTACAAGGTCATATTGTTTGGCCATATGGTTGGCCAAATCGTGTTCCAAACATGTGCCTCCTACTGTAGGAAGGGGAACCCTGCACAGTTTGTCTTCACGGTTTGACTAACCATGTGCAAACCATGAAAAACTCCATTTTCAAAACTGTAGACATAGTCACACATCTATTCATCCCAAATTTCACGGTTTATCAAACCATGAATCATGAATCCTCCCTCTTTCCAGCTTAGCATAGTTAGGATTAATCATGTGGCATGCCCCGCATGGTTTCTATTAACTATACACCAAGCCATTTTCACCCCAAAGGTTTAGTTTCGGGCTCCAAACTAGCCCCGGACACCCCCCAACACCTCCATGACCTAAATGATCATTCACATTAGACAATATTTAAATATTTAAACTGAAAATTAATAAAAATAAAGGGATATATAACTCAATAAATAATTGGTTTCTTATAAGAAATCTCGAGGATATGTGGTTCGGCAGTCTATCAATGTTTGGAAAGGGTTGGAGAAGCTTGCAGTGATGCATCTTCACATTAGGGAGAGAAGTGGTCAAGATTTTCATCATCATATGACTGTGGAGTCATACTTGATTCAATCGATGGAGGAGTCTTAGTGTTAATACTCAGAGGTAGAGGTGATGCCTGATCGAGTTGGATATGGTGATGATTTGGAGGGATGGTCAAAATATGGTCAACACTAGGTGTTATTTCAAGGAAGGTTATTTGTTATGTTAGTAGTGAATGATGGATTTCTACATGAGTTTAAAATATCACCTTTGTAATTTCATCCTAGTGTTACCAATATGTATTTCTTCTTGAGGAGACAATTTTGGTGGTCAGTGATGAAACAACTGATGATAGAGTTCATGGAAAAGTGTTTAGTTTGTTAGAAGGTGAAAGTATAGAACCAGATTACTAGAGGTTTGTGGTAGTCCTTGGATGTTCCTGAGTGGAAATGGTAAGATATATCTATGGATTTCATCTTCAATTTACCCCGGTCTCAGGGAGGTAGTGATGTAGTTTAGGTGATAGTGGACTGACTGGCGAAGTTAGATCATTTTCAAGAGATTTGCGAGTCCGTAATCATGGATGTCTTGGATAGGTGGTATATAGATGATTTGGTTAGGATTCATAGGGTACTAAAGACCATTATCTCTGATCAAGATCCTTATTTTACCTCTTGGTTTTAGATAGTATTGCAGTTTTAATTTGGATACCATTTGCACCTTAGCACTACTTTCCACCCTCAGAAAAATGGGAAAACAAATTGGACCATCCAAACACTGGATTATATTTTAGGAGATTGTGTCCTGGAATTTAGTGGATTGTGGAGAAGGTTCCTTCCTTTGGTTTAATTCACCTAAAAAATAGTTATCTTTCATCTATTGGAATGGATCCTTTTGATGAGTTTTATAAGAAGAAGTTTCATTCTTCGTTGGGCTGGACTGAGGTTGGGGAGTCATGATTTCTTAGTCCTGATGTGGTGTAGAGAATAGTTGAGAATATTGAGTTGGTCTGAGAGAATATGAGGGTGGAATAGGACCTCCATAAGGCATATTATTATTTTAGGTGGAGGCCCTTGGAGTTAGAGTTTGGAGACCATGTGTTCTTGATGGTTTATCCTTGATGAGGGAAGTATAGGTTTGGAAAGGGTATAATTTCCCCCTAGTTAGTTGGGAATTTTGAGGTGTTGGGGCTAGTTGACATGGTGGTGTATCGATTAAAACATACACTACAGATGGAAAGGATCCATGAAACATTCTATGTGTCCTAGCTCTATCAGTATCTATATGATGAATCCCACATCATTGACTAGAGAGAGTTAGAAATTGAGGATGAATCAACACTAATGGAGCGACCATTATAGATCTAAGATCATCGAGAGAAGGTGTTTCATAAATGAACCATCCCCTTGGTTCATGTTTTGTGGAGGAATTGTGTCATGTATGAGAGTAATTTGGAGTTATAGATACAAATTCATACCTAGTACCTGAAGTTGTTTTATGTTTTATATTTCTCTATTTTTAGTTGATAGTGTTATTTTTGGATATTATTGTTTTATGAGATATATTATTCCCTTGATGATATAATTCATTATAAAGTTTCTAGTATGTGAATAGGTGATATCTGATTCCTAATAAAGATTCATTATACTATGAAACATTTAAAACTATGTGGGTGAGTCATTTCTACCTAAATGGATAATATATTGACATGGAAGACAAAATTCATTGATTTGTGTGCTCAAGGTAATTTTGTGTGTTGGTTATTGAAGTTGTTGGCTTCAGCTATGTGGAGGTTGAGATGGTGGTGAAGATGGTTATGTGGATAAGAGGTTATTTATTGTTGGAGTGATATGGTGTGGTATTGTGGATGGTGAGATGGTGATGTGGTTGTACGAGGTGTTTTTTGTATGTTCTATTTTGGTGTGTTTGGATGGTAGTAGTATTTGAGGTGTAATGAGATCCTTGAGAGGTATCTCAAGAATTGGTTGTGTGTACCATCTATTTTCTTCTGATATTCATTTTTATTCTCAAGGATGATAATTTTTTGAAAGGTATCTAATGTAATGCTCTGTGCCTTCCCAGCCTATTACTTTGTCAGTTTGGTAGTCAGAGGTTTTTAGAGGCTAGAGGAGGTTTCTATGGAGTTGGAGTTGCAAGATTACTACAATAGGTAATTCACATAATGAAATAGAAATTCATGATTTGAGTTTGTGTTTCACAGAATGTGTAGCTCGTGATTCTTAGATTGTATACATTAGTGGAGTAGTATGTGAACAAAAAATCAGGTCGTAAAAGGAGAATTCACAAAATGTGTTAATTCAACCCAAAGAATAATTAATTTCAGTGAAAGTTGTAAAATATGGGAATTCACACCTTGTATATGGTTCATGTACTATATTTCAAAGACTGTATAGAATTCCCAATATGAATATGGAATTCACACCATAAATGGGGTGACTTACAGCCCATTTATAAGTTTCTTTCAGACAATTTCCTTCTCATTCAGCCTTAGATACTCTCGGTTTTTGGCGAACCCTAGATTCCATAGGATTATCTCCCCACCCCTTTCTTTTGACATTGATCCTTAGTTTCTAGTGGCTGGCCTTTGGTGATCTATGGTGCATTCTTCTCTATATCCCATGTTTTTTCATCCATTCTTCATTTCAAGATTTGTTGTGGTGTTGTTACTTTTGGTTTGAGGTAATTTGAGATATATTTTTTATGATACCTTTATGTAGTTCAGGTATATATAGTTTTTTCTAGTCTGTCTATCATTTTTCAATTATTTCTTCTTCACCCTATGGTGAACAACAAATCATAAATCTTCCTTAAGGTAAGATATTATTTTCCTCTCCCTATTTATTTGAAATATATAGGGACTTCATGTTGTTTAATTTATTTGGGTGGATAGTAAGGGTCAGATTAATACGGATATTTAATTGTAAAATATGAAATTTATAGGAAATGGGAGTAATAAAATGTTTTTACTTCTTTTTTGATATTTTTTTTGATATTGTATATGCTTGTTTTCAATTATGAAAACCACAGTTTTTGGGAGTCCTATTTTCACTATAGTTGATATATTATGAGACTCGTTGTTGTGTTTTTGTTTGGTTGTATCCTAAATAAAGGATAAAGAATCTATAAATGGATAATAATTTTTTTACTCATAGAAATATGGTTTTTGTGATAGTACTCTTTCTAAATAAATAAGTAATGTGATGAAATCCATTGAATAAATTATGAAGGTTAGGGTGTGTTTTTGTTGTATGTGGTTTCATTTTTGTGTTACCTTGTGTTTTTTTGGGTTGTCTTGCGATGATGGTTGTGACCGGCTAGGATGTGAGTGGGATGCGATGTAGTGTGTGGTATATAGTTTTCATATATGTGATGTGGATAGTTTTGTGGTTGTGGTGTGTGATGGTTGTGGTGTGCAATGTTTGTGATGAGTGATGTATTTGGTGCATGGTGGTTTTAGTGTACAACTATTTTGGTGCATGATGGTTGTGGTTTTAGGTATTTTTGATGTGTGTTGGTTGAGGCATGTGGTGTTTTAGTGATAGTTGATGAGAGTTGGACAAGTTTTGGTGTGGTGTGGTCGTGTTAGTTGCTTGAATATCAATGGAATAAATTATGATGATGAATAGAATGAAAATGAATCGGTTGATAAATTAATAATAATGAGATGTAAATCATTATGTGTTGAATGTCTTAAATGAATTGAATAAAAGAATCAATTGTGAAAATGTGAAATGAATGTCTAGTAAATGGGATTTTTTGGAAACTCAACAAATCTATAAAATGGTGAAACCTGAAATTGAAAGTGGAAATGTTTGTCTTTGTGGGGTGGTTGTGTAGTTTGTTACATATAGTGTTGGCAGTGGTTGTGATGGCTAACATGTCATGTAGTGATGGCATGGTGATGTGCACTAGTGCAGTTATTGTGAGACCATAGGTTGGGTAATGTATTTTATCCATATATATCATGTATTTTATATTATTTCTATATGATCCCTACCTAAGTTGTATAACCATACCAATTATCATATTTTTTGGTTTTTGGGTGTTTTCCCTAACATCTAGGATGGCGGTGATATGGATGGATGACTACTCCCTTTTCCTTACTCTTCCTTCAGTAGCCGTGATGATACGGGTTGGTGTTGGAGGTTACCCATTAGTGTTGTCCCATGTGTTTTTTGGTGAGATGTGATGTGATGAGGTAGTGATGTGATGTGATATGTGGTGGGGGTTATTTTTTGTAGGATGAGGTCATGAGGTTAATTTTCTTCATATTCATGATACCCTATTGCTCTAGTTTTATGAAGAGATGTGATGTGATGGAAAAGGTGTCTTTGGATGAGATTTAATGTGATGATGAATGATTCTAACACCATATTCTAAACATTTATAGGGTGGGGTAGGTAGGGATTCATCCCAACCTATATCAGATATAGCTGGTTTTGATGTGATATGTATGGAAAGGATAAAAGAACGGGGCGTTTGGTGTTGGGATGTGAGAGAAAAAAATCATTAGGAAAGAGATAAAGGGGAACCTTTGTAATATTCTTGATATTGTATTACTATATTGGATGTATTTTATGGTGAGTGAACCATGGTGAGGTTGATATTGTATAGTTGGCCTACTTAAGTGCTTGTTGGTTTTGTTATTTGTTCACTGGCATATTAGCATGCTATTTTCACATGTGCACTGGATACCTTTTCTATGATCCTATTGAGTATACTTGTATGCTCACCCTACATATATAAACTATTTTTTAGGTTTCCAATATGAATTTAGGGACCAAGAAGGATATTTATAGCTTGGGTTTTGGAGTTTTTGTTGAGTTGCTACTATAGAACTTGTCTTTTGGTACTTTACTTTGGAGAATTTATTTGTTTTCATTGATATTGTACATGAATTATGGTTCTGGGTTTATTTTTTTATTATATGATGGAGTTTCTTGGTGGTTTTTTATCCTGTCTCCTAATATTGTTTGTTATAGAGGGTAATGACACCCATTTGTGATATTTTTATACCCTCAGTGCTTGTCACCAACCAAAGGCCTACTGGAGGCGGGACTTGGGGTCATTATCTCTCTTACTTCATTGTCATCCTAGGAGGGGTATATTTTGAGGGATTGGGGTATTATAGCATAAATTATAAGGATATATGGTCAAACATCTACGCATTCTTTTCTACACTTCTATCGCTTGATTATGCTTTATATATCCTTGAGGATTCTCCTCAATCGATGTAAGAATTAACTCATGCATTATAATGAATGAGTTAATGCTTTTCTCTTAAAATTCATTGTATGCATGTATTTAATTAACTTCTTTACATTACATCTATTTCAATGGTCGAATGATAGCTTATGTGGGTGTTAAAATGCTTAATCCATCGTAACTAGTGGATTTTTATTGTATAAAAATCCTAACAATGAGAGCACAAATTGTACAATATGATTGCATGGGCTAAAGAAGGCAATGCTAAGAAAGTAGAATCAAATGATATTTCATTCCATGTCATGTTATTGCTTCAATCATACTATATTATTCAATAATAGGTAGTATAATGGAAACTATTTCCATGCTTTACAACTATCCCTCTAATAATTAAATATGATATACTATATTTGCATATACAAAACCATTTTATAGTACACATATCATATTCTATGTTTAGACATATCATACCATAAGATATAACATTATATACATTATATATATATATAATTTATGGCATATTCCTTTCACACACTACTTTGGAAGAACTGTGGAGTCTCAGGTCGAATGTACAACTTAGAGTGGGGGAGTTGAATCAATGGTATCTTTTTACAAAATCTATTAATTTTAAATTTAACCTCTTAAACTTATTAAAGTTCTCAATCCAGTCAAATATTTATCATATATTCAACTTCATATATAGTAATAAAGATGATAGATCTTCACATAGTATTTACAAGGTTCATTATAAAATCCTACTCCTTGTTGCATTGGTTAGACCCCCCAATACTGATTTTTCACTATAAAACAAGTGATTATATCCACAGAAAACCCCAATCTGATCAATATAGAGTCTCAATGTGTTCCTAAAATTCTATAACCAACTAGAATATACAATTATCTTTTTAAATGAGGACCTATTACATAAATATCTTCCTCTTCTCTTTGTTTTCTTCTACACCACATGGAAATAAAGTCTTCCTCCACAAGCTGATGGATCAACAAATCTACATGTGAACCTCTTCAATAACTTCATCATTGTCAGTCTTAAAACTCTTCTCCAAATTTGTTTTGATCTATATTCTCCTTCACTTCTTTTAATACTCAATTCTTTCACCTTCAGGGAATCCTAGATTCGACTCTTATCTTACTTCAATAATAAAAATTATTGAACTCTCATAATTCTTAGAATTTTCTCAAGTATTAAACATTGATACTATATATATGTTAATTTTATATGGAAATATATATGTTTAATTTATATAAAGATATTATCATCTATGAAAACCATAATAAAATAGTTACAGAATATTGCATTAAATCCCAAAAGATTCAGATCAAGACTCCCATGATTTTTACATTGTAACTACATATAACTATAAGAAGTTATTTCTATTTTAATTTGAGTCAATGTAACTTGATTATTTCCTACTTAATTATAGATATTAATTGATGTTTAATATCCTATAATTATTCCTTCTAAACACATCATGAATCATAATTCATGTATCATGACATTCTTCAGTTAAATCGTAACTTAACTGCATCGTCATATTTAATTAATCAACTTCTCATCACTTTACATTGTAAATAAATAATGTGACTCATATTTAATACCTGAAATTCTAGGCTTAACTCACCATACACAAAATCCCATAACTTGATCTCATCATATCTTCATGAATTCCATGGTTAAAATTCATTCTCAGCATCCTCATGGCATGACTCCTTATTCACACTATGCACAAAACTATACCTCATATACACAACACTATATCTTAGATGCTTTATTTGATATTCATATTTTTAAACTCATATTAAAATAATATTTACATATATATAGTTACATAATCTTAAGAAAATGTAGTAGGTTTCTCACATCTCACAGTTTCATACAAACAGTGGAACCTGGCGGTAGAAAATCTGGATCTAGAAAACCTAGAAGTAGAAAACCTAGAAATATCACACCTAATAATATCGCCTATAAGTGGAATTCCTAGAGATAGAACTCTTTTAGGTATCACTCTTGATGCTAATATGTCCGGTTATAGCATGGATAGTGGTAGCACTCCTGGCGATAGCACTTAGCGGTATCACTCCTAGAGGAAGCTTGTCTGGCAGTAGCACCTTGTGGTATCACTCCTTGAGGTATCATGCCTAGTAGTAGCATGCCTAATGGTATAACTCCTTAGTGAATATCATATTCCCTTTTCCATTTTATCTTTAACTTCTCCACTCAAGTTCTTCAGGTTGTATCCTCACATGGTTCCTTTGTCATCTACCATTCCAGTAACTCAACCAACTTATAGATGTATTATCAAGCATAACATCGAATACCTTATTTTGTGAATAAAAGAATCATAACTTCATCTTTACTCAACAACACATATTGAAATTAACAAGTGCATCACATTATCTCAAAAACCACCCCCATTTATTTTTTTTAAATAACAATTCTCAAGATCAATATGTATTCTTGGATGGATTCTCTCTTTATACCCTTATTGATAATCAAATTAAAAGGGTAATGTAGGGGAAGTATTATCTTGTTTTTTTCTTTTAAGTAACTTAGGATTCACTCCCAATTTTTTTAAGAGAATTATGATACCACATATTCCTATTAGAAAATATCCTTTATTTGGTATAAACTAAGTCTATGTGGGAAAAATCAGTGTAGAAAATAATAGAGATATAATCAAGGTTGTCTATATTATCCATAAACTAACATGCATGTGATATCATTCTTAGAAATTACTAATTTCTCAAATAGGGGTTGAAGAAAAATAGATTTATCAAAAAACATTTAATCTTGCACACTTCAAAAAACACATGTTCAAGTGAAATATATGTGCCTCCCCATTTTTCTCATGTTTTCATAACCAACACGCAAGTGAATTTGTTACAAGGGGTTGTAAGTGATTCTCATACCTCATACTTTAGGTTTAAAATCTATCCATGAATTATAGATCTACTGTAATTCAGTGTAATTTCAAATTATTCTCAAAGTTATATCCCCCCCAATCACCTTAAGGAATGAACTCTTCTTTCATTTCATGGTATCTAGTAGAATCCATAATGTATAATCTATTCATGTTCTCCTATAGCAATAGACTTAGTGTTTTCTACTTTACTATATGGTGTGTACAACACTTCATTAATCTCCTTAAATTATATATATGTTAGCACAAATAAATTACAATAATAAGGAAATTAAGAGGGGACACATGTTTCTTTTAGAAACAACATTTAGGCCGAGACCTTCCTCTCAACCTAGGACATTATTTTCTTCTAATCATAGCATGGGAAGATTTATTTGGACACTTATCTTTGTTTTGAGTCTCATATGTTTGATTGTCTTCTTTCTTCCCTCTAACGTATTCATTATGTGGAATTTATTTTTCCACTTTAGTATTATGAATATTCAACTTTTTATTTGTGGATAAATTCTCATCAAATTTTACCTCACCTTCTAAAACCACTTTTATTTACTTTATCTTAAGAAATTTTTCTAGCTTCCTCTAATTGTTTATCCAAATTAGTTGATTTTTTCTAACAACTAGGCACTCTTTCATGAAATTCTCTTTCTTTTCATAATGTTCTCCTAACTTACCACTATTTTCTATTAAAACCTCTTCTATTTCATAATATAGGAAATCGTTCCTGGAAGTCTTTTTATGAATTTCTCAGTTCTATTACCCTTTAATCCACATCTGACATAAACTTTCTTTAAGCATTCATACATGTTTTGTATTGGTAGATTGGATGGTTTTTTGGTCACTACTTTATTTCTTTTATTACACTTTCTTATATATTAATCATGACTCCCCCTTCATCCATGCCTGCTTTCTAGAAATTACATGTTATGCTAGAAAGATTATGATTTATTCCCATACCTTTCATAGATTTAGAAAAAACCTCTAAACTTTAATCTTCCACCTTGATATGTATTTTTTCTAGACACTAGTTATTTCTGTACTTCTTCAAATCTACCCTTATTTGGCCTTGGGGGAGTGATTTTCTAGACATATTTATCTCCCCCTTAGATTTTGAAAAAGATATCCCACTTATTTTCTTGGTTTGAGCAGGTTCAGATTTACTTTTTCACCTGTATTATTTTCCTTTTCTTTTATCTTCTTTTTTTGGTCAATATGTTTTTTCCTTTCTTAAGATTTTCTCCTCCTTTCATGTGGAATTCTATTATTTTCATGAATTTTCATGTTATTCCAAAATTTCAATTATTTCTCCCCAAACTTCTAGAAATACTAAAAAGAGCCTGAAAATATTCTTCTCTTCTTTTCCAGTGAACCTTACTATCTTTCAGTGGAACCACCCCTCTTTTGTACACTTCTTAGGGAACAACACTTCATACATATTTTCTTAGCCACAATTTATGTGGTGGTTTTTTGGGAACATTCCACCATACATACTTTCCAAGAATTTATTTTAATTCTTATACCATCAATTGAAGCATCATTAGTTCATAAGACAATTTGGGGGTTATGAGATACCTTTTCTTAGAGGATATTTCCATTTGATTAGAGTATGATCTCATACTATTCTTGGAGTCATGACTTTCAATTCAAACTTTTTTAGTGACATCTCTATTTTTGGTAATTTTTAATGTTCCATCTTGTAGTGATTCATGATTCTTAAATATCACCTCCAACTCTAAACACTTCATGTTGAGGTTATTCTTCTCATCCTCAACTAATCTCTGCCTATTTTCCTAATCCTCTTTTAACTTCTTTATTTTTTCTTTATGGTTTTTCATAATTATTGTAAAAAAATCATTCTCCTTTACCTTGTTTTATTTAACCTCTATTTCAGTAGCTTTGACATCCATAGAAACTTTGTGCAAATTTCAAGTGCGTAGAATTATTCTACAAAAATAATCTCAAAGAAATATTTCTCAAAAAACATTAGTTTTCAATTATTTAATATATTTTTCATATTTTTATTGCATAGATATATTATTTAATCCTTTGCATTCACAATTTTTATGAGAGTGTTTTATATTCCAAACTTGTTATCCAATACCAATTCATTTAAATTATCCTCTTCTTCCAGTTGTAATTTTTCACCTTGAAGAATCTTGATAGTTCCACTAATATAATTCACCGCTTTTTTAGGAAATTTTTTTAGATGTAATTTTTGTTTAGAATGATGATCACTAAGTGATAGATCATTATCACATCTTGAAAAATATTCCCTAGAAGAATCATAATCAAAATAATTATTGAAACTTACACCACTTTTATTACCTCCAGTGGAGTCTCTGTCTTTGCTGTAAGATTCTTCTTAAGATTACTTTCCCATGTTTTCTTTCCATTCTTATATGTCTTCTTAGAAATATATAAATTTTTATCCTCAAGAGTAACTTCTTTTTTCTCTATCTATGGTAGATCACTCATTTCCTAAACTATGAACTTAATAAAATCTATCTTGGATCTTTAGAGAGAACATTTCCTATGATACCAATTTTAGATTCTTGGTCTTGATATACCACTAAGAAGGGGGTGAATTAGTGGTCTATTTTTATGAATTATATTATTTTTCAATCAACCTATTAAACCTATTAAAGTTTATGATCTAATCAAATATTTATCACAGTCTCAACTTTATGTGTATTAATAAATAAGAGAGTAGTAAACTATATGGTTCAGCATAAAATTGTACTGATTGAGGTATTGGTTAGACACCCCCCACCAATATATATTATTCACTATTAAACAAGATATTTCATCCATAAATAATCCTAGACATATCAAAAAAGATTCCTACTGTGATCCTCCAATTATATCACCAACTATAAGATTAGTTATCCTTTTCAATGAGGATCCAACTCAAAAAATATCTTCCTCTTCTCCTTGGTTGCTTCTATACCACTTGGAAATAGAATCTTCCTCCATGAGAAGATGAATCAATTGGTTTACACGTGTACGGGTTTAAGAACTTTAATATTGATGGTCTTAAAAATATTCTCCAAATATTTTGCGATCTGCTTTCTCCTCAGATTCTTTGAATAATCATGCCTATCACCTATCGAGAGAGATGGCACCCCACTCGCCAGGCGGTCCTCTCTGCTCTCGGCTTCCCCATAGGGTTTCCAAGGCACTCCTCGGCTGTGATGGTTCTCTCCTGCTTCTTTAGCGTCCTCCCGTTCCAATTTCCTTCTCTGTCGTGGTCCCTTTCTTCCTGTTGCTTCTTCATTTGGCTTTCTTCTTCTTCTTTCTGGTTCTAGCTGCGATGGGTTTCCTCCAGCGGCCCTTTTGGCTTCCCGTCAGTTGTGCTATAGAATCCCTAAGCTTCTCTAACCCTGCTCTGGCCCCAGGTGACTCTGCGCCTCTCCTGGTCGGAGCTAGTGGGATGGTTACAACACGTCTTTGGGTGATGGGGTTCGACGGACTATGGATTTCCAGGCACTACCGGTGTGGGTTCACTTTTGTTTGTTCTACTTTTGGGTTTCTTCTGTCTCGGTGATGGTGGTGTTCCGAGCCCTCAGTCACTCAAAGCTCTGCTCTGACCTCACGATCCTCGGCGCCTCTCCTAGTCGGATCTGGTGCAGAGGTATCTTTGGGGTTTTGGTATCTGTGGTGTGGCGGACTTCGGGTTTCCAGGCATGACCAGAGTCGATTTTCTCTTGCAAAGATGGATTCTGGTTTGACAGATCTGCGTAGTGTTTCTTATTCAATGTTTTGGGTGGTGAGGTTTTGTGGTATTTTTTGAAGGCTTTTTCTATGACCATTCAATGAAATTGTTACTTTTTGTATCTGTTTCGGTGAATTTTGTTTCAAGTGTGGTGATGAAGTCAACATCGATGGTGATGAAAAGGGTGAAGTGACGCGGTTCCGGTGACGAGGATCTCCGGCGGGCTGTTCTTGGTGATTCTATGGATGATAATGGGTGCTATGGTGTGTCAGGGTTTGCGGCTCGAGGCTCTAGCTCACGGTTTTCAGGCCATGGCAGTGTATCACTTTTTTCACATCGGTGAAGGGACGACGGGGATGACGACTGGTTTTTTGCATTTTTTTTTGGTTATATATCATGTATATTTAGATATTATAATATATGTGAACCATAATAAATTATTTATAAAATATTTCATTAAATCCAATAAGATTCAGATCAAGCCTCCCATGAATTCAATATCATAACTGTAGATAACTAAAAGCTGTTATTTCTCTTTTAATTTGAGTCAATGGAACCCAATTATTTCCTAATAAATTCTATATATTAATTAATGTTTAATATACTATAATTATTCCTTCTCAATGTAGAATGAATCATAATTCATGTATTGTGACATTATTTAATTAAATAAAAACTTAATTGCATCGTCATATTTAATTCATCGACTCCTCATCACTTCATATGATAAATAAATAATGCGCCTCATCTTTAATATCTTAAATCTTAGGCTTAACTATCCATCCACAAAATAACATATATTGATCTCATTAGATATTTATTCATTCCTCGGTTAAAATTCTTACTCAGCATCCTCATGGATTAACTCTTTATTCATACCATGCATAATATTGTATCTCAAATGCACAATATTGTATCTCAAATTTTTTATTTTTCAATGAAAACTCATTCTTACAAACTCACCTCTTTGTATTTAATCATCATATGTTTTAACTCATATGAAAGTAATCTTGACATATGTACAGTGGCATCATCTCAAGAAAATGTGGTAGGTTGTTCACATCTCATCGTTGTATACCAATGGTATAACCTGGAGGTGGCACACTTGATGGTAGTTCCTAGTGGTGGAATGACTAGTGGTAGCATTCTTGGTGGTAACACATGGAGGTATCACTCATGGAGGTATCATGCCTGGCGGTAGAACCTGGTTGTACCACTTTTGAAGGTAGCATGCCTGGTGGTTGCATGATTGGAGGTAACACTCCTCAGTGAATATAATATTTCATCTACCACATTGTCTTGAACTTCTCCACTCAAGTTCTTCAAGTTGCAGCCTCAAATGGTTCCTCTGGCATCCACCATGGTAGTAACTCAACCAACTCATGGATTTATATGGATGTATTATCAAGCATGACTTCCAATTTATTATTTTTTTAATCCAAGCATCATAACTTAATCTTTACAAACCAATGCATATTGGCATTGAAGACAATTTCAACACATGGTCTCAACAACAACCTATCTAATTGAATGATCGAGGCCTTGACAAGTAGTTACTTTGGAAGGAATCTGACACATATTATTCTTAAAGGTGATTTATTATCACATCATGTTTTCTCCTGTTATTCCCTTTATATAAGTATGCTTCTAATTATTTATTCATGAATCACATTCCTTCCACTAAATCAATATATTCAAACCATATTGATGTGTAACCCTTTACAAAACTTATAGACTTTGTTACTAACCCAAATTAAAATGAAACTATATCCATACATATCCAAATGTATCATATACATAAGGTACATGAAAATATTTCATGTAAATTATTAGAATCATATAAAATCAATAATCACCATAAGATTAAACCTATAATGATAGGTATTCAACCCCTATTTTCTAGATAATGCATAATCCACCAGGCTAGTGCGCAGTTCGACCCAAAGTCCCTCTACCCAGGGATAATTTACTCAATAGTGATTTAAATTCCATTATAATTGTAATGATTAATATCTATAAAATTGTAACCAACTCCTTGATTTAGTTTCATAACCTAATTGAGGTGACCTGAGCAAAATACACATACATATTTCATTACTTTAGATAAAAATTAATATATTGCACAAAAATTAATGCCCCATATCTGTAAAGGTTTAGTGTATTTTGAGAATAGATACATAATAAAAATATTTCATAAAATACCATTAACACATACCACAAATTTATTCTCACATGGAACCCCTCTGAAATTATCATAATTAATACCTTTCTTCTTAACCTAGGTAAAATGGAAATAGAATAAAGAGTGAGTTTAGATGATTAGTAAGGGTAAACATGTGATACATTGATCAAATATCACAAGTGGTCATAAAATAAGCATAAGGGTATGAGATAATGATAATAAATTATGAAATTCATACCAAATAATTTATAGATCATAAATCATAGGTTATAACATAAAATTATTTCATAAAAATACATGAGTTATAAGATTGTGGAATCATTAATAATAAATCATGATCCATGGGAGTATATTATGAGCATAATTATATGTTATAGAAGTGCGTGGAATAATCATAAGCATATAAATAATGTCATTAGTCAAGTATCACTTACATGACCATCAAAACTTAGTAGAGATATTCCCATAGTGGATTGGATTAACTCCTCATTCCCTTTTCATTCATACTGAACAAAGTCCCATTTTGGATTGGGTTTATTACCCATAGCCTTTCATATTATCTCACAAGATATAAATCTTTACTAAATTAATTAGAGGGATATATAATTTTGGTCCCACATATCACATATTGAAAATCATATGTAAGTGTATCATAATATTATAAAAACATTCAACATTATTTATAGCTTAATTAACATATAGGAATGAAATGATGTTCATAAAAACATTATTAAAAAATCATCATCATAATACATATAAAGAAATAAAGTAGATGGGATCATAAGATCATATCTTCAGTGAATCATAACAATTATTAAATAATATTTACATATATAAAAGGATACTTTTATAAAAGAATTAGAAATATTCTATAAAATAAAAAGAGAAAACATCATTTTCTTTTGAAAACTTTTAAAAAATAAAAAATCATAGAGAAATGGGAATATTATTTTATTTGTATAAACTATATAAATTTGTGAATTAATCTTGATAATGAATAATATATCTTAAAACAAGAAAAAAATTGAGTCGTGAACATTAAAAAAGCATTCTCTTCTTAATTTTGTAAAAAGTCAAAAATTAGTGGTACGGAAAATGATTAAAAATATTTATTTAAATAATTTATAAATAAAGTCAAAGATTTTATAAAATAAATTTATAAAACATTTAATTGTATATAAAAAAGTCTATAAAACATTTATAAGAACATGGAAATGAAGAAAAAATATTGTCGTATAAAAATGATAAATATGGTCAGCCTTTCTTAAAAACATTCTTTCGATTTTATACCAAAGAGGGACAAAATAGAAAGAATAATTAAAAACCTAAGAAATAGCTATAGGTTAACAAAATAGATGGGTTTTAAGAGATAAATAATATATAATTTTCCATAATTTAAATTGAAACATAAACAATCCTGAAAAAAAAGTGATATTGTAACATAAACCCCTGATTGTGTGATTCCCAAGTCAGGAGGTTGAGGGATATCTCATGCAAGCTCGTCTCATAGGATATTACTCTTCATATAATCAGTAGCTTTGTTATGTCTTTTATTCTTAGAAAAAGAATTTAAGTGTGATTGGCATAAGTCGAATGCTCGTAGTGATTCTCCTTTTTCCTCGCACAAGCATAAGATTCGTATTTCTTTTATTAATAAAACAATGTTCTCATGGTGATATATTTTTTCTTCAAAAAAACAAGATCATATCTCAATATAGAATCAGAATATCTCAAGTTATAATATTGGTATTCATATACCTTTATCATAGTTTATCCTTTGATAAATAATTCATATCAAGTCTCTGAAAGATATGTTATATCATGGATTTTATAAACACCTAAATATCGTGTGTTTCTCAAATTATCTTATATTGAAAAATAAGGTGTATCTTGTTGCATGATTTTGATTTTTATCTACATGGTGAAGTGATCACATGGATCTGATAAAGATTACATGAATCAATGTTTTAAATCCCTAAACTAATCTATTTTTTTGAATAACCTTCAACAACTTTGTTTTCATTTGGCCAATGCATGTTCTTCAAGTTATCTCATGCATGTAAGATAGATATTACATGAATATAGGATCCTGACCTCACTATCTCAAGAACATAGCTATTTGAGCTTGGATTTATGATGGAAGTCAAATCATTGCAAGACTCTGACAAACTGGAACTCTTCAATGTATGGAGGTTGAAATAGATCATGCGTGATGATCTGATGATATAGATAGATTTGATCATGTGGCACATGTTATGTTGGAATAATTTTTAGCATAGGAATAGTAACATGCATGTTTATATCCCACATTTCTTCTCTTATTATTCTCGCACTCCCATATAATAAAATTTTTGTTGCTACTACTTCAATCCAGGGAACTGAGTTCGACACTTAGAACACTTGAGAACAGAAACATGGGGTGCGACTGACACGCCCTTTTCCAATAAATGACACTATGCACACCCTATGGGTGCTATTCATCCACCCACACTCCTATTGCACAATGCAGGATCCATGGAATAGCTCTCCCACATTGTAGACCCTTCGTTCTAAATGTGTGTTTGATGGGATAGCCCTTGGGGCTTGCAATGGCTAGCCTAATTTTTTTGTTAAAGATAACCATCATAGACTTATAATGATTCTAATTATAGAATATAATTCCAATACATTCTCAAATATGATTCTTCATATCATATTCTTCCATAAATACCTCATGAAAAATAAATATTATTTTATGTTTATTTTAATTATTCTTTTAAACTCTTCTTTATACAAATCAATATCTTCATGGTATTTAATGTATCAGTCCTTCTCATGTAATAAAGTTTATATTTCATGGATTTATTTTAATATTATTATTATATAAAAAATTATAAACAATTTTTCATCCATAACTCATGTATTTGATATTGAAGTTCAATTAAATAAATCATCACATTTGTTAAGATAATTTCTCAAGAATGGAATACAATGTCATTCTATGGATCCATAATAACTCTCCAAGAATCACCACTTCATCTTTAATGCACCAAACACTTATTGAAATATGTTTGACAAAAAATACAACACATGGGCCCAAAAATCTCTCACTTTGTATTTTGTTTTCAATATCTCATCACATTATAAAATCCAATATGTGTGCTCAAAATTTTACCCCCTTATTGAAAATTAAATAGAAAGGATAAATGGGGTCTTCTCATCTCATATTTATTTTAAAAAATATGATCTTCTCCCTTATATGAATTTTTTTGATCACTTATAATATAAGTATGGATTCACATTATTTTCTTAAAAAATCATTTAGTTAATAAACTCTAAGTCTACATGGGATAACCTGGTGTAGAAAAAAATAGAGATACAACAAAGTTTTTCCATGTTTTACATAAACTACCATTCATTTGTAATCATGCTGAGAAATTATCAATTATCATTTTAGGGTGAAGTGATAATATTTATCAATAAATTTCTAAATCATGCGCACACTTCAACAAACACATCATAAAGTACATGTGTAAAAGATATATATCTCCCTTTTTCTCATATTTTCATCAACCAAACACTCCCCCATAATTGATATGATTAATAAAATTAAGGATGATGGATGAAAGTGTGATTGGTATACCACGAACTTCTGGTTTGAAATCTATCCAGAATTTTTCAAATTCACTAGAATTTAATAAAATGACATATTACTCTCAAGGTGGATCCACCTTAATGGATGAACTTTTTATTCTATTTCATGGAAGTCAGTATAATCCATGAAGTATAATATCTTCATGTTTTCCAAAAGTGACAACCACTAACATATTCTTCAATTCCCTGCATGTTATCTCAAAATACATAAAATAATGGGGAATAAGGTGGAACCTTCTTTTTTATTTAGGAATAAGATTTAAGTTGAGAACTACCTCTTAACCCAGGCCATTATTTTTTCTTAATCTTAGTCAACTTATCATCAGTTTTTTTTGGAATAACTTTTTCCACATCATTTTCTACAATAACTTTCATTTTTTTATCTTTACCAATTTTTTCATCTTCCTCCAATTGATTAAATAATTTTAGTTGATTTAGCCAAACAAGTAGGAACTCTTTCCTAATATTTCTTGTCTTCTTAGAATCTTCAAATGAATTTCCACTAATTTTCTATTGAATCATATTCTCTTTATATGTATCGAAAATATCTACCGATAGTCTTGTCATACATTTCTTAGTTGTGTGACCCTTCTTCTTACATATACCACCAACTTATTTTAAGGATTCATTTTTGTTTTGTCTTGGAATCTTAGATGAATTTATGGTAATAAAATTCTTTCTCTAAGAACATGTTCACATATATTCACCATGAATCCCCCTTAATTCATTCATATTTCCTAGAAATTAAATGTTACACCAATAAGAGTAGGATTTGTAACCATATATTTCACAAAACTAGAAAAAAACCTCTGAACTCAGATATTTCACCTTGATATACATTATGTTCAAATACTTTTTTCTATCGTACTTCTTCAAACCGAGCCTTATTTTTTCTAGGGGGAAGTGATATTCCTGAAATATTCCTCTTTCCTTTTGATATAGAAAAGTATCTCTCATTTTTCTTCTAGGTGACAATTTTTTTAACAATCTTCTTATTTTGTTCACATCCCAAGGATGAATTTTCACCTTTTATTATCTATGTATTTCTATTGTCTAGTGTAGGTATTCCCTTTCGTTAAACTTTTCTCTCCCTAAATGTATGCCTTTTATTATCCTCATGGACTTTGTGGTGAAGAAGATTTCATATATTGTGAACCTTGCTTATTTTTAGTGTAATCGTCACTTTTTTGAGAACAAACCTTTGTTCTTATTTTCACATACACCATTGATGTGGTGGGTTTATCAGAATTTTTCACCATCTATGATTTCATATAGATTGGTTTAAAACCTATACCAACACTTAAAACACCATTATTACATAAGATAATTTCTTGGTTATGGGATGCCTTCTTCTTGGATAATATTACCATTTTATTAAAGGATGATCCCATTCTATTATTGGAATCATGATCCTTAATGAAAACTTGTATAGAAAAATCTTTTTTTTCAGAAATATGGGAAGTTACATATTTTGGTGATTGATGATTATTTAATTTCACCTCTACCTCTATAAACTTCATGTTGAAGGTGTTATTATCATACTCAAATAATCTCAACTTGTCTTACCAATCATACTTTATCTTATTCATTTGATCTTCATGAATTTTTCTTGATTCTTAAAAATAATTTTTAAGATCTTTTAACCTGTTAGCTTTACCCACAAGTTGAGAAGCTTTGACAACCATAAAAAAATTGTGAAATTTTTCAGTTTCATGGAAATATTCTACAAATAAAATCTCAAAGAAATATTTCTCACAAACTTTTATCTTCAATTATTCAAAAACTTCAACATATATTTCATTATAAAGAGAAATCATTTCATCCTTTTCTTTCATACATTTTATGAGAATGTTGGTTATAACAACCATTTTAGCTAATGACTCTAACATAGAATTATTCTCTTCTTATAGCTATAATTTTTTATCCTAAGGACCCTTAATGCCTCCAAAAATAAATTTTACCACTTCTTTGGGGATATTATTCAAATGTTAAGGTTCTCAATCCACTTAATGATGTCTCATAGTCTCACCTCTTATATAGGAATGATAATAGATATCACAACACATGTTATATACAAGGTTTAGTGGAAAGGTTGACTCCTTTCCATGTTGTTATACCCCCCAACATGGATTCTAAACTATAATATTTTTATCAATTACAATGTTTGATACAAAATCACATCGTATCATAAATCCTAAATCCATACATTAGGTTCTTTATACTTCATCCCATAGTGTTACCAGAATCCACACTGGCCTACTATTGAATGAAATAGGAGACTTATCTTTCTACCATCTTTAATTGAGAGAATTATTCTACTCTCAACTCTGAATAAGAGACTTCTTACTTCCAACTCCAACTAAAAGACTTCCTATGCTCCTGGATCCAATTGAAAGACTTTAAACTTTATTTAAATCATGATCCAATATAGGGTGATACTTTGATATTCCACTATGAGATCACTAAATCACACTTCATTTTGTACCTATTCGAGTACCTTTTTAGTTTGTTGGTGTTTCTCAAATATCTCTGATCACCTGTATCTGATCAATTGCCTCAATGAAACTATGCTTGAGCTAATTCTTACATCTTATGTAATGAATTCTTGGACTCAATTGTATGTGTTCATGATATGAAAAAAAATTATTCCAATATTATTTTATGTAATAATGTACCTTTCACAACTCATTCCACTTCTCCTTAAAACCCTATCAAAAGTTGTATTTCTTTACTATAATTTTATGTGATTTTTTAATTTTGTCTTAACAGCCCTGGTATCTTCTTAAAGAGATATTGTATGCATGAATGTGGCTTAGATTAATTCACTATTTCTTATTTGTTTCTTTATTCACACTAATATATTCATGGGTTATCACACGTGGATGAGAAGTATATCTTGTACCATACTAATAGAAGGTTCGAGTATTTGAATTTATCAATTATGTTTTGGTTAACTTCTTATGTGAATGTTCATTAACATATGCATGTACGTATTCATGTACACTTCACTGTATTCTTCATATAAATAAGTATATGTCCTTCTAAAACTAGTTCTTCATGAAACCCTTCAGTGTTTCATTTACAAGTTTGGAGGTCGCAGGATCATTCCCACATGCTAGTTATGGGGGATCTTCTTCTTTGCACAAGAAGAAGCTTCATGGTATATTTTCTTAATCATGAAATAGTTTAAGTGTGTTTGGAACAATTCAAATTCCCATGGTGATTCTACTCTTCCTCATGCAAATAGAAGCATCATGGTTCTATTCTTTGTGAAACAATATTCCCACAGTGCTCTATTTTTCTTTAGAAAAACGATATCCTCTCTCAATATAGAAGAAACATCTCTTAGCCTAGAATCTTGGTATTTATAAACCTTGATCTATGAAAATAATTTTATAAATAATCCACATCATGGACCTAAAATATATGACATGTCATATCTTTTATAAACACTCAAATATAACATGTTTCTCAAATTATCTTATATTAAAAAAACAAGGCATCTCTTGTTACGTGAGTTTGGGTTTTCTCCTCCTGGTGAAGTGATCACATAGATCTAAGAAAGATTGAATGCATCATTTTTTTAAATCTATGAACTCATACATTCATTCAAATGGCCCTCTACATCTTCATTTACATTCATCCAATGCATCTTCTTCGAGTTACTTAATACATTAAAGATAGAGATTGCGTGCATGGAGATTTGTAACCTCACTATCGTAAGAACTCAATCATTCAAGCTTGGATAGATGATGGACGTTACAGCATTAAAATAATTTTGAGAACTAGAAATCTCTAGTTTCTAGATGTTGAAGGATATCATGCACAATGATTGGATGTTCTGGGTAGCTTTGATTGTTCATCACGTGTTATGTTTGTATAATTTTTTAAACATAGGAGAAGTAACCCATGTCTTTTCTTCCCACATCACTTATCAGCTTATTCTTGTGATCCCATATAATACAATATGTGCCATTACAACTTTGAGCCATGGAACTGGGTTCATAACTGGGAACACTTTCGCATGCAAACATGGAGTGTATTTGACATGCTTTCCCCCCATACGCTCCACAATGTGCACCTTGTGGGCACTATACATCCACCTACACTCCTCTACCGCCATGCAGGCTCCATGGGTTGGCTCTCCCATGTGGTTTCCACTTATATCCCACATTTTTAGTTGATGGGATGGCCCTTGTGTATTGTAATGGTTGGCCAAATTTTTTGTTAAATTACCACCATCATATACTTAGAATGATTCTAAGTATAAAATATAATTCCAAGATGTTCTCAAATATGATCCTTAATATCATATTTTTCCTCAAATACTTCATGAAAAATAAATATATTTTTTCATGGATTTATTTTAATTATTATTTTAAACTATTCTTCATGAAAATTATTATTTGAATGGTATTTACTGCATAAAACCTTCTCATACAATAAATTTTAGATTTCATGAACTTTTTTAAATATTCTTCTTCTCCAAACATTATTTTAAACAATGTTTCGTTAATAACACATGTATTTAACATTGAATATTAGTTCAGTAAATCATCACGTTTTCTTGGATAATTTCTCAATAATGACATCCAATTTATTTCTATAAATATATAATAATTATACAAGAATAACCACTTAATATTTGATGCACCAAATACATATTGACACATCATTGACAATAAATAAAACACTTGGTCCCAACTCCTTCATGTTATTTTATATTTATTTATAACCAATTTATAACAAATGTATGAGTGTTAAATAAATTTTATATATGTGTAAACAATAATTTTAAATAATTTTATTACTCTAAATAAAATAAATTATTTTTTAAATAAAACATATATGATAATAACCCACATTTTTAAACAAAACATTTTTGTTTAGCCAAGAATAACTCAAATAACATTCATTATAATTTCTCAACCATTTCATGAATGTCATTACTTAATTTTATTAATTTAATTTTTATCAATAAAATTTATTGATACCATTCCTCAAAAGTATTAAATTTAACAGAATTCATAATGCAACAAAATAGTTCACAATAGTTTCTCTAGGATCAATGGTATATCTTTAAGAGACTTTAAACCTTCTTACAAAATCATTTATATTATCAACTTTATTTAAATATTTATTAATGTATTTCATATTATATTTTTAATAAGTAATTGATCACTTATTTTATTTTGTTTCATGCATCAAAATCTATCAAACACATTGAATTTATTAAATAGAAATTGTTCTGAAATTTTGGGGTGTTACATTCTACACCCTTATAATATTTTTTCCCTAAAAAATTCATTAACATGATGAAAAGAATGAGGATATATCTTCCTAATTACCTTAATGGGTCCTACATAGCTTCCTAAAATTTATTATCCCAATAAAGAACCTTAAATAGGTTGAGTGGTCATGTTTCATATCACTTTATCTTTACAATACAATATTTATATTGTTGTTCTTCATAAGAAAGATCATGATCCTATAGTACAACCTCTGATTTTAGTACATGTGAAGGATCAGGTATGTATTTCCTCTAGAGTGATACATAGAACACATCATTAAATTTAGAGAGCTTCAATATATTCTCTAAGAGATGAGTTATCATCCCTACCCAATCAATAATCTTGAAGGCATCATTGTATCAGGGGATCGACTTTCACTTAATTATAAATATCATAACCTTATTCCAAGGAGATATTAGTAAGAATACCTTAACTCTAATGTAAAACTCTAGATCCCATTGATGATTATTAACATAACACTTCTATAGACTTTGAGCTTATCTGAGGTACCACTAAATGGATTTAACTTTCTATACCATTTTCACATCTAACTCATGTACCAATAGCTTTCATTATCTAATTTCAACCTAACATATTGGAGTTTTATACTTATTTCTATAGATTTTTTCATAAGTAGCCATATGAATTCTCAAGTGAAAGCTATTGTTGTAAGAAAATTAAACCAAGGGAAGTTTTTGATCACAACCACCTTTGAAATCTATAAATAATTCTCTCAGAATATCTTTTAGGGTTTGAATGGTCCCCTAAAACTGATCATCTATCTGAGGATGATATGTAGTGCTAAAGATTAACTCATTATTCAATGCTTGCTAAATAATTCTCTAGAACTTTAAGGCAAAACTCATATCCCAATCTAATATGATTGAGAGTGGTACTTCATAAAACCTTACCACTTCCTTAATGTATATCATAGAAAGTAGTTAAAGCATGAAATGTTATCTAATAGAAATTTTATAGATTTATAAGGAGATCAAGGACAACCCAAATGGATTTGTGGAATTTAGATGTCTTGGGGAATACTATGATGAAATCCATAGTGATGTTTTACCATTTCCATATTAGTATGGTAATGGTTACATCATCTCCTTAGACTTATGAAATTCATCCTTAACTTGTTAAAATACCAGGCATCGAAATACATACACCATAATATCTCTTTTCATTTTTTTTAGCTATAAATGTTCATTGAGATATCTATATATCTTTGTACTTCCAAGATGGACAGAGAATGATAAGCTTCATGCTTCATCCAATATTTCCTTCTTCAATTCTGTTGTTTTATGGACACATATCTAATTACTGAATTGTGTTACCCCATAATTATTAATATCAAACTCTTGAACAAACCTTACATTATTTTATAGCTCCAAATCCTGTATCTTTGCATCTTTAATCTTCACATGAAAAAATGATTGAACATATATTTAAGTAAGATAAGATTTCTCCCCTCCCCTTATGATTTCATGGTATATCATATACTAATACATAAGTATTTAATTTTTCATTCCTCATCATTGATAAGCTATCTTGATCCTTCTAACTCAGAGCATCATCCACCCTATTCACATTCTCAGGGTGGTAATGTATTGAGCAGTCAAAATCTTTAATCGACTCTAGTTACCTCCCTTTGAGCATATTAAAATCTTTCTATGTGGATATATACTTCAATATTTTATGATATATATATATATACCAAACCTTTCACCATAAAGATAGAAACCTTGTATTCTCAAAGAAAAAATTATTGTTTCTAACTTCAAATCATGAGTTGGGTAATTTTTATCATGAACATTCTACTGGCATGAGGCATACACTAATACCATGTCATTTTGCATGTGAAAAAAATCTTAGACCCTTATTTGATGCATCACTATATATTAAAAACACTTATCCACTTTAGGGTAGTGTAAGTATAAGCGCATTGACCATCATTCCCTTCAATTCCTTGAAATTTTCATCACATTCACCGGTCCAAAGGAACTTGGCTTCACTTCTTGTCAACTTGGTTAGTGGATTTTATAGTCATGATAAATTTATTGAAATGTATCAATATTAACCATCCAATAAAATAAAACCATGGATCTGAATCATGGTAGTTTTTCTAGAAAAACTATAGTGACACAAGCATAATATACATACATATTTCATATACTACATAAAAATACACACCCCAGAACCGTAATGTCTTTGTGTATTTTGAGAATAGATAAATAATCAAATTATTTCATAAAATACCTTAAAAATAACCAATAAATTTATTCTCACATGGAACCCTTTTTAGACTTATTGTTCTTAATACCTTATTTTATAACCTAGAGAAAATGGAAACAAAATAAAGGGTGAGATCTTGTCAATAATAAGGGTAAACATGGGAGACGTCAATCGAATATCAAATGAGAGAATAAGATAAGAATAAGAAAATGAGAGAAATATAATAACTTATGAAATTTATACCAAATAAATTATAGTTTATATATCATGGGTTGTGGAATAAAACTTTATCCTAACAAAATATGTGAATTATAAGAGTGTGGAATAATCAATAATAAATCATGATCTATGAGAGCATATCATAAGCACAAGAACATGTCATAGGAGTGTGTGTAACAATAATATTCATATAAAATCATTCCATTATTCAAGTCTCACTTCCAAGATCATCATATCATAGTGTATAGAGTCCTGTAGTGGATTGGATTCACTCCCTATTCCCTTTTCATTCATGGTGGATAGAGTCTTCTATTGAATTGGGTTCACTCTCCATTACCATTCATATTATATCATTAGATATAAATATTTACCCAAATCACTGGAGGTATATATAATTATGGGTTGAATCATCGCATATTAAAAATCATATATATGTGTTCCACAAGATCATAAAAACAATCATCATTCATCATATCTTAATTAAACAGTGGAAAAAAATAGGTCCCATGAAAAAAAATAAAACATCATCATCATAAACCATACAGATATATAAAGTGGATGGTATCATAAGATCATACCTCCAATGAATTATAACAACCCTTAAAATATTTTTACATATATTAAAAATACTTTTATAAAATCATTAAAAAAATACTTTTAAAACAATAGAAAACATCTTTTTCTTTTGACAATTTTTAAAAACTAAAAAATCATAGATTGATGGAAATAAGTTTTTAATTTTATAAAACATATAAACTTGTAAATTAATCTTTATAATTAATAAAATTCATGATGACATCTAAATTTGATCAATCTATAAATATTAAAAACATTTTCCCTTACTTTTGTAAAAAGTCAAAAATGATTCATATGAAAAATGTTTGAAAAGATCAATTTTAATTATTTGAAAATAAATTAAAAGGTTGTATAAAATAACTTTATAAAACATTTATTTTTATATAAAAACTTTCATAAAATATTTTTAATAACATGTATATGGAATAAAAATATTCTTGATCAAAAGGGATAAATAATGTTGGCTTTTATCAAAAACATTTTTTAAATCTTTTTGAGTAACAGAGAGGGGGAAATGGAAAGAATAATTAAAAAACCAAAAAATAACTATATTATGAGTAAATATATGTGTTTTAAGAAGGAAATAACATATAATTTCCCATAATTAAAATTGAAACATAAAAAATCCCGATAAAAAGGTAGATTGTAACATAAACCCTTACCTCAAGTACTAAGTTTATTTGTATAAACTCTAACATCATTTATGATAAATTTAAACTTATTATAAATATGTAAAAAACTCATATTCATGATTATATTACTATATATAATTCCCTTAAAATTTATAATTACCCCTTTATTAATAATTAGTCATTAAAATCATTATTAGGGTATCAGTTGTTCTGTTTTCCATGTATGTTTTGGTTTAGAGATTTTAGTCCTTGTAATTTTTTCTTAGTTATATAATCTTAATAATTTAATAAATATTGTATCTATTTATTATATTCCATTTTCAAACCATCCATGTGAGGATATGATGAAAAATTAATTACATCACTCTATGGTGGTCGTAGTTCACACGTACGCATAGGTGATGTTTTCATTTTTTAATAGATGGGAAGAAATAAAGTTATATAATAATTTATATTTATATAATAATAAATACATAATAAATATAATTTAAATTCATTAAATAAATCTATCTAACCATCTATGATATATGGTAATTGAAAATGAAAAATATCACTTCATGGAGGTGGTAGTCAGTATGTATGCATGAATGAAGATTACATTTTTCATTAGATGGAAATGAGATAGAAAATGGTCATAAAATATACATAGAAATATTTTAGTATACTAAATAAACTAATTTAATTATTTTAATATGGTTATAAAATATTTAAATGAGGTTTAATAGGAAATAAACTTTAAAAAGGTTGGTAAGAATATATACCACTTCTTGGGATAATCCCATTTAAAAAACACCTTAAGGCTTATTATATAGGTCTTTTTAGAATACTATAACATATATGATGTGGGAAAGAGAGTTGGTAAGGTATTTTGGTATATAAAATTTGATATAATTTTCTCAAGTGGTGTTGAAAACTGAGAGGAGGAGGTTCCCTTTTATAAGTGAGGGGAGTCGCACCCTTGTAAATACCCTTAACTTTGAAATAGTATAGTCATTTTATTTGAAAATTGGGACCAAATGGAAAAATATTATAAGATATAATAATTTTTTGTGATATTTTAATCCTTATATTTTAGTTTAACCCCCTTGTGAACCCTTTTCACCCTTACTATGGTGATTAATTTTTAATATGGTAGCTTTCATTATAACCAAAAATAAAATTGGAATTATAAATAAATTTTAATATTTAGATTAAAAATATGAAAATAATTTTATAAAATTTAATTTCTAGTGGTGGTAAAAATTAATTTTAAAATAAGTGAACAGAACCATATGAAAATGATTTTTTAGAAAATTGTCTTTTTAAGCATAAAAATAAATTTATTCTCATTCCTTGCATAGTAAAAACCATTATATGAACGCTAAAATGTTTTATTGAATATATTAACTATAAATTTCATTAAAATTATCCATCAGTAGTTATCGATTTAATTTATTAATATAAAAACACATCATGTTCATAAAAATGTTTTTTTGAAAAATGTCTCTTTTTTACCTTAAAATTATTTTTTCTTTATTTATAACTAATTGATAAAAAATGTATGAATGATCATTAATTTTTATAAATTTTTAAATAATAATTATTCATAGGTTTTTTACTCTAAATAAAATAAATTATCTTTTAAATAAAACATATATGATAAAAATAGTTTTTGTAAAAAAACATTTATGTTTAGCCTAGAACTACTATATTAACATTCATTATCATTTATCAACCATTTCATGAATTTCATTACTTGATTTTATTAATTGAATTTTATCAATAAATTTTATTTATACCATTCCTAAAAAGTATTAAATTTAACTCAATAAATAATTCTATAAAATAGTTCCAAATAGTATCTCTAGGATCAATGGTCTTTCCTTCGGTGAAAATCATTTAATTTATCAATTTCATTTCACTATATATTATTATCTTAAATTTTATATTTTTATTAAAGAATTATTCACTTATGTTTGATGTTGTGTATATTAAATGTTATCGAACACATCAAATTTATTAAAGAGAAATATATTCTAAAATCTTGGGGTGTTGCACTAATACAAGCCAAATTAAAGGTAAAATAAAACTAAATCCATTATCATACCTAGTATGTAACTTATTGTATTCATATATGATAATATATAAAATCAATTTAACAATTTAAAATAAATCATCCATCACAATTCATAATATAACACTTTATATCTATGAATAAAACATGGAATGAATAAACAAATGAATAGCTCATATATTTAACAATGGGATAAATATTTTTTGGACAATTTATAAATAAATAAATTGTAATCACCTTATGATTTTGCATGAAGAATTTGAAAAATTAACTTTTATCCCATATAAAAATTTCACATTATCATTTTTATGTTTTTAATATGAACTCATTAATATTCCAAATATTTAATATTTTATGAACAAATTTTATTATTTAATAATAAAAAAATCATATTTTATGTAAAAAGTTTACATAATTTAAATATCACACATTTGATTTTATTTAAATCATTGATAACATCATCCAAAACTCCTTTTTGAAGGGATTAAATAATTTTTCAAATAAATTCTTAATATAATAATTTTATATTTCTATGTATAAACTATTCATAAATTAATATAAACACTTATATTTTACTTTATTTTATAATTTATAAACACTTTATAAATTATATAACTATCTAAATCCACTTTAAACTTAGATCAAATATTACCATAACATTTTTAGTTTGGTTTAAATCCCCTCCCCCCTTAGATTTAGCATAGGCCCTCTATGCTCGTGGCAATAAATATTTTTTAGAATTTTAAGGAAAATGTTATTTTTTTTTAAAATGTCCAAAAAGGATTATAACATGGTTATTATGAATGATATTTGGGATATCTTAAAACAATAAATGTAGTGACTATTTTTTAAGACATTTTAGGTTATTATATTGTTTTTTTATGGTCATACCATGAAAATGGGTGTTTTAGAGAGTCATTTCCCAGAGGAAATTGTTTTAAGAAGGCTATTTTAGCCAAGTAGTTTTGGGAAGGATGTTCAAAGTATCAAAATGGATTGGATTCTCTCACTATGTTTTTGAAAATTCTCATTTTGAATGTCAACACACTGAAGTGCATTTTAGACCATGATATGAGGTATTATCATACGATGCTATTTTTTTCTTGATTTTTCATCAATACCCAAAACAGTCATTTTCTTCCTCTACAACATGGTCTTAAAGAATTTATAAGAACCATTCTTATTTTTCATAACCTTTATATCATGGTAAAGTGAAATTATGAATAGTTTCACCCATTTTTAAGGGTTCATGGTCCCTAGAAAACTCATTTTCTAGTTTTCTTTATTCATTTGAAAATCAAACCAAACATTGATAGATTGTCTTGGATACTACTGAAATGTTTTAGTGGTATGTGTAATATCCTAAATTCAATGGAAGTATAACTCTAAAACACCATTAAAATCAAAATTTATTTATATTTCTGTGATAAATATAAATTAATAAAAAGAATACCCTGTCTTATACCTATTGATCCAGTCTGTTGAAGCTTTTCATATGAATTTGATCAAGATAACTGAGAGGTATCTAGAAGACTACTTCTTTTGGAGCAATCCATAGGTCGTGCTAATCATCAAATTCCTGAGTATAACCTCTCTCTATTCATTTTCTTCTAGAAAATTATGTTTAAATAATAGGTATGAGAAAGTGATTTATAATTGCCTTAGTTTATATAGTTATAATAGGAATCTTAACACTATAGAATGAAACAATTCACATAAGGAATAAACCTCAAACAGTTGGCCTATATTGATTGATTATTTCATAAATGATCTAAATGTTTCAACTCTTGAAGTGTTTAATTCAATATCATTAATAATCATTTAATTTTTTAATAATTAAATGAGATGTTCAAACTCCACAAATTCATCACTATGTGATAAATGACCAAAAATGATAGCAATTCAATCAAGATAATGAATCCAGCACAATATCACATATCATGAAAATACCATATGGGTACACTACAATGTGGTGACACTCACCATTCTATGGTGTAACCTATGATAGACACTATATGGTCAAAACCATCAAGATGTGGTGGTGCCTTTAGTTCAAAATTCCAATAATATATATATAATTATAATTATAACCATAAATAATTAATTATGACCCACGTGCTACTTATTAAAATATGTTATGTTAAAGAAAAACAAAGATTGATGTTGGTTGTTGACAATTAATAGAGCGTAGAGTCATAGAATTAAATAAAAATAAAACAAGTGGTTGGATTATAATGAAAAGGTCTTTTCTCATCATTATAAGAAAAAACATTGATAAAGATGAAATTTATCACTCAATGATTATTTATCACTAAGAATGGGCCACATTTTATTTAGAATTTTGTGATGATGACTCTATCTTGCAAGAAAAATGACTCATTCCAATACAAAAAAACTTAGATAAAAATTTAAAATTTATTCAATTTAAAATCATATCCACTTTCTAAATGGTCTGGCCACAATGTGGTTATTTACACCATGACCATTTTCTCAGTATGAGGATGAAATCTTCATAGAATTTTCTTTGAAAAACAACACATATTTTCCCCTTATTTCTTAGAACAATATTTTATCCCTTCTTTATTGGTTTTAGAAAAACACATTTAAATATCTAATGTTAAAGTTTTTCAAATAATCCTATAGATTTTTTCCCTAATTAACATCCTCTTATGTTGGGGGCTCAAACCTGATGGTCCAAACTAATTTTTTGACTATAATTCCCCAAAATATCATACTTTTTTTTTCATTATTTTTAATCCTTTATTATTCTCATATATATACATTGATATTCATTATATATTAATTATATGACATTTATTATTAATTTAAATATATATAATATATATATATATATTGAATGTATTATATATATTATAAACTTTATTATAATGAAATTATCATATATTATGTATAAAAAATAGCTATATATATAAATATATTTATATATGTGCATGTGCATGTTTTATTTTGTGTATTTACTTATCTATATACACATTCATACATACATATAAAAATATTAAAAAAAATTATTGGAAATTTTCGGTGAAAATTTTACACTTAAAATTTCATTTGAAAGTTTCTGATATATATTTTAATGAATATATAAATATATAAAATATGTATATGTAGAAATATAAATATAGCGTAATTTTATAGTGAAAATTTACACTATTAATTTTCAATATAGTTGTGGAATTTTCTAATAATATGTGGGAATTTATTCTCAAAAATTAATTTCAAATGAAAATTTTCAAAATTCTAAAATAAATTTTCAATGAAAGTTCACTATGAAAAATTCAAGTGAAATTAAAAGTGTAAATTTTCAGTCATTAGTGAAAATTTATTCTCAGAATTAATTTACAATGAAAATAGAAATTTCCACCAAAAATTAAGAGTGAAAAAAGAATAGTAATCTATAAAATTTTCTATATGGAAATTAATTTCTAATGGAAACTTCCAAAAATTTAATAGATTTTTTCAATAAAATTTCTCAGAAGAAATTTTGAGTCATCTGTGAAAATTTATACTTGAAATTTAGTTTCAAATGGAAACATCCAAAATCCCAATTGATGTTTTCAATGAAAATTCACAATGAAAATTTTAATTCAACCATAAATATTTTATTACCAAAATTATGAAATAGATACATGTTTAAAATTTAGATAAAAATATATTAATATATGAATAAACAATTTAAATTTTCACTAGAAATATTCTATGAATATTTATAAATTAAATTTTCATTGAAATTATTCAAAATATATTTTCTATACACTATATATTTCCAAATATGAATATACAAAGTATTTTTTTGGTGGAAATTACAGTGAAAATTTGTAGTGTATTTGTACACACACACACGTAAAAAAATTGTGCAAAAAAATATTAATATAAATTAATAAAGTAAATATTATTTAGAATATTTCATTTTAAATTTCTATTATTTCAATGTAAATTTATAATGAAAATTGAAATTGTGAATTTGTTTATATAAAAAATATTAATATAAATTAACAAAGTAAATATTCATTAGAAATTTTTATTGAAAGTTTAACGTCAAATTTTCAAGTGAAAGTTTATATTGTATATTTAGAGGAATATATACATACATATATATATAAAATGTATATATGAAAATATAAATATATAATATATTTTTCTAGTGAAAATTCAAATTGGAAATTTTCAGTGCATGAATACATACATACACGTATATTTTCACTGAAATTTTAGATTGAAAATATACACTAAATGTTTGCACTATAAAATTTCAGTGAAAATTTTCAATGTATATTTCCTAAAAAACATATATACTATTTAGATTGAACTATACATATACACATACACATAGAGTCATAGTGAAATATTTTTAAAGATTTCTAATTATGTGTCTGTGTGGAGGGTATATAAATTTTTTAACGAACATACATAGTAAAAAAATTAGTTATTAGTTAAAATTCTACTCGAAATTTAATTTTCTATAAAGGATTTGAAAATTCTAAAGTAAATTTTCAATGAAAATTTATAGTGAGGAATTCAAGTTTCCAGTGAAAATTTCTACTCAAAATTTAATTTTCAAAGAAAACATCCAAGATTTCTATTGATATTTTTGAAGGTTTGGGTGCCATAAAAATGCCTTTTTGGGTCAAGAAAAGTCATATATTATGGGTTCAATGAATAATATATAATTTTTATGATAATACATTCCATAAACAAAGAATTTATCAAATGAAAATTGATAAATAATGACATAACTAATATAGAATGACTTTCACATTAAATTTATAAATAATTTCAAATAAGAAATTACCTCAGTCTTGAGTAATTTATTCAAAGTATATGTTAATCATCTAAACAAAGTGTGGATTGTACTATTGTCTCACTATGAGGATCCAATAATAGGGTACCTCTATAGGTGATCTAAACATGCTCTTATGATCTTAAATCTTCATCGATGATACTTCAGGTGCAAGCGTAGTGGTATCGATCATCTTACATTTCTCCTTTTGATCGCCACACAATCATTCAAGGTTTAAGGATTGATTATTATTATCTTATCCTTGAGAGGATGAGAAATGTGGAAACTCTCAGTTCTTGAGAGAATTGCAGTGAATTTTATCTCTTAGGTTTGAGAGAATCTCTAGAGGGTATGTGTTGTGCATAATAATGCCTAACCTTAGGAAATGATATAATTGGGTATTTAAAGAGTTAGGTTAGAGAATAATTAATTTCACAAAGGACATTTATTATTATCTTAGTCTATAGAAAACTCCATGTCAGAGTAATATTATTATTATGGTTATTATTTACTTGAAATATAGTAAATATTTGGATAAAAAAATATCATTTCATTAATTAAATAAATATTTATTTAAAATATATTTGATATATCATTCCTATCAGACCCGATATATTGGTCCACACTTCCTCTATATTTACTGAACCTTGAATAATAAATATCATTCATTTGATAAATAAATTAATATTTATAAGATTTATAGTCTTATGCATAAATATTTATTTTAGAATTCTACTCACATATAAATATGGGGACTGAAAATTTGTGATCAATAAATCCTAAATGAATATTATCTCACAGTTTGAAGAATAATATTTATTCCAATAATTAAATTTAAATATAATTTAATTAAGATTAATAGAAACACTAAGTGTGTGAACATCTAGGATTCCTCATTGGTGACATTAGGTAAGTCTGCTTAAAGTCCAATATTTGTGTTCAATAACGCGTAAAGGAACTTAAGAGAAAGAAGTTAATACTGCAATGTTGAAAACCATGTATGAATGCTCATTGTGTAATATAATCTCTTTGTCATGATATATCATCAGGAAAATTTCACACTCATTTCATCAACTTATATGTCTTATACGTATTTCTTTGAATTCTTAAAAAAACATGTCAATGTATCATGGCCATGGACTTTGATATGATAGTTCTATTTCAATTAAAGGGTTAATATATCGACTTATATAAAGATGGAAGGGATAAATTCTTCCTTGAATTGTTCATTAATAACATACAATTCATGATGCACTAAAGTACCCTGCTTCCCATGAATATATGGAATTATAGATTTGGTCAGTACATCAAAGAAATGAGTCATGATATATATTAATAATTATCTTAAAATCTAAGGATCATTACACATGTTCACAGATAGGAATATCCAATTACATGTAAACACGTGGAATTCCTATTGGGGAGTTTATCCTCATAATCTACGATATTGGATAGTAAAAAGTGAAAACATCATGAGATGAAGTCCCATCTGCTTATGTGTACTCATACCTGATAGTTTATATCATTTATTTCCAATAAAATGATGTCATATGACCATAAAACATATATTTTAAAAATATTATCATATAACATCAAGGTTCTCATCATAGCAGAAAACTTTTTATGAAATTTTCAATGTGATAGATATTATAGTAAATTATCACATAAAATTTATACATAAGAATAATAAGTATGTGATAAGGAATTAATATTTAAGTCTTTAAATATAAAAATAATCGAAAGTACAAAGTGGTTGGTTCAAGGGAACTAAATTAAATAGACTCCCATTTACACTAGATCCAAATACTAATTTATTGGTTTATTCTCACATGTTAAACATGATTATACTAATAATGGCTATAAATATTTTTATTATCATGATTTTTTTGCTATGGTTAGTATAGACACATGTCTATATAGAAAATATTCTTATTAAGAAATAACTACCTTGAGAAAATCCATCATATAGTAATATCCCTAAATTTTCAATTCTTGTTCCCTTATCATAAATCTGACATCTTAGATAATACCATAGTTAAATCTTATCATAATAATGATAATACTATTAATATTTTTGGTATAACCTAATATTGAAGAAATTATTTATATATCGCTTATTAAGATGCACCAGAAGCCACAGTGTACTTGGTTATTATAGATATGGAAACCATAGGATATAATAAGTTTTTTTGGTATATAAACTTAACCGTACTGTTATATAATATCATAAATTATATTAAAGAAAACTAGAGTTTTATCTCCTTAAAAACAGGTATTCTCGTTTCTACTTCTACCAAGAAATCATCCAGTTTTACTTTCTCAAGTACTGTTAGATATTTCTGACTATAAGTTTGTGTAGTACAGCTAGTTTTTTTATATTTTCACTAAATACAATATGCATATAAAACATCAGCACATATCATGGAACATTAGATAAATTCCTAGCACTTAAGATTGTGAAAGTTTGTTTATAATCTCTTCTTATGTCCACACACATTGTCATGGAGATATTTTATGCCACGTGACAAGGAAAATAGTTCAGTCTTGAATTATTCCATCTTAGAAAGGTATTCACCATGACTAGATGAATAAATCCCATATATTTACCTTTATAGATCCCATTCCCTATAACTGGAATGTTATTTTATGTCATAATTAGAGAAATTCATTCTTTAGTCTTATAAATCTAGTAAGACTGATTATTTGTTTTCTATATGTTATTGATATAATCATCTTCAAAGTAATAGTACTCTCACTAACTCTTATAAACACATGGAACATATCCATTCCAAAATAATAAATTGTTATCACTATTCTTATTTCTATCCATAAATTTATATGCGAAATTTTCATATCATATTGGTATTCATTGGTGTCACCAATCCTTTTAGTTATATCATAGAGACATGTTCCATAGGATATCCATTAAGAAAACTATCCTTCAATTCTAACCACCTAATTAAATGACCATAGATTAATATTATGAAAAGTATAATTCAATTTATTTTCGCATGATAAGTAAAAAAATTTGTCATAGACTATGCATTATACATCATTTAAATATTTTAATAATCAATCGTGTTTTATTGGTACCATCTTGTACCATTCATTCATGGTTTCCCTTGAATACTCTATAGTAGTATCAAGTCTAGAAATATCCAAAATATAGAACCCTTTAATTTTAGTACATGGATCCCATTACTGAATTAAAATATACTTTCTAATATTAGAAGGTTTTCATCAAATACCTATTTGTAGGATTTGTTATTCATATTTAATAATTCATATATAACCCATCATGGTGAATATCAAACCACATATTTGGTTTTAATTTCATACATAATATGTGTCTTTTGAACCACTCCTCCTACTAAGCTTAGTTAAGTCTGTGTTCCTATGCAAAATCATGTTTATCCAGATCCAGGAATTTATTAAATCCTATCCTACTCCCACTATCACAAAAATAAAATATCTCCCCTTTTATAGAAACATAGTCAGTATTGACTAATATATTATATTTTAGTATTATTAATATCCTAATATGTTATAGGATAATTAATAGATATTCACTTAGTGTTTCTTTGAAGTTCATTTGTAGATAAATTCAGCTTTTAACAAATAGTTATCATCAAACATTAGAAATTGAACCTAATGGAATCATTGTCATATTGAAGTTAATAATCTATCCATTAGTTAATATGGTTTTAATGCATCTAGTGATAATGTTTCTAATTTTGAAACATATCTTGGAAGAAATTATGGAAGAATTGTATTACATATAATATATTTCATCGATATCCTTTCACTACCATCATAAATTTAATGTATAAGGAAATTTGAGTTTTGGTTGACCTTTACTCCAAATATTAATGATCAATGAATACTTGTATATGATACACTCTAACAAGGAAACCCAGAGGAACCTATATCCTTTACCAAGTGTATTCATTTATTCACTAATCATTCCTAAAATTTCTTAAAAGAATATTAAGAAATAAATAAACATACCACTTAGATAAACCATTAGAATAATTTGTATGGTTTTTCTAAACTAACTATAGTATATTTGTATCATAACTTTATTTTTATATGAGTATTTTTCAAAAACTTAATTGAGATTTTTGTTTGGGCATGTTCTTAAATGTATTTTTGTTTTGATTAATTATAAATCCTAACATGCTTGCTTAATATCATCATACATTTAAATGTTTAGTTGTGTTCAATTACATGTTTTAATATTTTTATATATATTATATATTTTAATTGTTTTTTATTTAAATTAAACTTAATATTGATCATATCATTTGTTACAATGCTTAAAATAACTATATATTTCATGTTTTGATTTGTCATAACATGTTTTATAAGTTTTATTTTGAGTTACTTGACTAAATAAGTCATTTTGGACCTTAAAATATCATTTATACATGTTTTTTACTATTCCAATATAGAAAATACATTTTACACTACATATCCAAATGGTTATCCACATAGACAGATTAAATTCACGTAGCCAATTTTTTAATCCATGTCGCTGATTTTCCAGTTTTGGTTTCCCTCTATATTTTGAATTTATATTCAGATAAATAACTCCAAATTGAGTGATTATTTTTTTGTTTGAAATATAATAATATTTTTTACATTTAATTAGAATATAATAACTTCATAATTGATCTCTATCATGTCTAAAATTATTTTTCAAGTTACTATATTTTTTCAATCATATTTCTATTGTTTTCTAGAAGAGTTTTTCTTTTATTTTTAATCATAAAATGAGTTTTATAAATTTGATTAAGGTGATTCTTGATTATATAAAAATATAATGAAATTTTATAAATATTATTCAAAATTACCTAAAGCTAATTCAGCCTTTATCATGGTTTGTTTTAGGTCTAAAACTAGAAAATACAATATATCTATAGTTTTTAGGAATTCCCTTATGTGAATTACCTACGTGAGGAATTTGGATACATGAAATGATTACATAGTTAATATCTTATGTGATTTTACTATGTGTTCATTTATATTACATAAATAAATTTTTTTTTTTTAAAACCCTTATTTAAATTTTCTTACGTAGTTCATTAAAATTAGTCCAGGAAATTTTACTCTGTTTTGTGTAGTAACTGTGAGTTTTAAAACCCACCTTAACAAGATTTTTGAATCTTTTCACCTTACCATGAGTTGTGAAGTTTTTTACATTATTATGAATTCATATTCAACCTACTATATAACCCTTTTTTCACCCTACCACAAGATATATTCTGAAGCTAACACACATGATAAGTATAGTTACTTCACATGGTAACTCAACTGACCGCACATAGTCAGTATGGTGATCGTAAGAACACTTGAACTGACCACATAGAATGGTAAGTATACTGATTGTATGTACACTTGGCGTATAGGTTTAGTTCTTTCCTTTATTCAATTTTTTCTTCAATCTATAATTTTATGCATGCTCTTTTTTTCATAATTTTTTATGTTATCATCAACTGTATGTTTATATTAATTATTTAAAGTGTTTTATTAATTTCTAAAATTAATATATATTATATACCATCCATGAAAATTGTTTCATAAATATTTTAAGTAGTTTTAAAATGTTATTAAATTTTTTCATTATTCAAGTGTACGCATACATCATATTTCCTATATTTTAAATTTATATATTTTGAATTGATTTGTTGGTATTATTAATTTATAAATTAATATTCAGTAATGACCAACTTATTAAAATTTATTTTTTGTTATTTAATCCAGGATAATTAAATCCTTTCATAATTACATGTTTCATGTAATTGGAAAGTATTTTAAAATTTGAATTTAAATAATAAAATTATCTTATGATTTTTATAGGATTTATTAGACCTTTTATTATGGATGCTTTTTGAATAATTTAATGGGTAATGAAAAATAGTTTGAATTGATCCTTAATTTTTGGATTCAAATGATTATTGGTACAATTATTCTGTGTGATATTTTTTTCTCTCTCCAGGATAATTATATATTTGAAATTGAAATTTCTTTACCCATTTGGAGTTTTATTTATTAGTCTTTATATATTCTATTTAAATCCTACAAGAACCAATTCAAAGTATAATACCAAGACACACTTATGAGAACATGAACTTTTGGATCAAAATAACATTACTCTGAATTTTGAAGTGTTGTATTATCCAGTGCATGTGTGATTAACTTTTCATCTATTGAACAATCTATCAAAAACTAAATGTGTAACACCCCAAGCTTCCATGGTATGATTCTCTTTGAATAATACAGTAGCATGTGTTGTACGCAACTTCGAGATTCTAACAAACTGCGACCAATCAAACAAGCTGTTATGAATAGTAATACCCACTTTTTAAATTTTATAAATTTTATATCTCAAAATTGAATTCATTTTTGGATTCGTAATATCTAAATTATCCTAGGGTAAAATTTTGGAACTTTTCGGATAACATTTATATTTTGATGAATAGTGAAAATTATTAAATTTTAATTAAAAACAACTTTTTTAATCAAAATAATTAATAGTGATAAATTATGAATTTGAGTGGTTTTAAAATATATTTAGAATATATTTTTACCATTTAATAGAATGTTGTTCATTGGACATAATTTCACATTTAAACCGGACATAAACAACTGTCAATCTTTTGATAGTTATTATCTCTTAAAAACACGCTTTTTGTTTTAACAAAGGGAATTAATTTTAAATTAATTTCTGCCACTTATGTGTTTTTAATTTAGAAATATTGATTCCATATTTGGAATCATGAGGTCCAAATTTTGTAAATAGGTAACTTTTATTTTTATACTTTTTGAATAATTACTTCGGTAAATATTTTATTTACCATGGTCAAAGGGTAAATCCGGTAAATAAGGGTAAAAAATAATATTATAATAATAATAAATTACCATAAAATGTGTACTAATATTATTGGTGGATACATGTCCTACCATGGTCATTTTTGGGTCGATTTTGGGACCACAAGGAGCCACTTGTAGGTGATAGGGACACTTTATATTAATTATGTTAAAAGTAAATACAAAAATGACATAAGCATATATATTTTAGCAAAACAATTTTTACATAGGGTTATATATGTTATATTTTCGACTATAAATATTCATTAGAAATCTAAAAATATTTCCTACATAATGGTATTTTATCTATAATTTTTAGACATTTAATAATTAAATTTATTTATGACACAATAATGATGCAGTATTTTTCTTATTAATGAAAAAATAAAATAATTGATATTATAAATATCAAAATAAATGTAATTTCAATCTTTTTATGAATTCCACTAATTTTATAGGTTAATATGAAATATTAGGACTGGTTATATGAATTTTTTTTGAAGTAATAATGCTGTTGTGAATTTATCAAAAACAAAATACTCAATAATGTCAAAATTGACATAAAAGAGTTCTTACAACAAATATTATATTATTAATTGATATTCAATTCCAAAAAATCTAAGGTTAAGCCAAGAAATTTATATCATGATATTTGTATCATTAATGTACCACTTGGGGTCTCTTGGATTTATATAGTAAGTTTATTAACTATATAATATAAAAATACAAGTGAGATGGTAAATGTAAAACTAATTAACTAAGAGTTAAAACTAAAATATAAGGTTAATATAATGACCCAAACCTATCTAAAACCTTTTGGTTTAATGGTTTTAGACCTATCCTCACCTTAAAATTTAAATAATACACTTTTGATCCATTAGAAACCGAATATGAATTTATTATAAAATAATATTTCTAGATTTTCCTAAGGTGCCCCTCACGCCTCTTATAAAAGGGCACTCCCCCTTCTCACTAATTAACACATTCAAAGCCTTTTGGATTGGCCAAAACCTGCTCAAATACTCTCTCAAATTCCCTCACTTCAACCTAGAGGCCTTATTTTGATGAGAAAGCCAACCTAAGAATCCCTTTTGATCAAATTAAAAGGAAGAACCCGATTAAGAGGTAATGTTTTCACCACCCTCTTTCAAGTTCCTTTCTTCTTCCACTTCTTCTTTATTTGTTATTACAATTCTAAAATAATAAATACAGTATCTTATATATAATGTGATGTTATTATAAACATGGTACAACCATATTCATTATTCTATCCATCGTTTGAATGACATGTCATCATACGTGTGTACGTACGGCTTACCGTCTCCACGTCGTGGTGTAATTGTTATTCAAAATATTATTATTTGGATGGGTATAATAATGATGTGTAATTAATTTAAATAATAAATATAACATGATAATGATTCTGTATATATGATATACTATCCAATTATATATTATTTTAATATCAAAAGAGTGATATTGTTGCTCGTGCGTACGTACGAACTACCATCTCCACGAACGCGATGAGATTCATTCCCCATCATATACATTCAAGTATAATTCTCATTTTATGATTAAAAATAATGCTTAAGGACTTGATATCATTCTGGATATGAATAATATACATCCCATCCATAAAAAATATGGCTCACATAACAAAGAATATAAAGAAAGACGAATCTGTTAACACCCGAAACGATGATAATACTAAGATATTATTAACAAATCAATGTTAAAAGATCATGTATGATATCATATTAATGTATATGATTCTTGTATAATTTAGTAACAATTATTTCACCATTATATAGGAGTTTAACCTACCCTCAACCAAGGAAAAGTACAAGTTAAGGGTTTATTTTACAATCTCTTCATTATCCGAGGTTGTTTATACGTAATTATCTACTAGGACCTCTTTATCATCCACATACATGTTTCTTAAAAATGTATTTCAAATAATTATTACTATTTTAAATACTATGGGATAAAGTCGTTTATACCCTTGTTGACTTTTTATAAGAAGTTTATAAAGTAATCTTTCTGTCATTTTCCAAACAAGGTCCTTTTTAACCTTTTCGAAAGAATTAAGGTAAGAATGTCTTTTTTTAACTTATACGGCAGGTGCGGCTATTTTCCGCCATTATAAAATCTTCAAAGCTTACCTTACAAGATAATAAGGATATTTTCAAAGTAAATGTTTTATTTTATAATTATATTACTTTTAAATGATTTCAAAAAAGAGATATTTCTCTCAAATAGTTTTGATTTCATATATGTCAACATCCTTTGATAAATTTTACAGTTATTTGAAGTTGATTTATTATAATACAAATCATCCATATTGTATGTAAGTTTTTGTGATTTATTTGACTGTATATGTGTTATTTTTATACCATTCATGGTTTATGGAGAAAGTATTTACATTTCATATGCTAGTTTTAATACGAATGTTTATGTTATGTTTAAACCTGTTCATATGAGGAATGCATTGGACTTAATATGTGATGAGTGGAGCCCACTATAGCTCCTCGATGCATCGATAGGTCTCATGAGACAAACTAGTGTCTTGGCATGAGGCCTTGACAAAATCTTATTTGTAGTCTTGGCATGAGGTCTTGTCTACGTGGTTATGATAGTCTGGCATTATGCATTCCATCATTATGAAATTGGTTATTGATATTGCATGTGATTATTCGACTAGTAGAATATCTATGTGAATAAGTAAATGGAATTATTTTATTTTATCTTTGCCATATTATGCTGAAGTTCAAGTTTAAAAGTCTTTTGTTTTAGTTATACATTGCCTTAAATGTTTATGCTTATTTCTAAAAGTTTCCTCTATATTGTTATCCTTACTGAGCATCTGAGCTCACCCCTTTCAATGTTTTATTTTTTCCTAGGATGTGAATAAGTAATTTATAAATGACCTGCAGGGATAGTATGAGGGGATATGAAGACTAGATGTTGTTGTTGTAGTTTTCACCTTATGATATAATGTAAACTTTATGAATGTATCTAGTTATTCCAAGACTACTAAACTAATCGGTATTTCAAGACTTGATCTTTTGTGATCATGCCAATTTTATGTAATAATGAACCGACTCTATGTAACTGGGGTCGGGGCATTACAGTTGGTATTAGAGGAATTTTAGTACAAACCTTGGAAGCTAGATTTAGATAAACTCTGATTAGAGCACATAGATCTAAGATGGACTTTGAGGATTAGTATAGAAGAACTTCCTAGAATTTTGGTATTGTAGATATTTTGTGAGTTTTCTGATCAATACATCCCTGTCTGGATACGAGCAGGTAGAGGCGGCTCTGGCACAGATGTACCTAGGGGTAAAACCTGAAAACACCGCTTTGCGCTAGACTCGAACGGGAACTGGTGCATGACAACGGGTCTTGCTGCACTCTTGGTTACGACACTCCCGGGGGATATGCTTAGGATAACTCTCATTTTCTTTACAAATAATTATGAAGGGTTTATGAGTATATACTTTCTCAAAGAAAATTTTTTTATGATTATGGATTACATCCATAAATAGTTCAATTTATGTTAAGTGTTTTATAAGTATGGAATTATGTATTTTGATTCATAAACTGATCTTGTTTATGCCATTGTTTAAAATGGCGGCTAGTGGAAGAAATGGAAACCGTATCAATGCACTCACTCCATGTAGGGATTTCCCTCCTTCTCAAGATAATTATAGTGGAGCTGGTGATACAACTAGTGTTGATCAGCTTATCACCATACTGGGGCAACTCACTCAGGTTATGAATAATAACCTTACCCGTATGGAGCACCCTGATCCACAACGTAGAGGATCAATGTTAGATCACTTCATGAGGCAACAACCACCAACATTCAATGGGAGTACCAATCCATTAGTGGCTGAGCAATGGATAATTTCCCTAGAGAAAATATTTCAGGCTTTGGGGATTAGTGAAAGGGAAAAAGTTATTATGGCAGTTTACCACCTCACTAGAAATGCTGATCAATGGTGTTCATTGATTAAAAACACAAAGAAAGATGATGAAGTATCAAATATGGAATGGAGGGAGTTCAAAGATCTGTTTTTAGAAAAATACTTTCCTCGTGACCATTAAGCAGATATGGAAAGACAATTTCTGAGTCTGAGACAAAAGGAGGATGAGAATGTCGCAAATTATGAAGCTAACTTTACAAGGTTAGCAAGGTATACTGGAGATTATATATGTAACCCAAGAAGTAATATTGATCATTTCTTTGATGGGTTAAAACAGTTTCTCCATAGATCATTAGTCTCACAATCCTTCTCATCGTATGAAGACATTGTCTCATGTGCTATAAAGACAGAAAAGGAATTCTCTAAGTTTTATGACTTTAAAGAAAAGAAATAGAAGAAGAGATTTTCTGATCAATCTGGGAATGGAAATAAGGGGAAGAAGGGAAAAGTTGGATATCCATCTTGTAGTAAATTTGGGAAGAAACACCCTGGTACTTGCTTTAAGGGAATGAGATTCTGTTATAAGTGTGGTGGAAAAGGCCACCAAGCTCGTGATTGCAAGGGGAAGAAAGAAGCTATCGATGTTCAATGCTATAACTGCAGATATATGGGACATTATGCAAATGAATTTCCTAAGTGTCAAGGGAACTTACCTCAGAAAAGACCAAGGGATCGAGGCCAAGATTATGCTATCACTACTACTGAGTTAGAAGCTCCGAAAGACGTGGTGGTAGGTAATTTAATGGTTTCCTCAAGTTTAGAAAATGCATTATTTGATTCTGGATCATCGCATTGTTTCATATCTTCCCAGTTTTCTAAGAAAATCAGATATTTCCAATTTGATTTAACAAGGGAGTTGTCAGTTAAAACTCCTAAGGGAAGTATCATTGCAATAATGTTTTGTGAATCAGTCCCCATTATGGCACATAAATGTTCTTTATTCGCTGATCTCATCGTCATACCTATGATTGAGTTTGATATAATCCTTGGTATGTATTGGATTTTGGACCATGATGCAAAGATTTATTATAAGAAGAAGGAGGTTATGATTTTTGATGATGATGATAAGGAACACCTTATCTTTAGAGTAGAATCATCACCACCTAATTCTTATCTAGATCCACCCCCAGTAGCTCAACTAAATTCAATTATTGGGGAGGAAGAGAATGAAATGGCTATGGTTGAGGAAAGGAATGTTCAAATAGAGGATGTACCTATTGTGAAAGAATATGTAGATGTGTTTCCAGAAGATTTACCTGGACATCCTCCAGAACGAGAAGTTGAGTTTTCCATTGATTTAATTCCTGGATCAAGGCCTATATCAAAGACCCCTTATAGAATGGCCACTGTGGAAATAGTTGAACTAAAAAACAACTAGAGGAATTGATTAATAATGGATTTATTCACCCTAGTGTTTCTCCATGGGGAGCCCCTGTTCTTTTTGTTAAAAAGAAAGATGGATCTATGAGGTTATGTATCGACTATAGGGATATCAATGCTATAACAATAAAGAACAAGTATACCCTACCTCACATTGATGATTTATTTGAAAAACTGCTTGGAGCTCAATACTTTTCAAAGATTAACCTTCGGTCTGGATACCATCAGTTGTGTGTGAAGAAGGAAGACATTCTGAAGATATCATTTTGAACTAGGTACGAGCATTAGAAGTTTATAGTAATGCCTTTTGGGCTGACTAATGCGCCCTCTGTATTCATGGATCTAATGAATAGAGTTTTCAAGGAATATCTAGATGAATTTTTGGTGGTATTTATTGATGATATCTTGGTATACTCCAAAAGCTACGAAGATCATGAAAATCACTTGCGCATTATCCTGAAGACTCTGAGAAGACATGAATTATATGGGAAGTTTAGTAAGTGTGAATTCTGGCTTTAGGAGATTTCTTTTCTTGTCCATATTGTCTCTAAATATGGAATCTCTGTTGATCCTTCTAAGACCAAGGCAATCAAAGAATATCCTGCACCGATGAGTATAACTGAGGTACACAGTTTTATTGGTTTAGCAGGTTATTATCGACGCTTCGTCCAGAATTTTTCCCGGTTGGCTAACCCATTAACAAAGCTCACATGTAAAGGGGTTAAATTTGTTTGGACAAAAGAGTGTGAAGAATATTTAGAAGAATTGAAGAGAAGATTAGTCAATTATCCTATATTTACTCTACCATAGAGGAATGATGGGTTCGTTATTTATAGTGATGCATCAAAGAAAGGACTTGGTTGTGTCCTTATGCAAAATGATAGGGTTATTTCCTATGCATCACGATAGTTGAAAATTCATGAGAAAAACTATCCTACTCATGATCTTGAGTTAGCATCTGTGATATTTGCTTTGAAGATATGGAGACACTACCTCTATGGTGAAAATTTTGAGATTTATACTGATCACAAGAGTTTGAAGTATATTTTCTCACAAAAAGAACTCAACATGAGGAAAAGGAGATGTCTTGAATTACTCAAGGATTATTATTGCATGATATACTACCACTCGGGGAAGGCAAACAAGGTGGCAGATGCTTTGAGCAGAAAAGATCATGGAGTTTTGAAAAATATGAGAATTGAAAGGGATCCAATTTTCATGGATCTAGTGAATATGGACATGGGAATAACCATGGAAGTTGAAACATTAATGATTTTTCAAATGGTTGTCAAACCATCTTTACTAGAAAGTATTAAGAGTTCTCAGATCGATGATGAAGAATTTCAAAAGAAGATTAAAGTTGTGAATGATGGGAGATTGAGAGACTTTGTGTATGAAGATGGAATTTTGAAATTTGGGAAGAGACTTTGTGTTCCCGATATACCTGATCTAAAAAGGGAATTGATGGACGATGCTTATAGTTCTAATTTCTCTATACACCCTGGGAGAACCAAAATGTATAGAGATTTGAAGGAACATTTTTGGTGGGACAACATGAAGAGGTAGATTGCTGATTTTGTGTCAAGATGTATGGTTTGTCAATAAGTGAAAGATGGAAGGCAATAGCCTGGTAGAGTATTGCAACCTCTTCCCATACTTGAGTGTAAATGGGATAATATTACGATGGACTTCTTCGTGGGGCTAACAAATAATCCTAGAAGGAATGATGCAATATGGGTCATTGTTGATCATCTTACCAAGTCAGCACATTTTCTTACTATAAGAGAAGATTTACCACTCGAACGTCTAGAAAGACTATATATTAATGAAGTTGTGAGACTTCATGGAGTACCCCTATCGATTGTTTCAGATCGTGATCCCCGTTTTACTTCAAGATTCTGGAAGAGTCTTCAGAAGGCCTTGGATACTGAACTTCATTTGATCACTGCCTACCACCCTCAAACAGATGGACAATCAAAATGAACTATTCAAACCTTATAAGACATGTTGAGATCCTTCTCACTTAACTTTCACGGTATGTGGGATCAATATTTACCTCTGGTAGAATTTTCTTATAACAATATCTTCCATTCAAGTATTTAAATGGCACCATATGAAGTGTTATACAGAAAGAGATGTTGTACACCAACTTGTTGGGATGAAGTTGGTGAAAGAAAACTTATAAGCCCAAAACTGTTGGAGGAAACGATGTAAAAGGTGAAGGTAATCCAAAACTACATCAAAGCGGGTCAAAGTAGGCAGAACAGCTATGCCGATAACCGAATGAAGGATTTGTAATTTCAGGTAGGAGATCACGTTTTCTTGAAGTTATCTACATGGAAGGGAGTTATAAATTTCGGTAAGAAGGGTAAATTGAGTCCCAGGTACATCGTACCATTCGAAATTCTAGAAAAAATTGGGGTTGTAGCTTACCGTTTGGCAATGCCGCCAAATCTCTCCAAAGATCACGATGTGTTCCACGTATCACTGTTAAGAAAATACATTCCTGACCCAACGCATGTACTCACCTATGAGGAATTAGAACTGGAACCTGATCTGTCTTATTGAGAAGACCCCGTTAGGATTCTTGATACCAGAGAACAAGTGCTGAGAAACTGGATGACTCATCTGGTAAAAGTGCTATGGAGAAACCATAAGATAGAAGAGGCAACTTCGGAACCCGAGGAACTTATGATAAAGAACCACCCGAGTATTTTCATGCGGTAGTATTCTAGAAATTTTTAGGATGAAATTATTTGAAGGAGGGGATAATGTAACACCCCAAGCTTCCACAGTACGATTCTCTTTGAATAATACAATAGCATGTGTTGTACACAACTTCGAGATTCTAACACACTACGACCAATCAAACTAGCCGTTATGAATAGTAATACCCACTTTTTAAAATTTTATAAATTTTATCTCTCAAAATGGACTTCATTTTTGGATTCGGAATATCGAAATTAGCCTAGGGTAAAATTTTGGAACTTTTCGGATAACATTTATATTTTGATGAATAGTGAAAATTACTAAATTTTAATTAAAAACAACTTTTTTAATAAAAATAATTAATAGTGATAAGTTATGAATTTGAGTGGTTTTAAAGTATATTTAGAATATATTTTTACCATTTAATACAATTTTGGTCATTGGACATAATTTCACATTTAAACTGGACATAAACAACCGTCAATCTTTTGATAGTTATTATCTCTTAAAAACACGCTTTTTGTTTTAACAACGGGAATTAATTTTAAATTAATTTCTGTCACTTCTGTGTTTTGAATTTAGAAATATTCATTACATATTTGGAATCAGGAGGTCCAAATTGTGTAAATAGGTAATTTTTATTTTTAGACTTTTTGAATAATTACTTCGGTAAATATTTTATTTACCATGGTTAAAGGGTAAATCCGGTAAATAAGGGTAAAAAATAATATTATCATAATAATAAATTACCCTAAAACGTGTCCTAATCTTATTGGTAGATACATGTCCGACCATGGGCATCTTTGGGTCGATTTTGGGACCCCATGGAGCCACTTTTAGGTGATAGGGACACTTTATATTAATTATGTTAAAAGTAAATACAAAAATGACATAAGCATATATCTTTTAGAAAAACAATTTTTACATAGGGTTATATATGTTATATTTTCGAATATAAATATTCATTATAAATCTAAAAAGATTTCCTACATAATGGTATTTTATTTATAATTTTTATACATTTAATAATTAAATTTAGTTATGACACAATAATGATGCAGTATTTTCCTTATTAATGAAAGAATCAAATAATTGATATTATAAATATCAAAATAAATGTAATTTGAATCATTTTATGAATTACACTAATTTTCTAGGTTACTATGATATATTATGACTGGTTATATGAATTTGGTTCCAAGTAATAATGCTGCTGTGAATTTATCAAAAACAAAATACCCAATAGTGTCAAAATTGACATAAAAGAGTTTTTAAAACAAATATTACATTATTAATTGATATTCAATTCCTAAAAATCTAAGGTTCAGACAAGAGACTTATATAATTATATTTGTATCATTAATGTACCACTTGGGGGTCTCTTGGATGTATATAGTAAGTTTATTAACTATATAATATAAAAATACAAGTGACATGGTAAATGTCAAACTAATTAAATAAGTGTTAAAACTAAAAGATAAGGTTAATATAATGACCCAAACCTGTCTAAAACCTATTGGTTGAATGGTTTTCAACCTATACCCACCTTAAAATTTAAATAATACACTTTTTATCCATTATATACTGAATATTAATTTATTATAAAATAATATTTCTAGTTTTTTCTAAGGTGCCCCTCACCCCTCTTATAAAAGGGAACTCCCAATTCTCACTAATTCACACATTCAGAGCCTTTTGGCTCAGCCAAACCTTATCCAAATACTCTCTAAACTTCCCTCAATTTAACCTAGAGGACTTATTTTGATCATAAAGCCAACCTAAGGAGCTCTTTGGATCAAATCAAAAGGAAGAACCCGATTAAGAGGTAATGTTTTCACCACCCTCTTTCAAGTTCATTTCTTCTTCCACTTCTTCTTTCTTTGTTATTCCAATTCTAAAATAATAAATCTAGTATATTATATATAATTTTATTTTATTATAAACATGGTACAACCATATTCATTATTCTATCCATCCTTTGAATGACATGTCACCATACGTGTGTACGTACGGCTTACCATCTCCACGTCATGGTGTAATTGTTATTCAAAACATTATTATTTGGATGGGTATAATAATGATGTGTAATTAATTTAAATAATAAATATAACATGATAATTATTCTGTATATATGATATACTATCCAATTATATATTATTTTAATATAAAAAGAGTGATATTGTCGCTCGTGCATACGTACGGACTACCATCTCCACGAATGCGATGAGATTCATTCCCCATCGTATCCATTCAAGTCTAATTCTCATTTTATGATTAAAAATAATGTTTAAGGACTTGATATAATTCTGTATATGAATAATATACATCCCATCCATAACAAAATGGCTCACATAACAAATAATATAAAGAAAGAAGAATCTGTTAACACCTGAAACGATGATAATACTAAGATATTATTAACAAATCAATATTAAAAAGATCATATATGATATCATATTAATGTATATGATTCTTGTATAATTTAGTAACAATTATTTCACCATTATATGGGAGGTTAACCTACCCTCAACCAAGAAAAATTACAAGGTAATGGTTTATTTCACAATCTCTTCATTATCCGATGTTGTTTATACGTAATTATCTATTGGGACCTCTTTATCATCCACATCCATGTTTCTTAAAAATGTATTTCAAATAATTATTACTATTTTAAAGACTATGGGATAAAGTTTTTTATACCCTTGTTGACTTTTTATAAGAATTTTATAAAGGAATCTTTCTATTGTTTTCCAAACAAGGTCCTTTTTAACCTTTTCGAAAGAATTAAGGTAAGAATGTCTTTTTTTAACTTATACGGAGGGTGAGACTATTTTATGCCATTATAAAATCTTCAAAGCTTAACTTACAAACTAATAAGGATATTTTCAAAGTAAATGTTTTATTTTATAATTATTTTACTTTTAAATTATTTCAAAAAACAGATATTTCTCTCAAATAGTTTTGATTTCATCTATGTCAACGTCCTTTGATAAATTTTACAATTATTTGAAGTTGATTTATTATGATACAAATCATCCATATTGTATGTAAGGTTTTGTGATATGTTTGACTGTGGATGTGTTATTTTTATACCATTCATGGTTTATGGAGAAAGTATTGACATTTCATATGCTAGTTTTAATAGGAATGTTTATGTTATGTTTAAACCTGTTCATATGAGGAATGCATTGGACTTAATATGTGATGGGTGGAGCCCACTATATCTCCTCGATGCATTGGTAGGTCTCATGAGACAAACTAGTGTCTTGGAACGAGGCCTTGACAAAATCTTATTTGTAGTCTTGGAATGAGGCCTTGTCTACGTGGTTATGATAGTTTGGCATTATGCATTCCATCATTATGAAAGTGGTTATTGATATTGCATGTGATTATTTGACTAGTAGAATATCCATGTAAATAAGTAAATGGAATTATTTCATTTTATCTTTTCCATATTATGTTGAATTTCAAGTTTAAAAGGCTTTTGTTTTAGTTATACATCGCCTTAAATGTTTATGCTTATTTCTGAAAGTTTCTGCTATATTGTTATCCTTACTGAGCATCTGAGCTCACCCATTTCAATGTTTTATTTTTTCCCAGGATGTAAAGAATTAATTTATGAATGACCTGAAGGGATAGTATGAGGGGATATGAATACAAGATATTGTTGTAGTAGTTTTCACCTTATGATGTAATGTAAAATTTATGAATGTATCTAGTTATTCCAAGGCTACTAAACTAATCAGTCTTTCGAGACTTGATCTTTTGTGATCATGCCAATGTTATGTAATAATGCACCGACGCTGGGTAACTGGGGTCGGGGCATTACAAGATGAAAACTTCTACGACTAATACTACTTTGATGAGATATCCACATTTCTCAAGAACCAATACTTGTACTATCTTTTATTATCTTCTACTTCTAGTTTCTTGAGTTTGTGACACTATTTTCTATATATTTCTTATACACTATATTTTCTATTTATGATTTTATATAAAAATAATTTTTTATTATCTTAGTTGGGTTGTGACTCTTGAATTCTAAAGTTAGTACCATTTGGGTTGTGGATCTTGTAGTATAAAGTTGGTGTTGTATTTGGGTTGTGACTCCACATATAAAAGTCAGTGCCTCATGGTTATCACTATACTTTATAGAAAATGATTCTATAATCTGGTTATGATTCCCATTTTAAAATCAAGTAGTGCACAATGTATCTATTGCTGAGTAGAGAGGTATAAGACTAGACTAGGTCTAGTTTGGACTGAACTAGTATAAAAATCCCTATGTTATTTATTTTATTTCCATTGATAATTAACTATAATAATTTTACTTTATAATTAATTAAGATAATTAATCTATTTTATTTAAAATTTTAAATTTGGTTTATTCACCCCCCCAGACCATCTTCCATTACCCTATCTAACCTAACAATTGTAATCAAAGGTTAACCTTATTAAGGATATTTTAGCTCAATTATTCTTTTTCACAATACTAATAAATTAGTATAAAATATTGTTACCTTTTAAATTTATCCAATCCTTCTATAGAGTTTTTTTATATTTTATTGTGATAACTTATTCCTGGACTTCATAGTCTAAGGAAAATATCTTTAAGATAGAAGGAGTGAATGTAAATGATTCTTGTATTCCTTATAATCCACTTCAATTTGATGGAAATTATTATGGATACTAGAGATTATGAAAGGAGGCATACCTCAAAAAATTTAGCATAAAACATAGGTTCATCATGGAAAAATAATACACGCTATCAGAAGCTGACCCAAATTCACTTAAAAGAGATGATACTGTTAGATAATTTTTAAATTATAAAGTTATTAATATCGTATATTGTGCTATTAATATAAGTGTTTTTAGTTTGGTGTCTGCTTGTAAGACAATTCATGATATTTGGAAGATTCTTCAAGTCATTTACCTAGGCTCGGAAAAATTAATACGAACCAAACATGTAATAATTCAAGTTGAGTACCAATACTTCGAGATGGGTGAAGATGAAACATTATTCCAAATATTCCACTGATTCACGAGAATTTTTAATGTAATTAATTCCTTTGGATAATATTTATAAAATCTAGTGTTTTTTAGAGACTCATGTGATCTCTACCGAATAAATTTCACACAAATAAGGTCAATATTTATGAAAGCAAGAACTTAAAAGTGTACACTCTTGATGAATTGACTAAACCACTGCTTCAGTATGAACTGGAATTGAAGAACATTTCCAAGGAGGAGAGAACAAAAAGAAAATGTGTAGCATTTAAATATGTGAATATTGTTTCTACTAGATCTTCTAAATCTGATCTATAGGATAGTTAAAAGGATGATCTGGCTCATATTGTGATTGGATTTTATAAAAAAATGAAAAATAAAGAATTCAACAACTGATTCAGAAGAAACCCTCATAAGGATAAACATAAGGGTGATATGAAATGAATTAATAATTATAATGCTTTATATGTTACTTGTTTTGAGTATAAAAATAAAGGGTATATCAAACCTAATTATCCAAAACTAAATAATAAAGTAAAATATAAAAAGAAGGATAAAAATGCCTTAAAAACTATTTGGAGTTATACCAAAGAATTTGATTCTAGTGAAGAATATTGAAATGATAATAATTTTTCTAACTTTTTCTTCATGGAATAACTAGATAAGGTTAGGGATTTTGTATTTTGTTCTGGATGTTCTGATTCTGAATATGTTTTTTAAAATATAAATATTTCTAAATTAAATGATGAAATTTAAATATTACGAAAATATGTTTTCAAATATATTGATTTATATAATAAGATAAAATAAAATCATGAGAAACTTACTTATGAAAATAAATTGATTATACAAGATAATTAAAAACTAAGAAATAATGATTTTATTTCTCATTCTATAGTTTATGATAATTTGAAATATGCTTAATATTTGAATAAAAAATTTAAAAAGTTGATAGTATTAAGAAAAATTTGTCTTCTTTTATTCAAGATCATGAGAAGTTTCATAAAATGACGTCTTTGAATAAAATAAATAAAAATAAAGATGCCATTGGATATGAAAATAAATTACATCAAATTTATCAAAATCATTTTTTAAAAAGAAAAATTATTTTACTTCTATTGTTACATGTTTTAAATGTGGAATGAAAGTTCACTATGAAAATGATTGTTCTCTTAGATTCAAACATTCTTTAGGATTTAAAATGAATTGTATTTATAAATAATTGTGATTTATAATACAATAAAATACTTGTTTAAATTATTTGTGGGTACCTAAAATTTGTATTACTAATCCTATTAGACCCAAGGTAGCTTGGGTACTAAAATTTTCAAGTAATTTATTTGTTTATGAAAAATTCCTTAGATGTCTCAAGAACAACATATGGTATATGGACAGTGGATTCTCTAGTAATATGACTAGAGACCCATAAAATTTTACAATTTAAAACACATGTGATGGAGGTATTGTTACTTTTGGAGATAATTAAAAATGAAAAGTAAAAGGTTTTCATAAAGCTAGTATTTCTAATTCTACCATTATTTATAAAGTTTTGTTTGTTAAAGGTTTACAGTATAACTTAATTAGTATATATAAATTATATGATGATGGAATGGAAGTAAATTTTTTAAAAAATTAAGTGTTTAGTTTTTTAAAATGATTCTTTATTATAATATGATAATCGAAAGGAAAATATTTATATTATTGATTTTTCTAAAATAACTATTCAACATGTTGAGTGTTTGAATGTTGTTAAAATTGATTTCATTCTTTTGTATCGATGACTAGGTCAATTTAATTTCATAATGTTACGTAATCTATATAAATATAATATTGTTCTATAGTTTCTTACTATGAATAAATAACTAAAACAAGTTTTTGAAGTCTATATGAAAGGGAAATAATACAAAATCACCTTCAGACCTATCAATCAAATAAGTATTGATATGCCATTAAAATTAGTAAATCTTTATCTATTGTTCCTACTCAAATTATTATCCTTTAAGTAAATAAATATACTTTAGTTATTGTTTATAATTATAGTATATTTACATGGGTTTACTTTCTTATTCAAGAAAAATGATACTTTATATAAATGTATTGATTTTCTTAATTTATTTCAAAATGAAAAAGTTTGTATGATTGATTCTAATCATGGTATTAAGAAATATGAATTTCATAATATATATTTTGAAGAAAACTCTTTATGAATTGTTTAAAAACTAAAAGCCTAAAGTTGGTTATTTTAGAATTTTTGAATGTAAAGTTTTTATTTTAAATTCTAAATATAATTTAGATAAAATTGATGCAAAAAGTAATGAAGTTTTTTTCTTATTTATTCTAATAATAGTAGAGCTTATATATTTTATAATAAAATAACTATGGTTATTGAAGAATTTTTTCATGTTATGTTTTATGAAAATAATGTTAAATTAAATTCTGATTCTAATGATTTTTTCATGAGTTTAGAGATTTTAATTTTAGTGAATAAAAACCTCAAGATAAGGAGAAATAAATTGATGGGTAGTATACTCCTTATATACCTGATCCAAGATCATGAAAGATTCATAAATATCATCTTGTTGGAAATGTTATTAGTAATGTTGATTCTAGAATTAAAATTAGAAATTATGTTTTAAATTTTTGTTCTAATTCTGCTCTTATTTCTAATTTTATTCCAAAAAAAATAATGATGATTTAAAATATGCTAACTAGATTATTGTTATGCGATATGAGTTTAATAAATTTGTTAGAAATGATGTTTGGTCTTTATTATAATTTCTTTATGATAATAAAATAATCATAACTAAATGAATCATTAAAAATAATCTTGATAAATCTGGATAGATTGTCAAAAAAATCCAGAATTATAGCTCAAGGATACTCTGAAGAATAATGTATAGTATTTAAAGATTCATTTTCACCTATTTCATAGTTTTATTGTATTATAATATTGTTATATTTTTATTCTTTTCAAGGTCTTAGGTTATATTAAATGCATGTAAAAAGTTATTTATTAAATGGTTTTATAATTGAATAAGTTTATGTGTCTCAACCCCCTGGTTTTGAAAATGAAAATATTTTTGATCATGTTTTTAAATTATCTAAAGATTTATATTTTTCTCAAACAAACACCTTGTTCTTGGTATTAAAGGATTTATTTTTTTAAATGAAGTAATGGTTTCAATAAAGGAAATGTATATCCTACACTTTTTATTAAAATAATTTATAATGATATTTTAATTTTAAAATTTTAGGTTGATGATATAGTTTTTGGTTCTTCTAGTCAATTGTGTTATAATGATTTTCCTACTTTGATGTTATCTAAGTTTGAAATGAACTTAGTGGGAGAATTAAAGTTATTTATTGGTATATAAATTTATTAAGGAAATATGGAGTGTTTCTTAATTAATATAAATATGCTAAATATTTGGTTAAAAGGTTTAGTCTTGATTCATATAAATCTAAGAAAACTCCTTTGAGTACTAGTTGTAAAATATATATTGATGCATATTGAAAATCTTTTGATACTAATATTTATAAAGGCATGATTTCTATCTTTATTTATTTAATAGCTTCTAGACCTGATATCATGTTCAGTGTTTATCTATATTCAAGACTTCAAGATGATCCTAAATAGATTAATTTTAAAGCTATGAAAATAATAATTAGATATGTTAAAATAACTATTAATTATTTTTTCTTTTATTCTAAGTATAATTTTTTTTGATTTAATATTATATTTTAACTATGATTTTTGAGGATGTAAAATTGAGAGATAAAGCACATCAGGTATGTGTCATTTTCTTAAGAAGATTTTAATTTCTTGGTCTTATAAAAAAATATTTTTTTCTCTATCTAATACAAAAGCTAGGTATATTTCTATTACCAGTTTTTGTGCTCAAAGTTTAGGGATTAAACAAACTTTTTTCATTTTGGTATTTATCTTGATAAATTTACTATTTTTTTCATAATAATTCTCTAATTTCTATTTCTAAAAATCCCTTACAATATTCTAGAACAAATCATATCGATGTTAGATTTCATTTTATTATAGATCATGTGTATAATGGTGATATTGTTTTTGAATTTATCCCCACTAAAAATCAACTTACAGATATCTTCACTAAGACTTTAGATTTTTCTAAGTTTTAAAAACTTAAAATTGAGCTTGGAATGTTAGAAAATTAATATTTTTATGTATTCATGTGTTTAAGGGGAGTTTGAGTGTGATTATATACTGAAATTTTCATATTTATATGCAATTTGAAAATTTTAGAATATGTATTTTAGATTACTTGTGTTTAATTTTGGTGAATTTTTTTTGTTATATAACTATTCTAAAACCTCTCATACATTATATATGATGTTAAATTATTTTTAAAACATTGATTTTTCATAAATAAAAATTGTAAAGTATTTATTATTATTTTTTCTTGAACAACTTTTAAAAATTTATGCTCACTGTATTTACTTCTAAATTTTTAAAGTGTATAACATTATCATGTCACTTTGTTAATTTTTAAAAAAATGATTAATTTTATTTAATTTCCAAAAGGGGGAGAATTATTTTTATTATTTATGTTTAGTTTTGTAATCAAACAAAAAGGGGGATATTTTTAGTTCATTTGCTTGTATGTATTTTTGTTTTGATTAATTACAACTCCCCTCATACTTGCATAATGTTATCATACATTTAAAATGTTTAATTGTGTTAAATTGCATGTTTTAATATTTTTATATAATTATATATTTTAATTTTTCTATTTAAAGTATACTCAATCTTGATCATATCATTTTATAAATTTATTAAAATAACTTTATATTTCATGTTTTGATTTGTCATTACATGTTCTACAAGTTTTATTTTTAGTTAATATGAAAACTAAATCATTTGGGACCTTAAAATATCATTTATACATATTTTTTACTATTACCATACTTCAAATACTTTGTACACCATGTAGCTAAATGGTTATCTGTGTTGCTAAATGAAATTCACGTAGCCGATTTTTGAATCCATGTAGCCGATTTTTCAGATTTATTTTCCCTTGGTATTTTGACTATATCATAAGATAAAGAACTAAAAATTGGGTTATTATTTTTTGGGGAAAACTAATAATATTTCATAAATTTATTTAAAAGAAAAAAACTTATGAATCGATCTTTATCATACCTGAAATTAGGTTTTAAGTCACTGTGTATTTTCAGTCAAATTTTTTTGTTTTGCAGAATTTTTTTGCTTCTATTTTTTAATCATAACTTGAGTTTTATAAATAATATTAAGGTGATTCTTGATTAATTATAAATATAATTAAATTTTATAAATATAATTCAAAATTACGCAAAGATAATTCAACCTTTATCTTGGTCTGTTTTAGGTATGAAACCTAAAAATAAAATTTTTGTACAACTTTTAGGTATTCCCTTATGTGAATTGCCTATGTGAGGAATTTAGAAACATGAAATGAATTAATAGTGAATTGATTATGTGATTTTCCTGGTGTTTAGTTTGCTTACATAGATAAAAACACCTACATGAAAAATCCCAAAGTAAATTTTCCTACATTGTTCATTAAATTTCTTACAGGAAAATTTGATCTATTTTGTGTACATACCTTGAGTTTTAAAACCCACCTTACTGTGAGTTGTTAATTTTTTTACCATACTATGAGTTGTGAAGTTTCTCACCTTACCATGAATTCATCTTCAGACTACCATGTAACCTTTTTTTTCACCCTACCAAATGATATATTCTGAAGCTACAACACATGGTAAGTATATCTATAGCACACGGTATCTCAAATGACCATGCACAGTCAGTATGGTGACCATAAGAACACTTGAACTGATCACATGATATGGTAAGTATAACAATCACATGATCACTTGGTTTGTACAGTCAGTTCTTTCCTTTATTTTTTCTTCAATCTAGAATTTTACACAAGTTGTGTTTTTCATCATTTTTTATATTATCCTTAACTGCATGCTTTTATTAATTATTTTAATTTTTTTATTGTTTTATAAAATTAATATATATTATATATAATCTATTTGAAGTGTTTAAAAAATATGTTAAATATTTTTAAAATGTTACTAAATTTATTCATTATTCATGCATACACATACAATATATTTCCTATGTTTAAAATTTTAATATTTTGAATTTATTTGTTGGACTTATTCTTTTCTAAATTAATATTAAGTGATGGCCAAATTATTAGAATTTATTTTGTGTTATTTAATTCAGGATAGTTAAATGCGGTAATTATTATGCATTATATATAATTAGAAAGTAATTTAAATTTTGAATTTAAATAGTAAAATTATCTTTTGATTTTTATGGGACTTATTTGACCTTTTATTGTGGATAATTTTTTAATAATTTAATGGGTAATTTAAAATGGTTTGAATTATTCATTAATTTTTAAATTCAAATGATTATTGTTATGATTATTCTGGATGATATTTTCTCTCCCTCCTAGAAAATTATCGGTTCTGAATTTGAATTGCTTTACCTGATTGGAGTTTGGTTTTTCAATATTTACATATTCTAATTAAATCCTTCAAGAAACAATTCAAATTACAATACCAAGATACACTTACAAGAACATGAGATTTTGAATCCAAAAATATTTTCTCTAAATTTTGAAGTGTTGTACTATCAAGTACCTGTGTGATCAACTTGTCATCTACTAGATAGTTTCTTAAGCACTGAATGAAAATTTCTTTGACTACTACTACCTTGGTGAGAAATCAATATTACTTAATAACTAGTACTTGTGATTTCTTCATTTATCTTATACTTCATCAGGCTTCATGGGTCTATAACACTATTTCTTATCACTTTTACGTATACTCTATTTTTTTATGATTTTATGTACAAAAACATTTCTTCTTCTTTTATTCAGGTTGTGACTTCCGTATTATAAAGTTAGGATCATTTAGGTTGTGACTCCCATAGTCTAAATTCAATGTCATATTTGGTTTGTGACTCCCCATACAAAATTCAATGTGTTATGGTTATCTCTTTATTTTGTAGAAAATATTATGTAGTTAGGTTACGATTCCCCTTTAAAACTCAAGTAGTTCATAACGTATCTTTCGTTGACTAGAGAGGTATAATACTGGACTAGGTCTAATTTGTATTGAACCATTATAAAAATCTATGTGTTATTTATTTTATTTCCACTTCTAATTAACTATAATAATTAACCTTCATAATTAATTAAGATGATTATTCTATTTTATTTCAAAAAAAATAGCCTGGTCTATTAACTCCGTATAGACCTATACCATTAGATTAATCAGCCTAAAAAGTTTGTAAGTATACTTAGTGTTTTAGATAAATATAGTCTATAAAACCCTTATGGATATAAACACATCATATACTATTAGTTTTTCTTGATAAAAAAATATCTTTTCATAGTAAGGTACTTAAAGTAATATAATTATATTCATCATTGATTTTTGATTAAGAATATATGTGATTCAAAAATTATCAAACTATTAGTGAAGTATGAAATACCATAACAACATCTATTCCAAATATGAAACAATGCATCATTATGTCTAATTAGACACTAAGATAAATTATTTTGCAGTAATCAACACAAAATAATAATTTAATCTTGAATCCATTGAGAAATCTTTATGTCATTAATTTCTCTATACCGATCCATGAATTACCCTTATTTATCTTTTTTTTAATAATGTACCAAACTTCTCATAATCTCTTTGTTTTTACTTGATTCTTGTATTTGTACAAAAATATATAAAAAAATTGTTTTTAATACCCAATAATTTAAACATGAGTATTACTTATAATTATGAATATACCTAAAGTATATGTAATTAATTAAATATTATTCAATTAATTTCTTTTTTTCTTCTAATGTCCTTTATTTCCACATGAGAAGAAAACAACATCATGTTTTTTACCTACCTCTAGACCTTCCTATTCTTGGAAGGGTGAGTCAAAGAACCTTTAGATTTGTTTTTAGTCTTGGGGATTTTTTATTTTCCCTTCCCCTTGTTCACTATAAGAAAAGAAGTATTTTCATGCTTCATGTCCTTATCAACCTACCAAACTTGAGTAAGGTGATCTAGGAGAGACTTATCTATGTTTTTTAAGAACCTTTGTAATGATTTTTTAACAAAGTTTTATATATATTGACAATTAACCCTGTGTAAAAGAATATTTTTGAAAAATAAGTGCAAGTTGTTGAATATTAGAACCCAAACACAAAGGGGTTGAAAAGTTCTTTTTAAGAAAGTTGTTTTCCAGATGCAGAGTATCGGACTGAGCAGTATCATATGTAGAAGTTTTCAGAAAGATGAAATTGTTGATCGGATGCATCGTCAGTATCAAATCCATTGGCATGAAGTTGAAGATTTATTAGACCCGATGTTGTTTAGAAAGTCAGAAGTTGTTGAGTGAGTAAGTCAGAATAATGCTGAAGAGAATGAAGGAAAATAGTGAAGTCACGAGTTATAAATTTCTTTACTTTATAACCTTGAGTCGAATGATTATTTGTTGATCTTGAAGTTCTCATAAATCATGAAATTTGTTGTTATAAATTATTTTGAAGTAATGTAGGATGTTTAATGCCTTTGTAAATGCCATATTAGTTCCATAGTTCTAGACATAGAAACCTTGACACCGATCATCATATCCAAAATAACTAGAAGCAAAAAAGTTGTCATAAGTATAAATGAGTTTTAACTGATGAGGTTTGAATAATTTTAAATTTGATGACTAGAGTAATCATAGAATTCAAAACATCATAATGAGTATTCCATCATAATGGGAAATATTTCATAATGAAAAATCAATCGAATTGAGCTGAGTAAGTTCCATCAGAATAAGATGAGAAAGTTCTATCAGACTAAGCTAAGTAAGTTACATCAGACTGAGCTACAAAAGTTACATCAGACTGACTCTAAAGAGGAAAGTCAATTGAACTAACTTTGATGAATAAATTCCATCAGATTGAATCTAAATCAGAAATAACAATTAGAGTCACAAAATTAAATGCAATCAGACTCACCTAATCAGGCTGAATAAATTTTAGTAAGTTTAAGAAGGATGATTTCTGAGAAGATTCAAAAAGTTTAAAGGAGACACTAGAAGAGTTTATATGGTTTGAAGTGGTAAAATGTGAAGTTCTAATATGAGTTAATTTTGGGTATTTTGAATTTGAGTGAGTGGGAAAAGTTTTTTAGTTTTTCTCCTTCACTATTCTGGGATGCACAATACATTCATACTTTGAAAAATTTTCATGTGTGGAAAAGGAGGGGCGCTATAGAGATTTAATAAGATTTTCTATACGGAATAATATCTCATTACATGATCTAACATCATAAAGTTTTTTTTTACCAGTATGAGGAAGATTATATTGAGAAATTGAGTAGAGTTTGAGAAGTGAATTTTGATAAAAGGGTTCATCATACTGAGTCCATTGGACTGCGATAACCGGACCCAGGAATATCAGACGGAGGTTCCAGACAGAGTTTTGTGGAGTAAAATTTTATTTTATTCTTTTTTGGATCAAATTATTTGTATAAAAACTTTTTAAATTGATTTTAGTTAGTGTAATATTTCCCATCATGAGATAAAAGGTGTCTAACAGAATTTGACACAAGTTTTATTCACTTCTTCACTATAGTGAATTTTCATATACCCATGAGATTGGTTATAGCAAGGATGTAGGTTCTCACATTGTGGTTGAACCTTATAAATATCATGTTCTTTACTTTCTTTACTACTTTTTCATACATGAGTTTTCACTAAAACATTATAAGGTGGTTTACTTTAATAGGTTGTGGGTGTTAAGCTTCTAAAATTTTCAAAACTTATAAAAAGATTAACAACAGATTCAACCCCCCCCCCAACACCTTCTCAGTTGTTATTTTATACTTTAGAAATTCTATTAGTATCAGAGGGAAGGTTCCCTTATTGAATCCTTATCATGGATAATCTCAATTCTATCAATAGTAGAGGAATTATTATATTTTATGGAAAATTTTATTCTGGATGGAAAAATAGGATGATTCCTTATCTTCTATATCTTGTCCTGGAAGTTGTTGATGCTACCACTATTGGGGATCCACCTATTGATAAAGATTACATGATGAATTTTTTTGAAAATAGAAATATTAAAGTTGATTGAAAAGCTATAAATGTTGTTTTTATGCCTCTGTTAGAAAATTTTTATATGAAGTTGATGGGTCTCAAAACTTCAAAGTGTATATGGGACAATATGGAAAGTATTTTTGAAGGTATTACTAAAGTGAAAAAATAAAAACTAAAAAAACTATAATAGTAAGTTTGAAGACATAAGAATGAGAGATGAAGAAACTATTGATGATAACTTAACCAGAGTAAATGAAGTTATTTGAAACATCAGAGGTTTTGGAGATATTTTGTAATATTCTACAATAATAAAGAAACTTATGAGAAACTCTTCAAATAGGTTTGATTCTAAAATTTCCACCTTATAAGATAAAGATTATTTGTCTCTTGATGAATTACATAAATTTCTCATTTCTTATAAAATGATAAAAGATATAGTATTCAAAAAGTTGATGAAGGATGAAATGGAATTTGAAGCTATGAGAAAAAAAATAAAGATGTTGAAGATTTTAATCCATTTTATTTTTAAGATAAGGATGATGATTAGTTAAATGAAAAAATCATGTCTCTTATCTCCAAGAACTATCAAAGAGGAAGAGGAAAGTATGAATGAAAAATTACACTCAAATGTTTTGAGTGTGGTGGAATTGGGAAATTGTCTATGAATTTCCCTAAGAATAAAGTTGAATAATATGGAGACCATTATGATGAAAAGCCTCATTAGAATAAGCGGAAAAAAAGTTATAATGAATAAAATTCATCCAAAAAATATAATAAGAATTTTACAGGGATCAAGATAAGTATGCTGAGTAAGAAAGTTGAATCAAACTCAAATGAAAAAAATTCTTTAGAATATGAGAGTTTAGAAAATGATATAACTTTAATTGAAAAAGTTGAGAAAACAAAAGACTTCTCAAATAGTGAAGAAGAAGAAGAAGGTGAAGAATCTTACAGAGAGTATCATCTTGGAATATAAATTGTTCCATGTATTGAAAAAATCATATCTCTCAAGAAATATATCATAATGATAAATAAAGATAGTGGAAAAGTTTTTGAAGGTGAAAAATATGTTTTCAAGAAATAAGAAGAATACATATAGGATATATTCAGTTAAAATTTAGAATTTATGAACAGGAAAAGATGGTTGAAGATATCAGTAACAATCTGGCAGCTAAGGAAGAATAAGTTAGTAGGTTTCAATCAAAACTTCTTTAATTATAAAGTACCTTGAGGAAGATGAATGAAAACTTTAAAAAATCCTTTTAAGTAAAATATGGGACTTCTAAAGTTACTAAGAAAGATCAAATAATGAATCATTTGAAATCCTCACTCTCAAAAAATAACGTTTCATCTGATCTTTCTAACATTTTAGGTGATAAGAAAAGTGATGGGAAAGTTTGGATTGAGAAGGTATGTGAGAAACCTTTCACATATATAGAAGTTTAAAACTCCCTCAGTAGGAAATTTAGTCCACACCCAGAGTATGTTGAAGCAAGAAGAAGTCATCCACCTCAAAAAAGTTTCAATAGAGAAAGATCTTACTTTAACATAAAATAAAAAATTTATGGATTTTTCTGGTGTTGTGGAATCTATAAGCATGGGGCTTTTAATTTTTTTTATAACATACCACTTTATGGAAGAAGGTTTGAACAAAGTTAAAGCAATGGTGAAAGAAGAATGAGTACCTTTCCTAACCTATAGAAAGTTAGAAAAGAAAAATCTCAAGATGTTAGAACCATTCCAATAAAAATCAATTTTAATGTCTGGAAGAAGTTTGTGGAAGATATTATTAAGCTGGTCATCATGAAAAAAAGATGTATGCCACTCCTTCTAGATTAAGATTCTTATGGTATAAAAGAAAAGTAATTTGGAAAGAAGAAAGTTGGAGAAAGTGGTTTTGTTATTGAGACAACTTTGAAATAAAGTAAAAGGAATAAACTAGGGATACTTTATAGTGGTTGTTATTCACACATGAAAAGTGATATAAAAATCTTGAAGCATGTTGAAAGATATGATGGTGGAGCAGTTACTTTTGGAAATTATAGTTCCTTGAAAATTAGAGGAATAGAAACTATTGAGATAGAACCTCCTAAAATAAAAAATAAATAAGTTCTATTTGTTTATAGACTAAAACATAACTTACTAAGTTTGATTCAACTTTGTGATGATGGAAAATAAGTTTTTTTTAGAAAATATTATTGCATCATCAGAAGTATTTAAGATGGAAAATTTGTAACCAGGGGAGAACAAAACAATAGAAATTTTTTCAAATTAGATAACTTAACAACTCATGTTATCTAAGTGATAAATATGAGAATAAATTGTGTCATCGGAGACTTGGCCACCTTGGGTAGAAATTTATGAAAAAATACTATAAAGTTGATACTATACAAAATTTTCGATAATTTAAGAGAAGAGAAGAAGATGTTTGTTTAACTTTTTATAAAGGGGATATGACAAATAAAAGTCATAAGAAAGTTGAGATTTAGTCTACCAAACCTCTTGAACTTATTCATTTCATCTTATGCGGGATGATGAGACATCAATCAACAAAGGGTTATTTTTACTTTATCACATTCACTAATTATTTCACTCAAATAAACAACATCATTTTTATGACGCACAAGTCAGAGTTTATTGAAATGTTTAGATTATTCAGAAAAGATGTTGAGAAAGAAATGGGGGTTTACATAAAAGAGTTGAGAATGGATAATGGTATAGTATTAACATGTAATACTGTTGAAAATTATCTGATAAAGTAAGGAATCAAACATTAGTATAGTTCTCCATATAACCCACAACAAAATGGAGTATCATAAAAGAAAAATAGAAGTTTGATGGAAATGGGAATAATCATGTTATAAAAATACAAAATTTCAAAGTTCTATTGGAGATAAGTTGTTAGTATTGATATACATGTATAGAATATATTTTTGTTAATTATAGAATCCAACATGACTTGTTATTAAATTTGGTATAACAAAAGACCTTAATTGAAGTACTTTAAAGTATTTGGAAGTCCATGTTTTCTAAAAATAAAAAAATTGTATCTTTTAAAATTTGATGAGAAAACTAAAGAAGGAATATTTATGGGTTATTATCCCAATGGAATAAGTTACAAATGTTGGAAAAAACGTTTACAAAAGTTTGTGGATTCATATGATGTGAATGTTATTGAAAATCCAGAAAAAGTTTTTAAGAATGTTGAGGATGATAAACTAAAAGTTTTCAAGGAAAGTGATAATGATAAAAAAAATACATATCAAGATTTGGATGAATCATGTAATGAGGAAAGTTTATATAAAAGGAAAACTTTGAAATTTACTACCTTATAAAAACATGTTGATTCTGGAAATATTATTGGGGATTAGAAGGATCCAGTTTAGACCAAAATAAATTTGAGATTAGAAAATAAAACTTCACTTATCTCAAAAGTTGGAACCAAAATTAGTTTCATAAGCTATTCAACATAAAGAATGGGCGGATGTATGAATGAAGAGTTATATCAGATTGATAAAAATGAAACATGATAACTTGTTCCACAAATAACAAATAAAAATATTATTGGAACAAAGTGGGTTTATAGAAACAAATTGAAAGAATGTGGATAAGTTTTTGAAATAAAGAAAGACTTTTTTGTGATGGATATGCATAGGTGGAAGGTGTGTATTTTGAAGAAAGTTTTCCTTAGTTTCAAGATTATAAACTATACGAATATTTCTATTAGTGGTTTCACATCTAAATTACAAATTTTATCAGATTTATGTAAAGTTATATTTCTTAAATAGAAATATTGAGGAATAATTATACATTAAAGAAACCTATAGTTTTCTAATTGATAATGATGAAAAGGTTTGTAAATTGAGGAAATATTTTTATAGATTGAAACAATACCCATGTTCCCAGTATTCAAAACTTTATAATTTCTTGAGAATGTTGAATTTTTATAAAGGAAAGGTTGATAGTGACTTGTATTTGGAAAGAAGTTAACTATAGAACACAAATTTTTATTATGTATGTGGGTAAAACAATTTTTTGGGGATGAAGAAAAATTTTGTAAAGAATTTTTTAAAGAAATGTAGAAGAATTTTTAAATGTCAATGTTGGGAGAATTAACTTTCTTCCTTGGCTTACAAGTTCAATAAAAGGAAAAGTACATTTTCTTATATCAAGAAAAGTATGTTTGTGAATTATTAAAGATGTTTGGGATGGAAGAATCCAAATAAGTTTCTACTCTAATTTCAATGAGCAAAAATATGAGTAAAGATGAATCTAGAAAAATTGTAAATCAAAAAGAATTTATAAATCTGATAGGAAGTTTGTTTTATCTCATAACCAGAAGTCCTGATATATTTTTTGTTGTGACTTTGTGTGTTAGATATCAGAGTGAACTGAAAGAGTCTCATATGTTGGAAGAAAAGAGAATTATGAGATATGTTAAAGGAAAAACTTAACATGGCCTTTATAAAAAATAAGTTGTAATATAAACTTTCATGGATATAATAGTGTCTATTGGGCTGGAGATTATAATTATAGAAAATAAAATTATAGAGGAACATTTTTCTTGGGTGAATTTTGTGTGAGTTGGAACAGTAAGAAATAAAGTAAAGTAACTTTGATCATAATGGAATTATAATATATTTTAGCTACTCAGTCTTTTACTCAGATGTTATGGATGAATGTTCAGATGAAATATTTTAAAGTAAAAGTTTCTAAACCATTGAAGATACTTTGTGATAGTCAAAGTAAAATTGATCTTTCTAAAAATATTGTCCAACATTAAAGATCAAAATATATTGACATAAAGTTTCACTTTATAAAAAATAAAGTTGTTGTTGGAGATGTTTTTCTAGAATATATCTCATCAAAGTATCAAATTGATGATAGATTTACAAAATTAATGCTAAAAGAAAGGTTTGTTGATTTAAGGATGAAACTTCATGTTCATCATCCTCTAAGGACTTCTTAAATCACATAAGGAATACCCCCACCATGCTTTAGATTATGTTGAAAACAGGGGAGATAAAGTAAAAACTTTGTACCTTGTAAGAAAATTTTACTTATCTTTTTTTAATGAATCTAAAGTTGTGGTTATCATAAAATGGGGTAGAGAAAAAGGAAATGGAGAGAAACATAAAAGTGATAGGAAAAGATAAAAGTGAGGGGGAATTTATCTTAACCTGGCCACAAAATTTTCTTATCACTAAGGGATGGAAATCCTTCAAAAACATTACTTTATCTAGTAGTGTGGTGTTAGGAAACTCTTTTTTTAGAAAGGTTTTATTTCAATAAAATTTGAAAACTTTTATTTGTTTCAAAAATTAGTTGTGAAAAAGTCTGAGTGTTTTAAAACTGGTGATTTGAAAAAAAATTAACAAAAATGTTCAAAAAAATCCAAATGGAGAGATTGAAGAACCTTTGTGATGTTTTTTTTAACAAAGTTTTGTATTTTTTTGACAACTAACATTATGTACAATTTTTTTTTGAAAACAGGTGAAATTTGATGAATGTTTGAACCCAAACACAAAGGGGGAGAAAAGTTTTGTTTTTAAGGAAGTTTTTTTCTGAATGCAGAGTATAGATTGAGAAGCATTGGACACAAAAGTTGTTCGAAAGATGAAATTGTTGATCATATGCGTTATTAGTCTTAGATATTTCAGCATTAAGTTGAAGATTCATCGGGCTCAATGTTTATTAGAAATTCATAAGTTGTTAAGTGAGGAATTCATAATGATGTTGAAGAGAATGAAGGAAAACGATGAATTCAGGAGTTAAAAAGTTCTTTACTTTATAACCTCGAGTCAAACAATGCTTTTCCAATCTTAAAGTTATCATAAATCATGAAAAATATCATGATAAAAGCTTTCAAAGTAATGGAGGATGTTGAATGTCTTTGTAAAGACTATATCGGTTCTAGAGTTTTAGACACAGAAACATCGACACCGATTATCAGATCTAGAAATACCGAACACAGAAATTGTTAGAAGTGTAAATGATTTTTAGCTGATGAGTTTTGAAGAATTTCAAATTTGTTGATTGGATTCATCATTGGATGCATGACATCATAATGAGTTTTCCATCATAAGAATAAATATGTCATAATGAAAAATCTATCAGACTAAGCTAAGGAAGTTTCAAGAAACAGAGCTGAGAAATTTCCATCATACTAAGCTGAGGAAGTTCCATCAGGTTGAGCTGTGGAAGCTGCATTAGACTAAATCAGATGAGGAAATTCAATCATATTGACTTTCAGGAATAAATTATAGCAAACTGAATCTGAATCAGAAAGAACAATTGGAGTCACAAAATAAAATGTAATCAGACTCACCTTATCAGACTGAAGAAATGTTAGTAAGTTCAAGAAGTATTATTTCTGATAAAATTCAAGAAGGTTATTGAATACAACAAAAGATTTGAGAAGTTTTGAATTGCTCAAAGATGAAGTTCTAATATGAGTGAATTTTGGGTGTTTTGAATTTGAGTGAGCAGGAAAAGTTTTTCATTTTCCCACATTTCCCATTCTGGGATGCCTATAAATAGATAAACAGTAAATTCGTACTTTGAAATGTTTTTATGTGCGGAAAAGGTGGAGTGCTATAGATATTGAATTAGAGTTTCTTTCCAAACTGAGATCTCATTATATGATTATACATCAAAATGTTTTTTTTGACGAACTTTAGAAAATCATACTAAGTAATTGAGTAGAGATTGAGAATTATAGTTTGAGAAAAGGGTTTATTGTAATGATTCCATCAGAATGATTTCATTATACCAAGGCAATCAGACCCAGGAACATCGAACTGAGGTTTTGGACATAATTTTGTGGAACAAAATTTTTTGTGTTCATATTCTTTTTTGGATCAAATTGTTTGTAATTAAACTTTGTAAATTGAAGGAAGTCAGTATAATCATTCCTATTAGGTGATAGATGATATCTAATGGTATTTAACATGAGTTTTATTCACTTATTAATTATAGTGAATTTCCATATACCCATATAAGTGGATATGGTAAGGATTCAGGTTCTCACACTGAGGTCGAACCTTGTAAATATTGTGTGATTTACTTGCTTTTCTATTTTTTCATGCATGAGTTTTTACTAAAACATAATAAGGGAATAAAATTTAATAGGTTACAGGGGTTAAATTTATAAAAGTTTAAAAACTTATAAAAATGTTAACATCTAATTCAACCCCCCCTAGTTGTTATTCAATCCTTTGGAACTTCATTTTTTATATTAAATTCAAAAAAAACTAGATAAAATCTAAGGAAGTGATGCAAGAATGAGAACACTAAATAATTCATCAGGTTGTTTAAACCCTAGAATATCTATACAGTCAATATAGCCAATAATTTTGACTACATGAGGTTCATATAGCACCCTATCTCCAAGTTTTCATGTGAATAGTTCCTTGGAGACTCAAAGTGATCATATCTTACTCTCTTATGATAAGGATCATAGAGATTCTTGAGAGTTTTATAATAATCCATGATCTCATGATATTTCTTGAGTTCATTAGGAATATATTAAAGAGTTAAATTCTAAATATCTAGAAAATAATTCAAATGTTTTTCATATACAACAAAAACTTTATCACTCAATTCCTTATCAAGAATATCATAAACTAAGGATTTTGGAATGTAAATCTTTCATTAATGTAATAATACAATGTTTAATTTCTTTTACCATTACTAGAAGTTACTACTAGTAATAAGATTGTAATTATCTAATATTGACTGCAAGGATAACATGTTCAATAAACTTGACATTTTAATACAGCAATATAAAATCAAATTATTAGCTCTTTACTTGATTACAAAAATATGTGAGATGAAATAAATTTAATTATTTTATTAGTATCATGCTATTTTATCAAGTATCAATGAACCTCACTATTTGAACTTGAAATTTCCTATCTCATGGACATTCTGGTGACTAGAATCCACATTTCCCTTCTTATAACCCAAGTAAGGGCCTAGTTAATTACTTGAAGGTATTTAAGTGGGCAGACTTTCTAATTGTGAGCTTGTAGCCCCTAGATCCATTGATTGGACTCCCCAATCCTAAAATACTTATTTGGATTTTCTCAACTATTTCCGCCAAATTTGTATTGAATGGAATAAGGTTGTTAAATCCAATACAAGTTTGATTAATTTGACCCATTATAATTGTTAAGACTTCCTAAAAATTAAAATTATCCTTAGTGAAGGCCTAAAACAACATTTTAACTATGGAATTATCTTAATTCAGACAATGTAAGGCTTAGTCTAACTTAATATTTTTATTGAGTTATTTTGATTATTATGAAAAAAAAATCTTATTTTATCTTTTTTAAGTGTCTCTTTTATATTAAGTTTATTTTACTTAAGTGATTAACTATGTGATGATAAAATATTTGTGTACAATCCTTTTACTTTATTCCATCTAAGCATTCTTTTTTTTTATTCATTCATTTTTGTGATCGTAATAAATAATCCATAAAATAAATAACCATTTAAAAGATAGAATAAAGTATGTTGTATGATCATGAGCTTTATCTATCACTTTGTTTATTTTAGTGAATTATAAAGAAACCATTTTTAATAAACCCACCTGGGTTGACCCAACGCATCACCCATTCTAGCTCACTATAAGGCTTAAAGTGCGTTGACAATCACCACGGGATAGAGAAAAACACCAGGGTATCAAAATATGAAATTTAGGAATGATATCACCCTTAGAGTCTAAAAAACATCACATGGATTCCTCTTGAAATTCTAGTATGACCCATATATTAGTTGGACATTCACACCATCAAATAAATAGTTTCCAAATATAAAATACATCAAATAGATCATAATAGAAGAAATAAATGAAGAACTCATAAACATCATCCATAAATATAAATTAAGAAACCAAAATCATCCATATATAAAATGATTCATAACACAACTAAATATGGAGAAGCTAATATAAGATAACTCAAGTGTTATTGAGGATCCCTAAAATACTCCACCAAGCCAAAATCCTCATGAACCATGCTCACCACCACCACCATACCAAGAAAAACAACGAGCATCAAGAAGATCCACTAAACTACATAGAATAATTCCCTTTACGTATGTCCTAAAAAATCAATTCTATATATTCCCATAGGCATATACAGGGTGTGAGGAAAAGCCTAGTAGGATACACCATGACTCTACATAACTTCCTTTACAATTAAATACATTAGTTATAGTTTGAAAACAAGGTTTCAAAAAAACTTTCTTTGAAAACATGGTATAAATACTTTGGTTTTCATAAAATGAAGCCAAGTTATGGATAAATACAATAAGGAAAGTATAAATAGTGATGAGGGAAGTAAGGAGTGAGTAACATGAATAATCAAATAAAGAAATGGGAAATAATAATTCACACATCTCAAACAAACCATATATTCATCATGGGATCAATATAAGGGTCCAGGGTAACTAGGACTAACCCCCGAAACACTAGCTGACATACATGTACCTATTCATTCATTATTGAGATCTAATTTGTCTCATCAGGGCACTAATCTATCTGGTTAACACACTTAGTCTAACTGGGCCACTAACCCTTTTCAACACACAATATACACTAATGGTTGCATTTTTCTAGGTTATAAACTCACCCAGAGTATCCCATGTGCTTCCAATAATAAAACACATATATAATTCATGATCATAATCATATAAATAGGGAAAACCAAGTCTAAGATCAATCTATTTTTGAATTTCCCTCTGAAAATCCATTTGAAACCATTTTTCTTCTTTAAAAAATTTCATCACACTTGTTATGCACAAAATTGATTTTTTCAAGAAAGTCCATTTGAAAATAAATTTAAATCCAACACATGTAAATAATCACAATAAGAAATCATATACCATAGTATATCAAAAAAAACATAATTATTAAATTTAAAACAAAGTAAAATTAATATTGTAAGGTATTATATGGAAATATCCCATTAGGTAGAGACACAAACCATAAAATTGATGAAATATCATAGCCTTTGTCTAATATCACTATAAATGGAATAAAGGGATCACCACAAGACTATATAAATAATAAACTTTATTAAACCTCCACACTAATCCTAGGTTTATCACCATAGCCCTCTAAGGCCTTCATCTCCAAAGAAAATGGAAGAATAAGGAAGAAAATGGCGAGAGGAGGAAATCAATGGAAAATAGGGGTTACCTAAGGATAAATCACTAAGAATATAAGGGAGATCACCAAGAATTCATGGTAAAGGGAGATCCATGGTTGGGGAAGGTTGGTTTGAATGAGTGAGGGGAGAAAATTGGTTAAAATTCATCAAGGGAAAATAGGTAAATTTATAATTTTAAATGAATTGGGTGGATCACACAGTTTGGCTGCACAATTAGACAAAAAATATGCCAATCATGTGGGTCACCCCTATATATAAAACACGACACATGTTTAGCATGGAGAGTCAATATGGTTCAACAAACCATGCACCAACTATGAAAAACTAGATTGATCTCTCCAACCCCCCTCTCACATTATTTGGGGCATGGTTAGTACTAAATGTTCATCAACCATGAACTTTGACTAAATTTATCTAAAATTTAAAATTTCAAACACAAACTCTTATAACCTACAAAAATAAATGAAATGGAGATAAAATAAAATATAAATATATACTAGTGACTCCTTTTGTGTCACTCAATTAACCCTAGGGTAAAAAATATATGATTCGGTCTTAGATTGAGTTGTAGCATTCTACCTCTGTCCTTTGTATCACCTGGGTTGATTTTACCTCGGCCCTATATTGAACCACCTCCAATAACTTAGGAGCTCTATCCATACATATTCTATACCCATATGCAAGTGAGGGGAATAAATGGAATGGTTACATGGTTTACATAAAAGAAACTATGGATAGGTAGGTCCTTACATAATAAGAGGAGGGGATGAATCATTGGACATCATTTTAATTTAATAGTAATAATTACAAAGAAAATTCATTAATTAAATTAACTAAATATAAACCACACATAGGGAGTTCAAGCTCATGATAATCCACTCATTCAATTAATACATATGTTTAATAAATTATCATTCATTTCAATCATTCCTAATTAAGATAAAACACACCCAAGTTAATTAATTATCTTTATTAATTAATAAATTAATTTATCTTAATATCCATTAAAGTAGTCTTTGATATTTCCCTCTAATATAATTTTAAACAAATTAAATATATTAATTTAATTTAAATTTTATTAAGTACATGATGTGTACTTGGGAAGAACATGATGTATACCCATCCAAACTACCCAGCCTGTTTTATAGTCATGTGTTGTGCACTCACACGGAATGTAGCATACATGATATGGAACATAATTAATTGGTGTATAATGTAAATATATTAAATATAGACATGTGTTAATTTTTATATCTTATAATTCTTGTAATGCACGTGGAGCGCATAATGTGCTATGACCATAAATGGTGTGTAGTTTTAAATTTATACAAAAATTAATTAAAAATTTAATATGTGGTAAAACCTATAACATGATGTGTACTATCAATAAATAACACACATAAATATTTTTATTAGTCTTAATGGAGTAATTAATTAATTTTAATTTACAATATAAATATGTATGATACACAGAATGTAAAATCTAGCTACATACCATGTATATCGCTTTTCTATTTGTTCACGACACACTCCTTCGTACTTGATGTTTATTTGGTCATGGATATTAATGGGGTACATAGTTTGTACACTGGATACACATCATGTGGCCTAGATATTTCATGGATATCAGTACCATGCATCGTATAATAAATACATGATGTGCCTTTGACTATGTGTTTTCTTCTGTAAAAACACATAGCCTACACAATGTGTAAGTGAGTTACATTACGTGTAGTATGATAAAAATTGTGTTATATTGTCCTTGTCAACACACAGTGTTTAATAAAATTGTACATGATTCAATGCATGATATAACAAAATAAATTTAAGGTATGTCCCGATGCATTGAACATTGGTGCATGATGTGTAATTTTGGGCTATGCACCATATAGTCCCGCGTTATCTAGATATAATTCTCATCACCTTTAAATGGGCTATTCAGATGTTCATTGTGTGTTTTTAACCATTTTTAGTTATATGAATGTGAATAAAGAAGAATAGGGGATATTGATATTCGGATTTAAAAAATTAATTTCTTGAATTGAAAAACTAATGATAAATACATATGATGATCAACTATTGGTAAATAATTATAAATTTAAACATGACTATTCTGATACCACTTGAAGGTTCCAGGTGCAATGGAAGTGCCTATTTGGGAAGATCCAGACGAAAACATTATTGGATTAAATGAATAATACACAATGTATATGATGATAAATTTCAAGACCAAAAAATTTATTCGATTAAAATTGAAAAATAACAACATCACTAAATGATAGGGTCTTTCACATTAAATTTATAATTAATTTAAAATAAGAAATTACCTCATTCTTGAGTACTTTCTTTAAAGAAAATGTTAATCATCTGAATTTCATTTGGGTTGTACTATTTCTTATCTATAAGTATCTAAGAATAGAATCCCTCTAGAGGTAATACAAATGATCTCCTATGATCACAAATCATCTATGATGATACTCTGTGTGATATCATAGTGGTATAGATCACCTTGTGTTGCTCCTTTTGATCAAAAAATAATCATTTGAGTTTGAAATATTGATTCTTATTCACTTATTTTTGAGAGGAGAAGGAAGGTGGAAGCTATTGGTTCTTAATATACTTCTAGAGAACTTTATCTCTTAGGGTTGAGAAAGTATATAGAGGGAATCTATTGTGCACAATAATTTCTAACACTAGGAAATGATATAATCAGGTGGGTTAGAGAATAATTAATTACATAAAAGTCCTTTATTATTCTATTAATCACTAAAAGACCCCATGTCAGAGTAATAATAATATTATTATTTTTATTTACTCTAAATTCACTAAACTTAGGAATAAAATAATTATCTTTTATTTAAATAAATGAATATTTATGTCACACCTGGTTTTTCATGTCTTGGTTTTGATCTGGTTTGTTGGAAATCCTGATCATTTTATTGGGTTTTGGGTGAGAGAAATGTTGAGTTTTGAAGTTTCATATATTTCTAAAAATTATACCATGGTTTCCCTATAGCTTGTTTGGGGTTTTTTGAGAAAATGGTGGTTACTTCAAGAGTTGGTCCAAACCGTGAACCCATTTCCAGATTTAAAAAAAAAAATATTTTATAACTCCTTCATTTTTTAACATTTTTCACCCATTAAACTTCCCAATTTGCCTCCCCTAACCTATTAAAACCATAATATCCATTTTTACCCCTTAGGAATTCATAATCACGGTGGATTTGGGATATTTATTCAGGTATTAGGCCAACCCATGAACCCATTTCCAATTTTAAAAAAATATTTTGTTTATTTTCTATATTATTCATTTTTAAATATTTTTTGGTAATTCCACCTCTCACTCTAGACCAAAAAACCTAGGAACACCCCCATGTTCCATTTTCCCTCTTTTTACCTCATTATCGTCAGGCGTTAGGGAGAGCTTATTCAAGGTTTCTCAAATCATCCATATTTGAAAATGTAATTTGTTTCTTTCATAATTCATTCATTTTTTACTCTTTTTCCCAAAAATATTCTTTAACTGGTTATTACAGACATAATTAAACTCTCCATCTAGTTCCAATCCATTAACTATCCTCTAAGAGTCTAGATCTAAGGGAAGATGAAGAGTTCTCTAGTTATCAAGGTGAGTTTCTTTCTCCTTTCTCCTCCTTCCTCCACCTCCTTCCAATTTTTCTTGGATCTATATTCTCCCCTAGTCATTAACTACATAGTATTATGTTATCCTATGGTTTTTATGTGTTTTTTCTTGTTTTGGTCTGGTATTCATAGGTTTAGGGTTTATAAACCCTCAGAAGGTATTATCAGATGTGCATTTCCATTTCTCCTTGGTTTTGAGGTAGTTTCTCCCAATAAATCCCTTTATATTTAAAGATTCATCTGTTTATTTATTTTTTAACCTTATATATATTATAGGTATTTTTTTCACCTTTTTTTTAATAATTTAGTGTGCAAGAAGGGGAGTTTATGCCTTTTTTTGTGAGAATAGTGTTGTTTTGGTTAAAGTATGCACACTAAGTGTTTGTTTAAATGATTAATTTTCTTTAACACTTAAAATATAATTTTTAGAACCTTATTTATCTATTTAAATAAATTTTTGGAAATAAAATTTGGTTTTATAACATTTTTAGTGTTAAATAGAATTTGTTTTATTAATTATTGCATGCCTCATTTTTAGGAAAGTGCTCGGTTGGATTTTGTGTACTCAAGGTGATATAAAATTATTTTTTTAGCTTATGAAAAATATTTTCAGCATGTTAATCAATGTTTTTGGGTTCCAATCTCGTTTTGGGTTTTATAATGAAGTGATAATCAGTTTTAGGGTGTTTTGGCATGTGTTCTTGGTAAATGGCTCGTTTGGCACCTTTATAGAAATGGATAGGTTTTGAATGTGTAACCTAAGTTTTTGAAGGGTTTAAGTAAATATTCTATTTCTTAAAATTTTGTGTTTACACATTTTTTATGAATAGTTTAATTTTTCTTTTGATAAATGTTTTTTTTGTGAAGAATGCTTAAAGGCCCATTTGGCATTTTTCTTATAAAAATGGTTTTCGTGTGTACTTCATGTGGTATCATTCAGATCCATTTTTATGGTCCATGAAATTGATTTATTAAATGGTTTTTGGGCTATAAAATATTTTTTTTATATGTTAATGGTGGGTGTTTGGCCTTAAAATAGCATTTTTGAATGGATTTTATGCGCAAAGCCTTGTTATACTTCATGGAATTATTTTACAAAAATTTTAAGTGGTTTATTGATCCATGAAAGAAATGTGAAGAATGTTTGTGGGATATTTTTGTATGTATAATTTGGGAATGAAATTTTCATGTGTAAAGTGTATTTGATAATATGTGTAACTTGATTGAGCACTAAAGTGAAGCTTGGGTAACTAGGTGGGTGGACGTGTACTAGTATGCTAGTGATCTGGAGTGGTTTTGTCCCGATTTCACGTAGCAAGTTTGATGATGACAATACTAACTAAAATATGATTATGATGTTAGGTAATACTAGTTTATGGGTATTTGTTCCCTAATATTGGATCTTTCACGAGAATGGATATTGTTATGGTTACTTTCACACCGAGATACGAGGTACCTGGGGCTCACAATGAACTAGTGCCTAGGGGTGTTCCTATGACTATTGCTCATTGGATATATTGTATTAACCATTGGAATATGGTTTATTTGTATGGAAAACTCATAATAAATTTTTTTTTATTTAAAAGTTTACTTTCTTTAAATTATCCCTCTTAAAAATTGTTTTCATTTTGAAGTTGCATATCTTTGGAAACTGTTCTAAAATTATTGTGTATAAAACTTGCAAGATTCTGTCTGATAAAATACATAGCATGAAACCTTGTTTAGAAAACATACTTTTATATATTGTATTTAAAACATGAAATTTATGTTTCTTTTATTTTAAGTGGAAGTGCATTGGTAATAGAATATCGGGCTAACCTATTGAGTTTTATTACTCACACATATAGTTTTCTTCTATTTTTTTAACCCTTTTGTAGGTTTCAACTTGAGTTCAGTCACCTTGTGAGACATGGGATCATTGTGTTGGAGAGTGACTATAGAGGTAACATGGAGTTATTTTTTCATCAGGTCTATTTGTTTTAGTTGTATCATTCATTTGTACTTACAGTTTTGTCGTACAAATGATGTCAGTTCAATTTTAATATTAATGTGTATTAGGTTGTCCATTCTTTCTGTTGTTTCTATTATTGTTTATATTTGGGAGAAATTGTTCCCTTTTTTACTCTATTGATACCCTCGGTGCTTATCACCATCCTGGGAGAATCAGGAATGCCTTTCAGGACTTGTTGTGGAGCTGCCTAAGTGACCTATTTAGAGTCGACTCAGGATTGTTCATGAAAAAAATGTATTAGAGCAGGTTGGATCTTAGCGGATATTTCATTTTAGATCACCCTTGTTATTTGGGAGATTTCAAGGTAGATGGAGTAGGATTTTTAGGACTTTAGGGGTAAGTGTGGGGAGAGCTTTGCGAACTCTTTCTCATCCTGATCCTTGGGTTTCCATGGGATGCCTAGTTTTATTAGTGTCCTTGGTTCTTATTGATTGTTTGGTCTTGGGATACAACAAGGGGAGTTATACTAATGGTTTTCGTGATCTCACATATCCTAGAAATCCATGTGGAGATGGGTAATGTTCCGGAGAAGGATCTCTGTGTTGGTGGTGTGTTTGGCATGTGACTATTAACCATATGGTCAAGTCACCCACCGACACTAGTTCCCTTTTGTGGGTCTCTTGGACCTTTCTTGAATTCAAAAATTATTTTGAAAATCCTTGAGTGAGAATTTTGGAAATTGGTTTTCAAAATTTAATATAATAAAAAAATTATAGTTGGGTTTTGTGAAACAAATCTTGGGAATAGAGTGAAAATGATTTAACGGGGTTGGATTTTCCCTAATCTAAAATTTTGGTTTGTTGAAATAAAATGTTTTGAAATCATGTGTCATTTTAAGGTGATTCTGAAACTTTGTTTTAAATGGGGTTTTTTTGGATTTTGAAAAGTGTTTTAATCTGAAGAATTGGTTTTTTAAATTGTTTTTGAGTGGTCGGCGTTTTCCTAGAAAGAGTCTTGATTTCTATGGGCATCGGATTATGAAAACCCACCATGCTGAATTTTTGAAAATGGGAAGGAGTTGTTTGTGGTAGTTTGGTTGTTTTGAAAGTTGTTAAAAATGAAAGGGGGTAGGTTTTTAAGAAAATGGTTCTTGATGAATTGTGGTTTGTTTTGTGAAATTTGAAAAGGGTTTTTGACTTGGTGGTTAGTGTGCCTTTGTAAGGTATATGATTTTTGGAATGATCTTGTTTTGTTTTAGCCTTTGGCATTTTCATGGGTGCTCACATGCATGGTTTTATGTATATCTAGATGGATGGATAATATGGAATGGTGGTTAGGTTCCCGAAGTGACATGGAAATGTGCATGTGATTGATACTTGATGAAAAACCATTGGTGAATGCAGAAATCCACCAAGTTATTTTTTTTTCAAAAGTGTTTTGATTTGAAAAATTATGGCATTTGTTTATAACCCGATGGTTATGTGGATGGTTTTTCCTATGTATTATAAGTTTTGTTTATTTGGTATGCTTCCTTGTGATCTATAATTCATACTCTTTTTGTGACTTAAGATGGGATCTTGTTGGTGGCTCGGTTTTTGAGTAATGTCCAGTGGGTTTCTAAAGATGTGTTGGATGTTGTGATGTGGCCATGGATGGTTCTCCGTTGGAAATATTTCTAGTTGATCAGCCTAAGGATTCGTTCAAAGGGTCAAATCCACCTCTTTTAATGATTCCTCATCCCGTTTTTTGGAATAGAGAGTTTTTTGGGCTTGGATTAATGTTCCTTCCTATTATGGTGACACTCTCGATTATGGTAATAGTGCTCAATGGTGTTGATGTGTTTTTCCATGTTCCTTATCCATTCTGCTCCTCGTTCACAGTGAGGTATAATGGTTGTGTGTATCCTTATGTTTCTATTGGGTGATGGTGTTTTGTTTGTACTAGTGAGCTTCGTGGAGTGTTGTGATCCTTAGCTTCTGACTACGGAGCAGTAGATGCTTCAAACATCAGGGCTCCAGCCATAGGCCTTAGAGTGAATCTTTTCACAGAGTTCGGAAATCGTTAGAGGTGTGGGGAGATCGACTAAGCTCCTACCTCCACCATTGTGGTAAGGTATTTTCTATATCTCTATTGTTGTTCACCATCACTGTGAATTTCCTATTTTCATAAAGAGCATGGTGGAATTACCCCTCACGCGGTGTCAATGGTTATACCATCTTGGATGCGAGCTTCTGGTTAGTGTTCTTGTGTAGACCACCCATATGAATCTGGTGTAGTCTTTGATTTTATATGTCCATAGGTGAATATTGGTGGGTGGTTTTCATCTTTGGTTTTATTGATCCAATCATTGGGACCCTTCCCTACCCTCCCAATGTGGTGGTGGTTTTTGGTCTGTGTAAGAATTTTTTGCTATGTTCTTTTCCCATCCATTCAAGAGAGATTAGTTTAAATGATTATGTTGTGTTTTTCTTGTCCTGGGTTGGTAGGCTGTTGTAAGGGAATTTTGGTTGGCTTCTATGGGACAAGCCCAATTCTAGATCATTGGAAATCTTGTTTGGTCATTGTTAGTTGGTTCTTAATGGTGGGAAGTCTATTTTGGACTCCCTTGAAATCGTTGGGTTTCATGATGTTCTTTGGTTTGGGGTGTTCATTGGGATCTTTGGGAGAAGGCCCAACAATATATTCTTGGATTGGTTGTGGATTGTAAGAACCCAGTTATTATTCTTGAGGTACGGGTTTCTCTTTTCTTTTTTCCTTAAGTGTTTTTGAGAAAATAAGGAAAAAGGGGACAATCCCAAATTTTGTGGGTACACGCCATGTACTTTTCCACACGCCGTGTACTTTGGCCATGTGGGATGAGTACACAGGGCATGTAGCCCTGTCGGCGGTGAAAGGTGTAAAAACTGGCTACACGCCGTGTAGTGGGTATTTACACGCCGTGTAATCAGTCGGCAGGTGAACAGTAAGGTGGTGGAAGCAGCCTCCAGCTGACTGACAGCACATGTTGTGTATTCATAAATACACATCGTGTACTCATGTCGGTAAGTGAACAGTTCGGCGGTGAAAATTAGCCGCCATAGGAACAGTTAAATGATGAAAGTACACGTCGTGTACTTGAGAGTACACGTCGTGTAGTTTTTTTTTCGCTCAAAACGGGCAGTAGCCTCCTCTGTTCATAGAGGAAGCTTAGAACACTGGAGGAGAGTAGGAGAGACGACCGGAGCTTGGAGGATCTCCCGATCGTACACCGGGAACCTGATTTCTACGTCGTCGATCTCCTTGGAACCGCACAGGTAAGCTCTTCCTTCTCCTGGTGCTGTTCTTACCACTTCTTCCTCTAAGGGAAGTTATTTGAGTTTGAACGAGATTATGTTCACCTCAGATCTGCGCCATTATCATTTTTTTCAGGAGGCTTCATTCACATATACCGATCAGGGGCGATCGAGGTGGGTGGTTTGGTGTTTATTTCCAACTGTTGAGTTGATTTTGTGTACTGTTGTGCTATGAACCCATGTTTTGGGTGTCGTATGGTTGTGGCCTTTGCTGAAAATTATCTATAATTGCATAGATAAACTTTGGATAAGTTAAAACTGTTGTTTGGGATCAATGCTTGGATCCAGGACCACCTCGGGGGTGCGTTCCTCTGTTTATCCATTTGGCCAGGATACCTGTGGGTATACCGTGATTTTTAGCATGATTTAAATTGGGTCGAGAAAAATTGTATATAATTTCTTTCTTATATGTTAGGATCTTCCCAGTTACATGCGCCTAAGGGCAGTGTTCTATTTAGCCTAAAGGTAGTGTTCTGTTTAGCCTAAGGGAAACTCCTTTCATGCCTATGGGCAGTAGACTTTGTGCTTGTGGGAGACACTTCATACACCTATGGGAAATATCCATTATGTCTGTGGGTAGATACCTATGGGTTTCGACTCTGCTTACCTGAGGGTAAGGTTTGTATGTCTGAGGACAGTGTCATCCTGAATGTTCACCGTAGTGATTTTCATATGTTGTACCTGTCAAGTTAAAGTAGAGGCTTGGCATGGTTAATTGAATATTAAAAATGGAAATATAACCGGTAGAGTTAGTTACTTTTGAGTACTGCTTAGTTTATTGCATTTACTACTGCAAACTGTTGTTGCACATTTTCACTGACAGTTGGGTACGGGCCTTTGGTGGTTGCCTGCTGGGGTTTATTTCTCACACCCTATTTAGGTCATGTCTTCAGCTCAAATAGACTATATTGCTGCAGGTGTCAATAGGGGAAAGGGTCCCTATACAGGTACATGATTGTTGCAGAGGAGTAGGAGAGCATGGGACCGAGCTTAGGCTTGTGATTTTTCTCAGTTCATGTTGCACTATTTTGTTTTGTTTTGTTGTACCTTGTATTTTGAGCTGTATTGTATTGTATTGCAATGTATCATGTTATATACTTTTTCATAGAATTAGTGACATGATTCATCTCTATATATATGAATGATGGTTCTCTTTTACTCAGTTTTCCATTTCATTTGTATGTTATTTACTGCTTTCGTTGTTGCATGTTTATACTATTTATCTTTTCCGCTGTGTTACACTTTGAAAAATGAGGGAATATTTTACCCACTATCAGACATGGGCCCTCGCTGCTAGTCGGAAGCCTCTGGATTTTGGGTAAATGCACTTTAGGTCATGTGACCAACCGGGTTCGGGGCACTCGTGGTGTGGCACTCGGATCCGGGACGTTACAAAGTGGTATCAAAGGGGTTCTTTTCTTTGACTTAATTTTTTTAGCCTTATTCAGTGATAGTACGGACATGGTAGTTGGTAATAAGTTGTGACCAGGAGTAGCTAACCCATGTACAGGGAAAATCCAACCTACCTCTTTATTGTAATTATTACTGGTTTTTTAGTTTTACAGTTGATTTTATTTTCACTGTTGGGTGACACACTTGTGATTGTGTTGTTTATATGTTATGCATGGGTTATATTTAGTTACAACCCGATGAGATGAGGTTATTCCATCTCATACATCATTTAGGAACATGCTAGAATCACATGTCATGCATTCCTTCCATGCCATATAGGTATGTTAGAAATTGCATGTTGTTATGATAGTTGATGTGCTCTAAAAGCATGCTGTTGTGATAGCTGCTTTGATAAATACCTGCTATTTGATAGGGTATTGTTGTTTGAGGTTGTTGATAGAATAAACGCAAAACTTTGGTTTTTGGGGAGTATGGTCCCTCACTGACTGAAATTTGGTGGATCATTAATGTGTTTTCCTTGTTGAAACATGTATAAGATGCCAAGATTTGATTCGTGGGGAGTATGGCCCCTCACAGATCGGAATTTGGCACTTAGGTGTTTGTTCCATGTTTTTCTGGGTTTTGGAGTAGTTTCTGAGGCATACTGTCTGGAAAACCCAGTAGACACGCCGTGTAGTTCTATGGACACACGCCATGTGTTCTTCTGTTCGGGGAGAAATGAAAACTTTTTAAGTACACGCCGTGTACCCTCAGTACACACCGTGTAGTCTCTTCCCAGTTTATAGACCGTGTGGGCGGGGACACGGGGTAGGGAATGGATTGGGGAAACATGCCATGTACTGGTGTAAATGTTGTGTAGTGTAGAACCGGTGTCCGCCCGTGTAACTAACAACACGAATGGAGGAAACCTTAAGGCATACACACTGTGTCTACCTTGAACACGTCGTGTAATCTGACCCAAGTACCCGGTCGTGTCACGAACAACACGAGTCAGTGTTATCTTTCTTTTTACATGCTATGTCCTCCTGGAACATGCCGTGTAGTGTCAGCCGTGTATCTGGTCGTGTATCGAGAAACACGGGTCAGTCTGGGGCTTCTTTGAACATGTCGTGTCTTTTTGAAACACGTTGTGTAGTGTAACCTGGGTACACAGTCCGTGTCACGAACAACACGGGCCAGTGAAATCTTGTCGAGTATATGTCGTGTACATGTGGGACACACGATGTAGTTTTGTTTTAGGAGATCTGTGTACCTTAGCTGTGTAGAAGGGCCCGATCAGGGAAGGAGGATTCAAGTACACACCGTGTAGTCCGAGGACAAGTCGTGTGTTTGGGGTGTTACACAACCAGTTTTATCTAGAGTATACGCCCATGTGAATGGCTTGCAAGAACATGCCATGTACTATTTATACACGCCATGTAGTCAAGTTTTGTAAATCTTGAATGATTCCTTTCTCTTGTTCCCTTTGTGGTCTTCTTGATTTCAGTCTTTATTAATCTTGATCTAAGGTGTGTGTTTGACCTTGTAGAGTCATGCCACTGAGACGACCACCGGCTGTCCTCCAGAAGAGCGGAAATGATTATACTCTTAAGATGGTAGGCCATGGGCTACCAGTGGATCCTCCAGTAGTGCCAGATGCGACGCCAACCATTATACTGGACACAAGCGTGGAGGCGCAGTTTTGTGAAGGTTTCATGCAGTTCATGCAGACCTTTCAGGGAGCACCGCAGGCCGCCACATCTATGGCAGAGCTAATGCATATATTACAGCAACAGCATCTGCCTATGTTCTCAGGGGATGGTAGACCACAGGCTGTGGAGTCATGGATGGATTCAGTGCAGACTATTTTTGAGCATCTTGAGACACCTCTAGGGTGGAGGGTCAAGCTCGCAACTTATATGCTACGTGATTCCACCAAGAGGTGGTGGCATGTTACCACCCAGTCTGAGCATCACCACGACATGGCGTGGGAAGATTTTTAGGCAGCTTTCTATGAATTCTTCTTCTTGGAGATTCTGAGGGAAGATTGAGCTCGAGAGTTCATGAATCTGCAGCAAGGCACCATATCAGTGATGGATTATTCTTCTCGCTTTACTAAGCTTCAACATTTTAAACCCGTTCTGGTGGGTGATGAGACATTGAGGTCCAGATGCTTTGAGGGTGGTATTCGATATGACATCTAAGCACTAGTGAATGTTTTCAGGTTGCCTACAGTGCATGCTATTTTGAACCAGGCACTGATTACTGAGTGAAACCTGCGGGAAGCTAGTGGTGTGGGCCGAGGCAATTAGACACCAGTTTCTGGTACTATTTATACCGGTAAGAGGAAGATACAGATTTATTTCTCTCACAGTAGTAGTACTAGTCAGAGGAATACTTCATGTGTCCAGGTCATGTGCTACCAGTGTGGTAAAGAGGGGTAAAAGAGACCGTAGTGTCCACGTGACCTAGTAGAGTGCTGAGTTTGCGGCAGGATGGGTCATCTGCAGTGTTTTTGCAAGACGTTTCTACCAGTGGCTAGTGAGAGAGGTTCTGTGTAGACTCTGCATGCAGGAGCAGAACTAGCAGCTTCTTACCAGTTAGGAAATTAGAATACGTCAGGGCATGCAGGCATAAATGGTGGTCATGGTTGTGGTAGCTAGACACCAAGATCTCAGAGGCAGCAGGGCAGGACAGCTCAGGGTAGCCAGGCTATGTCACAGGGTCACGGCACTAGGTAGGCATATTCAGTGCAACAGGCCCAACAGGAGCAGGATCCTGGACCTTCTACTATCAAAGGTACTATTCTAGTAGCTTCTGTTTTATCCTCAGTACTTTTTGATATGGTTGCTACACATAGATTTATATATGTACCCGTTGTGGAGAGCCTTGGGCTATGTGTTTCTTCTTCTTCTGGTGTTATGGCGCTAGACACTCCATTGGGGACTAGAACGGCTGGTGTGCGTTAGTGCATGGAGTTCCCCCTTGAGGTTGGTGGGTGTCACTTTCTATGGGACCTCTATGTCTTGGAGATGACGAGCTATGATGTCATTATCAGGATGGACTAGTTGCTACCCTTTCGAGCCTTTATGGATTGCTATCATCGTAGGGTGAGTTTTACGTCACCATAGGGTGGAGAGTTTCTATACAAGGGAGAATGGGATGTCCAGGCGAGCCGAGCTGGACCTGACCATCGTGGGCAAGGTGGAGTGACAGCCCAGATTGTGAGTTTATATCTGGATGATCAGGGAACTTGTCAGAAGGATTTCCCTCCAGTAGTTGATCGTTTCAGGGATGTCTTCCCGAACAACTTTTCAGGTCTACCTCTGGAGTGAGAGGTGGATTTCTCTATTGAGATTGTGCCAGGAGTGGCACCGATGTCCATTCCTCCTTATAGGATGGCTACACCTGAGTTGTAGGAGCTCAAGAGACAGTTAGAGGAGTTACAGTCAAAGGGTTTCATCTGAACTAGTATTTCTCCTTGGGGTTCACCGGTCCTTTTTGCGAAGAAGGCAGACGGTACCCTCAGACTCTGTGTGTATTATCGGAAGCTAAACCAGTTGACGATCAAGAACTGATATCCCCTATCGAGGATTGATGATCTTTTTGATCAAATTCAGGGATCATGAGTGTTCTCAAATATTGAATTGAGATCCAGATATCATCAGTTGTGTGTTAGACCATATGATATACCTCTCACAGCTTTTAGGATCAGGTATAGTCTATATGAGTACTTGGTGATGTCGTTCAGACTCATGAACTCACCAGCAATTTTCATGGATCTAATGAATCATGTGTTCCACCCTTATCTGGACTCTTTTGTGGTAGTTTTCTTGAAAGAAATCTTGGTGTACTCTCACACTCGACACGACCATTCTACCCATCTTGAGATTGTATTGAGTACACTGAGAGAGCATCAGTTATATGATAAGATCTCAAAGTGCCACTTTTGGATGCACCAGATACACTTCCTGGGTCATATTATTTTAGAGGAAGGAGTTTCAGTAGACCCAGAGAAGGTGAGAGCAGTAGTTTCCTGGGAGCAGCCTAAGAACGTGGTTGATATACGGAGTTTCTTGGGGTTGGCTGGTTACTGCAGGCACTTTATACAGGACTTCTCCCGCTTAGTAGTACCATTGAAAAGTTTGACTAAGAAAGGGGTGAAGTTTGTTTGGTCAGAATTTTTTGAGATAGCCTTTCAGGAGCTGAAGGGAAGGTTGACATCAGCACCAATCCTGATACTTTCAGAGTAAGAGAAGAGCTATATAGTTTACTGTGATGCATTAGGTATTGGGCTGAGAGCAGTGTTGATGCATGGCGATTGAGGCCACATGAGAGGAATTACCTGACGCATGACCTCGAGTTGGTTGTAGTTGTTCATGCGTTGCGCTTTTGGAGACATTATCTCTTGGGAGATCATTTTGTGATTTTCACCGACCACAAAAGTCTCAAGTACATCTTTACTCAGCGTGACCTAAATCTGAGACAGCGAAGGTGGGTTGAGTACCTTCAGTCCTTCGATTTTGAGCTTGCCTATACACCTGGTAAGGGTAATGCAGTTGTTGATGCACTGAGCAGGAAGACTCAGACATAGGTGGTTCATGAGGTCAGTGGTGAGTGGAAACTTATGGCTTTGTTCTCTGAGATGCATTTGGAGGTGCACGATAGTCATGGGAAAACCTATCTTTCTTCCTTAACTATGATTTCTACCCTCCTGGATAGAGTGAGGATGAGACAGCTATCGGATTTAGAAGGCCTAGTTCGACGGAAGTCGGTGGAAAGTGAGGACCCTCCTCCTGGTTGGGTGATAGGCGATGATGAGGTACTATGTTTCCATGGATGAGTATGGGTTCTAGGGTATATACGCGAGGAGTTGATGTAGGAGTTTCATGCTTCAGCTTGGACAATGAATCCCTAAGTTACCAAGATGTACCGTGATTTCAGACGTCAGTACTGGTGGTCGGGTATAAAAAAAGAAGTAGTTGGTTTTGTTACGAGATGTTCCACCTATCAGCAAGTGAAGACGGATCATCATAGGCCAGCTAGACTGTTACAGCAGTTACCCATTCTAGAATGGAAATGGTATGATGTCGCGATGGATTTCATGACCGGGTTGCTGAGGTCACCTCGAGGCAATGATTTCGTGTGGGTCGTTGTGGACAAACTTACAAAGGTAGCTCACTTTTTTCCAATCAAGGAGACCTTTGGTGTTGACGATCTCGGGAATATGTATATCCGAGAGGTCGTACGTATTCATGGGGTCCCCCGTTCTATCATTTCAGATAGGTACACCTGTTTTACGTCTCATTTCTGCCAGAGTTTTCAGAGGGCACTGGGTACACAGGTGCTTCTGAGCACAGCTTATCACCCTCAGACCGATAGCCAGTCAGAGCGTATGATAAAGGTTCTTGATGAAATGTTGCGTTCATGCGTCCTATACTTTGGGGGCTCTTGGGAGAAGCATATACCCCTGGTTTAATTTGCCTATAATAATAGTTTTCAGGAAACTATTGAGATGGCACCTTACGAGGCTTTATATGGTAGGTCATAGCGATCACCCTTGTGCTAGATGGAGGCAGGTGAGGCAACTTTACTGGGACCACGCCTCATGCAGAAGACTTCAGAGTAGGTCCAGTTGATTTAAAAGTGGATGGCTACTGCACAGTCTCTTCAGAAATCTTATACTGATCACCGCAGACGGCCCTTAGAGTTCATGGTCTGGGATCAGGTTTTCTTGTGTGTTTCACCAAGGTTGGGAAACAGACAGATCGGGAGATAGGGTAAACTTTCACCAAGTAATGTGGAGCCATTTGAGATTCTCGAGAGAGTCGAGTAAGTTTCCTATCAGTTGCAGTTACCACAGAGGTATCGGGCCATTCACGACATCTTCCATGTATCTCAGTTGTGCCGTTATCACTTAGACCCGTCTCATGTTTTTCATCCCGAAGAGTTTGAGCTTCAAGCCGATGCATCCTTTGAGGATAATCTGGTTCGTATTGTTGATATAAGCACGAAGGTTCTTCGAGGCTGGTCAGTTCCTCTCGTACGAGTGTTATGGCAGCATGGCTGAGTGCAAGACGAAACCTGGGAGCGGGAGACCGATGTATGTGCTCAGTGTCCAAAGTTGTTCTGAGCATTATCTTCACTATTGAGATGGTATGTGAGTATGATATACTCTATAATACCAAATGTAGGATCAAAATAAAATATATACCGAGTAAACTATCTAATTATGTTCAATATACAAGAGGGGGTGAATTGTACACTTTTAAAAATTCCTTTGGAACTTTTAAAGATGGTTATGTTTAACAAGGTTAAATAAGGTAATTCAGAAAAACCTCTAAGTTCTAAACACTTGCTTGATTCCGGAAATATGATTCTGAGAAAGCAATTCCAGAAAATATGGTTCCGGAAATGAAACTTAATGAAAGTTTACAAAGATGAATATTCTACTTTAAAGCATATAGAATCTTACAAAATCAAAGTACAATTATAAGGAAGTATAATATAGTTATACTATCCTCAACAAACAAAATTCTGCAGAAAACTCGAAACAAAAGAAGTAATAAGTAGTAAATCTTTTAACCCAAAAAGAAGGGTATCCAACAACCTTGGATAATGGTCCCTTGATTTATACTTTCAAGAAAGTCTATCTTACCCACACCAGATCCCTCTATATGAATATTGGAGTCTATCTTGCTATCCTCGCAAGCCCTCAACTTCAAGGTAGTCGGCACCTCTGTCTTCCTCAGCAAGGAAGCCCTCAACTTCAAGGTAGTAGGCACCTCTGTATTCATATCCCCAGAAGCCCTCGATTGTACACTACAACAATCAGAGTCGCACAAAGAAAATTTGAACCAAAAGTTCAGTATGCACTAATCATGAGAGTATCTCTCTCTAGAAATCACTTCAGATCAAAAAAATTCCAAAAGTTTTGAGCTCTTTCAAATGAGCTTCTATTTATAGGCACATCTTCAACGGTCGGCTCCCTCCTCCAACGGTCATATTTTTCATTGAATTTTGGAGGGACCAGTACATGTGACACTCAAACAACAGTTAGTTAGTAACTGAATGCATGACATCATTTTATAACAAAACAAGTGTTAGCAAAAATATGGTTACATAACCAAAATCCAATATTCAGAATATAAGGAAATATGAAAGTTTAGAGTCTAAAAAAATTGAATTCAGAGTCTATAATACAAGAATATTCAGATTTTGTTTTCTAGGAATTTGGAACATGTACTCTATAGAATTCCAGAGTCTGAATTTCAAGGAAATTCAGAATCTGGATTCACAATAATTCGGAACCTGAACTTAAAAAGTTCAGAGTCTGAATTCAGAGAACTTAGAGTCAGAACTCAGAGGAGTTCATAACCAGAATTCATAATCAGAATTCGGAGTCAGAACTCAGAGAAGTTCGTAACCAAAATTCGTAATCAGGATTTGGAGTCAGAATTCAAAGAAGTTTGTAACCAGAATTCGTAATTAGAATTTGGAGTCAGAACTCAGAAGAATTCGTAAACAGAATTTGTAATTAGAATTCTGAGAATTCAGATCCTAAAACATAATTCTTCATATCTAGGTAATTATAGGATTCTGAGGTTTTGGTTTCAAACCAAATTTTACACTTAGAAAAATTTTTATATGAACAATGAACATGGTAAGGATAAATTTCCTTGGGGAAGTAAATTTTTCCTTATAGAAGTAAAACATAGGGTAAAATGAAATTTTCCTTGAGATAAGGTGTTTGTGATTTTCAAAACAAGAGGAGTGGTAAAGTAATAAGGAAACCTTATTGAATAAACAATCTCCCCTAAGTATGAAGGAATGGAAAATTCATAAGGAAAACCTTATTGACTAAATAATCTCTCCCATTTTGGAAAGCACAAACATCCTTACAAAAAAGAATAAAAGGACTTAGAAAATATTTTTCTAGAATTTTCAAATAAAACTTATCTCCCTTTTTACATTGGTAAAGATGAATACAAATAAATCCCCCCTAGGATTTGGAACACTAAGGATCATATTCTAGATTTCTGGAATGATATTTTTCATTTAGCTTGAATATGGAAATTTTTGTAATGAGAACTCATCTTTTGATAAAATCCCCCTTACTTAGGGATAATTCTTCTTTATTTAGAATTATTTTCCCTTTCTCCCCATTTGTGATTTTCAAAAAGAAATTTAGGGAATGGAAAAGAAATTATGGTACCTTAAAGATTAGTACAAACATCCAAACAAAAACAAGCAACCACAATTTTATTAAGTTTGAAAGAATTTGTACAAGGGAAAAAATACAACAAAAGATCGGATTGATATATTTTTCTTCCTTCTCATTGGGTATTAACTTCTTTACTATGGTTTTAAGCTTCTTTATCTCCTTGTGATATTCTTCTTCTTGTTTCTCTAAGGCTTTGATCCTATCATCCGGAGACTTCAGAGCCTCTTCCTGAACCTTCAAAAAGTCATCTTACTTCACTAGATTTTCTTCAATCTCGATCCGGAGATCCCTTTCCCTCTTCTAGCTTTGGGAAACAGAGTTCAGCTTCCCATTCAGATCCTTGACCTCCTGAATCCGAGTATTCTACTAAAGATTTATCTTTTCCTCAAATCTATTTGTGAGATCCTTGATTTTGTTGTCTTGAGTATCAAAAGTTTCCTTAACATCACCTTCAAATTCATCAAGCTCTCTCAAATCTTCAACTACATTTTTTGACTAGCTGTCCATTTTCTTACAAGATTTTTTGTGGGATTTATAGGTGATAAGTAAGTTCTTGTAATCAACCTCAATATTTATAAACCTATACATCACCATGGATACAGAATTTGATTTTTGATTCATGCTATGTTGGAGCATCTGACATCTGGAGTCAATGGTTGGAAAGATTGGAATGGTGTCAACAAGCTTTTTTAGAGATTGAATGACAAAATCTTGTCCCAGAGCTAATAATTCTAAATCTTAAACTTTGGTTAGAGATGGTTCTTCCTCTAGATTGACTAGCTTCCTCTTATAAGATTAACTATATTCCTTCTTTATTAGAATTACTTTTTTTGGGGTATCAACAACCACTTGTTTCCCCTTGTCAGTTTTCGGAACAGCTTCTTCATCTGGAGACTCGTGCTCACTTTCAGACAACTGAACAATCTTATCTTCATCAATTTTTTTTTATCAGCTCCTGCCTCAATATCTTTAGGATGAAATAAGTGATTATTATAGCTTTATTTCTCAGAAAACTTGTTCACTTACTCTTCATCTTTTTCATCAATTCTAGGGGTAGCAAGTTTTGAAGATCCGGCTTGAGAAGTCCGGATTGAAAATTTTTCAGAAGAACTTTCCTTCTCATGAAAGTCTTCAACTTGATTTATCAGATCAGCTGTATCATCACTGATTTCAGCTTCTTGTACTTCTTCTACAGCTTCCTTTTGTTCAACAACCTTATCTAGTACTTTTTCTAGAGTCATGAACATCTTCCCAAGTGTCTCAGGTAATGGTTCTACTAAGAAATTTTTTGGTACCAAAATATTCTTGGATTCTATTTCAGTATCCCTTAGAAGGGATTGACAAATTTCAACCTCAAACATTTTTTTATTTAGCTTCTTCTCGTTGGCTTGCTTCTCAAGCTCTTCAGCAGTCTTTTCTTTTAGATCCTTGGCCTCAGTAGGATCTAGACCAAGTTGTGGTTCTCCTTCCTTTCAGTTTTTCTTATCCTCCCTCCATTTGGATACTACCTCATTCGGGTAGGCTTTCTACTTCTTGGGATTTGGAGGTGCGGTTTGAGATTCCTTAGCTTTAGGGGTTTCACCTTAAACTTATACTTCCTTCAATTTTCTTTTCTTCCCACCCTTCTTTGATGGTTCAGCCTCTTCTATATTCTTCGAAATGGCTTCTGCTTCTTCCACTGGTAGATCATAAAACTCTCTAGAATCTTTAGAAAAGCTAACATTCATTCTTTTGAAAGTGTCATCACTAACTAACATAACTTTTCAATTCCTTGTATTGGAACTGCAAGGAATCTTTAAGGACTCAAGACACCGAACAATCAACTTGGAGAGTAGGGAAGGATACATGATTGTCTGTGCTCTCAAATTCCCATTCCTGATATTCTCTATCATAATGAGAATATGCTTCATTAGATTGATCTTCCTTATATTTACCAAAACATCCAAGATATATATATCACTTTTCTTCAGGGTTTCCTTGTCACCCTTTCTCGGTATGATAAATCCCTAAACCCGTAACTCAAGGATCCGATTGTTGGTAGACAAGTGAGCAATCTTCACGGTCTTGACATCTATAAGTCCTAGACACTCCATAGATTTTACCTTGATAAAACTTCCTTGTACATATGGTAACTTGTGAGAACAAAATTCTGCTTCTACTTCATAGGATAACCCTACCAAGCTAGCATCCTTGGTGTATGAAAGTGCATATGTTTTTCTATAGCTTTTGAAGGAAAATTTTTCTCTGCCATATTCCTTGAAAAAACAAAATGATTCATAAAATTTTATCAGAAGATCCGGATACACAACATCTTGAGCTTCTGGATTTGATATAAAAATGCTTTCCTATCTATTAAACTTGATATTCTTTGAAATAATAGAATCATACTTGTTGAAGAAGTTCGGATGTACCAACCTCTCCTTGTATACTTGCCACTCTGAAATCAGCTTGACAGAAGACATCTCTTGAGAAGGAACTTCACCAAACATTCAGAATTAAGAAACCTTTCAAAATCCTGAACGGGCTTTTAAAGTGAGTCAGAGCCTCAATATGAAAAATCTTTGAAAACCGATGTGGAATAACCATCGAGGGTCCCCTTTTATAGGTGTTGATGTAATGGTTCATCTTTCCATATGAATCAAATGGCTGAGAATTATTCTAATCAGATCTAACGGTTGAAAAGATAGTCGCAAGTAAAAATTTGTTAGGATCCAATCTTTTGAGGTTTTTAAAAGAAAACATTCGGATTTAAGGAAACTATAATCTGAGAAATTTTAAAAACACAAAGGAAAATACCAGCAAGTAAAAGTGATTATGAAAACTCAAGAAAGAATCATAACTTTCAGATTTCTAGGAAGATTATTCGTAATAGGTAATATTCTTCTTGAAGGACCTTAGACTCCGAAAAAAACTTGAGTACAAAAAAACTATTAAAAAAAATTGAGTATGAAAGTTTTCATTACGAAAATCTTCATTATGAAAAACTTCATTACAGAAAACTTCATTACGAAAAATATGAAAGACTTCAATATGAAAAATCATGAAAAACTTCATTATGAAAAATAATGAAAAACTTCATTATGAAAAATCATGAAAAACTTCATTATGAAAAATCATGAAAAAACTTCATTATGAAAAATCATGAAAAACTTCATTACGAAAAATCATAAAAACTTCATTACGAAAAATCATGAAAAACTTCATTATGAAAAATCGTGAAAAACTTCATTACAAAAAATATGAAAAACACTAACAATGAAATGTACTCCCCCTATGAAAAGGAGTTCATTACTGTAAGGAGATTGATTTCAACAAAAAGTTAACAAGGATGATTACCTTACGATTATCATTCCTAAATTCTGTTTAATGTATTAAAATCTATCGGAGGGTAAATATTTTGTGAAAATATTAGCAAGTTGATCTTGCGTTCCGATAAATTGAAGAATGAAATCTCCTTTCTGTGTGTGATCTCTAAGAAAGTGATGCCTAATATCTATGTGTTTTACACGAGATTGATGTACGAGGTTTTTACTAAGGGAAATGAAACCTGTATTATCACACAAAATTTGTGTTTTGGTAAAACTCATACCATAGTCTGTGATTGTGTGTTTCATCCACAACACTTGAGCACAGCAACTTCTAGCTACTACATATTTAGCTTCAGTAGTGGAAAGTGCTACTGAGTGTTGCTTCTTGCATGACCAAGAAACTAATGAATCTCCTAAGAAATGACAAGTTCTAGATGTACTCTTTCTATCCATTCTAAATACCCCAAAGTTAGCATCTGAAAAACTTTTTAAAACAAAATCATTTCTAGAAGTATAAAAGAGTCTTAAATCCATGGTTCCCTTTAAGTAGAAAAAAATTCTTTTCACTGTCTTTAAATGAGATTCCTTAGGATTGGATTGATATCTTGCACATAAGCATACTGAAAAAATTAAGTCTAGAAGACTAGCTGTCAAGTAAAGTAAACTTCCTATCATACCTCTAAAAGATGTTTGATTTACTGGTTTCACAGCTTCATCAAGATCAAGTGTGTTTGAGGTACCAATGGGAGTAATTATACTTTTAGTGTTGTCATATCCATAATTTTTAAGAATATCTTTAATATACTTATGTTGGGATATATAGATTCCTTCTGGTTTTTGAGAAATTTTAAAACCAAGGAAAAATGTTAACTCACCCATCATACTCATTTCAAACTCATATTTCTTTAGATCTGCAAAGGAATCAGTTAGAGATTGATGAGTTGAACCAAATATAATGTCATCAACATAAATTTTAACAATCAAAACATTTTTCTTATCTTTATTTATAAAAAGGTTTGGATCTGAATTTCCCTTAACATAATTATTTTGAAGAAAAAATCATGTAAGCCTATCATACTATGCTCGAGGAGCTTACTTAAGTCCATACAAATCATTGGTAAGTCTAAAAACATGATCGAGATGTTTTCTATCTTCAAAACCAGGAGGTTGTTCAACAAAAACTTACTCTTGAACATAACCATTAAGGAAAGCACATTTCACATCCATTTGAAAAAGTTTGAAATTGAAGAATGCTGCAAAGGAAAGTAAGATACGAATAGATTCAAGTATAGCTACTGGAGCATAGGTTTCTTCATAGTCTATTACCTCTTGTTTATTATAGCCTTTAGCAACTAATCTAGCTTTATTTCTTACAATGATTCTATTTTCATCACACTTATTTCTGAAGACCCATTTTACTCAAATAATAGAAGTTTACTTAGGTCTTTCAACCAAGGTCCAGACTTTATTCCTTTCGAATTCATTTAGTTCATCTTTCATGGATTTAATCCAATCATCATCACCTAAATCTTCATTAGTGCTTTTTGGTTCTAATTAAGAAAGGAATTCTCGATGTTCTACTTCATTTATTAAGGAACTTCTAATCCTTACAGGTTGATTCACATCACCAATAATTCTATCACTAGGATGATTCTTTAGAAACAACTGATTTGGGTTTTGTAAAACCTGTTCATCAACATAGGGTAGAAAATCTTCTGGGGTAAATGCTTTAGAAACATTTTCTTGGGTATTTTCCTTATTAGAAGGATCTTATATCAAAGGTTGATAATCAGTTTTTGAAAACACATCCAAAGATGTAGGTTGGGATTGTTTAAAAACAAAAGGATCAGTTTCATAAAATTTCACATGTACTATCTCTTCAACAGTACATGTATTTTTATTGAAAACTCTATAAACCTTAGAAGTTGTGGAGTAGCCTAGAAAAATTCATTCACTACCAAAAAACTAGGCAAGGCCAGCACCAGTCTTTATCAGCGCTAACGAAAAAGCAATGATAAAGGGGGGTAATTTTATCAGCGCTAAAAAAAGCATTGATAAAAGTACCCCTTTATCAGTTTTTTTTAACGCTGTTAAAGGTACCCCCTTTAAGAGTTCTTTTTTTTAGCGCTGTTAAAGGATACCCCATTATCAGTGCTTTTTAGTAGCGCTGATAAAGGGTCTGATTCCAAAAAAAATCATTAAAGAATATATATTAATATTTAAATATATAGATATAGTTATATTGATATAAATATAATATATATTTTTTAAATATAATTTTAAATACATTTTAGATAAGTGTAAATATACAGTTACACTTCATATATAAGATATTTAGTGAAAATGGCTTATAAAAAAATTAAAAAAAATATTTTTAATTAATAATTTGATAATTATTATGAAGTAATAGTCATTTAATAACAATTTGAAGACTAAAAAAATAAAAATAAAATAAAAAAGATCCAAAATATGTTGAAAACGCAATTCGAACTTCAAATGGCAATAACTTTTGATCCGGGTGTCCGTTTGAGCTCTACCACATATCAAATCGAAGCCTGTGACGAGATCTACATCGTTGTGATCGGGGTGGTCCCCAGTAAAGGTTTTTTTGAGGCCAAAAAAGGCCCAAAAGTCCTCCAAAAGTGAGTTTTTAGTCTGGGTACCCCGGTTTTTTAACATTTTGTGGATTTCCAACCTCGTTTAAGGGGGTATTATTGGATTTTTTTTGTGGGGACTGAATTTATTCCAAGGTATACATTCATATTGATATTATGTTTTTAAAATTTTATCTTTTTTTATAATGAACTGCTATTTATAATCAAATATATAACAATATATACATATTTTTTATATATTCACACATAAAAATAATTTTTTTAAATAAAGAATTAAACATATTTACATATAACATATATTAGATTTATCTAAATAATAACTAATATCCATTTTATTTAAAATAAAAATATATCAATATTTATATACCTGTATATTAATCTAACTATATATATACCTATATAATGTGTGTGTGTCTATTTGTGTGTGTCTATATATTAACAAACTGATATATTATATATATATATATATATATATATTCTAACATATGTATATGAATATATATTTATATATATATATATATATGTATAATTATACTTATAGAAACACACACACACATATATATGTGTGTGTGTGTGTGTGTGTTGTATATATGTATTTATTAGCACACACACAAAACAAAACATATTTTATAATTGTATTGAAAACTAATCTTATAAATATATATTAATATACAGGTAAATATATGGATAAAAAAATATAACTAAATATATATAAATAAATAGATATAACTTAATATTAATATACGAATAAATATATAAATATATACATATATAAATATAACTAACTATATATGTGTGTGTGTGTATATATTAATACAACTATATAAATTTATATTAATATATGAATAAATATAACTAAATATAGATATATATATATATATAAATAGATATATCACTATTTGGATAAAAAATCAAATTAGAGGAGTGGTAAAGACTTAGCGCACATGGGGGGAGGTCTTGAGTTCGAAACCTGGTAGAGGCAGGCAGGGGCGTGCGCATGGGTGAATTTGGGGGGATATAGCACTGTTAAAGGGGTCTAAAAGCGCTGATAAAACGTGGGTCGTCATGGCTGGGGCTTGTGGGGGAGTGGGTGGGGCAGGGCGCTGATAAATGGGGGGGGGGAAGCACTGTTAAAATCCCCCTCCAATTTACAGATTTTATTTATTTATTTTTTATTTTTGAATTTTTTTTAAAATTTTTTAACTTTTATCAGCGCTAAAAAAAGCACTGATAAAGGACCCTTTTATCAGCACTTTTTTTTAGCACTGATAAAAGGGGTCTTTATCAGCGCTTTTTGGAGCGCTGATAAAGGGGACCCCCCCCCTTTAACTTCGTCGGCATTAACAGCGCTTTTAAAGGCCTTTTTAGCGCTGATAAAAGCCATATTTGTAGTAGTGATTCACCAGATTTTGGTGCAAATTTATGTAGATTATCTTTAGTATTCAGAATGAATACCTTGAAACCAAAAACCTTGAAGTAGGAAATTCTAGGTTTTCTACCATTCCATAACTCATAAAGGGTTTTATTAAGAAAAGGTCTAATTAAAACTCAATTTATAGTATAACAAGAAGTACTTACAGCTTCAGCCCAAAAATGTTTGGCTACAGAATATTCACTCAACATGGTTCTTGTTATCTCTTTAATAATTCTATTTCTTCTTTCAACAACACCATTTTTTTGAGGTGTTCTGGGTGCTGAGAAGTTATGAGTAATGTCTTTTCTACTACAAAGAGTTTCAAAATATGAATTTTGAAATTCTTCTCCATGATCACTATGAATAGTTTTCAATGGAAGGCTTTTTTCATTTTTAACTTAGGATATAAAACTTTTGAAATAATAAAAATCTTCAGACTTATTTGCTAGAAAATAGACCCACGTAAATCTAGTGTAATCATCAACCAAGACAAATACATAATACTTGCCCCTAATGCTTCTAGTTTGTGTAAAACCAAAGAGATCCATATGAACTAACTATAATGAATCAGTAGTTGAGACTTCACCAACTGATTTAAAACTTGATTTATGTTGCTTTCCATATTGACAAGGGTCACAAACTTTTGAAGAATCAAATCTAAGCTCTGGTAGATCCTTAGCTAATATTTTCTTAGAAAGTTTTCATAAGTTCATAAGGTTACAGTGACCTAACCTTCTATGGAACAACCAAGAATGATCTTCCATTGCACTAAGTCAAGGTAGATCTTGGCTCCTAAGGTATTCTAAGTTTAGTGTGTAAACATTCTCTTACCTATGGGAAGAAATAATAAACTCTTCCTTGGAATTGTGTACTAAGCACTTGTCATTCCGAAAATTCACAAGGTAACCTTCATCACATAATTGAATTATGCTAATGAGCTTGTGCTTAAGACCCTTAACAAATAAAACATTTGAAATCAAAGTTTTTCCAAGAAGAACAATGTTACCTATACCAATAATTTCTCCCTGAGAATTATCTCATAAAGTTACTTTTCCTTCTTTCGTCTTGATAATCATTTCAAAATAGTTTTTGTTACCAGTCATATGTCGATAACATCCACTATCCATGTACCAAGTATTGTTGTTGGTACTTTCTTTATTTTCTTGAAAATAAGAAAAAGTTAGGTTTTCGAAATCCAAACTTGCTTGGATTCAGAATTCTCAAAAAGAAAAATTTTAGGCACCCACATCTTCTTAGAAAAATAGGCTTTATAAAATCCTAAAGACTGGGTTTTGTTTAAGGAACAATTTTTTGCCTAGTTTCCACCACACTGACACTTAGTACATAATGGAGCACTTTGAGGAAAAAAATAATTGTTACTAAAAATCAGTTTAGAACCAGTAAAACCAAAACCAGAACTATTTTTTAGCGGTTAGATTTGAGAATACATTTTATCAAAATTTTCCTTACCTAAGGTAAAGTTTTACAGACACTTCCTCAAGGAAAAGATTTCAGATTTTAGTTTGGTAACCAAGTTCTTATCTTCTAAAACATTTGATTTTGAACTAGAGTTAGGCTCAAAAACATTTTTCTTAAAAATTACATTTTCTAGATATTTAGAAAGTTTATTCTTCTCAGAATTTACTTCCTCAAGATTTTTTGAAATGCTATCAAAATAAAAATTTTTCTTATCAAGATATTTATAAAGATCTGATATTTCCTTAGTAATAATAGTATTCCTAGAATTTTCCTTATCAATATTTTTCATGAGTTTTGAATTCTCAATCTCAAGAAGTTTGGAAAACCAAGAAACTTCTTCATAGGTAGGTAAAGTATCATATTCATAAGAAGAAGATTCTTCATCAGAAGAGTTATAATATTTACTATCATTAGTATTCAAAGATATATTGGTCATAGATTCAGCATTGTGTACCTTATCCATAAAGAAATGATTATCAAAAGGTATTATGGATATTAGACCAAGATTCTTCTATCCAGAAGATTCATAATCTGAAGATTCATCTGAAGATTCTCCACTACTGGCACTCCAGGTGTCATTCACTTTAAAGACTTTTTTAGCTTTATCCTTATAATACTTCTTTATGTTTCTCTCAGAATTCCTTTCCTTTATTTATTTTCTCTTAAGCATTGGAAAATCAAGTCTTATATGTCCAGCTCTCATGCATTCATAACATGTAACTTCTGAATCTTTATTATTTTTCCTTTATTTATTCTTATATCTAGATTGAAAGTTACTCTATCCAGCTATCTTGTTCATCCTTCGATCAAGATTATCTAATTCATTCTCTAAGGATTCACTTCCACTAGATTTGGATTGGATAACAACATTCTTAGACTTAGATCTGGTAACTCTCTCAGGAGTCTTAGCTTTAATATGATTAGAAGTTATAGTAAAAGCAATACTACCATTTCCATTCTTCTTCTTTATATTATCAAAATCTCTCTTCATTCTAGTCTTATACTGAAGAAGAGTTCCAAACAGCTCATCTAAGGAAATATGAGTAACCTTTTTGTTCTCATCTATAGCTGTCCTCTTGGATTCCCACTCATTGGGCATGATGTCTATGATCTTATCAACAAGAGCTTCATCATCTAATCCTTTATCACCCATTTATTGTAAACTATTCACAATAGTCATGAATATTTGTTGCACCTTACATATGGGTTCTCCATAAAAAAAGTTAAAGCCATGGTATTCATCTCTAAGCATGGCTCTTCTTGTTTCAATAACTTTGGAAGTTCCAAAGTGTGTAACTTCGAGTTTCTTCCATATAGAATTTTCTACTTCACAATATGAAATTTGGCTATATATATTTTGAGTCATGGAGAAAAGTAAAGTATTGTGTACCTTATAATTCAGTTGATATTCATGCTTTTCTTGATTGGTAATGGTACTAACTTCTTTATCAGGTATTTTGTATCCTCCAGTAAGCATAACAAAATTATCAACTCCAGTATTGATAATAAAAGTCTTCATTCGATCTCTCCAATATTCATAATCATTTCCATCAAAGATAGGTGGTCTAGTTGGGTTGAGATTGTCTATGGAACCGACATTGATTCCTACCATCTTAAAGAAAATTTCTTTCCACAAAAACTTGTTAATAGAAAAAGTTTGTAAATAAGGAAAATATTCCTAATCAAGGAAAATATAGAACAAGAGTATCTCTAAGAAAAAATGAATCCGAACTATACGAGTCTGAAAAACGGATTCCAAAAAAGAATGAGATGAATTCTCTTCTGAATATAATCGTGAGATTAATTCAGATTGAACCAAAATTCTGAATCCAATTGTTAAATTAGTTTAGGATACAAGGTCACCTCCTCTAATACCAATTGTTGATATGGTATGTGAGTATGATATACTCTATAATACCAAATGTAGGATCAAAATAAAAGAGATGTTGAGTAAAGTATCTAATGATTCCCAATATACAAGAGGGGGGGTGAATTTTACACTTTTAAAAATTCCTTTCGAACCTTTAAAGATGGTTATGTTTAATAAGGTTAAACAAGGTAATTCAAAAAACCTCCAACACTTGATTGATTCCAGAAATATGATTCCGAGAAAGAAATTCCAGAAAATATGGTTCTGGAAATGAAACTTAATGAAAGTTTACAAAGATGACGATTCTACCTTAAAGCATATAGAATCTTACAAAATCATAGTACAGTTATAAGGAAGTATAAGATAGTTATAGTATCCTCAATAAACAAAATGCATCGGAAAACTTGTAACAAAAAAAGTAACAAGTAATAAATATTTTAACCCAAAGAGAAGGGTATCCAACAACCTTGGATAAAGGTCCCTTGATTTATACTTTCAAGAAAGTTTGTCTTACCCACACCAGGGTAAGCCCTCGATACAAAGATCAGATTCTGTCTTGCTATCCCCGCAAGCCCTCAACTTCAAGGTAGTCGGAACCTCTGTCTTCCTCAGCAAGGAATCCCTCAACTTCAAGGTAGTCGGCACCTCTGTCTTCCTATCCCCAAAAGCCCTCGATTTTACACAGCAACAATTGGAGTCGCACAAAGAAAATCTAAAACAGAAGTTTAGTATGCACTAATCATGAGAGTATCTCTCTCTAGAAATCACTTCAGATCAAAAGTTGTCCAAAAGTTCTGAGCTCTTTTAAATGAGCTCCTATTTATAGGCACGGCTTCAACGGTCGGCTCCCTCCTCCAACGGTCATATTTTTACTTGAATTTAGGAGCGACCTCTACACATGTCTCTCAAACAACGGTTAGTTAGTAACTGAATGCATGACATCGTTTTATAACAAAACAAGTGTTATCAAAAATATGGTTAAATAACCAAAATCTAATATTCAAAATGTAAGGAAATATGAAAGTTTGGAGTCTAACCAAAATTGAATTCGGAGTCTATAGTACAAGAATATTCGGATTCGGATTTCTAGGAATTCAGAACCTGTACTCTATAGAATTTCGGAGTCTGAATTTCAAGGAAATTTGGAATCTAGATTCACAAGAATTCGGAACATAAACTCACAAAGTTCGGAGTTAGAGTTCATGAGAATTAAGAGTTAGAACTCATAAGAGTTTGGAGTCTGAATTCAGAGAACTCAGAGTTAGAACTCAGAGGAGTTCATAACCAGAATCTGTAATCAGAATTTGGAGTCAGAACTCAGAGAAGTTTGTAAATAGATTTCGTAATCTAAATTCAGAGTCAGAATTTAGAGAAGTTTGTAACCAGAATTCGTAATCAGAATTTGGAGTTAGAACTCAGAAGAGTTCATAACCAGAATTCGTAATCAGGATTCTGAGAATTTGGATCCTAAAATAGAATGCTTAATATCTAGGTAATTATAGGATTCTGAGGTTTTGGTTTCAAACCAAATTTTACACTTAGAAAAATTATGATATAAAAAATGAACATGGTAAGGATAAATTTCCTAGGGGAAGGAAATTTTTCCTTATAGAAGTAAAACACAGGGTAAAATGAGATTTTATTTGAGATAATGTGTTTGTGATTTTCAAAACAAGAGGAATGGTAAAGTCATAAGGAAACCTTATTGACTAAAAAATCTCCCCTAAGTATGAAGGAATGGAAAGGTCATAAGTAAAACCTTATTGAATCAATAATCACCACCCATGGGAGGTCAATTTGGGGACGAATTACTTTAAGGGGGGAAGTTTGTAAGAACCCGATTCTTATTCTTGAGGTACGAGTTTCTTATTTTCCTTTTTCCTTAATTGTTTTTGAGAAAATAAGGAAAATGGGGAAAAATTCCAAATTTTGTGGGTACACGCCATGTACTTTTCCACACGTTGTGTACTTTGGTTGTGTGGGATGAGTACATAGGGTGTGTAGCCCTATCGGCGGTGAAAGGTGTAAAAACTGGTTACACACCGTGTAGTGGGTATTTACACGCCATGTAATCAATCGACAGGTGAACAGTAAAGTGGTGGAATCAGCCTCCATCTGAGCGACAACACACACCGTGTATTCAGAAATACACTCCATGTAGTCATGTCGGCAAGTGAACAGTTCAGTGGTGAAAAGTAGCCGCCATAGGAATAGTTAAATGATGAAAGTACACATTGTGTACTTGAGAGTACACGTCGTGTAGTTTTTTTTTCACTTAAAATGGGAAGTAGCCTCCTATGTTCACATAGGAAGCTTAGAATGCTAGAGGAGAGCAGGAGAGATGGTCGGAGCTTGGAGGATCTCCCGACCGCACACCGGGAACCTGATTCTTACGCCGTCAATCTCCTTGGAACCACACGAGTAAGCTTTTCATTATCCTTGCATTGTTCTTACCACTTCTTCCTCTAAGGGAAGTTATTTGAGTTTGAACGATATTATGTTCACCACATATCTGCGACATTATCGTTTGTTTCGGGAGGCGTCGTTCACATATACCGATCAGGGGCGATCGAGGTAGGTGGTCTGGTGTTTATTTCCAACTGTTGAGTTGATTTTGTGTATCGTTGTGCTACGAACCCATGTTTGGGGTGTCGTATGGTTGTGGCCTTTGCTGAAAATTATCTATAATTTCATAGATAAACTTTTGATAAGTTAAAACTGTTGTTTGGGATCAATGCTTGGATCCAGGACCACCCCAGGGGTGCGTTCCTCTGTTTAGCCATTTGGCCAAGATACCCATGGGTATACCGTGATTTTTTGCATGCTTTAAATTGCCTCAAGAGGAATTGTATATAATTGCTTGCTTATATGTTGGGCTCTTCCTGGTTACGTGCACCTGAGGGTAGTGTTCTATTTATATTGAGGGAAGTGTTCTTTTTAGCCTAAGGGAAACTCCTTGTATGCCCATGGGCAGTATACTCTGTGCCTGTGGGTGACACTTCGTACGCCTCTGGGAAATATCCGTTATTATTGTGGGTAGATGCCTATGGGTTTCGACTCTGCTTACCTGAGGGTAAGGTTTTTATGTCTGAGGACAGTGTTATCATGAATGTTCACCATGGTGATTTTCATATGTTGTACCTGTCAAGTTAAAGCACAGGCTTGGAATGGTTAATTGAATATTAAAAATGGAAATATAACTGGTAAATTTAGTTACTTTTGAGTACTAATTAGTTTATTTCATTTATTATTGCACACTTTTGTTTCATATTTTTACTGACAGTTGGGCACGGGCCTTTGGTGGTTTCCTGCTGGGATTTATTTCTCACAGCCTGTTTGGGTCATGTCTTCAGCCCAAAAAGACTATATTGTTGTAGGTTTCGATAGGGGGAAGGGTACCTATATAGGTACATGATTGTTGCAGAGGAGTAGGAGAGAATGGTACTGAGCTTAGGTTTGTGATGGTGCTGAGTTCCTATTGCACTGTTTTGTTTTGTTTTGTTGTACCTTGTATTTTGAGATGTATTGTATTGTATTGTAGTGTATACTGTTCTGGCTGTTTTAATAGAATTAGTGACATGCTGCATCTCTATATATATGACTTCTGGTTCTCTTTTACTCATTTTTTCATTTCAGTTGTATGTTTTTTACTGCTTCCGTTGTTGCATGTTTATGTTATTTATCTTTTCCGATGCATTACACTTTGAAAAATGAGGGCATAGTTTCTCCACTATCAGACCTAGGCCCTTAATACTAGTCGGCAGCCTCTGGAATTTGGGGAAATTCCCTTGAGGTCATGTGACCAACCAGGTTCAGGGCACCCGTGGTGTGGCACTTGTATCTGGGACGTTACATGGATGAGTGGCTTGATCCTTCCATTGATTCTTGGGAAGTGGTTGTGAGTTGTTGTTTTGTTTATGGAAAGAGGATTAAGTTCCATTTTTGTGGGTAAAATTTCCTTTGATTAAGATGTTTTATTTTGTTTATGAGTAATCCTTAGGTGTTGATCAATCATATGGAAAGTGTTATGGCTTTACGGGGGTAGAAAGCTTTAATGATGGGGAGAATTGTCACACCTGGTTTTTCATATATTGGTTTTGATCTAATTTGTTAGAAATCCTGATTCTTTTCTTAGGTTTTGGGTGAGATTAATGTTGAGTTTTGAATTTCTATATATTTATAATTATAAAACCATGGGTTCCCCATAGCTTGTTTGGGGATTTTTTGAGAAAAGGGTGGTTACTTCAAGAGTTTGGCCAAACTGTGAGTCCATTTCCATATTAAAAAAAAAAATTCTTTTATAACTCCTTATTTTTTCAACATTTTTCACCCATTCCACTTCCCAATTGGCCTACCCTTACCTATTAAAACCACCATATCCATTTTTACCCCTTATAAATTCATAATCATGGTGTATTTGGTTTATTTATTCAGGTATTGGGCCAGCCATTGAGCCCATTTCCAGTTTTAAAAAAATATATTTTTTATTTTATATCTTATTCATTTTTTAATATTTTTCAGTCATTAAACCTCTCAATAAATCCCAAAAACCCTAGTCACACCCCCATGTTTCATTTTCCCTCTTTGTACTTCATCTTCATCGGGGATTAGGGTGAAATTCCTCAAGGTTTATAAAATCATCTAGATTTGAAAGGGTAATTTGTTTCTTTCATAAATCATTAATTTTTTTACTCTTTTTCCCCCAAATCATCTTTAACTGGTTCTTCCAGACCTAATGATCCTTTACATTGAGTTCCAAGCCATTACATCTCCTCTATGTGTGTGGATCTAAGGGAAGATGAAGAGTTCTCTAGTTATCAAAGTGAGTTTCCTTCTCCTTTCTCCTCCTTCTTCCTCCTACTTCCAATTTTTATTGGTTATATCTTCTCCCCTAGGCATGAACGACCTATTTTTATGTTATACCATGATTTTTTATGGGGTTTTTTCTCCTTTTGGTCCTTTATTCATAGTTTTAGTGTTTATAAACCCTTGTAAGGTGTTATCGGGTGTGTGTTTCTATTCTTCCTTGGTTTCGAGGTACGTTCTCCCAATAACTACCTTTATAATTCAAGATTCATCTGTTTATTTTTTTCACCTTATATGTATGCTAGGTATTGTTGTTAACCCTTTTGTTTAATTATTTAGTGTGCAAGAAGGGTAGTTTATGCCTTTTTTTGTGAAAACTGTGTTGTTTTGGTTAAACTATTTTAAAAAGGGAATTCCCCTGTGTGGCCTTTTTGAACCCTCCACACAAGGGAACCCACCTCCCCATGAAGGGGTCACTCTGGAGAGAGCCCCTCCACACTAAGTGTTTGTTTAAATGATAAATTTGCTTTCACACATGAATTATAATGTTTATAACTAGTTTTAGTTATTTAAATAAATTTTTGGCATGAAAATTTGGTTTTATAACATTTTTAGTGTTAAATAGATTTTTTTATTAATTATTGCATGCCTCATTTTTGGGAAAGTTCCTGGTTGGATTTTGTGTGCTCAAGGTGATATAAAATGATTGTTTTGGATTTTGAAAAATATTGGAAGTAATTGAATCAATGTTTTTTGTGTTCCTTATGTGGGTTCCAATCTCGTTTTGGGTTTTATAATGAAATGAGTATCGGTTTTTAGGGTGTTTTGGCATGTGTTTTCGGTAAATGGCTCGTTTGGAACCTTTATAGAAATGGATGGGTTTTGAATGTGTAACCTAATTTTTTAGGGGTTTAATTAAATGTTATACCACTTTAAATGTGTTTTTAAACCTTTTTATTAATATTTTAATTGGTTCTTTTGATAAATTTTGTTTTTTTAGAATGGTTAAAGGCCCGTTTGGCATTTGTCATGTATAAATGGTTTTTGTGAGTAATTTGTATTGTATCATTTAGAGACATTTTATAGTCCATGAAATTTATTTATTAAATGGTGTTGGGGATGAAAAATATGGTTTGATATGGTAACGGAGGGTGTTTTTCCTTAAAATAGAATTTTTGAAAGGATTTTATGTGCAAAGCCTCATTATACTTCTTGAAATTATTTTATGAAAATTTTAAGTGGTTTATTGATCCGTGAAAGAAATATGAAGTATGTTTGTGGGATGTTTGTGTGTGTATGATTTGGGAATGAAATTTTCATGTGAAAAGTGTATTTGATAATATGTGTAACTTGATTGATCACTAAAGGGAAACCCGGGTATCTAGGTGGGAAGACGTGTACTAGTATGCTAGTGATCCGGAGTGGTTTCATCCCGGTTTCACGTAGCAAGTTTAAAGATGAAAACACTAAATAAACTATTATGATGATGTTGGGGACCAATAGGTTATGGGTATTTATTCCCTACTAGTGTCTCTTTCACGAGAATGGATATTGTTACAATTACTTTCACTCCGAGATGCGAGGTACCTAGGGCTCACAAGAAACTAGTGTCTAGGGGTGTTCTCATGACTAATTCTCATTGGATATATTGTATTCACCATCAGAATATGGTGTATTTTTATTGAAAATTAAGTATCATGTGAGTTTTATTTAAAATTGTACTTTCTTTAAATCATCCCTCTTGAAAATTGTTTTCATTTTGAAGTTGCATATCTTTGGAAAATGTTCTAGCATTCTTGTGTATAAAACTTTCAAGATTTTGTCTGATAACTTACATAGCATGGAACCTTGTTTGGAAAACACACTTTTATATATTTTATTTCAAAAATGAAATTTATGTTTCTTTTATTTTAAGTGGAAGTGCATTGGGGATAGAATATCAGGCTAACCTACTGAGTTCTAATACTCACGTCTATAGTTTTTTTCTGTTTTTTTATCTCTTGTGTAGGTTTCAGATTGATTTTGGTCACCTTGTGCAACATGGAATCATTGTTTTGGAGAGTGAATAGAGAGGTCACATGGAGTTAGTTGTTCATCAGGTCTGGTTTTTTTAGTTGTATTGTTCAGTTGTACTTTTATTTTTGTCGTACAAATGATGTCGGTTCAATTTTTATATAAATGTGTATTGGGTTGTCCATTATTTCCATTGTTTTCCTTATTGTTTATATTTGGGAGAAATCATTCCATTTTTTACTCTATTTATTACCTTGGTGCTTGTCTCCATCCTGGGAGGATCGAGAATGCCTTTTGGGACTTGCGCGGAGCATCTTGAGTGACCGGTTCAGGGTCGACTCAGGTTGGTTCATGACAATTTATTTAAATGATATTTGATATATCATTCCTACTAGGCCCAATAGATCAGTCTGTACTTCCTTTATATTTACCAAACCTAGAATAATAAATATTATTCATTCGATAAATAAATAAATATTTATAATATTAGTGGTCTTCAGAATAAATATTTATTTTAATATTTAACTCGCATATAGATATGATGATTGAAAATTCACTACTAATAAATCTTAAATAAATATTATCCCATGGTATAGAGAATAATATTTATTATAATAATTAAATTCAAAATAAATTTAGTTTAGATCAATATAAACAGCAAGTGTGTTTCCATATGGGCTTCTTGCTCAGTGGAATTAGTAGGGTTTTCTTAAAGTCTAATATAATAATCTAACAACACATAAATGTTGGGGATATTGTTGAGTCAATGGATCACTCTATTTATTTTATAAATCATAATACACTTCAAATGAATATGATCTAACTTAAGTTTTTGTTTAAGTTATTGTGTCTATGTAGAACAAATTTCTAGTAAATAAAATACTGAAGGACTAAATAAGGTTGGTGAAAATATAGCAATCTAAAAATTATCAACAGATTATTATCACTGAATTTAAAAGAACTATAGTGGTTATAATTAAACTCCTTAGTATATGTAACAACTTTTTAATTTCACCATTCAATAGATAATTATGTAAAATTGTTGTTTGTTTTAAATCATTTAAATTTATTGTTGTTGAGAGATCTTCTGATCAGTGTGATTATTTATCTTTTTGAGTGTTTTCTTACCAGGAGTTATTGAATTTGGTGTCCTAAAACCTACTATTTATACTTTAGATTGCATGTATATTTAAAGAGGTAAATATTAATTAAATATATTATTATATATTGTTTATTTTTTTGCATGACCTTAATATGATAATGTCCCAGAGTATCTATCATATTGAAAAGGTCATAACAGTTCCCTGCTATGTTTAGAAACTTAAAATTCCATGAATATATTCTTAAAAATTGTTCCACAGTTGGATAAAAATATAGGATGGTATACATGGTATGTTTAGTGTCAGGTGCGAGTACTCATAAGAAGATAAGACACCATCTCATGAAGTTTTCAATTGGTAATATCCAAGATGGGAGACTATGAGAACAAACTTACCTTTAGGAAATCCAAATGTTTATGTTTCATTAGATATTCCTTTCTGTAAGCATGTGTAATGATCCATGGAATTTAATATCGTTATTAATGCATTTCATGACACATACTTTGATGTATTATCATAAACCATGACAACATATGATATTGGTGAATTTGGGTACGTTGGGTACATCGTTAATGATGTGTTATTAATGAATAATTCAAGGAAAGATTTGTATATTATATCTTTATGGAAGTCAATGTATTGACCCTTTGATTGAAATAGAATGGTTACATTAAATTTCATGGTCATGGTATATTGGTGAGTCCATTTCTGATAGTCAAAGAAATATTTATCAAGCATATAGTTTGATGACATAGTTGTACAACATGCTTGATGTGATATCATGAAAAAGGGATTATATTAAATAGTGAATGTTCATGTGTTGTTTTTTCATTGCGACATAGCTTCTTTCATTATGGGTTTCTTGACCCATTATTATATAGTAATATTAGAATTTAATAAATTCTACCTAATGCCACTAATGAAGAGGCCTAGAGGTTCACACACAAAGTGTTTCCTTTGTTCTCAATTAAATATTATTTATATTTAATAATTAGAATAAATATTATTCTCTAAACAGAGAAGTAATATTTATTCAATATTTTTCAATTGATCACAAGTATTAAATAAATATTTATACACAAGGAAATTGTTTAATTACATAAATATATAATATTTATTTATCTCTTATTATTCACACCATAATAAATAATTATTTATTTATTAAATAATTTATTTAGTTGGTTATGTGGATATTAAATAAATATTTATTCTCTATATTGTGAATAGAATATTTATTTATTTATTTATTTAATGAATAATATTTATTTAAATATTTATTTGATAATTCAATAAATGTTTAGGAGGATGAGCGAACCAGATTTTGTCCGATAATGAATATTTATTTTCCATATTATAAAATTAATATTTATCATAATGCGAGTTAGCACACACCATAAAATAAAATATTATTATTATTTTATTATATGGTATAATATTTATTTTGGGTTTAATATATTATTAAGGTACTTATACAATTAATTAAATGATAAACCTTAACCCTGAGTCTATAAATAAACTGTTATGTCAATCTAGTAAAGGTTAATCATTGTGCACAAAAAAATTCCTCTCAACATCTCCATTATAACATTGTGACCCGAACCATGAGGTCTAAGCCAAAATATCACATGACCTCAGGCATGCCTCCCCATACGTCAGAAGGTGCCGACTTGTAGTGAGGGTCTATGTCCGTATATAGGGAGACTATACCCTCTGTATCATGTCATGGTATAGATAAATAATAAAATTAATATATAAATTAAATAAATAATCAGAGTACATGCGGAAAACTAAAGATGACATACATGATATAATAACTGAAAAAAAATAATGATCCCAAATATAGGTAAATCTAGTAAATAAAGGTAGCAACTGACATCCCTCCAAAACTCCATCTAAAAACTACTGCATCCTCTTACTCCACCTACCCAACCGTCAAACATAGGGCCTTTTCCTTTCACCGGGTCTCTGGTTATGAAGTCTACAAGCGCACTAAAAATCCCAAGTAGGGTGTGAGTACAAGACTATGTAGTACACCACCAATGACCCTTAAAAAAGTGCATAAAATATACAATTGTATTCGATTAATATAAATAAGGCACATATATATATATAATATATCACACAAGTACCAACCACATGTCGGGTCCTTGGGTACCGACTCTACCTACTTCAGCACCATGTCGGGAGAAACATACTTGCTTCAGCACAATGTCGGATAGAATATTGGTAACTAGCCTGACACATCCTCCTTGAGTGGATAGCCCCAATCATGTGACACATTCCTCCAGTCATGATAGTCTAAGTACATGCCAACCACTATGGTCTTGTCACATTCATCTCGAGGGGATACCCAAAATCATGTGTCAAATATCACACGCTGATCAAATTCATATCACATCCCTACTATGAAGATATCCAAAATCATGTGACACATCCCACCGAATGGAATAGTACAAGTATATGTTGACCCAAGCCTAACACATCCCTCTCAGTGGATAGTCTCAAACATGCATCAAATATCACATGTCATCAATCATGTGTCATATCTCACATGTCGTCCAATGTCTACCATACATGTGTCACATATCACATGCTAACCAAATAGGGTAAATCTATATTCAAAACTTTAATAGACGTGAATACAATATATAAAATATATAATGAAAATGATAGATCGAACATTACGTCAATTCAAACCCTATCATAATCACATTCATCACAATCCATATGAAAACAACACAAGTACAGGTCAAAGGTTATACAAACACACACATAATGTGATCAAGCATCAAACATAGGTCTTACAAGATAAAAACACATTCCAAATATCATTCTAATGACCCATATATAACATGTGATAATGTCAATAGATTTCTACATTAGGTGCAATGGTGACTGATGATGATAGTTGACGTCCGAATTTAACTACACCACCAAAACCTCATTGCATTCATAAACAATTTTTTTTAAAATATTCTTATTGAGACAAACCCAATGACACTGATGGCGCATCAATCCAATCAATATCGAAGAAGATATTGAGGATTGAATATTTAGAAAAAATAAAAGAATAATAAAATGAATAATAGTAGAGAGAGTGGAAGAGAGAGGGAGAGAATAAATTGAGGTAGGAATAGAAATTATTTTCTCCAGGAGGAACACCCCCACCATCCACAATTTATAGTTTTTTTATAATTAAACATAAATTAATAAAGTTCCCCATTCATTCTCTATGTAGGGCCTCTTACTTATTATTATTTTTTCATTATTAATTTTGATTCCCTCCTCTTAATTCCACCAATGTGTGTGTATATATAATGTGTGTATATATATATATATAATGATGGTTTTTAATTAGTGAATGGTTAAATGTTAATTATATGAGGTTGATGGAAGATATAATAAATGGTGAAATTAAGAGGAGGGAATAAAAATTAACAATGAAAAAAATAATAATAAATAAGAGGCTTGACATAGAGAATTAATAGAGAACATTATTAATTTATGTTTAATTATAAAACAACTATAAATCATGGATGGTGGGGGTGCACCTACTGGAGAAAATAATTCCCACACCTCCCTCAATTTATTCACTCCATATCTCTTCCACCCTCTCTCCTATTATTCTTTTTATTATTATTTTATTTTTTCTAAATCTTAAATCCTTAATATCTTATCTAATATTGATGGTATTGATGTTTCATCAGTGTCATTGGGTTCCTCTCAATAAGAATAATTTTAAACATATTTTTTTTATGAAAGCAATGAGTTTTTTGTGGTATAGTTAAACTTGGATGTCAACCATCATCATTAGTCATTGTTTCACCTAATGTAGGATGCTCTTGACATTATCTCACGTTATATATGGGATATCGGCATGATTTTTGGCATGCATGTATATCACATGAGACTTATTTTTTATGCTTTATCACATTATGTGTGTGTGTGTAATCTTTGACATGCGCTTGTGTTGTTTACATATGGATTGTGATGACTGTGATTATGATACAGTTTGACTTGACATGATGTTTGATCTATCATTTGCATTATGTATCATATATATTGTATTTATGTATACTATAGTTGAGCATGTAGGTTTGGATTATTTGTTCATCATGTGAGATGTGATGCATGTATTGGTTGATTTTGGTCATCCACATAGGATGGATGCGATAAAACTTCAGTCGACATGAGATATTTGATGCATGCTTTTGGCTATCCACTCAAGACAGATGTGATAAGACCATAGTGGTCGACATGTACTTGGGTTATCCTTACCGGAGGAATGTGTCATATACTTGGGGATATCTACTCTAGGATAATTTGTCAAGATAGTTACTGATGTTCCATCTGGAATTATTCAAAAGAAGGTATGTTTCTCATATCATGGTGTCGATGTAGGTAGAACCGCTCCCTAAGGACCAGGAAAGTGGATGGTACTTGTGTGATATATTTTTTATATATTTATACCTTTTTATATTCATGGAATACACTTGTATATTTTATGCACTGTTGTTAAGGTTCATTGGTGGTTTCCTACTAAGTCTTGTCCTCACACCCTATGTGGGCTTTTCAGTATGCTTATAGACTTCATGATCAGAGACCTGATGAAGGGAAAAGGCCCTATGGGGGATGGTTGAGTAGGTGGATCAAGAGGATGTGGTATTTTTTGTATGGAGTTTGGGTGGGACATTATTTGTTACCTTTAGTTACTAGCTTTACTTGTACCTGGGATCATTGTTTTTTTAGTTATTATATCATGTATGTCATCTTTAGTTTTCTGTATGTACTATGATTATTTATTTAATTTATAAATTAATGTTATTATTTATCAGTCTAATGACATGATAAGGAGTGTATAGTTTCCCCATAGATGAAATTAGAACCTCACTACTAGTCGACACCCTCTGGCATACGGGGAGGAACGCCTGGGTTCATGTGGCATTCCGGCTTGGACCTGGTGGTTTGGGTCAGGATGTTACAATGCATGTTATATATGGGTTATTAAAATGATTATTGGCATGTATGTGTAACCCATGAGACATTTTTTTGTCATAATGATAAAATAATATACATTATGAATGATCCATTGAACCTGAAAAAAAATATCCTAGTTGTTTATAAGCCTAATAGGTGCTTCCACTATGTCTGGAACCATCAAGATCTAAGTCTTTTCATTCCTTTTGTAAATATATTTTTATTTATATTATAATTTTTATTTTATCGATCATCTCGATTGAGGGATCCTATGGTTAAGAATATAGATCTCAGGAACTTCTGGTGAGTGGAAGTGAGCTGTTACTCACAAGTTTAAGCGATGGCTTCCGTGTCTAGAAAGACAGAGCTCAAGAACTTCCAAGTGTATGGGAGTGAGTTGTTACTGATAGTTTCAGTTGATGTATTTAAAGGATAAGAAGATAGGCCTTTAAATAGGAATAAAATTAGGTATTCCTTATGATAATTTTAAAGTCATGGATACCTTAGATCTAATCTACAGATCTGCCTTACACTCTAGTTTTAAAGTATGATTTTAATAATATCTCTTTTAAGGAGTACTTGGTTCACTAACTAGTTTTTAATGTTTTGTTTTGAATTTTCACTGTATTCATTTTTAAATTACCATTGTATTCAATCTTGAATTACTACTATGATAATTATTATATCGATTATTGTAACGTAGATAGTTTAAATTTCTACGACATCAACACTTTTATCGGTAATTGCTAAAATACTGATTAATTTATTTTCAATATTCTTACTATATTTCATATAGTTTATATTTCCATTACATGAAATTTTTTTACTCTGATATTTGATTTTATCGATAATAAAAAAACCAATTAATGTAATAATTTTGGAGGAAAAAATTGAAAGTTTGTTTTAAAACTACAATTCACCACCACTTGTATTTTCGTAGTAATCATACCTTGAGATAACATTAGGTATTAAAGCTCATCTTTGCCTATATTTTTATATTTATTAATTTATTCAGTTTATTTTTGTCTGACACCCACATTTGGTTTCAAAAGTAGTCACTACTTGTTTCTAAGTGTTATTTCTTCTAAATATGTAATATTATCATAATTTCATCTCATTTTCCTTGAACCAACTATGTTAGTAGAGTAAATATATTTTGTAATGGTAGGTTTTCATTTAGAAATACTCAAAAACATAAATCCAATAGGACCACCTATTTTTAATAGAGAATATTATGATCACTGGTGTGATCATATGAAATATTTCATTATTAATACTAGAGTTAACAACTTTATCATGATGACTGTAAGTTACAAAGTTTAAAAGAAAGATATTGTTCAATTTTATCATAAATAAAATATGAAATATTAGGTAAATCATAAAGTTCATGATACACTATTGTGGTATATGAACAAGATCATCTATAGTCAGATATCATCTTGTGAAACTGAAAATGGAATTTGAAAGAAGTTAAAAATTACTTATTTTGAAACTTTCAAAGTTTTGGAAACCTATAGTGCTATGTTGAGAGTGGATTATCAAGATTTTGATTTTCTACCTAGAGAAATAGTAGCTCAAATGAATCAATGCTTTATTACCATTGTAAATAGTCTATAATCCTTGGGTGAGAAAGAGTTATTGGAAGATCAGCTTATTGAAAATATTATTTATATAATTCCAAAAGAATGTGGATTAAAGAGAACAACTATCGATGACACTAAAAATTTGACCAAATTAACTCTAGATGACTTGATCAGTACATTGATGAAATATGAGAGTAAAATAAAGAGATATTTTAAAAAGTAGAAGAGGAATATGGAGTATAATTTTCTTCCACTTTAGGTAATCCTACTTCTAGTACTTTTAATACTTGTACTGATGTTTTTAAATCTCATGTTTCGAAGAAGAAGTGTAATAATTCAAATTAAAGTAGTTCAAATGGAAGTGAAAATTAAATTTCACAAATTGCAAGATGAATGACTTGTTAGTAATATAAATTTTTGTAATACTCATAAAAATACATGAAATACAGACATGATAAGAAGGAACCATTAGATGTAATTTATTATAAATATAAAAATGGTCATTCATGTTATATAGGATTGTCTTAAATTGAAGAAGAAAGATAAAAAATAAAGAAGATATTCTAAAAGAAAAGGAAATAATATATTAAAATCTTTAGATACCTAGAGTGCCAATGAAAGTGACACATCTACTAATAGTTCATCATAAAATAGTGGAAATGATGGTCAGAAAATAGTTGAATTCTATTAAAATATTCCTAGGAATGAAAATTATTGCATGGAAAAGGTAACTAAAGAATCCCTAAAAAATTAAGTCTTTATTATAAATTCACTTATAATTCTAAAGATGATTATTGAACTTCATTGAATGATGAAAAAGATAATCCATCAGATGTTGAAAGCCAATTCATCTGAAAATGAAAAAAAAATACCTACTATAGATGAAATGGATAGATATATAACTATTTTTAATTAAGAAAATAATAAGTTGAATTATACTTATGATTTCACTGAAGTAAAAAATAATTAAATATAATAAAATAATTTTTAAATTAACTACAGAAATTTCAAAACTTTCAACTAAATTAGACTCAAGAAATAATTCTTTTATGAATCATGTTAATTGGAATTTAGTTGATCATAATTTAGTTGATCAAAAATTCAATGATTATAATTTAAAGAATCAGAATTTTGTTAATTAACTTAAATTCAACATTTTTATTTTGAAGAAACTTTTATTTAACATTACTTCTGGTAAATAAAATTTTGATAAAATGTATAGACAAATTATACCCTTTAAAATTTCTAATGGAATTTTTATACTTCTAATAAACCTCATTTTCAATCAAACTATTTTTTACCTAAAATTAAAAATTTTTCACTAAATATAAAAGAGGAGGCCAATAGAGTAAGTATTATTCTTTAAAAAAAATTCAGTCTTTTATTCTTCATAAAAAAAATATTTCAAAATAACTATTAGTTGTAAAATATAAAAGAATCTAGAAGATGTGGGTTCCTAAAATATTGTGTTCTAACATAACTAGTGCCAAGAAATTTTGGGTACCTAGAACTTAGTTTTATATTTTTTAAGAAAAGAAACCAAGTACCAATAGAAAAATAAATAGTACAAGGAAAATGGTTGTTTTCGACACATGATATGATACAATTCCAACTTTTGGAATTTGAAAAGTTTGAACAGAGGATGAGTCACTTTTGGAGGCAATGCACAGGGTGAAATCATTGGAACTGGTGATGTTTATTTTCTTGTAAAACTTTAATTTAAAAAGTTTTACAGGTTTTAAGTCTTAAACACAACCTTATCATCATTATTAAACTATTAGATAATAGATATCTTATGAGCTTTGGGAATGATAAATGTATTGTTCAAAGTTTAGAAGGTAATTTCTTTTTATCTGTCAATAGGCATGAAAGTGTTTACAAACTTGACTTACAAGACTCAATTAATTGGGATTTTCCCTGTTTAAGTGTATTCAAAGACTTATCTTCATTATAGAATAAGTGATTAAGATATTGTGGATTCCATACATTAACTAAACTTTCTAGGAAAGAAAAATTTATAGATCTACCAAAACATATGTTTAACTCAACCAGTGTCTTTGATCCTTACTAATTTGGTAAGAAACAAAAGTCTAGATTTAAATATAAAAGTTAAATATCAACTAATAAAGCTTTATAACTATTGCACATAGATTTATTTAGTCCTACACAAACTATAAGTATTGTGGGAAACACTATGTGTATGCCTTGGATTTTGATTACACTATATTTACTTGGGTCTATTTTCTGTAACAACCCTAGTATTTATTATACATTTAAATGTAATTTATTACATAACATTGCACTTAATACAGCCCAGAAGATCAATAGTTATGGTTTATTTGGGGCTTAGGAACATTAAATGACTACATAAGACATAAAATACAACATCTTTATTGAAAACTTGTTTTACATAACCACAATATTCCTTCGTACTTAGCATTGTATGGGATAAACTGAGGACAAACATAAGAAAAGGGTGAGCTATAAAGCCCATTAAGGGAGTAAATAAGGCATAAAATGAAGAATAAAATACATTTTAGGCAATAGGAATATCAATGAAGCACAAGATAAACATGAAAATAAAGGTATGATATAGTATGATTATCATAACATGGAAATGTGGCAACAACTTAAAACACTGCATCATTAACATAAAGAAATCAGGTAAAACCCTATCCCAATATGGTGTACAAATTTACTAAAAGTAATCAGGTAAACCCCTATCCCAACATGATGTATCATGATACTAAACATTACCCAATGCATTGGAGTGCTATCAGGGTGCACCCTTCAAATTCATTTCAATCTCATGCTTAAGTGTGCCACATAGATTATATAACATGGATTATTTCAACATAATCATTTATTACATGATAAAAGAATTTGGAATACATACATGTAAGTACCATTAAATAAGTATATGTGCATAAAGTTTAATACCCATGATATAGAAATGGGTATGGTATTCACTACATGATGATTTTGGCTTAGAAAATCATAGTGCAATTTTAGCAGCAAAATAGCATCATATAGAAATTCATAAGTTGGTTTTATGAGAGATAAAGGGGTATCTCGTAATTTATACATGAAATAGAAAGTAAGGGGATCATGGAACATAATATCCCAACATATTAAATGGAATTTATATGCATAATATAGAATAAATTCTTAAATGGAAATAAGAAGATAGAAATCCCTTATGAAATTTCAGCATGGTAATGGGTGTACATGAAAGGAGTTAATGAGAGAGAAATGGGAATATCATCATTAAAACATGAGTATGACAGTATGGGGGAGGTGAAAAATCATACCCCGACATTTTTAATTGAAAATAAAATGGTATAACAACATAAAGAAACTTGGAAAAAATGAGAAACGAAGGAATCCCTTACTTGAAAGGGTGATCACAAAGGATTGAGAGAAGCTTAAGAAAGGATTATTGGGAGCTTGGGACACTTTGGAAAGACTATAGGGAGTGTAGAGAAGATATAGGATGTTCTTAAATGGATTTTAGTGAAGTGTAATGGGATATTGGGTGGGTTTATATAGAAAATGATGGGGAATTATTTATTATTTAGGTTTTGGACACTACATACTAAAATATTCAAAACCACAAACCAAACCATGGAATTTGCCTATAGTTTTTTCAAAAGAGGAGTGGAAACATTATTTTATAAGTTAAATGGCTGAAAATATTAAAATATTATCCTTTATTATGTGGAGGTGAGTCACATTATTAAATAAATGAATTTAAAATCATAAAATATATTACACATTTTGGAGGATTCACTAAGGATTTATAAAATAAGTAAATCAAATATAAAATCACATTATTTTAATTTAAAAACATATATTGGGACAATAATAACCATTATAGTATTTATTACATCATTTTGGGTCCATTATGATGTCATAAAACATACTATATATTTGTATATTATTTAATTTTTACCCAAAAATTTGACTATCTCGAAAAATTATAAAAAATTCACCATTGGATAATTTAGATGTCTTGATTCCAAAAATAATATTCATTTTATCTAAATAATTTTCTAAATATGTGAATTTTTAATTTTAAAATAAAATCAACATTTATTGAAAATTGATGGGTTTTGACAAAAACAATTTTTAAACCTTAATAAAAATTACATTTGACTTCATAAAAATATATAATCATTTATTATTAGTAAAAGTAATTTGATAATAATATTTTATTAAAATGTTATTTATTTCAAAAATTCATTAATTCCTCAAAATAAATTCTTTAATACAATTCATGTTTTAAAATATAATTCTTATCAAATTGATTACTTAATCATTTATGGATAAGGAATTGATAAAATCATAAATTATTTAATTATAATAACATTATTAATTAAAACCTTGGTTTAATATAATAATTTATATATTTCTTAAAAGTACCATTTTTTATCTGAAAGGAAATTCATTGTTTTTTTAAGAAATACTATTTTCATAAGGGAATTGATGGAATAAGACTTTTATTTATAAAAAAGGGATTACATAAAAAGTAACTAATACCTTATTACATAACCCCTTATAACACCCACATAAAACCTAAGAGTAAGGTGTGAAATGGTGACAGACTCTTGGGGTGGCTCAGATAACATCGCCTGGATGGTAATATCTATTAACTTGAACTTATTCTATAGGGGATTCTATTTAAGCATTAACATGTTGAAGCTCGGCTTGGTCTAGGTCAAGAACAAAGCCCAGTGATGCTTCCTCCCTCCTAAGCTCTAAAAAATGAGCTTCGTATAGCCTGAGTCTACTGGATGAGGCTATCATCTCCTTTTTCTATGTTGAAAGTATTTTTTTTAAACCTTATATTTATATCAATTGTGTGATAGTTGTTCGACAGCTATATTATCAACAGTAAGGATACTTAACGGTCATTTAAACCCAATAAAAAAAATATTGTATGTTTTTTCTATATCCATATGACATTAAAAAGAAAGGTAATTTTATTCATAAATGTTTGGTTCATTACAACATTCCCCCCTTAAGAAATTTCACCCTCAAAATTTTTTTCCCACACTAAAAGAGATGAGGGTAACTCTACCCCATTGCTTCTTCCAGTTCCCATGTTACTTCTTCAAACTTGTGGTTTCTCCACAACACTTTAACGAGGGGCATCATCTTATTTTGCAGAACTTTTTCCCTATAATGTAAGATCTTAACCAGCTTCTCTTCATAGTAAAGGTCATTCTCCAATGGTACCACATCTTTATTGAGTACATGTGATGGGTCAGGTATGTACTTCCTAAAAAGTGATACATGGAATACATCATGTACTTGAGATAGGTTCGTTGGGAGTGCTAGTTGATAGTCTACTACTTTGATGCGATCAAGGATCTCAAAATGGTCGATGTACCTTGGACTAAGCTTTCCCTTCTTCCCAAATATCATCACTCTCTTCCATGGATATATGTGGAGGAAAAACATATCTCAAACATCAAACTCTAGGTCTCATCGACAGTTTTTAGAATAGTTATTTTATCGACTATGAGCATATTTGATGTGCTGCTGGATGGTATTAACCTTCTCCATCATTTCTCCGATCATTTCTGGACCTAGAAGTTTTTTCTCCCCAACTTCATCCCAACATGTCATTGTTTTTCACCTCTTCCTATAAAGATCTTCATAAGGATCCATTTGAATGCTTGAGTGGAAACTGTTGTTTTAAGAGGACTAAACCAGAGGAATTTGTTGATTCCATCCTCCTTTGAAGTCCATTGAGTATGCTCTCAACATGTCCTCAAGTGTTTAGATAATATACTCATATTGGCCATTAGTTTGAGGATGATAAGTCGTACTGAAGTTCATCTCAATATTCAGATCATGTTTGAGACTCTTCGAGAACTTATAAGTGAATCTTGGATCTCGATTGGATATAATCGATAGTAGTACACCATGAAACCTTAACAATTCTCTGATGTATATTCATGCAAGTTGATCCAATGAGAAATCATCTTGAATCACAATGAAGTGTGTAGTCTTTTTAAGATGATCCACAACAACCTAGATAGCATTGTTTCCTTTGGATGTCTTCAGAAGTCCGGTGAAAAAGTCTATGGTGATATTTTCCCATTTTCATATTAGTATAGGTAATGGTTTCATCATACCCTTAGAATTATTCCTCTCAGCCTTCACTTTCTGATATACCAGGCACTTTGATGTATACTCAGTGATCTTCTTCTTTATGTTATACCACCAATAATGATCTCGGAGATATTGATACATCTTTGTATTTCCTAGGTGAATAGAGAAATTAAAACTATGTGAATCATCCAAAAGTTCTTTCTTTAATGCCTGATTTTATAGAACACATATTTTTGACCCAAATCTCGCAATTCCTTATTCATTAACATTGAACTCTGAGGATTTCCCTTTTCTGATAGTTTCAACTTTCTTATAAATTCTGACACCATCCTTTTGATCATCCTTTAACCTTTCCAAAAGAGACAATTAGGAAATCATTTGTGAAAGGATTGATTATGCTCCCTTATTTATTATTCTCATGTCCGTCTTAATCAAATCTAAGAATATTTTATCCTTTTCAATTATCATCAATGAAAGAATTGTTGGGTCCTTTATATTTAGATCATATACCACCTTGTTCGCTTTCTCAAGGTGGTAATGAATTTAGAAGTCATAATCCTTGATGAGCTCTAACCATATTCATTGGAACATATTTAACTCTTTCTGTGTGAATATATACTTAAAGATTTTTTGATCCATATATATTTCACACTTTTCCCCAAAGAGGTAATGTCGCCAAATTTTCAAATCCAAGATCACTACAGCCAACTCCAGATCATGTGTTGGATAGTTTTTCTCATGAACTTTCAACTGCCTTGAGGCAGAGGCGATGAATTTTTTCATTCTGCATCAACAAATAGCCCAATCCCTTCTTTAAAGCATCGCTAAAGATTAAAAAAAGTTCTCCACTTGTGGGTAGTGTGAGCACAAGGTAAATGATAAGAATCTTCTTCAACTCCATGAATCTTTCTTCACATTCATTATTCCAAGAAAACTTGACTCCCATCTGAGTTATCTTGTTAATAGGGTTTTACAATCATGAGAAATTTCTCACAAATTGGTGATAATATCCAGCTAACCCTAGGAAGCTACAAATATCCATCACAGATGCCAGCCTCAGCCATATCTCAATTGCTTTCGTTTTGGAAGGATCCATAGATATCCTATTGCTTGTGATGATATTCCCAAATAATGAGACTTCATTAAACTAGAACTCATACTTTTTGTACTTTTCATAGAGCTTCTCCTTTCACAAGGTCTCCAGTACAGTGCTCAAGTGCTCCTCATAATCCTCTTCAGTTTTGAAGTATATTATAATATCATCTATAATGACTACAAAAAAATTGATGAGGTAATCTCTAAAGACTCTATTCATCAATTCCATGAAGATTTATGGAGCATTAGTGAGTCTAAAAGTCATTACTATGAATTCATAGTAGTTGTACCTTGTATGAAAAGTAGTCTTGGGGATATCATCCTTCTTCACACTTGGTAATATCCCAACCTTAGATCTACCTTGGAGAAGTATTTTTCTCCACGTAGCTGATTGAACAAGTCATCAATTCTTGGAAAAGGATACTTGTTCTTTATCATGATTTTTTTGAGATCACGATAATCAATGCAAAGGTATATTGACTCGTCCTTCTTCTTGATGAAGAGTACTGGTGCACCCCATGGTGAAGCACTTGGGTGTATAAACCCTTTATCCAGATTCTCTTGTACTTGTTTCTTTAGCCTCTCAAACTTCAAAACAGCCATTCTATATGGAGTCTTGGATATTGGAAATGCCCTAGTTATAAGATCAATCAAGAATTCAACATCTCTTCCAAGAGGAAGATCAGGAAATTCCTCATGAAACACATCAGCGAATTACCTTACAATAGGCATGCCTTTAAGGATGGTTCCTTACTTAGACTCAATCATCTAAGAAAGATATGAATTCTCATAGGGAAGTAATATCCATGCTTGAGATGATGGTTCTAAAGAAGATTCATCCTACTCCTTTCACTTATATAGAATCGAGGGTCGATTCACCATATGAAGAGTGATTTCCCTCTCATGACAATTTATATTGGATCTATATAGGGAAATTCAATCCATGCCAAGAATTGCATCAAATTCCACCAAGGGAAGTTTTATGAGGTTCTTCGGGAAGTTCGATTCACAAATTGTGATAGGGGAGAAGTTTTATTCATGGGATGCAATAATTTCCCCATTTTTCATTTTCATTGACATCTCTACTTCCATGATTTGTGGTGGTGTTTAGATTGTTCTACTAAAATTTTGTGATATAAAAGAACATGTAGAACCAAAATCAAAAAGTATATTCACTATTCTTGAATGAATAACTAGCATACCTATCACCACTTCAATGTCAGGATTCTCTTTGGTGGTAGTGATGGAAAAAGCTCACCCTTACTACCTTGGAGGTTGTTGGTTGCCTCTAATTACCCTTTCCTTAGGGAACTAGTTTTAAAAGTGTCCCGGTTCCTTACAGTTGTAGCAATGAATAATGTATTGAGGGTCGACCAGAGAATTACTTTCCTCTAACACATTAGTGGGTTTCTCCCATCGGCAATCATTATCCAGGTTCCCTTCTCTTCCGCACCTAAAGAATTTCTTTATCTCCTTCAGGAAATTTCCAGGGTGCTTCTTCTCATGCCTTTGGAAAGTGTGATGATATAATTTTTTAGCACCAATAAATTTTTCTATCAAACCACTATAATTAAATTCCACTTTCTGCTTCTTATCCCCATAATACCCCTGAGATTCACCGACCTCCATATTGAATTTGAGGGCACATCGGACAATATCCTCATAGCTGTCAAAGTTGCGGATCACCAGGGATTTCTATAGGCTAGGTTTTATCCCACCAAAGAAGTGGTCAACCATGTATTGGGGGGTAACAACAATAATAGAGGAATATTGTGAAATTCTGGTGAATTTTTCCTCATATGCCCCAATAGATTCGTCATCCTTTTGCTTGAGTGAAAGGAAATCTATTTCCATATTAAGATGGAGGGTGCGGGGAAAATATTTACTGAAAATAATTTTTTTGAAATTCTTCCATTCCAATGCCTCGATCTCTTCCTCAGGCTTCATATTTTTTATCAATGTCCACCATTGATCAGATTCACCCTCCATAAGATAAGCAGCCATAAGAACCTTCTTTTGTTTGGAACATTGAAGGATGGAGAAGATATTCTCAATGGAGTTGATCCATTGTTTGGCGATTGAGGGATCATATGATCCATTGAAATTATGAGGAATTTTTCTCATAAAGATCTCTATTGTAACTTGTTCTTTCTTAGGGGGGGTGTACGTTCCTCTTGACCCATGGTTCTATTCAAAAATTGAGTTAACTAAGAGAGTATCATGACAAAGTTTGTGATTCTCGCTCCCATCAGATTGGGCATCTCATTAAAACAATCATCACATTCATCTTTGAATCATTTATTATCCCAAGTCCTCCTAAACATTACCCAATTCATTGGAGCTCTATCAGGGTTCACCCATCATATTCATTTCAATCTAATGCTTGAGTGTGCCACATAGATCATATAACATGGATTCTTTCAACATCATCATTTATTACATGATAAAATAATGGGTAATACATACATGTAATTACCATTAAATAAGTATATGTTCATAAATTTGAATACCCTTAATAGAAAAATGGGTATGGTATTCACTACACAATGATTTTGGTTTGGAAAATCGCGGTGCAATTTCGGCAGCATAACGGCATCATATAGAAATTTATAAGTTGGGTTGATGAGAGAGAAAGGGGTCTATCATAATTTATAAATGAAATAGACAGTAAGGGGATAATGGAACATAATATCCCAACATATTAAATGTAATTTAGATGCATAATATATAATAAATTCTTGATAGGAAATACGAATAGAGAAATCCCTTACGGAATTTCGGCATGGTAACGGATGTACATGGAAGGCATTAATGGGAGGGAAATGGGTCTCTAATCATTAAAACATAAGGATTGAAGTAAGGGGGAGGTTATAAATCATACCCCATCATTTTTAATTTAAAATAAAAGGGTATAACAATATAAAAAAACTTGGAAAAAATGAGAAAGGAAGGAATCCCTTACTTGGATGTGTGATCCCAAAGGCTTGGGAGAGACTTGAGATTGGATTATTGGGAGATTAGGGCACCTTGGGAGGACTATAAGTAGTGTATATAAGAGATTGGATGTTCTTAAAGGGATTTTAGTGAAGTGGAATGGGAGATTGGGTGGGTTTATATAGGAAATGAGGGGGAATTATTGATTATTTAGGTTTTAGACACTACACACTAAAATATTCAAAACCACAAACCAAACCATGGTATTTTCCCATGGTTTTTTTCAAAGAGGAGTGGAAAATGTTATTTTATGAGTAAAATGGAAGAAAATATTAAAATATTATCCTTGATTATGTGGAGGTGAGTCACATTATTAAAGAAATGAATTTAAAATCATAAAATATATTATACATTTTGGAGGATTCACTAAGGATTTATAAAATAAGTAAAACAAATCTAAAATCACATTATTTTAATGTTAAAACATATATTGGGATGATAATACCAATTTTGGTATTTATTACATCATTTTTAGGTCATTATTATGTCATAAAACATACTATATATTTATATATTATTTAATTTTTACCCAAAAATTCAACTGTCTCAAAAAATTATGAAAAAGTCACCATTGGATAATTTTGACATCCTGATTCCAAAAATAATATTCATTTTATCTAAATAATTTTCTAAATATCTGAATTTTTACTTTTAAAATAAAAAATGAAGTTTATTGAAAATTGACAGGTTTTGACAAAAACACTTTTTAAACCTTAATAAAAATTGCATTTGACTTCATAAAAAATATATAATAATGTATTATTAGTAAAATTAATTGGATAATAATATTTTATTAAAATATTATTTATTTCAAAAATTCATTATTTCCTCAAAATAAATTCTTTAATACAATTCCTATTTTAAAATATAATTCTTATCAAACTGATTACTTAATCATTTATAGCTAAGGAATTGATATAATCATAAATTATTTAATAATAATAACATTATTAATTAAAAACTTAGTTTAATATAATAATTTATATATCTTAAAAGTACCATGTTTTTACCTAAAAAGACAATTTATCAAATTCATCGCTTTTTTAAGAAATACTATTTTCATAAAGTAATTGATGGAATAAGACTTATTTATAAAAAGGGATTACACAAAAATTAACTAATACCTTATTAAATAACCCATTATAACACCTTCATAAGACTTAAGGGCAAGGTGTGTTATGGTGATAGACTCTTAGGGAGGCTCGGATAACATCGCCCGGGTGATAATCTCTATTAACTTGAACTTCTTCTGTAGGCGATTCTATTCAAGCTTAACATGTTGAAGCTCAGCTTGGGCTTGGTCAAGAGTAAATCCCAAGGACGCTACCTCCCTCCCAAGCTCTGAAAAATGAGCTTCGTACGACCTGAGTCTACTGGATGAGGTCATCCTCTTCTTTGTCTGTGTTGAAATTATTTTTTTTTAAAACCTTATATTTATATCAGCTTTGTGATCACTATTCAACAACTATATTATCAATGGTAATGATACTTAATAGTCATTTAAACTCAATAAAAAAAGAGTGCATGTGTTTTCTATATCCATAATACATTAAAAATAAAGGTAATTTTATTCATAAATGTTCGGGTCGTTACATTTTCAATAATAAAAATATAAATATCTTAAAAAAATTAAATTATTTTTTGCTTATTTTAAAAATGAAAAAACTTACCCTTGGTTACTATATATAGTGATCATAGTGATGATTTTGTAAACTCTGAATTTTAAAAAATTTATAGTAAAAAATGTATTAGTCATAATTTTTCAACACTTAGAACACCAAAAAAATTGTTTAGTTAAATAAATAAATATACTTCTTATGCATATTACTCAAATTTTTATAAGTGGGCATTCGTTACATGAAATTTTGGGTTGAGGTTGTGATTATTTCTTATTATACTATAAATTGATATCTACTCATACCTTTTCTTAATAAAACTCTATATGAGTTATGGACCAAAAGAAAGTCAAAATTTTCTTACTTCATAGTTTTGGGGTGTAAAGTATTCATTCTAAATACTAAATATAAATTACCTAAATTTGACCCAAAAGACGATAAATGATTTTTTTTGTTATTCTACAATCAGTAAGACATATAGGGTATTTAATAAATGAACTAATTTTTTTAAAGAAATGATTCATGTAAATTTTGATGAATTAGATCCATTTGTGTAAAACATCTAGAAATTCATTCTCTGGATGATGTTTTAAAAAATAATTTTAATAATTTACCAAGAGTTTATCTAAAACCACTAATTATAAATCCTCATGGATTAAGATCAATAATTTTCATTATCCATAAATTACTTTAACTAAATACGAGCATCTGTTAGTTGAATATAAACCGACCAATTTACCTAAGAACTAGTTGATATTAAAAAATGATCCTACCAATAATATTATTGTGTAAGTAATTCAATCTATCAAAACTAGAGGTTCCTTCAAAAATCAATGTGAGCATCATGATTTCCTAGCATAATTTGAGCCTAAAATGGAATATTATACCTTAGGTGATAAAAGTTGGATAATGGCTATGTAAGAAGAGATCAATCAATTTGAAAAGAATCAAGTTTGGACCTTAATTAAACAACCTTAATATCTACTGGTGATTAGAGTAAAATGGGGTTTTATAAACAAATGTGATAAAAAATGGAATGATTGTTTGAAATAAAGTAAGACTTATTACTAAGGGTTGTCGTCAAGAGGAAGGGGTGGACTATAGTTATACTTTTTCACTAGTAGTTAGACTATAATATATCATAATCCTACTAGCCTTTGTAGCTCATCTAACTTTTAATTTATTTCAAATGAATGTGAAAAGTGCTTTTATTGATGGATATGTTCAAGAGGAAGTTTATGTTGAACAATCTCATGGTTTTTAAGATACTAAATTCCTAAAAAATGTTTTCAAACTTACTAAAGGACTATATGGACTTAAACAATCCCCAAGACACTACCACAAAATAGGGGACTAACGGAGGTTATTTTTGGTGTTGGTGGTGGCTTAAACTGTAGAAAAAATTGTTCTACGATGGTTTTTAAAAACCGCTACAAAATTTGGAATCTACATCCAACTCGTGGAGGTTTCGATAATTTAGCAGCAGTTTCAGGGAAGTGTCATGGAATGTTTTTTTGGAGGTGGTTATTTTGTTTTCTAGTGGCAGTTTTTTCTCTCAAAACTACTAAGGGTTTCATGGGGGTTTAAACCACTGCTAAAAAAATACCATATATAGCAGTGGTTTAAACCACCACTATATATCATTGCTAACAAAAAAAATAAAAGTTACAGAAACTGAAACCTCGAAAATAAAAAATATAAGCCTAAAATTTATAACATAAATATATTTCATACACAAATTCTATAATAATCAATAGTGAAATATGTATACAAACAACACTAACTATGAGACCATATAATAATATTCACTAATACATGCTTGAAAACCACATTTAAATACTTATATTATATTTGTAACACATTAAGGAAAATAGATATAATAATTATCAATCAAAATATTTATCTTATACATCATGTAAAATCATTTTAAATCTTATGTAAGTTAACCATGATCCAAGTAGAGCATGAAAACAATTAAACATGGTTATATTGTTAATATAAAACACATATTAACATAACATAAACAATAATAAATCAAAAAAACATACTAATAATTTATATTTTATTTCACATGATATTAATAAGAAATATTATGTATTAGAATCATGTATAAAGAATGTGATAATATGAAACTAAGGAATAATCATGTTATATACATGTATTATTAATAAAAGAAATGTTTATTTTATATAAAATATGTTATTAAATTCCTTTATTAGAGGAAACATCCATTTTGAATTAATATCACTCATCCCCTTATCGTTGCTAATCCAAAAACTGCAAAAATATGGAAGAGGAGTATTCACCTACCTAAACTTATGTTCAACCTACTTCCATATCCCAAAGGAAACAAGGAACATCATTATATATGTGACTAAACAAATTATGTTAAGTAAAATATAGAATTCAAGCTTCTTTTATAATAAAAAAAAGATCAATGACACATCTCCTTAATAACCAAAAAAAATATATTTTCATCATAAGGAAGAATGATGAGTTTCGTTGGTCTGTCATGAGTTTAGTTACACATAACCATCACCAAATACAAATTCAATCATCATAACTACCCAATGAACTAAGATCAACATCATCTCTATCTTTGTATCCACTCCCTACTATTGTCACTTGTATGACAATTTTCATGAAAATTAAATAGTGATGTATATTTAAATTTAAATTTATAACCAATAAAAGTTTGTGTACTAAATGATTATGAAGTTGTGTGATTTACCTACTCACTTAAACTATCCATCGATTCAATGTCCCCAAGGACACATCCAGTCATCTTTTGATATAATTCAACCAATGATTTCTGAAGAACAATAACCTTCATATCCTGCATTTGTATATGATCCCCTTGTTGCTGAATTATGCTCCCCTATTGTTGAATCATTCTTTTCATTGTAGTAAACTACCTATGATCATATCTAGGTAGGGAGTAACTACAACTAGGAGTAGATGTTGTTTCAATCCCTGATGAACTTCCAAATACCTATGGTGGTAATGGTCCTAAACCCATCCTGTACATGTGACCAGGATACTTCTTCCCAAGGACTTGACCAACTGAATCATCCTAGGAGACTAAGAAGGACTCTATGGGATTGACATCCCATAGTTCTTTTATTTTTACCTATAAATCAAATATTAATAATATTTAAATAAATATATATTAATTAAGTGACAACTAATAATAATTTATTACAATAAAAAAGTAATTCATACTAAAAACTTCTTTGGTAGGATCGTTCACATAACTGTCATTATATTTCATATGAACATCCAGTCAAAGTTCCTTTTGGGGGACTTGGTTCTATAAATTATTTGAAAAAATTAAAGAAAAATAAATTGACAATTTAATATATTAAACAAATAATGTTATCTTATAAATATTTAAACTAATGAAAATATTTCCACAGTCGATCTATTTATTGAAAAGATCTTTGAACCAACAATGTAGAGTATGGTTTGTTTAGCTCGACTTGATGCATTTTTTCTTGAAACATCCTGAAATAAATAAAATATAATTTAATAGTAATGTATTAAAATTCATCTACTTTTCATATTCATATATATATATATATATATATGTAAAATGAGATTAATATAATAACATATTTTTCAATACTATATGCTTCTCATGGTGATGGCTATCAACGAACACCTTCTACCGCTCTCTAGGTACCCATTAAGGTACCTTATCATGTTGTTGTCGAGTGGTCAATTATGTATCATTGAATTCATTCATAATATCCATTTAAAATCTTTCCATTTCTTATCCAAATTTTTCAATGTCCACTTTTGTACAATTAGATCAGCAACAGTAAAGCGGAATAACATCTGTACAAAGAGATTTGTTTTTAAAAATATCATAATTTAGTTAAATAATGACATTCAATTGATCCATAATGTATTAAAATTACCTTTATCTGAGAATAAAATACTCCATTCTTCCAATATTGAGGCATATGCCTCTAATTTTAATATGTAATCATAAGGGTAACCGGTTAAGCTACAAACTAGCCTTGAATCTAGCCAAATAATCCTATGGAATCAACTGTGGGGACCCCATAATAATAAAAGGGGTAAACTATCTTCAATTAGTTCAGATTCTAGTCATTTTAACTATTAATATTTTTCTTAGTAGTAACATCATTTCCATCTTTTATGAAAAATATTTATTAGTATAAAAAAAATTATAATAACTTTATTAACATTAAAATTTGTGCCTATAACTATCACCCTAAAATATTCTTATGAAGAAACATGAGGGTTCACATGTTCCTCGCTATAGAGTAACCGTGTTCTAAACCTATAGAATTGGGACATAATGTGCCAGATGCTAATGGGATGGAGAAGTTGGGTGTTTCAAACACTAACGAGAAAGAGATGGAGGGTGTGGAAAACACTAGAGGGGGGCAGACAGAGGGTGTCCTGTATTCTATAAGGAGGGAGCCTGATGGATCATTAGGTGTTTCTATAGTTGATGTAATGTCAACTGGGAGTTTATTTGGATTGATGAAATACTTCTTCCTTGGAATTACTATCATTTAAACAAGTGAAAATAACTTCATCACATATATTTCGAAAAAATCATGCAGAAAAAAAAATTAGAAATGATAACATATGCATATTACTAAAAAACATAATATACATAGGTATGATAATTAATGACTACACATAAAAAAATATAACATTTACTTTTTTAAAATTAAAAAAAATCATGCATGAAAAATCAAGTAGCGGGTAACAGTACTATACAAGCTATAAAAAAGAAGCCAAAAGGGAAAAATATATTCAGCATCTCAAGTTCCAGCCCAATAATATACTACCAGATCCATCCAAAGTCAAGACAAAAGTCATACATTCATAAGAGGACACTTCCCCTTATCTACACCTGTAAGCATGTAGTCCGCCCGGGTACCATAGGTGGCCCAGATAGGGTGTGAGATAAATCTTAGTAGACCACCACCAACAGCATTTATAAATATCCAATCTATGTATAAAATATATAAATGTGCTGGTATAACAATGTAAAGCAATAATAAAAACTGTAAATGGGTTGGATCTGGTTCCTAAAAGGAAACTAGTCTAATACTACCTACTTTGGCCCATGCCGGAATAACTCTGAACTAGTATCAAGGGATGCAATTCCCAATTTCACATTTATATGGGATGCCATGCCTAGTCTCACATTTATAAGGGATTCCATGACCAGTATCACATATAGGTTCACCATGCCCGGTATCACATTAAGGGACGTCATGCCTAGTATCACAGTAGTAAGGGACATCATGGTCATGTCACGGTATAGGGATGCCATTCCTGATATCATGGTAGTAAGGGGTTCCATGATCATATTATATTTATATAAAGGGTCTCTATGCCCATATTTCATTATAAAGGGTCTCCATGCCTATATTTCATTATTAAGGGTTTTTGTGCCCATATTTCATTATTAAGGGTCTCCGTGCCCTTATCTCATTATTAAGGGTCATCATGCCCATTTATATTAAATGTTCATAAGGGTATTTATGCCCAACTACCATAATTATCAATGGTTATCATTCCCAAGTCCGTAATCTATTATAAGAAGTTAAGGATTTAGGAAGAGACACAGTTAATTCACAAATCATTTATACTTAATATTAATGAGGGTGTAACCATCATTCATTTATTTAGGTGACATAGTTTTATTGCTCACCTTTAACCAATTCAATTCATTATATAACGAGGGTGTTAACCATGCTACAACACCACATTTATCCATTAAAATTTTACAATATCATCATTTATAAATTAAACCATACACTTCATTTAACACCCCAAGATCTTATGGTACGTCTCTTTTAAAATTTAGCATCTTCAATAGTTTATGCTTCATGCAGCATCGAGTTTAAAACTGTAATATACTATTAAATATGACCATTGGAATAGTAATGTGACCATTATGAATAGTAATGTGACCAATAGAATAGTAACTTCAACTATGAAAGTATAAATAAAATTTTGTTATCTTATAAATGAAAATTTGGTATATTTTTATCATGGAATAAGTAAATAAATGTTTTAAAATCGATAAATTAAGTGTTTGTTTTTTTGTAAAACATAAATGTTTATTTATAATTTTATAAATAATATAATGATATAAAAGAAAATTATTTTCATAAAATAGATTCATAAATTAATATTTTGTTTTCTTATGGTTATTATATAATTTCATGAGACTTTAATGAATTTTTTAAAGTGTCATAAAAACAATTATAATATTAAAATCGTTATTTTTTAAGTAAATGATAATCTTATTTAAAAAATAAATTTTTCATATTTAGAAATTTATTTTCATAAAATGGAGTTCATTTTGAAATTCTACATGTTGAAAAATGTTTAGGGTGAATTTTTGGGATTTTTCTAAAATAGTTTCATTTTTAGTGAATAGTGAAATACAGTAATTTACGATATTTAACAAATACATGAATTATTTAGTCATAGATGATGTATGGATGATATAATCCCATAATATCAAACTATCCTTCATTATTTTAATATATTTAGTGATAAGGTTTAAACTATTGATAGCCTTAACCATTTATTTTTAGATGTCTTGTTCGAGGCCTCGACAGTATGTTTCAGATTTCCAGCATTATGCATTCCATCATTATGATATTAGTAATTGATAATCCATGTGATTATTCTACTAGTATAATATCCATGGTTAAGTTTCATTGTCATATGATTATTTATATGGAATTATTTAATCATCTTTTATTCCTACCATATTATGCCCAAGATTATGTTGTATTGGCATGTGTTTTTAGTTATTCACCTTTACTTATTGTTCATGTTTATATTTTCCTTCATTGTATTTCTTACCCTTACTGAGTATCTGAGCTCACCCCTTTATTATATTTTATCTTTCCTCAGGATGAGAAGATGTATATTATTAATGACTTTCAGGGATAATCTAGGAGTTTATGGATGTTTCCAATATAATTTCTATGTTGTTTTTTCTTTCAAGTTGTAATGTAAAACTTATGTATGTATCTGGTTTTCCAAGACTACTAAACTATTCAGTCCTTTGGGATATGAAAACTTGTTCTTAGTACCAATGTAATTAAGTAAGGCACTGGATTTGGGGTACTGGGGTTGGGGTCTTTACACTTCAATAGATTCGTTAATATTTTCTCATTAAATCCAATTAGGCATATAAGAGGGAACATATGAAAGGATGAATCAATATAAGGTTGAAAACTCAATATGAAATTTGGGTTTTGATAAGTCATTAGGTTCTAATAAAGGCAACCAATTTAAGTAAATTACAATTTAGAGGCAATGCACGGTGAAACCAGTGTGCGACACAATGACACATATTATAAAACAAAAACACTTGATGAATAAATTATAGAACTCTTACCTCGTACTCATATGACTCTCCTCATCCAGTATCAACCAATAGTTTGGACTGGATTAGAAGAAATTTTAAGAGTGTATTAATGCCCTAAAATTTTTTAAAAAGAGTATTCACCTTGATAACTTTCTCAAGGAGAAGATAAACGAATTACAGTTAAAAAGGAATCAATGTATTACCTAGAGGAATCCAATGAGATGAACGGTGCTTCGATCAGACTCTGGATAGATGGAATATGGAAGATACTAGCTTAGGCTTGAAGAGGGATCACCAATGGGAGAAGAAAACCATTGTTGTATGCTAGAACGAGAAAAGGAGAAATAGAAAAGGTTTAAACATTTCATTGAGGAAAATGGTAATTTTGTCCAAAATTCCCAGGTCACATGGTTTGGATGCATGGTTTTCCAAACCATGCACCAACCGTGTGCATGGAACTACCTCAAGAGGGGACCTATATGGTTATATCTCATGGTTTGATAAATTATGCCCCAACCATTCAAAATGGCTCTGCTAAAAACTACAGACCATTCACACGGTCATGTGGTCTAATTTGCACAATTTACTCAAACCGTACGAAATGGATCTACTAAAAATTGTAGACCATCCACCAAGTATGGATCCTCATCCATGCATGTCCCAATCCCAACTCAACTCCTTGGCATCGGGCCTTTTCCATTATTTGTACCTTTAATAATGAAGTATTCTTGGGTACCTAATGGCAGCTCGATCAGGGTGTGAGTACAACTCAGTAAGACACCACTAACGGTGTCTAAAAAATATCTATTCTAAATAGATAGTGCATGCAAGTATGAAATAAAAGACAAGGTAAATGAAAGAACAACTCAGGTTCCATTAGTTAACAATGTATACCTTAACCACTTTCATTATTATTTCTATTATCATCACTTAAACCATCTCATTAGTCAACCCATTCCCATTGTGTGTTCTATTTCTCCACCTATCTTGTTTACATTACTTAATTAATTTTCATTACATGTCCTGTAGGTTAGGAATTTACATCATTTACACAACAGCCTAAGCCGATCAATTATCATGCATAAGGGTATAGTTCAAGTTCCCTATCTCACTTGGGACAATAATTTCATAATAATACATCACACTTACCTTGGAGCCTTGGTCCAAGAAGTTTCATTGAATGCAACCATTGGGGGCATATAGTATCAGTTCGACTCCATAACCCATGCATTCCTAGGTGGGGTTATAGAATCAGTCCAACCCAACCCGTGGGAGGAGCCTCAGTCCTTTAACCCACCACCAAGCCATGTGCACATGCTTATTCATCCATTTACCACATATACCAAATCACAAACCATACATAAATATATACGTATAACAATCAAAATCCATAACAATCGACATGGTAATTAATATTATTCCGTAACCCATTAAACCATTTACCATTTACATTTCATAATCCATTTAACCCAATTCCCATTCTCATTCACCAATCCATTAAACATGTCTAATAATTACCTTTAGATCAACCCATTTAACATATTCCTCAATTCCCAATCCATTAACCATTTAACAAGTTTACCATTTCATATTCACTGACCCTCTTAGGAATCTCTATCATATTTCATAATCTAAATTATACAATTTCAATTAACACAATTATCCCATTTCCATGTCGTTCCAAATAACCCCTTATTCCATTATCAACCCTACTCACAGCTATTATTATTCCATTTCAACCCAAAAAACCATATTAAAATGGTCTTCAATGGTTTTATGTTATCACACATTAACTCTGCACCCCACCTTACCAATTTTTAGGTCCAAGAATGTCGGCGCACACCGGGTGGCCCTAAATCAGTCAAATCATACTCAATGCATTCCATAGGAATCATGAGGGGTTAAATTCATCATTTAGACACCCATTTTACCAAATCTCACTAATGGAACCAAAATCACAATAATGGGGAAACAAGAGAACAACCTCATATGCTCAAATCCACTTAAAAACTATAGGGTATAACTTATAGACCACCTACCTCAAATCCATTGATGAATGAACTCTTAATCATGACCTTAGATCTAGATGAAATCACCCCTTGAAATCTCAACCTGGATATTCAATACACAACCAATGACACTCCAAATAGACTAGAAACAAGGGATATTGATCCTTGGGAGCTCTTGAGGGTTTTTCATCATAACTAGGGCTAGAGGTAAGAGAAAGGGGAAGAAAATCGGGTGGAACTTACAAATCCTGAGATGGAAAATTGTAATTTTTCAAACTTTTAATGGAGTATGCGGTTTGAAAAACCGTGAACCAACTATACAGAATGCCTCTGTCAAAGGATGAACGGTTTGGCCACCCCCTCACATGGTTTTCACTAACTGTTCACAAATCGTGCAACATGCACAAAATGGACCAATTTTCCTTTCTTTCATGTCTCGTACCCCCAGGACACCCCCTAGCTTCCTCATACACCCATAATACATTCCATTGATCACAATTAAGATATTTAGACCAAAATTTAAACAATTAATACCTCCATGAAGTCTGGGATCTTACATTCACCATACAACTCTTGATTTTCATCATCAACTAAATCATGAAACACATTTTTCTACTTAATGAATTTATCTCTTACATTAGTCTCCACAGTATCAAGAGGAGGATCCAATGATATGTGACGATCTTGATCTAGTTTTCTTATAGTCCCAAAAACATCAATTGTCAAGTTACTATTTGTTTCATCCTCAACTGGTTGTTCTGATATGTTTTGATATTGATGATGTTTCCTTTCAATGTCGAAAGCATCATTTTTAAGGATTTGTATTTCATTTTACATTGTCTATGGATTTTAGAGATCATTCTATTGAATGACATCAGTTCTCAAACTTTATATAATATTCGATTCTCCCTACCAAATCCAGCACAAATATTGAGTATGGAATTTCTATAATATCAAGTCTTCATAAACTTCATATACCTTCAATCATATTATAATTTTACATTTAGGGCATACACATCTTATTTTCCCATAAACAGATCGATTAGAAATTGAAAAATCTAAAAACTCCTCCAAACCCTTAGCATACTGAGGTGTGTTACTCCGTAATTTGGTCTATCTTGTATCTATATATCACAAAGTTTCTACACTTCATTAAAGAAAAATAAAACAGATAATAAACTGTCGTTAAGTATTGAATTTAATGTAATGAAAACACTTCAAAAATACTAGTTTAAAATACATTATTTAAAATAAGGTTTTAAGTAAAATTTTGGAGAAAATCCATGGGATTTCCTTTAAAACTAATTTTTATAAACCAAATAGTTTGAACAAACTCCTTTTAAAAAATTTCTAAATAATGAATTGATTTATTCTTGAAAAATATTTAAAGGAAACTCAACACATCCAGATAAATAATTAAACACATAAATATTATTAAGTAGGAAAATAGATAAATAAAATTGAAGAAAACATAACCCAAGTAGTTATAAGAATAATTATATAAGTACTAAAAAGGTCAAAGTAAAGAAGGGGAATCAGTCATGGATAGTATAACGTAAAATATAAGTAACTGAAAAACCATAAAATCATTAATTTAAAACATGTATCATGGGAGAAACACCATAGGGTCACTAAGTCTAGGTGAACCTAGTAATTATACATCACCCTAGTAGTGAATTTAGAGTTCAAACACAAATCTATCTTGAGGGGTGTCAAATAATACTTCACTAGCATTGATAGTGGTGGAGGAACTCTTCCTCTCTAGGTTAGCCTACCCAAGAACCCTAGGATTATCATAAGGTTTAACAAACAAGAAAAAATGATAATAGAAAATATTTCATTAATAAATAGATGAACAAGTCCCTTTCCAAAACACATTTCAAGCCATTTCCACTATCCAAGTCAAAGAATTTCATGAGAAACACTTTCCTTTTAAAAACAACCCATGACTATAAAATTACACTTTATATAAAAATCTATTGAAAACATTTTAAAAATAATAATTTGTAAGTACCTTTCTAAAATACCAATTAGTCCTTTATAATTCATTTTAAAAGTCCCTTTGAAAATAAATTTGGAAAATTAATTTAAAGCATCAAATTTAAACTTCAAGCTTCCCTTTATCATTATACACATAGGATTATATATATATATATACATCTCCCAATGCACATATTAACATATTCTCAAGTGAATATGTATATAAATACATATAAATATATACACACTTGAACATATGTGTATAAAACCAAACACAACATGAAACACTCATAGATCAATCACAAGTGAATAACACAAGGAAAAAATAAGTAAACTAAATAAAATAGCTCAAACAAGGAAAAACCAACCAATTCAACCTCTTAAACTTATATTACAATACATATAATCACATAAATAATTTCAAAACAATAATAAAATTCTTTACTTCCATACAGAATCTAACATAAATATTTTATAGGAAAAAATATTGTTATTCTTTAGGTTCAGACACACAATAGGGGAAAATATATAAAAACCCATTTAGGAATCAACTATAATTTCTTAATAACCTTGTTCAATAAATATATTTAAATTTATTAAACTCATTAACATGCTTAATTTTAATAAAAATCAATTTATAAAACCCAATCATGTGAGGTATTCTAAATAAAATCGAAATCATGGAAACACCTTTCTGAACCAATCATAGATGATGTGAAACCATTAAATATGTAGATAGGAGGGTCTTGAGAGGAGATTAAATTCCCTAAAAATTGAAACCATAAAGTTTTATAACCCTAAACCCACATAGGGTTTTGACCAGGGCACAATACAGTAAGATGGAAAAGGAAAATACGAGAGAAGAGAAGAGAATGAGGAAGAGGAAAAGAAAAAACCCCAATATATATAGATTCATTTTGAAATTGAAAGAGGATGGAATGGGGTAGTGACAAAGGGGGTTAGGCAGTGGCGGGGAAGTAAGGGGGAGCAGTGGTGGAGCAGTGAGGGGGAAGGGGTGACAGTGAGGGTTTGGGGGAGAGGGGGCCAACGGTGAGGGATCAAGCTCATGGGGGCTTGGGGGAGAAGGTAGGATCGGAGGGAGAAGTGGTTTTTTAAGAAATGAAAAATATTTAGTAGTGTTTTTCCATAAATCACTGCAAAATATTTTTTATTTCTTTAGTGTCGATTTAATAAATCACCATTAAATTACGAATTTAGTGTATTGAGATCTTTGTATGAAAGACTTAATAAATATTTACTTCAAAATAGTTTTGTTAAAGGAAGTTTTAATCAGACCCTTTTTATAAATAATGATTTCAAGAATACCATTTTTTTTAAATATATACAGATAATATTATTTTTGTATCAACTTAAAAATCTCTTTCTGATAGTTTTTCTAAACTTATGGAAAGAGAATTTGAAATGAGTATGATGAGTGAACTTGAATTTTTCCTTGGTTTTCAAATTTATGAAAAAACATAAGGAAATATCATAACTCAACATAAATATATTAAATATTTACTATTTTTTTTGTTTTTTAAATGTATCAATTATAAGTACTCCAGTTGTAACTTTTTTTAAACTTGATCTTGATGAATCTGGTAAATTGGTGGATCAAAAAAATTATAGAAGTATGATCAGAAGTTTACTTTATTTAATAGAAAGTCGACCATGAATTATTTTTTCAATATGTACATGCATGATATTTCAAGAAAATAAAAATTAATCACACTTAAAAGTGGTAAATATTATTTTTTTACCTTAAATGAACTTCAAAACTTGATTTATTCTATTTTTTCATACATGATTTTGTTCTTAAAAGTTGCTCAGATGGTGGATTTGGAGTCTATAGGTTAGATAAAAAGTCTACTTTTAGATCATGTCATTTTTTATGAGAGTCCTTAGTTCTGTTTTCCAATATGAAATAACATTTTGTATCAATTTTAACTATTGAGGACGAATATGAGGCAGTTGGAAGTTGTTGTGATCAAGTATTAGAGATGCACCACACACTCATGGATTTTGGTTTGAGTTTTACTCAAACTCTAATTCTTTGTGATAATACTAGTGCTATTTATTTATCTATAAACCCAACACATCACTCAGAATATAGATATAATACACCATTTCCTTTGGGATCACATGCAAAAATTTGATATAAATCTTGACTTTATCATAACTGAAAATCAGCTTGCTAATATTTTTACAAAACATTTATCTTCTGATATATTTGAATTCATTAAAAAAAATTGGGAATAATCGACCTAAAGTGATCTTCAATATACTTCTTGTTTCATCTATATCCTTACATTAAATAACTCCTCCAAAAAGTGGGAGTGCATTTTTTCATTAGTTTTTTATTTCATCATTTTTTTAGTTTTTCATTTCATTAGTTTTTCATCTATATTATCAATGAATTAAAATTTTGGTTTCATTTTAGATTACTGTGAAATATCAAATAATTTCAGCTAAACTTTTCCTTGAACCATCCTTGAAAGATGAAGATCATTCATTGTTATTATAATATAACTTTAGGGATATTTAACTTTACCATCATTTTAGCGGGAGATGTTTTAAACTTCTAAAAGGTAAAATATTTTTATCTAATTTATTAAATTATTTTTGTAGGGGGTTTATTTTCTAAAAATTACTGATTTTTTTAAAGAAATTATAAAGTTAATTCTAAAAAATAATTTGTACGACATATTTTTTGGATACATCTTTTTCACGAAATCATTATGCACCATTCGTACATCAAAGTAAAATCTTTGTGTAAGATATCCTTCTCAATCACCTATATAAGGATGTGATTTTAGATTCACTCAACCTTTATATATTTTCTTATTATATGGTAAACTTTTTCTCAACATAAGCACCTCTCAAAGATATTACCAAAATAATTCAATAAGGTCATTTGTAAATCTCAAATCTTTATCTGATAAAATAGTAAGAGCATAAGATGCAACTAAATCACTCTCTTGTAATAATGGTGAAAGAGGTGAAGTTCAAATTTTGATAATGAAAAAATATTTCTTCTATTATATCAAGATTCCTAATAAGATCCCAAATACTGGGGGAGAATATGAAGTTCAACACATGAACCCATCATAAAGATATCTTTTTAGATGGGAAAACATGGTTAAAATAGAGTTGATTCAGACAAATTTGGTTTCATCAACCATGTTAAATAACATTTTGAAGATCTGAAGTGCAACAAAGGTATCAGAAGAAACCAAAACATATGATCATACAATTCCTAAAAGAATTAAATTTCTAATTTCTGATTATATTCTCTTTTCTTTTTCTTTCTTTCAATGTATTATTTTCCTACTTATATATTTTTTAAAAATCAAAAAGGGGGAGAAATTTATGAAAATAGTGAAATTATTTTGAAAAAGTTTTGTTAACTCTATGAAATTTGAGAAAGTTGAGTATTTCATGTGAGAGGGAAGTTATTATATTTCTTATATTCTTTTATAACTAACAAGTTTATTCTGAAGTGATTTGAACAAAAAAAGGAGTAATTCACCTTACTAATATTCACTTGGAGTTTTTTTTTAAAATTCAGTTGAAATTTTAAATTTTTTTATGTGTTGTGTTCTTTCCAAAAAGGGTGATATTGTTGGGAGTATTATTTATTCTATGAATCACTTAATTTATTTATTTTAGACATCATAATACACTTCAAATGAATATTATATAACTTATTTTTTTAAGTTACTTTGAATGTGTAGAAGGAATTTCTGATAACTAAACTATCGAAGGAATAAATAAGGTTGCTGAAAATATGGTAGTTAGAAAGTTTCTGATAAATTATTGTCACCAGATTTAAACTCATTGTAGTGGTGCTGATTAAACTCATCAATAGATAGAGAAAATTGATAAGTTAATCAGTAGATGGAGAAGTTTCTATCGATGCAGCTATAATTGAGTTTAGGATTTTCAACATTATATTGTTGTAGTTTGTCATAATGATGCCTATAAATATAGTCATATTTTTGAGTGTCTGAAGTATATAAATCATGAACAATTATGGGATGATTATTTTGAAATTTTTTGGTCATTTTAAATCTTTGTAATTTCTTTTTGCTGAGATCACTTCCTTCCAATGTGATTGTTTTTCTTTCTGAGTGTTTCCTTAGTAAGAGCTACATTTTGTGAAGATTTTTGAAAATCTCTTCATATTTCCATTGTAATTATTCTTTTACTGATCATCTTGATCGAGGGATTTTGTGTTTAGTAAGACAAAGTGTGTGGATTTTTTGTGTGTGGGAGTGAGATTCTACTGACATGTTTAATTGAGAACTTCTATGGCTAGGAATACAGAGCTTAGGAACATCCGATGTGTGGAAGTGAGCTACTACCAACAGGTTCAGTCGAGGGATTTCAAGGATAGGAAGATAGACTTTATGATAATTATAAAATTGGGGATACCTTATGACAGGTTTAAATTCATGGATACCTTAGACCCAGTATACAAATATACCTTACACACTGGTTTAAAAATATGGTTTTAATAATATTCTTTTAAATTACAAATGTATTCTCTCTTGAATTATTGTTGTGATAATTCTTATATTTATTGTTGTGATACTATTGGTTAAAATTTCCACTGCATTAACACTTTCATCAGTAATTTCTAAAATACTAATTGCTTTATTTACACTATGCTTACTATATTTCATGTGGCTTATATTTTTATTGCATACACTATTTTTACTCTAATCTTTGATTTGGTCAATAATATAAAAATTCGGTCAATTTAATACTCGTGGTGTGTAAAATTTATAAGTTTGTTTTTAAAACTACAATTCACCCCCTCTTTTATTTTCATAGACATCATACCTTTGAACAATAGTAAATTCATCCAAGAGGAATAAGTTAATGTCACAATGTTTATAGGAATATACAAATGCTCACTGTGTAATACAATCCTTTTATCATGATATCTCATCAAGCAAGTTTCACACTTGTGTCATCAACTTATATGCTTGATACGTATTTTTTTACTTCTTGGAATATACATGTCAATACACTATAGTCATAAAATTTAACATTACATTTATAGTTTAATAAAAAAGTAGAGGTATAAACTTCTATAAAGATGAAATGGAAAAATCCTTCCCCAACTTATTCCTTAATAACATACCATTCTTGGCATATCCAATGCACCTTACTTCCTGCAAACATATGGAGACACGGTTTTGGTTGGTACATAAAAATACACGAGTCATGATATGTATTAATAGTAATCTTAAAGTCTAAGGTTCATCATACACATTCACATACATTAATATCCAATGAAACGTAGACATGTGAAATTTCTACTGGTAGGTTTGTCCTCATAATATTTAATCTTGGAGATTATAAAGTGTGAACTTCATAAGATAAAGTCGCATCCACTTACAAGTACTCGCACCTGAGAGTTTTCATCATCTATGACCCATCAAATGATGTCATATGACCATAAGACATATGGTTTAATAATATTGTCATAACACTTCAAGGTTCTCATCATAGCGGAGAGTTACTTATAACTTTTTTAATGTGTTAGATATTATAGAACATTTTAAAAAAAACGTAGAATAACAATCAATATGTGATAATGAATTAATATTTAATCCTATGAATATTTCCCCATGAGTTGAGGATTAGTGGTTACGCCCCTATTGTATATGTGGCGGTGAGTTGAGGAGGTCTTGGTTTTAAACCTCCACATCTACAGCTTTCTTTCCTTTGTACCCCCACCCCCGGACCTACCATGTATAATATTTAAGCCTATTAATATACATGTAATATAAAGTGAAAAGTACTTGGATATAGGACACAAAATCCAACAATTTTCAATGAAAATTTAAAGTGTAAATTTTCTGTCACTAGTGAAATTTTCTACTCAAAATTTAAATTTCATTGGAAACTTTTGAAATTCCACTATATATTTTCATTTAAAAAACATAGTAAAAAAAATAGACTGTAAAGTTTCACTAAAAATTTATAGTGAAAATTTATAATGAATATTTATATAAGGACTCGACCTTTAACATTACATAATCTAGTTAATCTAACTATAAAACACTTATTACATTCCCAAAGATCTTTTTCAGTTTAGAGTTTTAGAGAATTGGGTCATAACTCATGCATGAAAACCCATAAGAATATAAAGTGGATAATACTAAAAAATATCCATTTTTTCACAATATGAATCTTTTAAAACAAAAAATTCTTTCTTTTTATGACAAAACTCCATTATTTTAAACTAGAATCCTTCCTTTCCTTTAACCATCCATAAACCCTGTGAAAAACATTTTAAAACTTGGGATGAGAACAAAAAACTCAGTAAGGGACATTAAAAAAAGAGAAAGGAAGCATTATTCTATGAATATATATATACATATGAAATAATTTTCACAAATACATACTTCTCACCCATAAAGTATCATATCCTTACTTTGTGAAAACAATTGATTTTCATAAAACATAGAAAACATAAATAAAACCATATAGGTTACTTGAGGAATTAGTAACTTGTGATTATATCCCTCACAGATACCATATGATTTGTAACCCTCATGACTACCTTAAAATTCAACCCTAACAACTACCTTATGATGTAACCATCATGGATACCTTATGATGTAACCCTCATGACTACCTTATGGTGTAACCATCGCGGTTACACTTGGAATAACCATTACGGTCAACTTCCGACATAAACATACCCAATGCATTAGAATAAGATATAAGTACCACCCTTCATCATAAAAAATGATGAATAACCAAAACATAATCATAAAACGTGATTAATTTCATAAAAACATTCTTTTTTGAATTTTGTAAAAATAAAAATTTGAAAGAGGATTTTTAAAGAAATGTCTCTTACCTCGGGTTTGTCTTACTTAAAATGTGTTCAAACCTCATGTATAATAGTTTAAAGAGTATTATTAATATATTATAGAACCATATTAATATTTATAATTCCTTATATGATCTTATTATAACATCTTTTTACATGTTTATTGATAATATTTTGTTATTTTCATTGGTTCGGGTGCATTTATTTCATGGTTTTTATGGTTGGTTCATTATGGATTTTCTTGTCGAATGGAAGAAAAAATCCAGAAGTAGAAATAAATGGTATTAATATGTTTATATAATTTTAAATGATTTCATGTATCATTTTTTATGATATGAGGATGATTCATTAGATAAAACATTAATGAAAATGATTTAATTTAGTTTGGCAGTTTTTATGATCATCACGAACTTATATCATCACATTTAATATCATGTTTATATATTAATTACAGAACATTATATAACTTATAATATGTATAATAAAATATTATTTAACAATAATAATGATTTTATGACCAACCTTGAAGGTGGTAAAGGAAAATGAAAACTCATCGTCCACGAAGGCAGTGAATCGACACATCACAGATGTTGATTACATTTTCTAGAATAAGAGGAGAATATGAGAGTTTTGATGATGGATATTCCATTAACATAATAAAATTTCAGTAAATTTAATATACTGTAGTTATCATGTCACTTGGATGTGGGTATGTGAAGATATCATAAGAAAATAAAAGAAACTGAAAAGAAAATAAAAGAAAAATGAAAGCGGATTTTACCTCTTAAACTTCTTCTCCTTAAGAACCTCCTTAAGGCCCTTGGTTTTGACCTTTTGGTGAGACTAGTTGGTCTTGGATGTGGGAATGAGGCTTGGGAAGTTAATTGGGCTGAAATTAAATAAGCTACATGGCTTTGAGGTGTGAGGATAAGTGGTGGTGCGGGTGGTATTTATAGTAGAGGATAGGGGTGTTTTTTATTATTTTAATCATTAGTGTAATATTTTGGCTTAAAACTATGAATATTTTTGATTATAAGGACTAAATACAGTAACTAGTGCATGTTATTTCGAACCAATGGTTCTTACATCATCCATACATCAACCATGACTCAATAATTCATATATTTAGCTTATACCGTAAACTATTGTATTTCACTATTCACCAAAAAATCAACTATTTTAGAAAAATCCCAAAAAATTCACCCCAACCATTTTTCAATGTATAGAATTAAAAAATAGAATCCATTTTTTAAAAATAATTTTCTAAATATGATAAATTTAATTTTTAATTAAAATCATCATTTATTCAAAAAATGCCAAATTTAAAATTACAACTGATTTTATGTCACTTTCAAAAATTAATTAAAGTCTCATAAAATTATATTATAATCATAAGAAAAATAATAATTATTTATGAATATATTTTATTTTAAATAATTATATTAATTATAAATTTTTAATTAAATATTTATGACTTACAAAAATACCAACACTTAATTTATAATTTTCAAAAACAAAATAATTACTTATTCAGTGATATAAATATATCATATTTTTAATTATAAGATACATAAATTTTATTTATACTTGCATAGGTGATGTTAATATTATATTAGTATATATTCCTTAATTTGTATAAATACCACTTATTTCATTATACATTTATAATGAATTTAACTATTTAATTCCAGAATGAAAAAAAATAAGTACCTGGGTTATTGCATTCTCCCCACCTTATGTAAATTAAGTCCTCATAATTTTTATTTACTTATTAAACAAGTGATGATACCTTTCCCTCATAGCATTTTCAGATACCCATGTTGCTTCTTCAACCATGTGGTTTCTCCACAAAACCTTAACCTAGTGAATTACCTTATTCTGTAATAATTTCTCTCTATGATCAAGAAATTGAATAGGCTTTTCCTCATAAGAAAGGTTCTCATCTAGCTGAACTACTACTGGGCTCAAAACATGAGATGAATTTAGCACATACTTTCTTAACATCGAAACATGAAAAACATTGTGTACCTAACATAAACTTGGATTCAAAGCTACTCAGTAGGTAATTGGTCCAACTTTCTCTAGGATTTTATAAGGTCCAATGAACCATGGACTTAGATTTCCTTTCTTGGAAAAATGAATAACACTTTTCCAATGAGATATTTTAAGGAAAACATTATCACCTACCTCGAAAGAAAAGTCTTTCCTCCTATTATCTTCATAAATTTTATGTCTGCTCTGAGATATCCTCATGTGTTTTTAGATCATCTTCAATTTCTCATCCACTTCCTCTACTAATTATAGTTCCATAAACTTCCTTTCCTTAGATTCATCCCAAAATGATGGAGTTCGACACTGATTCCCATATAATGTATCAAAAGGTTCCATCTGTATACTAGAATGAAAACTGTTATTATAAGAAAACTCAACTAATGAAATATTTTGATCCCAACTTCTCTGGTAATCCATTGAAAAAGTTTGAAGCATATACTCCAAAGTTTGAATTTTTTTCTATATTTTTTCATCAGATTGAGGATGAAAATTAGTGCTAAAATTTAATTTAGTTCCCAATGACTTCTGAAGGCCTTTCCAAAAGTTATAAGTGAACCTAGGATCACATTTAGATAAAATAGAGATAGGAACACCATATAACATGATAATATCTTTAAGGTACAACTGATAAAGTTTATCTAAAGAAATAGTATCTTGAATTGGTTTAAAATGTGAAACTTTAGTCAATTGATCAAAAATAACCCAAATTTCATTGTTACCTTGAGAAGTATTTGGTAGTACCACCACAAAATCTATGGATATATTTTCTCATTTCCACTCTAACACTGACAAATGTTGAAGCATCATGTTTGGTAGTTTTCTCTCTACTTTAACCTACTAACATGTCAAAAATTTCATAGTAAATTCAGCAATATATCTTTTGATTCCATCCCACTAGTAATACTCCTAAAGATCTTTGTAAATCTTAGTACTTCTAGGATGAACTGAAAATGGACAACTATGAGCTTCACATAAAAATTATTTCTTCAGTTGGGAATTAGAAGGCACGCATAATATCTTCCCAAATCTCAAAGCACAATCTTTATCAACATTAAATTAAAAAAATTTACCTTTCTTAAACAATTATAACTTTTTCTATAACTTGTGATCTTCCTTCTATGCTTGCGTAATTATATCTGAGAGAGACGATTGCACTAACACCTAAAACAAAACAAAGGAATTTCTTTCACCAACAACTTCCAAGCCAAAATTCATCAAATCATTAATCACGGGGTTATATTCCAAATGTAACATGATTAATGTAGAATGATGTTTTCGAATCAAGGAATATTCCACTTTTTTTTCTTTTCTAGGATGGTAATTGACTGTGAAATCATAATACTTTATTAGTTCCAGCCATCTTCTTTGTCTCATGTTCAATTCCTTTTGAGTAAATATATACTTAAAACTTTTATGGTTGGTATATATTTCACATTTGGATCTATAAAAATTATTCTTCCAAATTTTTAAAGTGAAAACCATAGCTACTAATTCCAAATCATTTGTGGGATAATTTAACTCATGAGGTTTTAGTTGTCTTGAAGCATAAGAAATTACTTGATCATTCTGCATCAGAACACAACCTGAGTCCCTTTAATGAAGCATCATTGTAGATGAAAAAATCACTATTTCTGAAAGAAATATCCAAAACTAGAGTATTCACCGATCTTCTTTTTAGTTCCTGAAAACAAATATTATAGTCTTCTATCCAAATAAATTTAACCCCTTTCATGTTAACTTATTTAGTGGGCTAGATAATCGTGCAACATTTTTAACAAACCATCAGTAATATCCTACTGATCCAAGAAAACTGCGAATCTCGATAACAATTTAGGTCTTGGTCATTCATAAACCACTTTTTTTTGCAGGATCAAATCTTATGTCATCCTTATTTACAATGTTCCTAAGAAAATAAATTTGTTGGAACCAAACATTACATTTTCTAAATTTTCCGTATAACTTATTTTCCTTGAGATTTTATAGGATAATCCTTATATGTTTTTCATGATCCTCATAACTTTTTAAAAAGTCCAAAATATCATCAATAAAAACAACAACAAACTTATCTAACTATTCATAGAAGATTCTATTAATAAGATCCATAAATATAGAAGGGGCATTTATCAAGCCAAATGGAATAACAACAAACTCATAATTCTCATATCTAGTACAGAAAGATATTTTTGGAATGTTATCCTCCTTAACCTTCAACTGATGGTACCCAGATCTCAAGTTAATATTGGAAAAATACTGAGATCCCTGGATCTGATCAAACAAGTCATCGATATGAGGCAATATATACTTATTCTTAACAGTAATGTTATTTAGAGCTCTATAATCAATGCAAAGTCTCATGGAACCGTCATTATTTTTAAAAAACAAAATAGGATCACCACATGATGAAGTACTAGGACAAATGAAACCTTTATCAAGAAACTCCTACAACTACTTTTTTAATTCTAGAATTTTCACTCGAGTCATTCGATAAGGGGGTTTTGAAATTGGGTTAATATCAGGAACTAAGTCAATAGTAAATTAAACTTCATGATTAGGTATAGAACCAATAAATTTGTCAGAAATAACATACAGGAATTCATTTACCACTATCACATCATTAATTTGAATAGTTCCCTTATTTTTAGAAAGATATGCAAGATAACATTCACTTCTATATGTTTAGTAGTTTCTCAGTATTCTGATATGTTATCAATGGTATGGGTTCATTCTTCTATAAAAACTAAATCTATTTTATAAAAACTACTTCTTTAGATCTATAATCAATCTTAACATGATAAAAATAAATTCATTTTATACCTAGAATAACATCAAACTCTACTAAGGGAAAAACAACAAGGTTTGTAGGTAATGTATTTCCATAGAAAACCATAGGAATATTCTTATAATGTTGTTTTGCCTTAATATTTACCCTGGTGTTTTTACCATAAGTTTTTATTTCATTTCTTGAGGTGAAATCACTACTAGAAACTTACTCTATACTAATGGTTTAAAACCATTAGTAAAGTTTGGATAACTGTTGGTATAAACTATACCAACGGTTGTCCAAACCATTGGTTGTTGAGGCATGGGGATAGACACCAATGGTTATTGAATAACCATTGGTATATGGATTTGGAATGCACATTATACCAATGGTTTATATTAACCGTTGGTATAAATATTTACCAATGGTTTCACACCGTTGCAAAATTTGAATTTTCACATCTACTCCAATGGTTTGCAAACCATTGGAATATACTTTTCCAATGGTTTGAAGTAAAATGTTGGTAAATCTTGAGTTCATAGGTCTATACCAAGGGTTTACAAACTATTAATATAGACTTTTACCAATGGTTTACATGAAACTTTTGGTATAGAGTCTGTTTTCACACATATACCAATGGTTATAAACCATTGGAATAGCCTTGCTGTTGGAATTACAGAAGGCGGTGGCATGCCTCCCCCTACAATTACCTGTGAAATACAAAAGGAAATTCTATTCAATTATGTGCAATACCTATGCAATATAGAAGGCAATTCAGAATTGAATTTAGAATTTAAAAGGCAATTACAATGTGCAATAAAAAATTCAAAATTGAATTTTTAATTGAATACATACAGAATTGAATTATGAATTATGAATACAATACATACATAATTGAATACATAATTAAGTATGTGTTATACAGAATTATGAATACATACATAATTATGAATTATGTACAGGGTATTCAATTTATAATTCAATATATACAGAATTTAATTCTGTATAACACATATAGAATTGAATTCATAATTTAGAAGGTAATTACCTTATGCAATTGCAATACACTATACATGATTCAGTTGTGCATGTCAGTGTTACCCATTACCACTATGATAGGTGGGTGGATTTTATCAATGTCATGTGCTTGTCCAAGAACAATTTATGGCATTGAGAACTAGTAAAATACATTAGGATTGGACTAGGATTAATGATTCTTAGTTTCCCAATAGATTGGAGTTGTCTCATTGAAATTCATTGGGATGAGCTTGTATACCTTTTTCAATATCAATGGGATAGAAGGAACTATGTAAAAAATGTGAATTGGGGAAGGTCTTACCCTCAGGTGAGGAATATGAAATCAAGGGAATTACAAGACATCCTATGGGATAGTGTGGTTCTATAGTGGGAAGTGGTATGGGGCCTTGGTGATGAACTTTTGATAGTATAGGGTAGAAGAAGCATGGGATATCATGAAGTTCAGACCCAATTATGGAGTTTGGGATGAATCTATGAGTATGAAATTCGAATATTCAATGGGTGAAAATTCTTGGGTGATGATAGAAATCTATACCAGTTGATTCTCAAGGATATTTGGTGGGTGTAATCAAATTGTGGGGATCACACCATAAACTGATAAAGTGTATGACCCATGGTTTAGAATGGATGTGGTGAACATTGATTTAGGCATGGTTGATAGATAAAACCAAATAATTATTGTGGTTTTATGTTATTTACTAAGTCATCATAGGTGATTCATTCCAGGTTAATAATTTTAGAATCATATTAGATGCAAATTCTAGAAATTTGATAGGAATTGTGAACCATACCAATGGGGAATGTGATGAGGATGATCATATATTGATCTATGTTAGTAAATGAAAAAAAATTATTTATACCTTAGAGAAAGGTTCTTGGGATAGCTATCATAGGATACTTCATGCATGTATACAGAATGTTGATCTTCATGGGTTATCAGATATTTGAGTATGACTCTAATGTCAGATAAGTGGTGATGAATGTATAGATTTAACTGTATACCTAACCTATCTAGTGATTGATTGGAGTTTTGATATTGGGGGTGGATGTGGAAAGGATGGTTCATATCTAATTCATTTAAAATACTAAATTTTATGATTCATCTGTGATAATTGGATACGATCTGTGTTCTAGGGTGACTAGTGAGGTATAGATTTTAATGAATGGACCAAGTACATATCAAGATTTAGATATACATTTTTCAAAAAAAATAATATAAAAATAGGGTCATTAATAGAGGCATTATGTAGATGTTAAAATGAATCATGATAACCCCTATATAAGGAAATCATGTTTCAAGTTTTGAATATGGCATTATTGTTCATAGGCTTGTGTGATTTTAGATGAATTTAGTCTGATTGAAGATTGACTAATACTTTTCACATGTAATTAGATATGGAAATGGATAAATGACTTCAAAAATTTCATCTTCAAAAATGGTGGATTCATAATGGGGATTGAATCTGTACTTTTCATTGAAAAAATAGTTTAATGGGATTAATTTTGTTGATAGACCAATTATCCCTCATTTACAATCATGAGAAAATGATGATATTTGATTTTAGTAGATGGGGTAGAGATTGAGATATTATTATACATGCTTCTCAAGGATTAGATGTTGTATGTTTAATATTTTTTTACTACTCACATTATTATAGGTTAGTATAACTGAATGAACATTGTATTTTCTATCATAACCACAGTGTGTTTTAATTTCAGATTCTAATGTAATTCATAATTATTTTACATGAAAACGAGTATTCTTTTTTAATGATCATGGGTTCAAGAGAAGTTTTATAAATTTGACCAGGGTTTGGAGTAAGGTGGTGTTTCTTCCAAGTGTAACAGACACCATCGGGTACCTGGAGTTAATAGACCTGGTACCTAGTAAGGTCTAGGTGGTCCTAAATTTCCTTTATCTTACATCTAGAATATAATAGTTAGGTATCAAGTAATTGATATTTTGGACCATTTGGTGACCTTTCATGGATGGCCATTAGGTACTTGTGGGTAGTATACATGGTACCCAATGTGGTTTAATAATTTTTTTATAAAGAGGATGATGGAAAAAATTCCATATTTATCCCACCTTTAATTTTATGAAGTTATGGGACAGCGTGGAAGTCCATTTGGATAGCTCCTCATATCCCTATTTCTTTATTAAATCCTCCATGATTAAGGGTGATTTTAGTGGTGTGTATATGGAATTTTTAGGTATGATTCCTCCTCACCTCCCCCAATTTCACTTTCCCCCAACTTCCCTTTGATTCAGTGGTTGTGGATTTAGGAACTATATGAACATTCCACCACAACATAGTGCAATCAATAAAATAGGATGGGGTTTTTTTGTAGATTAATAGTGAAAGAATGATGATGATGAATACTCAAGGTTTATTATTTATTTAGATAGAGTAAATACCTCAAGTGACATGTAGTGGGTTGATAGTGATGATATCATTACTCTATGGGTAGATTCAAAGGATTCTAAAAGGTAATTTATAAACATATGGATCTATTTTCAAGTGAATAGATTAGGGACTAAGGGAATAGTGGTGGGGAAGGATTCTAGTGTGACCTTCTAGACCTTGGGAATATTTTACCATGAAGTAAGATATGGTATTCTCTCAGTGTATGGGATTCCTTGATTCCAATGTAAAACATTGAGTTAAGAAAACCTATAGGTTACAGAATCTAACCTAAAGGGGTTATAATTATTGTGAGGTGAAATGATATATATTTAAATATATTTATATAATCATGGGTGGGGTACTTTGGTGATGTGACCTACATGATGGTGACATATAAAAAATATAATTGATAAATAAGGTCTTAGGAGGACAATATATATTTATGTGGGATGGTTTTCCTTGAGGGAAATGTGATGGTTAATAGGTTTAACTTTTATGATTGATAAATTAGTGGTGGGGTTTTGCAGAGATTCGAAAAGTTGTGTGCAAAGCAATGGGGTTAATATTTAAATAGAAACAGTTATGGTAGCAATAACTAGATCTATTTACGTGATATATTTGGCTACATGAAATTCCTATGTACTGTAAATTCTTACACGAATATGGAAAATTACATATTTCACTCAAATTAACTCATATACTCTCCAGATGACTTCTATATGACCTCAAAAATATCTTCTAGGATCATGAAACATTATACCATGATGTATCCATACAAACCAGATCAAGAAGATTCATAATTTTTTAGAAAATCAAAATATTTTTGGTAACAAATACAACAACACAAAGTATCAAGTACAACATGATCTGTGAATGAGACTAGATCAAAAATGGTGTCCCATAATGTAAAGCATCAAAATACAATGAACTATAGAAAGACGACTAAGAAGTGGTATAATGAAAACAAATAAGCTCAAGTTCTTTAGCCAAGAGTTTGAGTGTATGTAAAAAGATAATTGTGAAATATATTTGATACCATGTAAAAAGAGAATTCATAAAATCCATACCTCCATGTCAAGTCAAGTTTTATTATTTATAGATAAAAAAATAAATATAATGTTACCTACCTAATCACACATATATTCAGTCATAGAAAATCATCAAACATCAAATGTTAGTAATATCAGTAAAAAAATATAACAGTTCAATATATCCCTCATCACCATCACTATCATCATTGTTATCATTAGCCTTATCCTCGTCCTCATCCATGTCCCCATCATCATTCCCACCCCTCATACCCACCCTCATCCCCATACACATCCTCATCCTCATCCTTGGCCTCCTCCTCTCCCTCCTCGTCCACATCCTCTACCTTGACCTCCTCCTCGCCCTCATCCTCAGCATCATCCTCATCCTCGGCCTCTTCCTCGCCATCATCGTCACCATGAACAACATCATCTTGACCACCACTAGAACTACCACCTAGTACACTGTATATTGAACGTATCGACAAAATATATTCATCACAAGTTGTGTTGACCTTTGGTGGAAGTTCTGGACATAAAACGTTCATTAGTTTCATAAATTTAGTGTTTTCCCTAGCAGACCGTTCTTCCACTTGTGTGGCCCTTTTTCAGCCTATTTTTCCCATACCTTAACCTGTTTGAACTCATTGGAACTACAAATGGTACCTGAAGAGAGAAAATACCTCATTAGAACTATACTCTTCCCAGGTCGTCAGTATACTCTACCAGGGTTCTCATCTCCCAACACCTAATATAAGTGATCATTTGGCCCAAAATTGCCAAGTTCATGGGAACCAAGGGCCTCTAAAGCATCCCATTAAAAATATAAATAGATTATTATGTTACAAAATAGATATTAAAATTTTAAATCAACAAATTAAAACTTATAATCTGCTGCTATGTCGGTTCGTTAACCGCACTTCCATCTTTTTTCCTTCTACTCGAGCAAAACAATTCTGCTCAAGGCACATGTCCTTCAATATTCAATATTCAGTATTTTCCTATACAATGACATTGAATGTAGAAAACCATAATTAAAAATAGGTTACCAATAATGAATTTCATAACTAAAATTATATGAAAACTTTAGAAATCGAATAAATTATGGAGGAAATAATAGAAAGTGCAAGTCATAAAGAAAAATTATAAACTATCGTACCTACTTCCTCTCATGATCTGACATTGTAGTACGTCCCAATGTGTGGAGGTGTTTTTTAGCATCAATGTTTTTTTTTAATTTTTTCCAGATGATTCCTAAATAAAATTCAGTAATACAAAAGATATTATTAATGAAAAATATGAAAATTTTCATTTAAATACCTCAAATGTGATTAATACCTTAAACTTGATGGTAGTCCAATGAGTAATCATTTTTCGATACTGTTCTATCGAAAAATCATCCATGATAGGTACTACCTCTAACTCTATGCCAACTCTAGTATGCTATCCAATATACAACTCATTCTTATAGGCTCTCCAAATCTTACTTAACTCCTTTAGACGTGCTGGTCGTGCACCCTCACCATCGGAGAAATTAAAGTGAAGTTGACACCAAAATATTAATTCATATAAAAATAATAATATATTACATTAAATACAATAGATTTTTTTACCCATATCAGTGCCCAGGCATTATTATTGACTTCGTTTGTCAACTATCTCTATGAGAGCGGGCTTATGGGAATGATGTCAGAGTATTTGACACGCATCACCAAAAGACTTCGACATTTCTGCCCTATTTTTTCAATCATTTGATTGTATTTGTTGTAGTCCACCATCAACTGTGTGTGGCGGTTTCACACCGCACACAAGAGTATACGCCCCCACCCCCACCTCTTATCAGTAGATATATTTTTTATGAAAGAAAAATAAATATTATATCAATACATGTTATAATGAAAATAAATAATGGTATAAAAATTTGTTAGGGTTCTATAAATATACCTACAGCAGTCTGATAAATGGGCACCACTGGATCCGCAGAAACTGAAGGAACGCCCTGTATAGGTGGAGTGGGTCCTAGTGTATGCTCCAAAGGCACAGACTATGGTGGATCATGATTCGAAGAAGATGGAATATAGAAGATCGTAGAGAAGGAAGTACAAGTAAAAGAATATGGCATAGATGACTGGCCAAATGCATGATATGGATGAGGAGTGAGAATCATCATTGGATATAGTGAAGATGGGTGAGGAGGCTTAGATATAAAGGGTGGTGAAAACATGGGAGGCCTAAATATCTTGTGTGTCCCTAACAACACACCAGGATTAGAATGTGGGATATATGTTACGCTAATGGGAGGGGCATGGTCTAATCTGGTATGCCAACTAGATCTCCTAGCTCTCATACCACCCTCCTTCATACCACCAGCCTCAGTATTGGGACCACTACTAGGATGCTCGTCAAATAATTGTTTCCTAAGTGGTGGATCCTACAAAAACATTTAAAAAAATTAATCACATGACATTATATGTTATTTAAATATATATTTGAAATAAAATACTCACTACAAGCACTACTGGCAGAACGCTCATCTCATCCATGTGATGATTGTTGTCTGTCATCCTTTTTCGCTGCATATCTTCAATAGGTTTCATTTCTTGAATTTGAAAACAAATATGGAAGTAATTAGAAAATGATAACTAATGCATAGACCAAAAAACAAAATATATGAGAGGGGATATGGTAATTCATGGGTTTTGGGGTCAAGAAACCATGGTCAATAAAGCATTGAAATGTTAAAGGGGGTCTTAGAGTTATATTAATTTTATACATGGTCAATAAAACATCAAAATGTTCACCAAGTTAGAAATTTTGGTTTCATAGGTTTGAATATAGTTCAATTCCAAATTAGAAAATGAAACTCAAATAAAACTGCAACCAATAAACATTAAAAGTCCACATTAAGGTCAAGTCGAATACAACATGTTTGTAATCAATACTAAATCAATTTGAATAGTACCAACCTTAACAACCCAAGTCAATCTAAACCAAAATAATTGAGAACATGGATGAATGATTCTATATATTTCCCACAACAACTTTGAGTTTACAGTCAACTCTGAAAATTGAGCTATTGGAGTCATCATAAGTAATAAATGGATTGGTTACAATGGCAGTAGGGATGGTGTTAATTCCATCATTTCCATAATCAAAAAATTTCTTGGAATTACTTCAATAATGACACCAAATTTAGTTCAAATATGGTCTTTGACATAAAAAAACTTGTTTCGTCATTGATGCCAATACATATGGTTCATCGGTAGTAAGAGTTTGAGTCATTTCAATAACTCAAAATCCACAATCATCAATAAAGGTTCCCTGCCACATCATCGAATCAAACAGTTGTAATTTCATCATTGTGACTCGACCATGAGAATAATAGTACAATATTATTATTTTCTCAATGAATCCATAATAATCTACATTTTAAAAATGAGATTTAATATCTGATGCACTGGCATAATAGTCTATTGTGGCAGTTAGCATAACACCATCATATTGTGTTATCATGTTCTTTTCTCGTTCAGTGATAATAAATCTATAACCATTGATCACAATTGATTTACATTCAAAAACCACGGTATTAAGACCAAAATCCACAGTTATAATTTCCTAAAAAACAGAGTCTGCAGGAAAACTTGATACCTGAAATATAAACAAATATTAAATTTAATTAAATTTTGATTTTATTTATTTATTACATCAATATTTCTACCTTCAATTTCAACCAAGTAGAAAACTCTTTGCTATGAAAGGTCTCTCTCTTTCTCAAAGATAAAGAACGATGCTTTATATTTATCATTTCTTTATGTTACTTGTAGATAAAAATAGAAATAGTTTAATAGATATGTAAAATTACAAGAGAGGAGTTAATATATACATGTTCAATTTACTTACTTGATGTAGTCATCGAAAAAATCACAGTTGAAAAACACCATGCGATGTGCCATCTCCCGCTCTTTAAGGATTAATGTTGTCAATGTATATGATCCAAGAATTCCTCTTGTTTGAGAAAGTGATGGAAAATTGGGATCAATTTGCTCATATTGTTCTTCTTAATTTCTCATTGGTTTGTTCATTCTTGTAGTAAGATCAGACAAATACATTGATCATAAATCCATACATTTTTTTATCCAAGTAACCATTCATGATAGAACCTTCGAGATGATTCCTATTTCGGACATAAGATTTAAATGTGTACATATTTATTTCAGTTGGATACATCCAACAGAAAGCAACATGTCCTCTGAGAAGTATTTTGATTGGAAGATGGATAGTCAGATGCAACATGCATGTGAAAAATGTTGGAAGAAATATTTTCTCTAACTCACACAAAATACTTCAAAGATTTCAGATTCAACTCTCTTCTATTAAACCATTTTGATATATTGCTTGAATAGCCATTAGGAACATTAATAGTCTCTAGTACTTCCATAAATTGATTTTTTTTTTCTATAGGTATCATCACGTAAGAAGCACATGGAACTTGCCATTTATTTTCACTAATACACACAAGATTCAATTCTGGTTTGATTCCCCAATCCACCAAGTTGCGCCAAGATTGTAAATCATCTTTTTTATTTCCCTTTACATTTAGAAGAATCGAAAGCAAAATTTCACATATATACTTTTCAATGTTCATTACTTCTAAGTAATGATGTAATAAATTGGTTGACCAATACGGAAACTCAAAGAAGATACCCCTCTTCTTCCAATTGTAACAGGTATCATTGGAAACATTCTTTCTCTTTTTAGATTTTATTTATCCATTCCTGAATGAAAAACTAAAATCTTTCAATTCATTAAGCACATTAGTTCCAGACATACATTGAGGTGGATCGTCGATATCCATGGTATTGTCAAATCTTTGACAATTGTTTCTATATTGATGGTCCATTGGAAAGAATCGTTGATATCCCATAAAACTAAAACTACGATGATATTTCAGTCTTGTGGATCAAGTATTCTTCATACAAACAAGACATGATATTTTTCCCTTCATGCTCCATCCAAACATCATTACATAAGTAGTAAAATCATTTATTGTTCACATAAGCATAACATGCATCTGAAATATATCTTTCAAACATGCATCGTATGTGGGAACACCCACATCCCAAATAAGTTTCAACTCTATTGTTAAAGGTTTCATGTATACGTCTATATCATTTCAGGGATCAGAAGGGGAAAAAATAAGTATACTCATGAAATTGAAAGGTTTTTTCATACACAACCATGGGTGATGGTTATAAATATGTATGAAAACCATCCATGTGTTATGCGAAGTAAGCATTTTCCCAAACGAATTAAAACTGTCACATGAAAGAACCAACCTCGCATTACGCATGTCAGCTGCAAAATCAGGATATCGAGAATCAAATCTCTACCATGCAAATCTATCTATAGGGTGAACCAAATCTTCATTATTCTTCTTTCTCTCGATATCAAGCCATCGCATTTTTATTTATATTTCATCAGACATGAAAAGATTCTGGATTCTGGGAATCAATGAAAAGTGTCACATTACTTTCTTTGGAACATGGGATGGTGTTACATCAGCTTTTGGATTCCATTAGGATGTTCCAAGTTTGCTACAATCATTTATTTTAGCAGTTTCCTCCCAAAATAAACTGCAATATTTCAGAAAATCATGAATTTTATTTTTTGAAAATCCAAGTTATTCAACTAACTTCCATGTTATATAGTAGTTTTAAGGAATATCTACATCATCTGGAAGTAAGTACTTTAAGAAGGTATAAATGTAATAGATAGAAGTATTAGAAATACCATATATGGTTTTCCCATGAAACAATCGAAATAAAAATTCCAGCTTTTTCATTTTACCACATTGTTGATATACTGGAGTCGTCGCAGCAACATTCAATTATTCCACTCTATCAACATCATCATTTTCATTGGATGCATCATGTGTGCTTGTATCAAAGTCTTCTTGGGTCAAAATCCTTTCCTTCTCATGATGACGAATAAACAAAAACTGATTATATATAAAATTCTCTAATTCAGTCCTCTCATTTGGATCATCAAAATTTTGAGATTCCATTTTCTCCTCATTGTGATACCACACATAATAGTTTGTTTGAAAACCATATTTGGTTATATGGTATCTAACTTCTTCACGGCTCAACCAAGATCTTCCAACACAATTATAACATGGGTAGTGTATGTGACCACTATTTGAAGCATTGTCAAATGTGAAATCTAAAAAGATCTCCAAATTTTTTTTAATTACTTGAGATCTGATCAGTTTCATACATCCAACTTCTATCCATTCTGTAAAAAAAACGTAATCAGTCATTTTGTGAAAGCAATTCAATAAGATTGAAGTTCAATAAAAAATACTTTTAAGTAAATGATAATTTTTTACTTTATATAAAACCATAACCAACACAATATGTAGATATGTGTTGAAACATATAATTTGAAATTATAGCATTGTACCAACATTGATTTTAGACTGTGTAAGAGAAAACAAAATGAAACATAGTGGAATTAAAAAATAGGAGGTTTAGTTCCAAATAGAACATAGTCCTCTCCACATGATAGTAAGCCACTACTAAGAACATTTATTTAAAAAAAATAAAATGAACCATAACATGGATCCGATTTTGCATGCAATAACTACACACTAGGAAGTCCATGATATAAACGGCCTCTATTATAGTTATTCATGTGAAAAATATGTAAAAATAAGGAATAAGAAGTATCAGAGTAAAATATTTTAAATAATAAGATAAGTGATAAGTAAATATACATTAAACATGGGCACAACTCAAATGTAAAATGAAACATATAGGGTGAATAGTGTATTGAGTTTTTGATGCAACTCAATATTAGATAAAATTTGGTTGATGAATTATCTTTAAATATATACCTCATGTAAGATTAAATGATTCAATGAATCTTTCTCTTGGGTGTGGTAATAAATCTCAGAAAACAAAGTGTTATGTGGAGAAGTAAGTAACATAGTACCCTCATATTTTCCATACACCCATTTCATTTGAGGATTTATTGAATTTATACTCAACTAATAAAAAATTATCCATTGAGGAACAATCATAATTAATTAATTATATTGATAATCTTTTTTGAAAGTTTTAAATGGTAAGATATTCATTAAATGGTAAGATATTCGTTAATCATATTGACAATCTTTTGGTGTAGCATGCAATTCAAGACACCAATGAATTTGAATTTATTCAAAAATAATAATAATTCATTAAAACTCAAGGTGTTACAAACCCAATGAGTGTACACTCCCATATCACCCGATCACACTGCCAATATCGTTCTCTAATGAGTCACATGCCATAAAACCTAGGCTCATTCAACTAAAAAGTAACCATGATTCTCATCCACGTCAAATTTATCTAGAAAAAAACACCCTTTATGATTCCTTCCCAACAATACTAAGGAATCACACTCATGCCATGGATTACTAAATGATCACCAGTCACTTAGGAATTACTACAAAACCACAAAGAACATATGCATGCTCTATCCATCCTAGATCCAACCATATCATATCATAATCAACTGTCTCATCAAAAACCACACCCAAAACCAATAGGTATAGGTATCTAATAAATCATTCCATCTTTATATAATCATGATTACTAATTTAATCCAAGTAATTTAAATTAAAAAGAAAGAAATAATTCTACATTTCTTCACTTTTACCATCACAAGGGTATCAAAATAATCAAGGTGAATCATTCCCATCATGAACTATCTTTTTATGATTACCTTTAACACTTTAAACAATTACAAATCCATAAAATTAATAAATGAACCCCCAAGTGTTAAAATACATCCATTGCACTAATGGAATTTATTTACATCATCATATAACATCCCAAAATAAGATCCACATGTTCTTTCCTAAAAAAACATTGTGGTTTGGGTGGTCATAATTCCACTAACAAGTTATATAGGAAACCCGTATAAAACTCATTATGGACACTTTATAGAACTAAACCCTATGTCATTAGAAAATACAGTCACACATAAGAATATAAATGTCATGTGAATCATACATGCCAGATATGATGAATGTACACAATCCTCTTTCATGTATGGTCCAAGTGCCAAAACCAAAAATTACAATATCAAATTAGCACATCACACTTGAGTAAATATCTCAACGATAACATTGATAATCAAGAAGCGCAATTTCATAACCCTATTAACTTATAATTATCACTGGATATGGGTTCATGAATCACCTGTTTTAGGACTATCACAAGTCCAACACATTCCTATCACCATATAATTATCCACAAATAGTAAGAAAAACAAAAAAACACACTAATATTGATTTCTAATGCCCAGAATAAAAGAAAAACAATATAATCCAAACAGTTGCACAACAACACCTTAGGTGCACCTCCATAGACCTTAAATACTATCAACTAGCAATGAGATACTAAATCAGACATTATTTATACCATGTCGTCATTATTGTAACCATTAATAACAACTTATTAAACAACATCATTAGTGATAAATAATCAAAGTGCACATAAATCAATAATAATATTGGATATATCAAGTAAAATGAAGTCATACTATCTTACATCCCAAATGACCACCCACAAGGCTGATGAATGACCACACAAAGCTCTCGTTTAGGTCAAATCAAAACATAAAACAAAAAAAATAGATGCAGAACAATAAAACTAAGGTAGCACTTAGAAATTTGAAGTGTAGAACAAAAAAAATTGATTGATTGAAGATAGATTGATTAGTGGAATAAGTTTGGAAGGTTGGGGAAGAGGGATCTTTGATTTAGGGAAAGAATCGAGCAGAGGGGGAACTGGATGCCCGATCTTGATTTAGGGGCAAATTTTCCCAATAGTTTATAAAAATTGTTGTGATGTCTTTGTAAATGGGAGACTATCCCAATGATGTAATCCAACTGTTGGGATAGGTTGATTCTACATATACTATACCAATAATTTGTACAAACTGTTGGTATAGTCTCCCTATACCAACAGGTTTTTCAAACCATTGGTATATAAGTGTTGGTATAGAGCCTATTTCCAGTAGTGAATTTTTAATTTACCAGTAAATTTCTTAGAAATAAAGGAATGTGTAGACCCCGTATCAAACAAAACATTAGAAAAATCTGAGTGAACAAACAAAGTACCTAATACCACTTCATTGGATGTCCCAACATCTGCTGACGTAGTCAAAAAGGATTCTACTGCACCTTTCTGCTTATAATTTGGATGTTTCCTATCATTCAGATCTTTCTTTAGGCAGGTATTCACATAATGCACCATCTCACCACATTTAAAACACTTTACAATTTTCTTATCAGAATTAATCTTAAGATCATTTTCATTACAATCTCGGGTCATATGTCTAAACTTACCATATCAAAAACACTTCTCGGTTTCATTAAGGAATTCCCCGGGGTTCTTTTTACCACACTTTTCACAAACTAGAAATTGAACTTTCTTATCTTCAGATTTATTTGATTGATTCTTACCCATTTCTTGTCATATGGACCTTTTCTTTTTCTTGTTGTCAAAGTAAATGTGATCATCACCGAACTCCATTTCTACCCTCTCAGCACATCAGACAAGTTTTCATAACTTTTGAATTCATGGGAGGTCAATTCTCTTCGATATCTTTGCTTCAATCCTGAGTAAAAACGATTGATTTTACTATCAAGATCCCGAATAAGATTTAGAGTGTACCTTGCCAATCGAGTGAAGTTTTTTTCATACATGGCCATTGAATGTTCCTCTTTTTTTCAATTCTAGGAATTTATTTTCCATTCTAAGTTGAACCACCTTAGGAAAATATTTTTCAAGGAACAGATTCTTAAATTCATCCCATTATAAGGCATTAATCTCCTCATTATCCCTAATATTCTTGACCATTGACCAACACTGGTCAGCTTCACCTTCAAAATGATAAATAGAAAGACTAACCTTTTGATTATCTGAACACCCCATGTCATCAAATATCTTTTCAAGTTCTTTAATCCACTCTTTAGCCACCACTAGGTCAGAAGATCCACTAAAAGTAGGAGGGTGTTGCCTCATAAAATGTTCAGTTATTGTCATGTTCCTTTGTTGTAGTTCTGATTGTTCTCTTGCATGGATGTCACCGCCATTTATAGCATGCGTCAACTGATCCATTACAGTCACAAACTTCTTGGTTCCAATTCCCACCATTCTAGGTTGTGGATTCGAAAAGATATCATCCTCTTGGTGCCTTCCTACTTCACCTTCCCTATTTCTTCTGTGGAAAACCATTCTGACTAAACATGTCTTGGATGAAGCAACATGGTAACCGTTAAATGCTATATCATTTCAACTTATTCATGTGGTAAAAATCATTTATGGTATATTATTAACATCATCCTAACCCCTAAAGTTATCTAAATCATGCTCTGATACCAACTATAAGAACTCAACCTTTAACATTACATAATCTAGTTAACTCAACAAAAAAACACTTATTACATTCCCAAAGATCATTTCTGGTTTAGAGTTTTAGAAAATTAGGTTGTAACTCATACATGACAACCCATAAGCACACAAAGTGGATACTACTAAAACAATATCCATTTTTTTCACAATATGAATATTTTAAAACAAATCATGCTTTCTTTCTATGACAAAACTTCATGACTTTAAACTTGAATCCTTCATTTCCTTTACCCATCCATAAACCCTGTGAAAAAAAATTAAAACTTGGGATGAACACAAAAAGCTCAATAAGGGACATAAAAAAAGAGAAAGGAATCGTTAGTCCATGAATATGTGTGTGTGTGTGTGTGAAATCATTTTCACAAAGACATACTTCTCACCCATAAAGTATCATATAATTTGTGAAAACAAGTGATTTCCATAAAGCATAGAAAACATAAATAAAACCATATAGGTTACTTGGGGCATTACTTACTTATGATTGTAACCATCGCAACTACCACATGATTTGTAACCCTCACAACTACCTTACAATGTAACCCTCACAACTACCTTATGATGTAACCCTCATGACTACCTTATGATGTTACCCTCACAGCTACCTTACAACTACCTTATGATGTTACTTAGGGCATTATTTACTTATGATTGTGACCATCGCAGCTACCATATGATTTGTAACCCTCACAACTACCTTACAATGTAACCCTCACGACTACCTTATGATGTAACCCTCACAGCTACCTTATGATGTTACCCTCACGGCTACCTTATGGTGTAACCATCATAGTTACACTTTGAATAACCATTACAGTCAGCTTCCTACATAAACTTACCCAATGCATTGGAGGGAGATGTAGGTCCCACCCTTCATCATAAACAATGCTCAGGAACGAAAACATGATCATAAAACATAAATACTTGCATAAAAACATTCCTTTTGAATTTTGTAAAAATAGAAATTTGAAAGAGGATTTTTAAAGAAAATTCCCATACCCCAGGTTCATCTTACTTCAAATGTGTTCAAATCTCATGTATAGTAGTTTAAAGAGTGTTATTAATATATGATAAAACCATATTCATATTCATAATTCCTTGTATGGTCTTCTTATAACATATTTCTACCCATTTATTGATAATATTTTGTTATTTTCATTGTTTCAGGTGCATTTATTTCATGGTTTTCATGGTTGGTTCGTTATGGATTTTCTTGTTGAATGGAAGAAAAACTTCAGAAGTGGAAAAAATGGTATTAATATGTTTTCGAATTTTTAAATGATGACATGTATCTTTTTGTTTTCTAATATGAGGATGATGCATTGTATGAAACATTAATGAAAATGATTTAATTTATTTGGGTAGTTTTTACGATCATCGTGAACTTATATCATCTCATTTAATATCATGTTTATATATTAATTCCATAAAATTATATAATTTATAATATGTATAATGCAATTTGATTTAACCATAATAGTGATTTTATGATCAGGCTTGAAGGTGGTAAAGGAAAATGAAAACTCGACGTCCACAAAAGTGGTGAATTGACGCGTCACGGACGATGGTTTCATTTTCTAGAATAAGAGGAGAAGATGAGAGATTTTGATGGTGAATATTCCATTAACACAATAAAATTATAGTAAATGTAAGATACTGAAGTTATCATATCACTTGGATGAGGGGAGGTGAGGAGAGAATAAGAAAAAAAATTGAAAAAAAATGAAAAGAAAAATGAAAGAGGATTTTACCTCTTACATTTTTTTCCTTAAAAACCTCCTTAAGGCCCTTAGTTTTGACATTTTGGTGAGACCAACAGGTCTTGGATGTGGCGAGGAGGCTTGAGAAGGAAATTGGGCATAAATGAAACAATAAACAAGGCTTTGAGGTGTGAGGAGAAGAGGTGGTGAGGGGTGATATTTATAGTGGAAGAGATGAGTGTTTTTTAATTATTTTAATCGTTAGTTTATTATTTTGGTTCAAGACTATAAATAGTTTTAATTCTCAAGACTAAATATAGTAACTAGTATATGTGAGTTCGAACCAATGGTGCATACATCAACCATACATCAATCACGACACAATAATTCGTGTATTTAGCTTATACCGTAAATTATCGTATTTCACTATTCATAAAAATTCAATTATTTTAGAAAAATCACAAAAATTCACCACAACCATTTTTCGGCGTATAAAATTCAAAAATGGACTCCATTTTTTAAAAATAATTTTCTAAATATGAGAATTTTAATTTTTAATTAAAACCATCATTTATTCAAAAAAATATCAATTTTAAAATTATAACTGATTTTATGACACTTTGAAAATTTAATTAAAGTCTCATAAAATTATCTTATAATCATAAGACAACAAAATAATAATTTACGAATCTATTTTATGAAAAAAAATATATTTTTTAAAATCATTATATTAATTTTAAAATTGTAATTAAATATTTACGACTTACAAAAATACCAACACTTAATTTATAATTTTCAAAAAAATTATTTACTAATTCAATGATATAAATATATTATATTTTCACTTATAAGATACATAAATTTTATTTATACTCTCATAGATGATATTAATATTCTATTAGTATAGATTTTATAATTTCTATAAATACCACTTATTTCATTATATATTTATGATGAATTTGACTATTTAATTCCAGGATGAAAACAAATTATTTTATAAGTATCTGGGTTGTTATAATATTTCTCGCACACAGTATGGAAACTTCTAATTACTAGCGGAAATTTCTACTTAAAATTCAACAGTCAAGGGAGACTTTTAAAATTCCAATATAAACTTCCAATGACAATTCATAGTGAAAATTTACCGTGCAAATTCACATTGAAAAATTTGAGCACAGATACTTCCTACACACCATATATAAGTATTAAGTTATCAATGAAAATCTCTACTTGGAATTTAATTTCCAATACAGACTTCCAAAATTTTAATAGAATTTTTCAATGAAAATTTTCATTTGCCAGTGTGAAATTTTACACTATAAAACCCCCTATGCATATGAATTTTCAATGGAAATTTATATTGAAAAATTTCCATGTAAATAATATATACATATTTATATAATTTATATAAATAAGCAGTGCATATATTTATACATTGATATTTATATTTATGTATTTACATTATCTATATGAATACACCTGCACACACATACATATAGAAATGCATGCATGTATGCACATCTACCATGAACATAAATAAACATTTTTTTTTTAAATTTATTGGAATTTCTTTATTAATATGCTTTTATTGATATATAGCTATACTAATATACATCCAGTGTTAAATATCCCCAACAACAAACATACATATTATTGAAATTGTATATTTATAAATATACATCATTCATAACTATACATTATTTGATGTTACCTATTTTTATTACATAAAAACATATTGAAATGAAAATATATAAACCTTATTATAAATAAACATGATATTTAAATTATATATTTATAAATATACATTATCTATTTATTCATATGTATATATATAGTTTTTTTTTTGGCTTTCCATTTTTTCATTTTAATATATAATAAAAAATGTAAAAAATAACTATTTAAAACATAACAACAACAACCACAATAATAAATAAATCATATCAGAGAGGGTGTGGGTGGGCCTATAAAATGCTAACCAACTTTACCCATTTATTACATCAAATTAAAAAATTAGCAAAGAAATGGAGTGAGACGAGGCCACGTCTTACCTTTTCCATCGGTAATTAACGAAATGATTTTAAATTTTAAATTTTAAATTACCACCATATCCATCCTGTCATGTTTTTTTGGGAAAAGTTTCCAATGTCGAGACTAGCCGGGATCTTCGGGTCTGGGAAAGTGGAAAGGCTCCGTGAGATCTTCTCTTTCATGAAAGCGAGCCCTTTTCGTCACTCCGACTGCAAATAGAAAATTCACAGTCGCACCCCCTTCCCCAGTCAACGCGCCACACTCGACCTCCATACGTGGCTTTGGTAACGGCGACGACGCAAGGAAGTTGGATTTGACCGTTCGGTGGACAGTCTCTCCAGCTTTACCCCCTTTTCGATCTTCAGCAGCTCCCCCCGAGCTTCTGTACGGTTTCCTTGGATTGATTTCTTTCATATTTTGTTTTTGTATCCAGCAATGATTATGACCTTTTCTGTTTCGATCGCATGATGAACACCTGGATTGAAAGCTGCCCTGGCTTGATTTGCTTGTTTCCCCCCCCTTCAATTTTATCCTTTCGTATTGTTCTCTGGGCGCTACGCTACGAGGCTGGGAATGATTATTTCCGAATGTCCCATTGAGTATTATTGTCTCACTGTGCGATTGGTTTTGCATCTGCGGGTGATGAATTGGACCGTTCGGTGGACAGTTTCTCCACAAGGCCCGAAGCTGATCCGGGTCGCATCCCCTCCCCCAGTGGACAGTCTCTCCAGCTTACTCCCATTTTGATCTTCAGCAGCTCCCCCGAGCTTCTAGCAGGGTTTTGGACTGGTAGTTGGCCAGCCTACCCCTCCCCCACGTCTCCTTCGCCTTGATCTCTGTACGTTTTCCTTGGCACGATTTCCATCATATTTTGTTTCTGCATCAGGCAAAGATTACGAGTTTTTCTGTTTCGATCGCATGATAGACAACTGGATTGAAATCTGTCCTGACTTGATTTGCCTGTTTTTTTTTTCTTCTTTTCTTTTCTTTTCTTTTCAATTCTTTGGGCGCTACGCTATGAGGCTGGGAACGATTATTTCCGAATGCCCCATTGCGTATTATTGTCTCATTGTATGATTGGTTTTTCATTTACGGGTGATGAACCGACCCACTTCGACTTGACACATCACCCATGCGCCCGCCACAAGGTCTGATGCGCGTTCCCGATTACCACAGCCCGGTGACAAGCACCTGAGTATCAACATACAAAACCATCGTACTGATTTCACCTTGAAAACACAGCAAGCATAACAGGTCTCATGATAACAAGATATAAACAATCAGAGTACACTGCGGAACTATAGGTGCACAACCATGAAACATAACAAAACAAGAGGCTAAACCCCTAAACTAAACAAGTCCAAGACCATCACCAAGTCTCCATGTGACCATCCGTCGCCATCATCCCAAACCACCACGATGTGACACGAACCAAGAGAAGTCGTCAAGCTACACAACACCCTTCTCTTCATTTGTATCCTGCAAAACCAAGTTTGCATACGCCCAACGACATATGCAAGATGCGAGACAAACGCCAAGTAGGATACTACCATGAATCCATATAATGTGTCATTATGCAACCGTTAGTTATAGCTTTAAAACTGTAATGCCTCCAACCCCGGTTGCCTAGAGCCGATGAGTTATTTATCACATGGCAAACAGAGTACAAGATATTACATTCCAATGATCAAGGTTTTGTTGGAGTTGGTGGCCTAAAACCAACTACTTTGTACTTTATTAATTAATAAAAACCTTATCACATCTTGATTGTTATTCTGCGTGACAATGTATGTGATAATGTCCTAAGAACAGTTGTTGCATTAAAGGGTCATAGCGGATTCCTGCTATGATGAGAACCCGGAAATGCCATAACATTGTTCTTGAATAAATGTTCTATGACCAGATGATATTATTTGAGGGACACAAATAATACAGTTCATTAGGGGTGAAGACTCATAAAACTTTGAGCCACCTTCTCATGGTGTGCGCCTTTGGTAATATCCAGGAGGATATTATGAGAACGAGACCCATCAGTAGGAAATCCACATTTCATAGTGTCATTGGATGTTCCTATCTACGGACGTGTGTATTGGTTCTTAGACTTTAAGATTATTATTAATGGGTATTACAACTCGCGCACTTAGATGTATTGACGAAAACTGTGACGACACACTGTTCGCAGCGAGGTAGGATACGTTGGGTGCGTCACGAGTAATACTGCATTAATAGATAATGCGAGAAATGATTTGTCCCTTCTGTTTCATAACGGAAGTAGATATCTCAGGCCCTTTGATGAAGTTGATATAGCCTAAATAAATCCATGACCATGGTAAGGTATGGACAAGTTCAATTCCGGGAAGTCAAAGAAAGAATAATCGAGCACATGGGTTGATGACACTAGCATGCAACTCGCTTGATTAGAGATATTGAGACAAAAGGATTATATTACACGGTAAGCGTTCGTAGGAGGTGACACGTCATTGCGGCGTTAACTTCTTTCTCTATGGGTGCCTTGGCGTGTTGCTAGACGCTAACCTTAGACTTTAGGCAGACTCTGCCTAATGTCACTGAGAAAGAGGCCTAGAGGGTCACACACTAAGTATGTCCATGTATCTCAGTTAAATATTAATTTAACAAGTTAAATAAATATTATTCCTGACTGTGGTTTAATAATTATTTAAGGATGCCTGATCGCATTTATTTCGACACTAGTTATTCGAGAGAATATATTGTGGGCAAAATAATATATTTATTAGCGAGTAATGCAGTTACATTTATTTAAGAAATAAATAGTCATTACTCAAGGTCTAATAAATATGGTAGAGAAAAATGGAAAATAAAAGTACACGCCGTGTATTAATTATTACACGCCGTGTAGTTTTCCAGTCGGGATTTTGAGGATATAATATTGTTTTATTAAATGATACTAATTATAATCAGCGTGGGTGCATGTCAATGAATTAATAATTTGACATGGGGGTTTCAATAAGAGTTAATGAAATAAATAAAACGCGTAACGCATTTATTTATTGTCATAACTCTATTAACCTCAAACCCGATTATAAATATTCTCATAACCCCAACACTTTTTCCAGAAGAGCAATTGTTGTGCACAACGGATTTGGAAATACTCTCAAGCCAAGAGATAATTCCCTTTCCACCAAGAACGCCCTCAAGTTACGAGAGCGAGATCCTCCACCGGATCAAGGCGGTCGAAGGCAGACATCGCAAGCGAAGGTTCTTCCGCTCTAGCACCCGGAGATCCCTTCGACGACGTTCAGAGATACGTGGAACACGTGTGGATCACCGCTAGAGGAATCCTATACTTGGATTCTACGACGCAACGACGGATCACAGGATCGTGACCGGAGACATCGACGAAGAAAGAATTCTACCGAGGTAATTCTTGTGAATTAATTAAATTAATTATAACCAACATATGATGATCCTATCTCAATGGTTCTGGGACTCTTCTTTTCTTTTTCGTTTTTCGTTTCATTCCGAAGATCCGGCGTTTTATATCGTGACGGATCTCGGATTGAACGTTGTTTAACGCTAAAATTAAAGTTGGGCAAACCCACCAACGTGCTTCCGCTGCGCCCGGAACCTACAGGTTTAATAGTCCTCAAGAGACTAAATACATAATGATTACATTACAACTTGATATTTTACAACATAGATGTATGAATCTTTATCCCACAATGCTATCCTTGGAGATGTTTAAACATAGTATTCCACTTCATCACTAAGTATATTTAGAAATATTGACTGAGGGATGGTAGATCTATGAGCAGCCAACAGAACCAAACTAGTTGATGTGGGTATCGAGGACTACCACCTCACGTTGCCAACGTGAATGATCTTGGTTTTAAAAGATTGTTATTTTGTGTCATCTGTTACCCAAAACATCATTTTTGTATCCAGACTTGATATAGATGAATTCATTTTCAAGTTCGTGAATAAATATTAGTTTCTTTTATAAAAATAACATTTGATATGATAAGACACATTTAAATAATGGTCTTTATGTGTTGGATTACACGGATCAAGTAATGACAATCGATAACAATACTATTTCACGCATGTTTACAAGGCAAAATGATCAAAGCCCCATTTAGTGGAAAAAGTGAAAGGGTAAAAGTGCTTCTTGAATTAGTTCATATCGATGTGTGTGAACCATTTCCAGTTGAAGCAAGAGGTGAATACTTATACTTCATAACTTTTACTGATTATTTTAGTAGATATGAATATGTATACTTAATGAGGTATAAATCAGATTCCTTTGAGAGTTTCAAGGAATACAAGAATGAAGTTGAGAGCCAGTTTGGTAAGAAGACTAAGAAACTATGCTCAGACCGTGGTGGAGAATATCTTAATTAAGACTTCATTGATTACTTATGGGAGTTTGAGGTTTTATCTTAACTCTCCCTTTATACACCTCAATGGAATGATGCATGTGAAGGTAGAAACCACACCTTGTTCGACATCGTGAGATCATTGATGAGTCATGCGGGTTTTTCATTATCTTTTTGGAGACACCTTACAAACAACAACACAAATACTAAGCCAAATGTTAACTAAAGTAACAGACGATATATCATACCAATTTTGGAATGGAAAAAAACCTGTGTTGTCGTACTTACATGTGTGGGGTTGCCAAATGTTTGTTAAGCCCTCTTCAGGTAACAAACTTACACTTCGAGGCACAAAATGTACCTTTATAGGATACCCCAAGGAAACAAGAGTATATTACCTATACGACCCCTTAGACAAAAAAGGTAATAGTGGCAAGACACACCATATTCCTTGAGAGGGAACGCATCTCTAAAAAAGATAGTGGGAGCTGATAAATTTTGATGAAATCCAGGATCAATGTACATAAGAGTTGACATTGGAACAAATTCCACAAAGCCCCGTGGAAGAAGATGTTTCAGAGACACAAGTACTGCGTAGGAGTACAAGAGATGTTAGAGAATCCAAACGATATAGTTTTCTAGTTACTGAGGATGGTGGCTCATTATTGGTTAATAATAATGATCCTCTAACCTACAAGGAAGCAGTAAGTGACACAGATGTTGTCAAGTGGCAAGAAGATATGAATTCTGAAATGAATTCCATCCACCAAAATAAAGTTTGGATTTTGGTAGATCCTCCGATGGATGTAAAGTCCGTTGGTTGTGAATTTCAAGCAAAAACCAAACATGGATGGACAAGTCATACTTATAAAGTACGATTAGTTGCAAAAGGGTTTAAACAACGTCAAAGCATATACTATGATGAAACTTTTTCACAAGTTGCAATGCTGAAATCCATCAGAATTCTGCTTGATATTGCATCTTTCCATGATTGAGATTTGACAAATAGATGTCAAAACAACATTCCTTAACGGGAACCTTTAGGAAGATGTCTATATGACACAATCTGAAGGGTTCGTGACTCCAAAGGATGCCAACAAAGTATGCAAATTGCAAAGATCCATTTATGGATTAAAGCATGCATCCATGTCCTAGAATATTCAGTTTGATGAATCCTTAACAAAATTTGGTTTCATAAAGAATGAATGTGAGTCTCGTGTTTATAAGCGGTTTAGTGGGAGTGCGATCGTTTTTATAATAGTTTATGTCGATGACATATTACTTATTGGAAACAAAATACCTGTCTAACAGTCTCTTAAGATCTGGTTGAATACATGGTTCTCCATGTAGGACTTAGGCTAGACAACATATGTTCTTGGGATCAAGATCCATTGCGATAGATCCAAAATGCTGCTCGACCTAAGTCAAGCTACATATATTGACAAGATACTGAAGAGATTCAGTATGAAACAATTCAAGAGGGGATTGTTGCCAATGTCACATGACATTTATCTTTCCAAGAAAATGTGTCCTCGGACTCATGCGTAAAGACAAAGGATGACAAGTATTCCATACACGTCTGCAATTGAGTCATTCATATATGCTATGTTATGTACTAGGCTAGATGTTGCCTACGTCTTGAGTGTGGTAGGAAGATATCAAGCTGATCCAGGAGATCGTCATTGGATGGCGGTCAAGACTATCTTTAAGTATTTAAGGCGTACTCAGAATATTTTCCTTGTCTATGGAGAATGTGCGAAACTAGTCATCAGAGGATATGCAGATGCCAGTTTCCAAACAGATCAAGACGATCTAAAATCACAGACGAGATACATTTTTACTTTGAATGGAGTTGTTGTGAGTTAGAAGAGCTCAAAACAGGCTGTAGTTGCAGATTCTATAGCAGAGTCCTAGTATATTGCGGCTTCTGGGATAGTTAAAGAAGCAGTATGGATACACAACTTTGTCCAAGATCTTGAAGTGGTACCTAGCAGTAAAGATCCTATCACACTCTATTGTGATAATACTGCAGCGGTGACTCTCACCAAGGAGCCAAAGTCACATCAACAGATGAAACACGTACTTCAGAAGTATCATCTTTTGAGAGATTTTTCTCAGAGAGCTGAAGTTGTAGTGAACAAAATATTCACGGAAGACAACGTGGCTGACCCCTTGACTAAATCTTTAACTTAGCATAAACATGATCATCATGCGAGGTCCAGCGGACTGAAAGTCGTAGGCAGTTGGTTCTAGTTCAAGTGAGAGTTTGTTGAAGTTGGTGTTCTAGAATCAACTGTTTGTACTTTGATTACATGTATATTCGAAGATTTGAATATTAATTAAACATTTTATTATTGTTCATTGTCCTGCATGACATTGATGTAATAATGTCCTAAAGTATCTATCGCATTAATAAGGTCGTAGCATTTTCGTGCTATGATGATAACCTTAAAGTGCCATGACGATTTTCTTAAATATAGTTCCACGGTCGGATAACGTATTATGATAGAGCACAAAGTATGTAGACTGTTAGGTGCGAGTACTCGTAAGTGGACGAAACTTCTTTTCTTGAAGTTTGCATTTAGTAATCTCTAAGATGAGAGATTATGAGAACAAACCTGTCAGTGAGAATTTTGCATGTTTTAGTGTCATCGGATATTCCAATCTACAAGAATGTGTAATGGTTCTTAGACATTAAAATTATCATTAATGCATCTCATGACTCGCGCACTTAGATTTACTGATCAAAACTGTGACACCATATGTTCGCAGGAAGTAGGGCACATTGGGTGCGTCACGAGTGATATGTTATTAATGGATAAGTCGAGAAATGATTTGTCCCTTCCATCTTTATGGCAGTTTATATTTCGGTCATTTGATTGAAATATAACTGTCGTATTAAATTTCATTGTAATGGTACAACGACATGTTTATTTTAGATAGTCAAAGAAAGACGTATCGATCATATAGGTTGATAACACACAGGTGTGCAATTTTCTTGATGAGATATTAAGACCGTTAAAGTATAAGAGTAGAGACCCAAAACCCAAGGTGTTCTCTAAAGGAGGCCTTGAGGTTCTTTTATAATTAATAATAGACCACATTGGACCACAAGTCCGATTTGAGATGTAGACTCCAACACTCTCCCTCAAGCTAGGTGTACATAGCTTGAACACATAAAGAAAAACAAAGAAATCAACAGACGCTGCAAACACTCCCCCTCAAACTAGGTGTACCTAGCTTGAACACATAAAGAAAAACAAAGAAATCAACAGACGCTGCAAACACTCCCCCTCAAGCTGGACAGACCCAGCTTGATGACAAAACAAGACAAAACAAAATAAAAGATAAACCGCCATGACTGCTGCTCCCCCTCAAGACGATGATGGATAATGCAAGAAGACGGTGAAAAGGATGGGCCGATCATCGGAGCGTCGGGAAATCCGCACTAGCGGGTTGTTCGTCGGAGCGTCAGGAAAATCGCACAAGCGGGCCGGTCGTCGGAGTGCCAAGAAATCCGCTGGAGGCGGCTAGCATAGAGGCGGGGGCTGCCGCAAGAGGACGCCGACATGGAGGGAGCAGCGATGGAGGCGTCGTGTGGGGTCGCTGGACTGGAGGGACGGAGAAGCTGTGGAGGAGTCGGCGAAGCAGTGCAGGGAGGCGGATGAACCTGGCGGGGAGCGTTGCCTCACAGAGGAGCAACATATGGGGTGCAGGAAGGCAGGCGACAGGGTGCAGCACAACAATGGTTTGCAGCACGAGGGGGGGGGGGCTGGCGCACTGGAGGGGATGGTGCACAAGAGCCTTCAGGTGGGATCCGTCGGGAGGGAGCCGCTGGGAGTGAGGAACCGCTGAGGTTCGTCGCACAGGAGAGGCATCACGTCAAGTAGTGCCTGCAGATTTGGGCCGTCGCATAGGAGTCGCGCCGGACTGGTGCACAGGAGGCCGACGAAGGGAGGCAGTGCGTCCAGTGGGAGGAGGCGCACGCGTAGCAGGAGGCGAGGCCGACGCGGATCCGACAACGTGAGCGGGAGGGCTGCCGCAGGGGTCGCGCACAGTGAGGGGGCCGCAGCGCGCAGAGGGAGGAGGTCGTTGCACCGGGAGGGCGACGCGCATAGGGAGGAGGCCGTTGCACCGAGAGGGTGACGCACATAAGGGTTCCGCCGAGAGAGAGTTGCGCGCTGGGAAGAGCGCATAGGGAGGGAGGGAGTCACCGGGACGGAGGAAAGCCGGTAGGGGGGCGACGGCGGATTAGGGCTCCCTGGCCATGGAGGCCGCCGCCCCCCACAGGGGAAAAAACGCGGGGAACTCTGGAAGGGAGAAGAAAAAAAACAAATAGGAGGGATGGCTCGGTTGGATTAAACCTCCTCTGATACCATGTTAAAGTATAAGAGTGGAGACCCAAAACCCAAGGTATTTTCTAAAGGAGGTCTTTAGGTTCTTTTATAATGAATAATAAAGAACACATCGGACCACAAGTCCGATATGGGATGCAAACTCCAACAAAGACAAAATAATTATATTACACAGCGAACGTTCGTATGTGGTTGTCGACGTTGCGACATTAAGTTTTTTTCTCTTTGGTGCCTTGACCTGTTGCTAGACAGTAATCTTAAACTTTAGGCAAATACGCTTAATGCCAACAAGAAAGAATTTTAGAGGGTCACACACTGAGTGTTTTCGTTGATCTTGATTAAATTCTATTTGGATTTAATTAATGAAATAAATATTATTTTCAAGATCGAAGAATAATTTCATTCATGTTTTATCGATCACAAATATTTATTGATGAATGCAATATGTAATTAAATATTTATTCGAGTATTCAATAAATGTCGAGTTGGGGCGAACCAATAGTGTCCGGTGATGAATATTAATTTACAAATCGGTAAAATAATATTTATGATTGCGTCAGTTAGCACGCACCATAAAATAATAATAAAAATATTATTATATGACATAAGGTTTGATAATAATTATTATATTATTTAAGGGTCACAATTAAGTAATATTTTAATCTAAACTCTTAACTCTATAAATAGATAGTTATGTCTATTGTGTAGGGTTAATCGTGATTTGAGAATCTTTGCGCACAACAGAATTCTATCTCCATTCCTTCTACTGTATCTCTCTCAAGAACGAGAAGTGCTAGGGAGATTCCTTCAAGACCGAAGGATCTTGGACGATCAAGATAAACAACACAAGACGATTGATTCACCGCGCTAGCACCCGAAAATCAATTGGTGTCGTCCCAAAATCAAAGCAGCACATGTGGATCATTATTAGAGGAATTCTACATTTGGATCCTTACAACGCAATGAAGGTAATTCGATAGATAGTTATGTCTATTGTGTAGGGTTAATCGAGATTTGAGAATCTTTGCGCACAACAGAATTCTATCTCCATTCCTTTCACCGTATCTCTCTCAAGAACGAGAAGCGCTAGAGAGATTCCTTTAAGACCGAAGGATCTTGGATGATCAAGATAAACAACACAAGACGATTGATTCACCGCGCTAGCACCCGAAAATCAATTGATGTCGTCCCGAAATCAAAGTAGCACGTGTGGATCATTATTAGAGGAATTCTACATTTGGATCCTTACAACGCAATGAAGGTAATTCGAAAAGGGTTTGGGATGATCAACAATATCTACAAAGAATGATTCTAAGATAAAGTATCATTATTTCCGATTATATTTAAATTAACGATAAATTTAACGTGCAAAGATCATCTCTGGGTTCCAGGTTCTCTTATGTCAATATTCGGTGAAAAAATTTCATTGGTCATGCCGTTTGCGTCATGTACAATTTGCAAATGATCCACCGAATCGACAAAACCTTTATGGTTATTTTTGTTGTGTACAAACCCAAGTCCCACATCGGATTCCATCAAGGATGGTGGCTCACATATAAACTTGGACGGACAATTCCTCCTATCACCTATGAGTTTTAAGATCAAACCGATTTGGAAAATATTCCACCCTAAATCACGTCTGGGCTCGGAGTTATGGTGCAACCTAAATGTGATTTAGGGTGGAATATTCCCCAAATCAGTTTGACAACGATTGCCGTTGCTTATTTGAAGCATGTGAATCCACAGTGCCTTGTGTCGAAAGTCTTCCTGATAAATGATGGTTAGGTGGTGAGTACCGATGATGAGAAAACCGCGGTGCAATTAGATCTGATACATTATCGTTGAAGGGGAGGCCCAATTGTGTGGTTTTTGGTTTGAGGGGAGGATTGTTGGGTACAAATCCAAGTCCCACATTGGATTCCATCAAGGATGTTGGCTTACATATAAGCTTGGAATGACAATTCCTCCTATCACCCATGAGTTTTAGGATGGAACCCCAGAAGGATCTATGTGTTGGGTCTAAGAGGCCTAGGGTTGGAGGAAATCGATCCCAACAATTTTCCCCACCAAGACGCTTCCGCTGCGTTCAGAACCTTCACTATCCATATCTCTAGTGGTGCCTCACCAATTAGAAACGTGCATAAATCCATAACTCGACGCACCCAAGGTTCCTAAAGTGTTATGTTTTCAAAAACATTTAAGAAAAACCATGCTCACAATTTAATAAAACTTTTCCACAATCAAAGTATCACTGCTCCCATGCTTGAAAAACCATTTTAGAGTCAAAACCATCTTTGAGGCATTTCATCGAACACAAGAAGTGCGTAAAACTGTTTTTAAAGAAAAACCCCTTTAAAACCATTTTCCATTTCAACAAAGATATATTTTTACAAACAATCTCAAATCACCCTTTTCATAAACCGAACCAAATGAAAACATAAGAACAACAAGGTTGTCATGAGAAAGAACCATTGTATAGAGACACCTGCCTCGCCAACGAAGGAAACTTAGTTGCCTTCGAGAACGATGATTGGAAACGAAGAGATCAGGTCTTCTCAAGCCTAGATTCATAAGAAACATCATCAATCCCCTATCACAACCTCTAAATCCGACCATCACCACCCTTAAGAGGTTCAACACTTGCTGGAGAAGAGAGATCTAGCAAGAAAATGGGTGGAAATCGGAACGTACTTTGAAGAGATGCACCAAACCGAAGGAGAAGCCCCAAAAGACAGAAGGAAGAATGTCCAAAACCTCTCCTGGAATCAACTGGATTGGAAATCCTACCAAGAGGGAAAATCGGCCTAGTAGAGAGGAAAAACGGGTTTAAGACGCATTAAACATCCCCTTTTAATGATCACACCCGCCTTCATTAAGAGGGTGTAACTTCCATCGGATGATCAGCAGCCGAAACGGCGGTTTCGTATTCTGAAACAACCATCATCATGGCTTGGTGGCCTCGATCACACCAAGCCCAGGTGTCCCAACATGGCGACCCTCTACGGCGTGGTGTAAAAACTATGGCTGTTTGGACCCACCATGCCCGTCACCACGGTGTGGTGGTGGCCACTCTGGCCGTGGTCCACAGGAAGACCCCCAGCGTCCCACACCCAGCCACGAGCGTTTTGGCCCTACTCATTTTACGGCGGTTCCTAGACTCAACACGGCTTGGACTATGGTGTGGTCGAGTCCGTGTTGCACAGAGAAGTGCCAAAAACCCTCTTTAAGCCACCAAACACCTCCAACACTTCCCGAACTTGAATTTAACCAACTTAAGGCTCAAAATAAAATATACCCGTGACCCAGAAAGTATCACATGAGGTGTTGTAGTTTGTTGTCGTTGTCGTCGTTGTGAGGAAATCTCTGGATTTCCAGTGAAATAATTGTATCCATGAACCATTTCCCGCTGTATCTTGCTGATTCCATTGAGAGGATTGAAGCGCAACCAGTATTTCCTTTATTAGTTTTTACTTTTTTGTGATAAAACTGATTATGTTTTATGGTGGAGGAGAATTCTGTATGCCAGTCTTGTTTCTTAAAAAACGACAGGAATCTGGGTGATCTGGGATTCTGGCCACGAGCCGAACTTTGATATTTATTCTTTAGGGTGTAAAATAAATGTTTTGGGATGCCCTATTCTCTGCTATATATTTGGGTCTGTTCTGGGAAAATGATAAACAGGGACCATTTTGAACAATTCTAAAAAAATAATCAAGGATGAAGTCCTTGAATGAACAAAATTCATTCTTTCTCTCACTTCCCTGTTGTTGTTCTGATCACACTTTTAGATTGTTAATGTTTGTTGGTCCTTTCAATTGTCGCAGACCACCATTTTTATTATAAGCTTTAATTTAAATTTTGTTCATTCAAGGACTTTTGGTCCATTATTGTAGATCCAAAACGGTTTCTAAGTGTCATTTTCTTTGTTTTCGTAATTTGCTGGATTACTGATGATTGGTCTATTTTTCTTTTTTTGGTCAGGTTGATTGTTGTGTTTGAACATTTGGATTGAAGGAATGGATGAACCGAGCATTGATGATACGGAGGCTGCAGACCAGGAACCTGATAGTGGTTACTTCCATGGTGGAGTTTCACCTGATGGAATGGATAGAAAAGAGTTGGAAAACACCATGGATGTTTTGATGAGGTTGGATATGGACTTGGCATTTTCTTTCAAGAAATTGTTGAACTTAAGCAGATTTTTAATGCATGTGTTAGGTGGGATTAAGGATAAGGGATTTGCAATGAAAAACTGCTTTATTTTACTGGACTCTTTTGAGAGGACACTGGCATTTGATTACTTGTCTGCCATCATAGATTTTGAGGTAAGAGAGCTGCAGGGGGTCATGGATACTCTCCAAACTGAGGTTTTGCATACCCAGCTGAAGATATCATCCGATGTGTTTTTGACAGAGCTGTATGGTGTTGCAGAAGAGAAGCTGAATGATTGTAAAGTATATTTGAAGCAGTCTCAAGAGAATGTATCAAAGATGAAAATGCAGTCCGACAAGATGCAAAGAGCTTTAATGGCATCTCAACACGAAAATCGTAAGTTATCAAGTTTCTCCTGGCAACTGGTTTACCTTCCCATAGGCCATAGCAAAGTAAGTGTATTAGGAAAAACTTTAGGGTGTGTTTTCTTTTGGAAAATGTTTTTGGTTTTCATTTTCCAATGATGTTGTAGAAAATGTAAATGAAATACATTTTTCGTGATATTAAAATGAAAATGACAGATTTTTGAAAAAAACCCTGTTTTCATGTTTCCTGAAAAATAAATTGTAGAAAGAGGCAGATCTCATAATCTTAAAAACCTGTTTTCATGTTTCCTGAAAAATAAATTGTAGATAGAGGTAAATCTCATAATCTTGTCTGAAGGGGTGAGGGCAACCAACATGAATACAATTCGACAAACGTCGAACAGATCATGCAAATGGGAAAAAAAGAAAGAAATTGAACACTGTAGTTTTGGCAGAAACCCTATGTACACGAAGAGATAATATACTTTTGTTATGTCCGGAACCTGAAATTACAGAGCCAAGAAAAACATGGAAACCCTAGCTTGAAATGAGTTCATAAAACAAAACCAGTTGCCGCAGCACCTGATGTTGCTATAATACCCAGATCTACATAGCAGTCCCTGATGCTACGGTGCTTGTTGTTGGTATAACTTGTCAGCTTTGCTACAGTACACTTGCTGGAGTATGGGCCTTTAGTAATTGGTCCAACTCCATCTGACTGATCAGGTTCCACAATTCTAACAGGTTCAAGTCCTGCTGGCCACGCCGTTGTCTAGCCAGCACCTTCAGGCTTTCCCTAGGTTAACCGGAATTGACCAGAAAAACTGAGGGTCGATTCCAAGCTGGGTATAGGCTTGACCCTCATTCTAAAAAAAAAAAATCACATTATTTATTGTTTATCCTTACTATTTTAAATATTTTTTGGCATACTTTTTAGTATATTTTTGGAAAATGGAAACAAAAAATGTTTTCCAAAAATGTATTGTATTATGTATATGACGATTTTTTTAGAAAATAAAAATGAAAACGTGAGATGTTCGTTTTTTTTTTGTTTTTATACTGAAAATTGAAGAAGTGGTAAATGACACACTTGTCCATGCCTACTAGCCAAAAATATTTTATGGCATATTTTTAAATACATTTTTGGAAAACGAAAACAAAAAATGTTTTCCGTGACCAAACACTGCCCTGATTCCTTAGTTATTTACCATCAAAACGCATGAATCTTAGCAGGGAGAAATGAGAAATTTATGGAATGCTCCGAAAATGGCGAGCTTTCAAGGGCAGACCCAGATTTCAATATGCAGATCGGTGGACAGAGAGACACACTCTGGATGCTTGCAGAATCTCTCTCTAGAGAGCTGGATCTTGAGAAGAAGATATCAGAATTCGAACAAAACGAAGAAGAGCTGCAACTCAAGTTGCACCTAACTAAGCAAGTGGCTTCCTGCATGGAGGAAGCATCAGAGGTTGTATGGGGAAGGTTTCTGGAGGCAGAAAACACTGCTGAGGTTTTGATGGGAATCTCAAAGGAATTGTTGGGTGAACTAGAAACCAGTCAATCTAATTTGAACAGTTTGATCCAAAGAGAAGATGAACTGAACTCGAGAATTAATGATTGCATTGAACAGCTAAAAGCTAATAAAAACGATATGAGCAAGCTTGAAAGCAGCAATGCAGACCTTTCTGCAAATTTAAATCTCCTCCAGGAAGAAAGGGATTGCACCGAAGAGTTCAATCTAAGCAACAAAGTAAAAGCACTTGAAGAACAGCTAAATGTATCCAACTTGCAATTGAAGAGTGCAAATGCCTCCAAGAAGTCTCTGAAAGAAGGCATCTCTGAAGCAGAAAGCCGGGCAGCGAGTGCTGAGGCTAGGGTTTCAGTTTTGGTAGAGGCAAACATGGAGCTTACAGAAGAGCTGGGCTTTCTTAAAGGCGGTGAGAACAATGCAAAAGTGGGCTTGCTTGAGAAGAAGCTGAGAGAATTGGAAATCCAATCACGACAGGCGCAGGCATCTTCTGAAGCAAGTCAAAAGCAACAGAGCATGTTATATTCTGCGATTTTGGACATGGAAACTTTGATCAGTGATCTGAAATCCAAACTCTCGGTTGCTGAAAGTAAGGCTGAGGCTGCTGAGGAGCAGTGCAATACATTATCTAATGCTAATTTGAAGCTTAATGATGAAAATAGGTGTCTGAAGGCAAGAATAGGATCTCTGGAAATGTCTAACGATGAAAAAGTGGCAAGAGCCAGAGATATTAATGTCAAGACAAAGCTTTTGAAGGATATGGTGAAACAACTGACCTTTGAAAGAGAGTTCATTCAGACAAAGGTACATTCCCAATCCACTATGGGTCTTCTTTTGCTGGAATCCATTAATTAGAAATCAGTGCATCAATTGAAAAGAAATTATAACTTTGAATTGTCTGCAGCTATATTCAGTGATGAAGGAGAACTCATACTTGGTGGAAAGTTTAAACGAAGCTAAAAAGGGTGGAGGATCTCAAATTACACACAGTAATAGAGAGCATGAAAGAGAAGAGTTTGTGTTTTCTAGGCAGGATTCTACTACAAATAAGAAGTCATCGACTGAAATTTCCAAGGCAGGTACATAAATTTATTTCTCATTAATTAGCCTGCAAATATGAAATCAGAAGAGGGAAGGGCTGGGAGAGTAATCGAGTCAAGTCAAACTGAAATACATTACAAAAATCATATACGATGAAGTTATTATTTTTTGAAATTATAAATATATATTTTCATTAATTTTAATATTAAAATATCAATTACTTGATTAACTCGGTGAGCTAATTGGTTAAGTTATTCTAATACTTGAATTCAGCTAGAGTATTTGGATTTCGAACTTGAACAAAAATCGAGTAGAATTCGAATATTTTTCAAGTGGAACTGAAGTTCAGTTAGGGGTGTTATCTGACTGCTCTGCTTAAAAAGTGGTTAGTCTTGTTTGGTTGATAGAAAGAATATTGAAGGGAAAAAAAAGATGAATGAAAAGTAAAAAAATGTTATTTATGTTAGTGAATTTAAAAGAAAATAATATAATTTGATTAAAATGATTGCATGACATTTAAGAAGTGTAATCAATGTTTTGGGTCCATTGTTAAACACTGCAATACCAATTTTTACCACTAGTTGCACATCAATCTCTTTATATGCAATGTTTCAAAGGGTACCCCATTGAATGAGATAATTTGTTTTGACATTCACTTGAATTGTGCCAATATTCCTTTTACTAGGTTTCTCTATGCATGCACATGTTCATTTACGTTCCTTTTTTTTGCATGAATTAGGTGATTGAAGCCTGTGAGGCATGTGAAACCGAGCCGGTGGACCCCATTGCTGCGAATGATGCTGTTATTGTATCAAAGCTCGAGCTCGAGGGTGCAGGCATAGGACATGCATATTTTATTCTCAAGGTGATTCTTTTGTTGGGGGTTTCATTGGTGATTGTATATTTGTTTATTCATAATCCTGATTTTCTGAGCTAGCCTGTATGATGTTCAGAGACTGTTGTTATTTACCCCTTTCAAGTGACTACTATGTCTCACAAGTTCCTTGGCCTCTCTAGGAAATAAAAGTAATAAACTTTGTTTCCCATCCTTTATTTTACTCGGGTGCCTTTTGTCAAAGTTGCATATTCTCATCAATCCTAAGTTATATATCAGGTTATATATTCTCATCAATCCTAAGTTATAGATCATCTTTAATTTCTTTCGTCAAAGTTATATATGATGTCTGTTGTGGATAAGGTCACAACAAATTTCATATTGGATCTCAATGTTATTAGTCCACATGCAGTAAATACAAACTCAATTACCGACTTTCTAGTGTATCACATATTAAGCGTTTGGGGGTACAATTACAACTAAATACACACACATCATACACGCACAGATCGAAAAGACAGGTCATAGCTCCCATAAGAGAGAACATACCCATCAAACTTTTTATTGATATATTACATATATACAGGTTCACAGATCCTTTTTAGTACATGACCCAGCATTGGAGGGCTCGAAGGACCATTTGTTTGATGGCTCAAAGACTATGCTTGCACCCCTTGCCTGCATCATGTCTGTGTCACTGTCTGCGTGTGTCATGCCTCGTCCCCCAATGAGCTTGCCAGGATTTGAACCCCGATCATTTGGATGTAGGATTATGGGGTTTACCACTCAGGTGTCACCCCCAACTGCACTTCCCAGTGTATATGTTTGATGTATAGTGAAAATCAACATAACCTTGGATATCTACATGAGAATATCTAATATAATGATAACCTATCCTTCAAGTCACAACCACATATCTTAGTAGCCATTTCAATGCATGTGAATGGGTTTTCCAAGGTCCATCAAGAACTTGCAAGAACTACGAACTACAGAATCCAAGTCAAGATGAGTACATACCATAACAAACATAATATTTCCAACAATATTAGCATATGGTATATTGTTAATAAACAATTTATCACAATTAGTAACTAGTGATTGGTAATTTGACAATTTAAAATGTTGACCCAAAGCATTAAATACATGCTTCACATTATTCATTGCAAAATTATCTTGAACTTTTAAGTAAATACTTTTCTTATAATAAGGAAAATGTCATGTTTTTTTTTTCTATCCCTCACAATATCCATAACAAGTATGATATTTGTAGAGCCTAGGTCTTTTACTTCCAATTTCACCTTAACCAGTCTCCTTGTTTAATTTGGTCCATATTTGCACAATCAATCAACATAAGATCAACATATAGCAGAAAATATATCATGCACTTATTATGATGTTTAAAATAATCACAACCATTAAAAGAGCTTTTATTGAAATTATTTTTCATCATATTTGAGTCAAATTTATATACCAATGTTTAAATGGTTAATTTAGATTCATAAGTTGACTTTCTAAGCAACTTGACCATTCTAATATCTTTTTTTAAGAGAACCTTTAGGAGGCTTCCTATAGATCTTTCCCTCTAAGTCACCATGAAAAAATGATATCTTGACATCCATTTGTTCCAAATGAAAGTCAAGAGAAACAATATAAACCAAGATCAATCTAATTGTACTTTTCAACTAATATAGATTTATACTCCCTTTCTTTAAAGACTCTTTGTTTTTTATAAATTCCTTTTGAGGCTACTATTTTGGCCTTAAAAGGTTTATTTACCGGGTCCCATGTGCAGTTCTTATTCAAGGATTCCACCTCTTCATCCATATTTTTTACCCATTTATGAGAATCTTTACTTTTTATAACTTCTTTATAGTTCCTAGGTTTAGACTCATGGATCTCTCCAGCTAATGAAAAAGCAAAAGTTGTCAAATCAGCATGATCGTATCTCACAAGTGGCCTAACTGCCCCCAAATCTATCCTTAATAAGGCTCAACCTTGATCCAAAACATGTTTGAGAGATGGCTTCACTTAATGAGTTTCAACCCTCTGGTTTTAATGAAGTTGGAGGCTCCACCTCAATATGGACAACCACATCATCCTCATCTAATCCAGGTTATTTTCTAAATGAATTCAGCTTCTTAGGGAAGGTGGATTAATCAAACATGAAATCTCTTTTAATCATACACTGAGAGAACCTTGGATGATGAATCCATAACTTTCACCCTTTAACCCCATTTGGATAACCAATACAAATACATTCAACTACTCTATGTTATTGATTATAATTTTTTATGTGTTCATAGGCGGCACATCCAAAAATTCTAAGGCAATCATAATTAAGTGGCCTTCCAATCCACATTTCTTCAAGGGTTTTCAAATTTATTACAGCTGAAGGATACTTATTAATAAAATGTAAAATAGCTGTAAAAACATCAACCCAAAAAGATTTAGGAAAACCAGAATAAGAGAACATATTTCTCACCCTTTCAAGGATGGTTTTATTTATTCTTTCAACTATTCCATTCTATTAGGGGTCCTATTTTGTTGGAGTTGGTGACATATAACCAACTTCTATGTACTTTATGATTACTTGTATTCATGGTTTTAAATAATTAATAAAGTTTTATCACATCATGATTGTTCTTCTGCGTGACATAGTATTGTTGCAGAAACACCGTGAGCAACAAATGAAAAACGATTCACAGAAGAGTAAAAGAGAAAAATAAAAGAACAAGAAGAAGATCACATGACACAACGATTTACATGGTTCAAGAAATGATCCCTATGTCCACAAAGTGGTAGAAAATTCACTATAATCGGGAGCAGAATTACAGGGCAATTTTAGAGTTTTAGACACACATAAACCCTAGCTTGAATGAGCTCGTAAAGAGGAAGATGCAACTATGCCACCAACTATACAGTAAGTCTACTATGCTATAGTGCCGCAGCCACCCAAGTCTAAGTAGCCATAGTGTCGGTGGAAAAAAAATCCGTAGAGTTATAGTATCGCTGTCACATGTTGCTACGGTAAGTCCGCACTGCTACAGTGCCCTATTAGTGTCGCCGATCAACTCAGCTATAGTGAGTCAACATTGCTATAATCCCCCAAAATTTGGATAAGGGGGTTTCGGCCCTTGGACCCCCGGAGCAGGGGCATGCTACCCCCTTCTACCCCCAACGACCTCACCGCAGAGGTCGAACCACAAGAGTTGCAGTCTGGTGTGAAGTCCAGACTGCTAACATTTGTCCAAACTTCATCCAAACGGATTGGGCTACACCATTCCAACAATCTCCCACTTGGAGCCTGATCCGTTATGCTAACCCGCTTCGATGCTACTGACTTAGACAACTTACTTAATATGAGATCCTCCTCTTCTTCACTCACTAGTGCATGCTTCCATTCAAAAGTTTCAATTTTAGGCTGATGATTCATGAAGTACTAGCTGTTTTCCCTTCGGTGCTCCCATAACATTCTCCTATATTCTGCCTCTCATCCTCTATTCATCAGTGGAGACCAACAGTGGCACAATGGTGCCTCAACTTCTATATCACCATTGGCTTTGTCAACATATTTACTGGATTGTTGGTTCCATGAATCTTCTGCAATGTCAGTAACCCATTCTGTATAAAGTTTCCGATAAAATGGTACTTCAACTGAATATGCTTTGTACATACATGAAATACTGGATTCTTTGAAAGATATATGACACTCTGACTATCATAGTGCAATATATTTTTCTCACTTTCTACCCAGCTTATCCAAGAAGTACTTCAGCCAAACCATCTCCTTCCGACTTCTTTTACAACAATATATTCTGCCTCTATGGTGGATAAATCCACCACCTTCTTCAATTGTGATAACCATCTTATTACAATTCCTCCATAGGTAAATACATAACCTGTGGTACTCCTCCTGCTCTTGACATCACCTCTAAGGTCAGCATCCACATACCCCTGCAATGACTTTCCTTTCCCAAAACACAAAGATACTTCCTTGCTTCCCTTCAGATACCTTAGTATTCACTTCACAACTTCCCAATGTTGTTTTCTAGGGTTATCCATGTACCTTCTCACAACTCCCACTGCATGAGCAATGCCAGGTTGAGTACAAACCATGAAATACATCATGCTTCCGACATCTGATGCATATGGAACATTTTCCATGTACTCAACCTCTTATACTGTCTTTGGTACTTCCTCCTTTGATAGTTTGAAATGGATTTCAAGGGGAATATAAACCATCTTTGCTTCTAGCATACCAAATCTTCTTAGAACCCTTATAATGTAGTCATACTATTATAACATCATGGTTCTAGCTCTGCAGTCTCTTTTGATCATCATCCCCAAAATCTTGTTTGCTTCTCCAAGATCTTTTATATCAAATTCCATAGTTATCCGCTCTTTCAGTTCATCAATCCTATGCATACATGATCTTGTAATGAGCATGTCATCCACATACAAAAGTAATATAATGTATCCATCACCAAAAGACTTGAAGTAGCATCATTAATCCATGCCACTTCGTTTGTATGCATTTTTACTCATGAATGCATCAATTTTTTTGTTCCACTGCCCGAGTGCTTTCTTTAACCCATATAAGTTCTTCTGGAGTTTGCACACCATGTCTTCCTTCCCTAACTCAATGCATTGTTGCATATAAAGATCCTCCCCAAGATCTCTATGAAGGAAATCTATCTTGACATCAAGCTGCTCAAGATGTAATTCTTCTAATGCAACAATACTGAGAACCACCCAAATGGTGGTAAACATCACTACAAGTGAGAAAATTTCAGTGAAGTCCACGCCTTTCTTCTATTGAAAACCTGTAGTACCCCTGGTTTGAGGCATGTAACCATTTTTTATGTATTTTTATGTATGTAAGGGGGTTGGGTAATATTTGGGAGAGTTTGAAAGGGTTTTGGGAAGGTTTGAGGGCTTTTCTAAGAGTGCACAGTTTGAGCATGGTTTGGGAAAACCATGCAGAATCTTCAGGAAACCGTGCAACTTGAGACAGCGGGATTTCACACAGTCAGCGCACGATTTGTCTAACCATGCGGGGAACTCTTTTGGGATAGTAGCAGTCACACATTTAGCACACAATTTGTCTAACCGTGCGAGCTAACCGTACACAGCTTTAAAAAGAGGGTTTTTAAAAACGAGATTGCTCAGGATTTTCCCTAAACACCCCAATTTCTCCTCCCTTACGAACCCAACTTGGTATTTCTTCAACTCAGGGGTTAGGGAGGCTCTCCCACTCATTTTGGAAGTGAATCAAAGGGTTTTTCATGGTACTTTGAAGGCGATTCTTCCATGGTAAGTCTCCTCTCTTGGTTGTTTCTTGGTTTTCCTTAGATCTAGTTCTCCCTCTCTCCTGCCTTTCTAGATTTACTTCTATTGCATGTAAATATAGGGTTGTTGTTGCCTAAAATGATGAGAGTTGGGCTTGTTGATGTTAGAAAAAGAGATTTAAGGTGGTTTTGTAGAGATTTCACCCGAATTTGTGGCGCGGTTGTACGTTGGTCGATTTCACCAAACCCTAAGTAGGTGGCTTCTCTCTTGACTCCATTTTGATAGAACTTGAAGGCCTAAATTTAAAATTAATAATTGTTTCTTGAAATTAGTGGTGTTTGTAATGTGTGAAGCTTGATTGAAACCCATTTTGTGATAATTTGTGGAATTAGGGAAAATGGGGTTTTGCTGCGCAATGTGCTTTGTGTTGGATTTTAAAATGGTGATTTTAAAATTGGTGGGTTGGTTTGTTTTATAGAAAATGAGTTTCAAAAATGGTTTTTAATAAAATGTGGGTTTTATTGAAATGAGGTTGGTCATAGATGTGGCATAACAGTGTTTTCAATAAATATAATTTCATTGAATGGTTTTGGCATATTGTTGAAATTGTGGTTTTGGATTAAAGGGTTGTTTGGTGGACAATTGTTGGTTTATATGATGTGGTAATTATTGGTTGGCATGTTGTTGCGATTTGGAAAATGTGATTGACATGGTTGTTTGCTTAAGTGGTTAAGCAAGAGTTGGATGAGATTGATCTTTGTCGTGAAGTACCACCATCAAGTGGTCGTGAAGTGCCACTATAAAAAGGGGACGACTTCTGGATGTGAAGTCCCACCATCAATGAACACCAAGCTCGTGTGGTTTGTTTATGGACATGGTTGTGTTATGTGTGTGGCCACACAAGATGAATTGGGTTATGCCAATATGTGTTTGGGAAATGGGCATGGCTTGTTTGGTTGCTTCTCGTGAAAATGTGTTTCAGGTGAAATGGTTATGAGAATGATGTGTTTGGCTTGCTAAATTACGAAGTTGTTTAAATGGATTTATATAAATTGTTTTATATAAATTGTGCTAACCGGTTTTATCCTAGTGTCATGTGTAGAGAAGTCATTTGGGGATATCCTACTAAGTATTTTTACTCACCCCCTACTTTGACACTTTGGTGCTTTTGAAGATGTGGTATATTGAGACACGAGAAAAGGTAAGGCATCCCACTTCTTGAGTGGTGCATTGTGATGTTTGGGAGGTCTTGAGGTGCTTGGAACATGGAGCTTGGTGTGGAGCTATGGAGTTATGTCATAGCGTATTTGGGTTTTATTATTTAGTCTTCCTCTTGGTACTCTGATTCTAGATTATTGTGGTTTGGTTATGTTGGTCATATGGTATTGTTGTATTGCGGTACATTTTCTGGACATGCATCATGTAGTTGGTAAGTTTGTTTTGATAAAGGCATGCTTGGTTGGTTATTTTCATTCCAAGGGAAAATCATTCCCCAATCGTTCTTAAAGCCCTCAACATTTATTTCCAGCCTTTGGCACATTGGGAACATCGCTTAAGTCCAAGTAGCACCTCCACCTCAACTCAAGCCAATGAAGAGGGGATGGAAATACAAGACCTTTCACCACCAGCCTTACCTTGTACCTCCTCTTGACATTACGTTCTTCCTTGACATGGTGCACCCATTTGTTCTGCAATACCTTCTTTTCTTGTGGCAAAGGTGTTAGTTCCCAAGTGTTGTTATCATGTAATGAAGAAATCTCATACTTTATAGCTAGATCCCACTTGTTAGGCTCCTTCAACTACATTACCTCTTTAAAACATTCTGATTCTCCACCATCAGTCAATAACAAATAATGTAAGGATAGTGAATATCTCTACACATGCCTTCTTACCCTTGTTGATCTCCTCAAATCCACTTGAGAAGTAGGCTCCACTGGCTTCAGTGTCACATGCTTAGGTACACCTTCAAGATCCACTTGCTCATAGCACTCTGATTATTTATCCCAATTATCAACTTCAGCTGCATGATGATCCTTGTATATGACACCTTCATTAAATATCATACTCTGGCTTCTGATGATCATATTGTTCTTATCATCCCCAAAGCGATAACCAAACTCCTCAACACCATAGCCAATAAAGAAACATAATTTGGACTTAGAATCAAGCTTATTACTTGCATAAAAATATATATGTATATATTCCAAACAACCAAAGACTCATAAATATGAGAGTCTTACCTTTTTTCTAGCACATAAATTCCTGGGTAGACATCCTCCCATTGGTACAAATAGACTCTTGTTGATGAGATATGCTTCTATATTCACTATCTCTACCCAAAAAGTATCGAGTAACCCTAAGTGCAGCCTCATACTCGTGGCACATTCATTTAGTGTCTTATTTATCCTTTTAGCTACACCATTTTTCTATAGTGTGCCTAGAAGAACCTTCTCCCACCAAATTCCATTATTAGATCAGAATTCCCTGAACTCCTAACTGTTATATTGTCCTCTATTTCTAGACCTCAAACATTTCAACTTTGATCCCGACTCATTCTCTACCATGGTCTTTCACTTCTAAAACATATTAAGCACATTTGACTTTCTTTTCAGAAAGTAAACCCATACATTCCTTATTGAGTCATCAATAAATGTCACATAACATTGTGACGCTCCAAGGGAATGTATTGGTGCAAGCCCCCAAACATCAGTGTGAATTAGGTATAACTTCCTAACCCTCAACGCTCTTCCTCTTTTTTTTTTGCAAAGGATACCTTCTTTTTCTTTCCAAAGATACAATATTAACACAAGTCAACATCCACCGACATCAGCTCCGATGACATTCCTTTTGTTTCCAACACCTTCACCCCCTTCTCACTCATGTGTCCTAGCATGTAGTTCCACAGTTGTGAATCCCCAATATAATTTATTGATGCAACCATGACTATAAAATTTTCTATCATTTTGTATAGTGTTTCATTCTTTACTACTCGAGCTATAACCATAGCTCCCTTGGTAATCTTCTATGCATCACCAGTGAATGTGGTACTAAAACCTGCATCATTAAGATGTCTGACATAAATAATATTTATTCTCAGTCCATGGATATACCTTACATTCTCCAGAACCAGCAAATTCCCACTGTTGGTTTTAATCCATGAATCTCTCTTCCCCACAATCTTCAAGGGTTCATCATCAACAAGATTTACCTTTCCAAAATTCCAAAAAACATAATTGTTTAAGAAACCCTTCTTCGATGTGGAATGGAAAGATGCCCCTGTATCTAAAATCCAAGACTCTATAGGGCTACCTATGCTCAGCAGCAACACATCATCAATTCCTTCAGTTTTCATGTTTTCTGTATTGGTTTCAGGTGCCTTCCGCTTTTCTCTACACCCCTTCTTGATGTGTCCTTTCTTACTACAAATCCAGCAGGTAGAACCAAACCCATTTTCCTTGTCTCAGATCTTTTCCCTAGATTTTGATCATCCTGTGCGATTATCTTGTTGTGCATATCTTCCTCTTCCTTACACATTCAGAGTAGTTTCAGAGAATCTTTTTGATTCTATTCTTCGAATATCCTCACTGAGAATCAGGTATTGCAAATCCTTCTAAACCAGTGCACATACCTCATTGTCAAGCATAATTCCCACTGATGTCAATTGACTTGTGATGGAGTTGAATCCATTGATGTGATTAGAAACAATCTTCCCTTAAATCATTTTCACATTTAACAGTCATCGCATTAGGTACACATTGTTCAACACAGAAGGCTTCTCATACATATTCATGAGAGCTTTCATCAAACTAGCCATTGTATTATCCTCTTTGATGTTGAACACCATGTTTTTGGGTAGCCTAAGGTTCACAACACCAAGAACCTTTCGATCCAGTAGCTCCCACTTCATATCCTCCATATCCATTAGTTTTACACCCAAAAGTGGTAAGTGTATCTTTTTTTGATAAAGATAACCCTCAATCTTTATCCTCTAGTAACTAAAATCAGTTTCATAGAAACAATCAATATTCACCTTTCCTTCTTCCATAGCCAATGTTTAATTTGAGAAAACCGAAGCTCGATCTTTCGAACTCATCCTTTGATGCCAGTTGTTGTATAAATACTAGGAGAAACAAATGACAAACGATTCATATACGAGTAAAAGGAAAAAATAAAAGAATGAGAAGAATATCATAGAGCACAACAATTTACATGGCTTGGGAATGATCCCTACATTCACATAGAGGCAAAAAATTTACTATGATTGAGAGTATAATTACAAGGAAATTTCAGAGTTCTAGATACAAACAAAAACCCTAGCTCAAATGAGCACATAAAGAGGAAGATGAAACTGTGCCACCAACCACATAGTAAGTCCACTATGCTACAGTTTTGCAGCCACCCAATTCTAAGTTGCTACAATGTCAGTGGCAAGAAGTACTTGGAGCTATAATATCGCTGTCATATGACGCTACAATAAGTCCACACTGCTACAGAGACCTGTTGGTGTTGCTGATCAGCTCTACTACAGTAAGTCAGAGTTGCGGTCTGGTGTGCAGTTTGGAATGCTAATATTCGGCCCCACTTCATCCTAATGGATCGAGCTGCACCATTCTAACAATTATGTGATAATGTCCTAAGTTTACATGTCGCACTGAAAGGTCATAATAGTTCTACACTATAATGAGAACCTAGATGTACCATGATATTATGCTTAAAGATAAGTCATATGGATGGATGATATAATTTTAAGAGACACAAATGATATTGGATATCAGGGGTAGGGGATCATAATTCATTGAGACTTCTTCTCATGAAGTTTATCTCTTGTAATCTCAAGAAAGGATATTATGAGAAATTTTCCAGTCAATAGGAAATCCACATTTATATGTGTCATTGGATATTCTTATCTACAAATGTGTATAATGGTCCTTAGATTTTAATATTATTATTAATACATATCATGAGTTGTGTACTTTGATGTATTGCCATAAACCATGATGAAATATGTTCATGGCGAAGTTAGGTAAGTTGGGTGCATCACGATTGATATCGTATTAATAAATAACAGGAGAAATGATTTTTCCTTTCTATACAAAAAGAAAGTTGATATCCTAGACCCTTTGATGAGAATAGAACCGAATGATTAAGTCCATGAACATGACAGTTTTATTGACAAGTTCATTTCCATAAAGTCAAAGAAAGATACATCGAGCACATAGGTTGATGAAAAAAGTATACAACCTACTTGATTAGAGATATCGAGATAAATGGATTATATTATAGAATGTACGTTTATAGGAGTTTATATTTCATTGTGACATTAACTTATTTCTATATGGGATACTTGACATGTTGTTAGTCTCTAACATTGGACTTTAGATAGTTTAGCCTAATTCTGCTGAAAAGGGGCCTAAAGGGTCACACACTAAGTGTATTCAGAATCCCAGTTAAATTTTATATGAATATAACATGTTAGATAAATATTATTTCCATACATGGTTTAATAATTATTCATTTTAGTTTGATTGAAAATATTCAATCAACATTTATTTGAGAGAATATATATGTGAGATGAATATTTAATAAATATTTACTCACTAGATAATTTTTTATTTAATTATGTGAATTCATAATATTTATTTATTCTGGTTTATTCACAAGGTAACAAAATATTTATTTATTTAGTTACTTCAATATTTAATAAATAATTATTTGCCAATTCGGTGAATATAAAATTTATATATTTATTGGAAAATAATACAATGATATTTATCTAATTAAATAAATAGTCATCATTCAAGGTCTGATAAATATTGAGGATTGGGGATCGAGTTTGATGGTCCAGTGAGAAATATCATATTAAATATTATTTGAATAAATATCAATTAATTTATTTAAGAGAATAATATTTATTTTATCTGTGAGTTTAGCACATGTCAAGTAAATAATAACAATTCTATTATTATTTAGCTGGGGGTTCACCAAAAATTATGAAAATAATAAGAGGCATTGTATCATTATTTTTTTTTCTAACCCTAACACTATTTAAACCTAGTTATGACATTTTTCAAAACCCTAGCCACATTCTATCATTGTGCATAACGAGTTCTAAAGAGAATCCTCTCAATCCTTAGAGATATCTCTCCTAGAACACTATGAAGAATATAAATCATTTCTCCTCATCCACCAGAGCGAATCTTTCTTGCCTCAAAGGATTCAATTGTGATCAACAATGATTGCTGCAAGTGTTTGATTCATCCACGCTAGCATCTAAAAGATTCTACAATGATGATAAAAGGTTCACGAAACATGTGTGGATTAACACTAGAGGGAATCTACCCTTGAGCACAACTGCATTGAACTATATAGAGTAAAGTTCAGTACTTTATTCTATATAGTCTACTCTAATAGTGTGGCAAGAGACGGGTTTTCCGTTTAGAGGCATTGGGTTGGGGGTATAACATCTCCTGATGAGATAGAAAACCTGGGGCCATGGGCTAGTCATCGATTGTAGCTACTGGTTCGACTCGAGTACCGGGAAACATAGTTGAACTTAGGTATATGCTGTTTCTAGTCTAGTACGATACGCACCACTGGTTATATAGGCGTGGGGTCAGGGGTCAAACTCTACTACCTTGATTTTGTTGACTCATGTAGTATAGTTGTTTCAATGACCACAAATAATATTATGTTTACCTAACTTGTTTCATGTTGTTTGAAGTGTGTTTTTAGTGTTTCTATTGATTTTTAGTGAAAGGAAAGAAATCAGACTAAAAAAGTGTTCAAAGTGGGCCTAAAGGACCTATTCCAAGTCCAACTCTGTAGCAAAGCAACGACCAACCAGTATGAGTGAACCCGACAACTAGTATGAATTTTAAAATCTTCTATAGCCAACAACACTCCACCAGATAATTGGTGGGAGTTCTAGAGATGTTGTGATATTTCTTTGCACACTGGCTAGCCAACGAAATTGGGCAGGTAACCGATGGCGCCATTCTAGAACTTTTCAAGGTGCATTTATTATGGTCTTAAATGGATTGGATCGACTCTTTATGGATTTGATCGACCCTGGATGTTACCGAAACCCTAGGAGGCCATAAATAGATGACAATGGAGGCTTAGATAATCATTTGAATGTAGTATGAATCCATTGAAATGCTCTCTGATCATCAACGATCAAGGATTCCTCTTTGATCTTCAAAGAGCTTCAAATTTCCAATCTTTCTCATCCAATTCCAAAGAAGATCAAGTGTACATTCTCAGTGTGAATTGAGATCTCCAATTGGAACTATTCAAAGGCATGATCTTCATCGATAATCACCAAGCTCCATCGAGATTCTTTGTTCTATCTTTCACTATGCCCTCTTTTCTCTTCTTATCTTGATCCTTTGTACTTTCTTATATAACCCCTTGGATCTCTCTCTATTGTAACTTCTCTCTATATCTCTCTAACACCTTCTTTCATCTTCTTATCTCTTAGTGAGAGTTGAGATGACTTTGTAATGGGTTTCCCAAAAGTCAAACCACCACTTTTCTTCCTCTTTCTTCTTATTAGTTTCTTGCTTTTTTTATTCAAAAGAAAGGGATTGTTTTGGTTCCTAGGTTTTTATTAAAATAAAGGGATGTTCTCTTTTTGGTTCTTGGATCTCCATTAAAACCAAAGGATTATATAACCCTCTCAATCCTTCTTGAGGGAAGTGTTGGGAAATTGTCGAGAGTCGCAACGACAGAAATGAGAAATGAGATAAAAAACAGAAGAAAATAAAACACACAGAACACAATGATTTATGTGGTTAGGGAATAATCCCTACGTCCATGGAGAGGCAGAATTCTCACTATAACCGGGAGCATAAATTACAGAGTTTTGCAGTAGTAACCCTAGCTTGAAAAATGGGCTATAAAATGGAGAAGATGATCCACTGTTTTCACAGGAAGTCTGTGTCGCTACAGTGAAATGTGACCAACTTTGTCAAAAGTGCTACAGTGGCTGCTGGCTAGAAGTCAAAAGTGCTAAAGTACAGTTGATTCCGAAGTCTGCACTGCTATAGTGTCTGTCATTGTCGGTCGGTCAACTATGCTACAGTGGTCAGAGATGCTACAACCCCGAAAAATTGGGCTTGGGGCCTTCAGCCCCTGGACCCCCGGAGCAGGGGCATATTTCCCCCTGCAACCCCCAACGACCTCACCGCGGAGATCAACCCACAATAGTTTTGGGCCACAAGCATTCGGCCCAACCAGACCGGGCTACACCAATCCAATAGGAAGGACACATAGGGGAGCCATGTGTGTTATTTCCTAACTTCATTATCAAAGCGTTCCTTTCCCTTTTTCATTTATGCATTTACTTTTATGCTACACCTAATCACTTCATTTAACGCTATACTTTAATTTTATAGTTTTGAATGTTTGCATGATATCACCATAAAATTTATAGCATTCTATAAAATATATTTTTATTTTTATTTTGTCTTTTCTTTCCATGCTTTAATTTTTAAAAGGAAATTCACCCCCTCTTTCCATTTCTACTCCGACCAACAGTTGGTATCAAAGGAGTCTTTGTGTTTTTATTAAAAAATACCCTTCTTTTCAAAGCTATGTTTTGATCTTATTTTCATTTTTTTAAATATTAATTGATTTCAAAGTATGATCTTTTTACGACAACTTCTAATTCTTATTTTCATGCTCCTTTTTTGATGGCACTGATTATTCCTTGTGAAAAAATCATATGTCAACCTTTCTTGGTAGTATCAGTTACCCTGTTTATTAAATGGTTATCCATGAATAAATTCCAACTAAATAACCTGAAGATAAGTGGAATCCTGATGATGTTAAAAACTTTAAACTTAATATAAAATCAATTAATTCCTTACAATGTGGTCTTGATTGAAATGAATTTAATTGTGTTTCTACTTGTAAAACGACTTATGAAATATGGAAAATGCTTGAAGTCACACACGAAGGCATGCATATAATTAAAGATACTAGATTAGACATGTATATACAAGATTTTGAAATATTTTATATGCATCCTAATAAATCCATTACTAGTATGTTTACATGATTCATTGACATTTATAATGGCCAAAAGTCTCTTGGTGATGATTAGTCTATAGAAATGCTCATAAAGAAAGTTCTCTAGGTCTTACCAAGCTCATGGGAACCAAAAGTGAAGATGATCCAAGAAGCCAAGGACATAAAGAATATGGAATTCTAAGAACTAATCAGTTCCCTAATGAAGTATGAAATCACCATGAAACACCACACGATAAAAGAATCAATGGAATCCAAGGAAACCAAAAAGAACCTAGATTTTAAAGAAATCAAAGATGATGATTCTTTTGGAAGTGACATTGATAACAAAGGTGAACTTGAAAAACTTGTTGAAATGGTGAAAAAAATATTAAAGAATAATAAATCATCTCGATGTTCCAAAAAGAAAGATCAAATTGAATCACCAAAGGTGACATGCTATGAATACAACAAAAGGGGTCATATTAGATCAGATTGTCCCATCTACAAAAAAAATTGAAAGAAAAGAAAAAAGGTAAGAAAGATATTAAAGTTTTTGTCACACCCTAGTTTTTATTTTTACTTTATTTTAGTTTATCATTTTGTCTTTTTATTTTCTATTGAGTCTTAGGTGTTTTAGATCGAATGAGTTTTGGGCTATTTTTCCTCCATTGCACAGTTTTTGTGCATGGTTAAGGGGTAACCATGCGACCTTCTGATGCTGAGTCCCTTTCCAGTTCATTTTGAAATTTCATGGTTAGGGTTTCATGGTTATTTTATGATTAGATTCAAACTGTGCAGATCCCAAGAGAAATCATGTGGGTCCCGGGTGTCCCTGGATGAGGGCACACAACTTGGGCTTGGTTAGTCCAAACCGTGTGAGAAGCGTGCACATGCTTCTTCAATTTTTGATATAACCAAACCACATGGTTGGCACACGGTTTCCCAAACCATGCATCCAAACTATGTGGGTGTCCTGTGAGTCCAGTAAGGGACACATGGTTGGCACACAGTTTCCCAAACCGTGAGACCAAATCATGAATAGTGACCATATTCATTAAAAATATGAATTCACCTTTATACCCTGCTTGGGTTTTAACCCCAAAACGCCTTTCCTTACCCTATTTTGGGTTGTGCGACCTAGGGAGGATTCTTCCCCTCTTCCTCACGCCTCCCACCTCCTTCCATTGTGATTAAAAGAGTATTTCTTCAATTTTGGGGTGTTTTTTCATGGCAATCTCTTTCCCTCTTCTTCCTCATCCTCCTTATTCCTTCTTATTTCATTTTATTCTTGGTTCCTATTCTCCCTTGGTCCTTTTGGTCTTGGGTTTGTGATTTTTGGTTTTAATTTGGGGGTTTCATCTTGTTAAGGTTCATTTTGGGTGTTCTTGTCTTGTTGGACCTCTTTGAAGCTGTTGTGGGTTGCTATTGTCCAAGCACTTAGGTTTGAGGTAGGTTTCCCTTTTTCATTTGGCCTTTAAATTTAATAAATTTGAATTGCTTGATGTTCACACCTTATTTTGTTACTATTTAGTGATGTATAATTCGTATAATAATTATTTGATATTAAATAAAGTGGATTTCTCTTGGAATTAGATTGTATGAATTTTTTTTATCAAGTTTTGTGCACCTAGTATTTGAAAAAATGTTCATCTGCCTTTTATAAAGGTGTTTTGATTTCCAAATGGTTATTTAGGTTTCTCAAAGGGGTTTCTAAATGGATTTTGGTTTTATAAGTTGTGTATTTGATTCTTTGTAGTGGTTTGACACTTAAAATACATGTGAGGCATGGTTGGTACTTTCTGAAATGTGGTTTTCTTTGGAAAACTCTCATTGGTATGAGACTCCTTTTCCTTATTGATTTCTAAAGGGAATGAGAGGTCCTTAGCATGGGACTCCCCTCATGTACGGTTGGTTCAAAGGCAATGGGATGATTCCTTAGGGTGATTCGGGGGTGAGGCTTGGTTTTGTGATTCATCTGGCATCTTGGGCTTATTATATATGTAGTTGATTATTTAGTATTTCTTGGATCACACCCACTATAGATATGACATGGGAACTTAGTGTAGCTAGCGGAATATCCAAGAAAATTTTCTACACTAGTTTAATATTACGCTCTGGCTTGTGGCCCTTAGTATGGACTTGATTTACTTTGGGATTATGGCCCTCAGTTAGGTCAAATAGGGTAAAAATAAGCTCGAGGGCTATTGATTACATCAGACATATTGATACGATGGATTTAGAGACAGTATGTTCTATATTTTCCCATGAGCTTGTAGGTATTCCCATGTCCCTTGACACTTATTTATCTACGGTGAATAATTTAGGTGCCTTAGTTGATTTTTTTATTTGTGTACTATATTCCCATTACCCTCGTTATGTTTTATTTCTCCTACTCCGTGGTGTTCCCTTTTTAGTAAAAGTGAATGTTTGGGTTTGAAATTTTTTCATGAGAAATACTTTGAAAAATGTTTTGGAAAATGTTTTCATACTTATTTACCTCTATTTCCATTTTCCTCCTTTTCTTATAAAATTATCAAACCTACCCACTAGTGAAAGACATGTTTAAATAAAGATGAAAATGGACCATGATTTTTTAAAAATAAATGTGTGAAAACCTATATTTGTATATTATTTTTAAAAATAGTGATAAATGAATCTTTTATTTAAAGAAAATGCATTGGGAATAGATTACTTTGGAATGCCTACTGAGTTTTAATACTCACATCCACACTTCCATTTTTGTTTTTAGACTCAGGTGCAAGTTTCATCTTGGTCTCGATGGTTATGGAGCGATGTTGGGTTTTGGGTTTGGTGAGTGACCTATGGGGTTACACGAAGATCGGTTGGTTGTCAGGATTGGTTTTCTTTTGTTTTTAGTTTATGCCTTGTTGTCATGGTTGGTTATTTATCTTCATTGGTATACTATTTTTATCTTTTTTTTTCTACTTTTGTTTTTTTATACTGGGTGAAATTATTCCCACTGTCTCTTGTTAATTCCCTTGGTGCTTGTCACCACCCCGGGGCAATTGGGAACGCGCCACGAGGATGTCACATGCCATCTTGGGTGACCGGTTTCGGGTCAACTTGGGTTGGTTTACGACAAAATGGTATTGGATTATAGGTTATTTAGAGGACCGATCTTTCAAATAACCCATTGTTATTTGGGTTGTTAAGGTAGAAGGAGTAGGACTGTCGGAACTTGGGGTGTCTGGTCAACACGTCCTATACCGAACCTTGAGTTACAATGGGAAATTGGGTTTTGAGTTTTTGTCTTTTGATTTCAGTTATCATTCAGGAATGAAATGGGAGTTGGGATAGTGGTTTCTAGTGAGTTCATAGGGCCTGGAAAGGCACGTGGAGCCTAGGAATGTGGTCTTGAAAGATTCTTTGTGACAGTGGTGTGATTGGCATATGACCACCAACCATATGGCCAAGTCACCCATTGCCACTAGTTCCCCTGGGGAATTTATTTTGGGTATTTCCTAACTTTAGAAATAATTTTGAAACCCTTGTTTTAAATTGTGGGAAACTAGATTTCAAATGGAGATGTTTTGATTTTTGGAAACGATGAATGAGTTTTCAGATTTATTTAAAGAAACTCATGGGAAATGGTTTCTATATAAAGTGACTTTTGATAAAATAGATTTTTAATTAAATGATCTTTAATAAAATGAGGATTGTTTTAAAATGATATGGAGTTTTAATGGTAAAAGTGGTTGTATTTATTGATCAAATTCAAGGATTTTTGTTGAATGGAATGAATTGGAGAAGAGAGTTTGAAAATGGGTTTGAAAATGGTTTTTTAAATAGTGGTTAACAAGTTTTTTGGAATTTTTTTGGGAATTTGTAGTTTTCCTTTTATATTTGGTGTTTAATTGTAATGAGTTTTTGATGGTGAGTTGGATTTGATTGAGTTTTGATTTATTTTTGTTTAGAGTACACACCGACCAAATAATCAATGGACATTCAAGGTGCAGCCATGGGTGGTTCACTATTATAAGACTCTCCAATTGGTTAATCTAAATACTTCCTCCTTGAATTTCAAAAGTTGAACCATTCTCTCTTTTTTGTTCAAGTGGATCCTTTTGAAGTAGAAGATTTCATGTGAAAAATTTAAATAATCTTCAGTTTCCTTGAGTTGCTTGAGTCTCTAAAAGTTAAGTTCAGTACCTTTATGCTCGAAGGTCCAAGTTGGAAGTGGTGGAAGTTGATCATTAGGAAAAATCTTTGAGAAGACCTCTCTTGGGAATCCCTTAAGGTTTTGTTCATACGATAGTACTTCTACGAGGTTGTGAAGGTGGCGAAGGTGATGGAGATGTACTGCCTTCATCAAGGCAACTAATTGGTGTTGAAATTCATTCATTATTTTGTGGATCTAGTCCCCTATCTCCCAGAGTTGTTTGAGGATGAATATATAAAATCTCAAAATTTTGAGAATGGACTTCACCTTGATCTTCAATTGAGGGTGTCCAAATTTGGTCTAACCACCATTTACGACATGGTGAGGAAATCTATTTGGGTTGAGGCCATGTTAGTAGGGGTGCTTGAGGTAGCCAATCCTCCTTTAGTCTCAGGAATCAGTGAAGGGTATTCTAGTAAAGAGATCAGAAAGCGTCCTGAAGTTGGTGATGTTAGTGGTTGAATTAGGAGGCCTTCTAATCTTTCATCAGATTCTTCAGGGAATGGGACCCTAGCATGTCATTAATGTGGAAAGCTAGGTTACATCAAGTATGTGTGCCCAAGTTATCTAAAGATCTTTTGTGTTTGTGGTCATTTGGGCCATCTCCAGAAGTTCCATAAGGGTGTTGCTTGAAAGAAGAGTGGACCCAGATCCACTCCCTCAAAGAAGAACATAGCTCAACTAGATGAAGGTGGCACTAGTGTGTGTCCTATTTAATGTTTTTATGTAAATGTTCCTTCATTTTAATGGTTTTGTCTGGTGGGTTTGTCTTTTGCATGGAATGGAAAGGGTGGTGTGTATCTCTTGTGAATATCTATTTTTATGGAAGCATCTTTTGGGAAATTCTAAATTTCTTTATCTTAGAGTGAAGTGTGTCTCATTGTGTATTGTGTTCATTTGATTCATTCAAGAGTTTTTGTTTGGTTGTTCCAGTTTAAGATGTTTAAGTTTAATCGATGGTGATGGATTGGTACCCATCTATAATTCTAAAATAGTGGGGAGTCCTTCGTGGCCTCCCACGTCCATTAAAAGAAGACCCCATTTCTACCCAGTCCTTTTCATTTTATTCTCCCTTGGGAAGGTTTCCGGTAGTTTTACTCTGTCTTTTTGGTTCATTTAGCTTGGATTTTTCCTCCCCTTGGTAAATGTTGGGGCCCTTGGAGTAGTCTCGGTGGTTTTGGTTATGGTAAAATTTATGGTTTGTGGCTTGATATTTTCATTGTCCTTTGAGAAGTAACCAGATTCCGATGGTTTTTTTTTCTAGTAGAAGTGCATGTCTTTATATTATTTGTGGTTAAGGTGCCTTTTGGTTTGAGTAATTGGATCATGCGAGTGTGTGAACCTTTGTCTTTAACTCAATCAGCTAGAAATGTTGTGGTTTTATAGGGGAAAAAAACGTTATGGTGGGGATAATTATCACACCCTGGTTTTTATTTTTCCTCCCTTATTTAATTTATCATTTTTTTTCTTTGGATTTTCTCTTGAGTCTCAGGAGTTTCAAATCTAAATTTTGAGTTTTGGGTTGTTTTTCTCTATTGCACTGTTTGTGTGCATGATTAAGGGGTAACTATGTGGCCTCCTGACATTGAGTACTTTTCTAGTTCATTTTGAACATGTAAGGTTAGGGTTGTATGGGTAGTGCATGGTTAGATTCAAACCGTGCGAATCATAGGAGAAACTATACAGGTCTTGTGTGTCCCTAGACGAGGGCACATAACTTGAGCACAGTTCATCCAAACCGTGTGAGAATTGTGGGATGCTGCTGCAATTTTTTATAGAACCAAACTGCATGATTGACACAAGGTTTCCCAAACCGTGTGGCTAAACTGTGTGAGTTTCCTATGAAACCATCAAAAGGGTCATCGTCTACATAAGACACGACATGTGCGGGTGGAGACCATGCAGGGATGAGTATAACAATATCTAGTAGGATAAGCCCAAAATAACTAAATAGATATAATCAAGAATATCCATCTCACTACAAGGATATAAAAATAAATGTATAATAGAAATCACCCAGATATACTCATAAAAGACACCATGCCACTAGGCGGTCATAACTAACTGCTAGCCACATGATTCTGCTCAAAGCAATTCTCATTTTGGGAGAATCCACTCCATGATCCTTGAAATCACTGGAGACACTCATTGAAGTGGTTGAGATCATTTGGGCCCCACCCAAGAAAGCTCACCAGTCTTAGAAGACCCTAATACTCAGATAGAGGGTCATGCCCAGAACCATTGGGGGACACCACAAACCCAATTTGGATCAAACCGCTACATAGGGGATCATATGCCAAAAATACAATGAACCCTACCAATATGAACTCTTAGATGGAGGATGAATTACCTACTCAAGGTGGTCACACCAATTCCACAAAACCCACCTAGGGTATACAGATGATAGAGGATCAAACTTCAGTCTCACAGAGGGACACCACAAACTCTATCTGAAACTCATCCACTAGAGGAGATCACAATCCTATGATGTGGATGCAATGCTGCACTATACCCTTGAGGGAATGGACCAAGGGAACACACTCAACTAAGACTGGTCCAAACTAAAGAAACTAGATCTACAAACACTCTTTAAGGGTCACATGGTGTGTACATGGGTTACACGATGTGTTCGGTTATCCCTAAGTCTTCCTGTGTGGTAACACCTCATACAACATGTAAATATATATGAATACACAACATTTAGGTAAGCTACACAACTTTTAGAGATTACCCATCACCTACTTGTGTTCCGCTCTCCAGGTCTATGTACTGGTGGCCATGTCCGTTTACCGGACCATATTTAGGCACCTGTGTCCATGTCTAAGTGAATGGCATGTCATTGGCCATGTTCTTCTAGATGTTTTCATCTACTTTCCAAAGTACATGCCGAACCATCATGGTGGGGTCACATGGCGTGTGACCATGTCACACGGTGTGTGATACTTAACTCTATTCGGAAACCGTATCACCATACAGGGGGATCCCACATGGTGTGTAATGTCAAATTACATAGCGTGTAACTCAAGAATTTCTAGATCCTGCCAGCTCTCCTACATGTATTTTGTGCATGTCACCGTCGCCTTTTTCATCATTAGAGATCATAAATTAAGGGTCAGTCAAGCCTTACCTTCGTCACTGTCCGAAATCCGGGATTTGAATATTCTTGGAAAATGATCCATCGATCCATCCGTATCTTCTCCGTGTGTCGTTTGGGAAAGACAAAGAAATCTTGATTCAGTCTCATTCTCCCTTGATCTATCCACCACTGTCATTGATTCCCAAAATGAAACCTCCATCACGAGTCATTCCTGTGGTATTGATATGTTGCACTGAAGAATGGTTGTGCAACAACCAAATACCGGGTATTTATCGAACTATTGGGGAAAGGAAATACCATCAGTGATCAAGAAAATAGATGGGGATGGGGATCCATAAACCAATAAAATTGAGGAATGAACCTCAGAATTTATTTGTTCGTCCTCGATCTGTTGTCATAGAAAAGTGAAAAATGAAGAGGAATAACACAACAAACAAAATACAATTCCATAAAATTAATTATACCAATGATGCATGTATCAATTATGTTCGTGTAATTGATCCGCGTTTGTCCAGGATTAATAATCTGGATAGAAAACACAAACCATCATCCTATCTAGAGTTTGGATCGATTGTTGATAAAGAAAGGTTCTAGGTTGTCATCATTGATGAGATCCACGAACTCTGTTGGTGCAACGATCCATGATCCAATCCCGATCCATATTCATTTTCTAAGAACATTCTCCAATAGTTTCCTAGATCTCTATGGTTTGAGTGGAAAAAACTAAGGAGAGACTTATAACCATATAATTAAAAGAGAACTAGTAGTTTCATTGAATAAAATAAAATAAATAATTTTAATTTATTTATTTTATTAATTCATCACCCATGAAAATTTTTCACAAACGCCCCATGCTTACAAAGGTTATGTCACGCCTAGGGTAAAACATGTGTTTTGAACTCAACAGTACCCTCAGATTTATGATTTGGTCTCGCATTTGGGAGTTATTCCACCTTTTCCAAAAATATGCGCTTGTTATTTAATATATTTAATTTATTTCAAAAATTTATTTTGGGTACACCAGGCCTTGGAATCAAACACCGTCTTAGTAATTATTCTCAAAAACAATCCATATAATATTAAACAATAATACACAAAAAATTTGAGTCATTACATTCTCCCTACCTTAGGGATTTTTATCATGTGAAGGGAAAAACATACTAAAAAAGATGAGGGTATTGGGCTCGCATTTGGGTCTCCTACTCCTAGGTGCTCTCCTGAAGATTCCCATACTGTCACCAGACATGAACTAGGGGAATTGATCTCCCAATAAGGATCATCTCCTATTGATCCTCAATCTCCACTGGGTACTTAATAAAAGGTAGCTCCACCCTCGATGTCCATCTCACACCAGTCGATAACATGTGATGGGTCGTTCACATACCTTCTTAGCTGTGACACATGGAAGACATTGTGTGCTCATTCTAACTATGGTGGTAGAGCTAAGAAGTATGCCACCTCACCAACTCTATGAAATATCTAGAAGATAACAATGCATATTGGAGATAAATTGCCTCCATATCCAAATATATGCAATCCATTTCAAGGTTAGACCCTCAGGAATACATGGTCTCCCTCCTCAAACTCCATAGGTTTCCGTTGTCGGTCTTCTTAAGACTTATAACAGTTCTATGCAGTCCTTATTCACTCATGGATGATCTGTACCTTATCTGTAGTAGATCACACCAACTCTGATCCCATGAGTGATGAATCACCTAGATCAATCCAACAAAGCAGTGACCTACATGGTTTCCCATAAAAATCCTCAAATGGTGCCATACCAATGGTGGAATGGTAGCTTTTTTTGTACACAAACTCCACCAATGGTAGATGATCCTCCCAACTATGGCCAAAGTCCAACATGCAAGCCTGAAACATGTCCTCCAAGACCTGAATGGTTCGCTCTATCTGGCCATCAATCTGGGGGTGAAATACTGTGCTCAAGTGTAATTGATTCCCAAAGGACTCCTATAATCCTCTCCATAATTGTGACATAATGCGAGAATCACATTCCAAAACGATCATCGGGGGAACTCCATGGAGTCGAAATATCTCTTTCACATAGAGGAACCCCAAGCTCTCTACTAAATTCTTCTCTCAAATAGCTAGGAAGTGGGATGAATTAGTGAGTCGGTCTATGATCACCTAGATATAATCATGTCCCCTGGACTTATGTGGTAACCTCATCATGAAGTCTATGGATATCCATTCCCACTTCCACTCTGGAACCTCAAGGGGTTGAGCTAAACCCATTGGAAACTGGTGCCCAACCTTTACTTGTTGGAAAGTGAGACATCGAGAGACAAACTCTGATACTCCTTTCTTCATTCCTGGCCACCAAAACTAACATCAGAGGTTCTGGTACATATTTGACACACCTGGATGTACTTCCAAAGGGGATGTATGAAACTCCCTCATCACCTCCTCCTGCAATGTCAAAGAAACCATCATCCTTCCTCTAAAAAGGATATTATGCTTCCCACCTTTATAATATCCATCAAGATCATGTCCATTGGATATCTGAGTATGTTAGGTCTCACATTCGGTATCCCCACATTGAGAATTCCTAAAATACTATAGAAGTGGTAGTGTAACAACTATCGACTGAATATATAAGACACCATCCTTTTTAGAGAAAGAGAGCTTGAGGTTATGTGTGGACTACCAGAACTTGAACCAAGTTATCATGAAGAATAAGTATCCACTACCGAGGATTGAAGACTTCATTGAATAGGTGATAGGGGTACGGTGATACTCTGTCATGACTCGACTCACCATAACTACCCCAAGCCCACCTCTAATAGGCTAAGGGCTGGAGACCAACACTGAGTAGGCATATCCCACAAATGGAATCATTATCCTAATGTACTTATACACATTCAAAAATCTTCAATCCCACACAATGATGAAATGTAAAACAATTGAAACCAATGCATGCATACATCCATAATCCCACAACATAGTATGATAGTAAAGTACTGAAAGTGGAAAAGCGGCCAAATACAAGCCCAACAAAACTGTAAAGAGTCCATATTTCTCCAAGGGTGAGGACTAAAGTCAAATACAAGATCCTGTAAAACACATTGGTCTGAAAAGCTCAATCTAAGCTCCACGAGCTCCCTATCCTCCCTGAACACTATCAAAAGGTCTGCCATCTGCATAAGACATGGCACATTTGGGTAGAGCCCATACATGAGCGAGTATAACAATACCCAGTAAGACACCCCAAAACAACTAAACAGATAGTATCATGAATAGATAACTTAATAAAAGAATATAACAATCAATGTATAATATAAAGCATCCAGATATACTCAAGAAAGACACCACGCCGCAAAGAAGTCATAACCAACTTCTATCCATAGGATTCTGCTCGAAGCAACACTCGTTCTGGGAGAATCCACTCCATGAGCCATGCTATCACTGGAGACACTCATCGAAGAGGTCTAGGTCATTGGTCCCAACTTAGGAAAGCTCACAAGTCTCAGAAGACCCTGATACTTAGATAGGGGGTCACACCCATAACTACTAGGGGATACCATGAACCTAATATGGATTAAACCGCTATGTAGGGGATCCAATTCCAATGATACCATGAACCCTACCAATACGGCCTACTAGATAGAGGATCAATGCCCTACTCAAGGAGTTCACATCGATTCCACAAACCCCACCTAGGGTATATAGATGATAGATGATCACACTCCAGTCTCACAGAGAGACATTATAAACTCTATCCAAGACTCATTCTCTAGAGGGGATCACAATCCCATGACGCGAATCCAATGCCACACTGTCCCATTGAGGAAATAGACCAAAGGAACACACTCAAACAATACTGGTCCAGACTAAATAAACGAAGAGCTACAATACAACACCCCAAACATTTTATGGTATGCTTCTCTTGAATATATTCTATTCATAGCCTATATTTCATAAAGCACTGTGTTCTATTAAAACAAAACTTTTTTATTTAGGAGATAGTCATAAATTCACCATTAAACATAAATTTTCTAGTTATATGTTTTGAATTTTGAAAAATGGGCATCTAGAGTTGTGACCAGTAATTCATTTGGAGTTTGATAGAACCAACTTGATATTTTGATGAATAGCAACACACCCTTATGAATAGTAATATGCATAGTAATTTGAACTTTATGAATATTAAATAATTATAATATTTTATTTTCTTAAGGTAATAAGATAATGAGATCTTAATTAATCTTTCAATGAGATATAAAACTAATTATACCTTTAAAATTGTTATTTTTCGAATTAACAATGATTTTATTTAAAAAATTAGATTGAAAATACTTAGAAAATTATTTTCAAAAAATGGAGTTCAATTTTGAATTTTACACATTAAAAAATGTTTAAAGTGATTTTTTGGGATTTTTTCTAAAATACTTGAATTTTTCATGAATAGTAAAAACACAGTTTTGAGTTTTTGGTAGTTTAATGAAATCATAATGATATAATAATTAATATAAAAGGATGGTCAAATTTTTTATAGTAACATATGACATGAGGTGTCCCAAGTGGATAAAACCATGGGCAAATACCATGGGAAATCCCATGGTTTTGAAAAAACCACTAATGAGGTGTCCCTTTTAATTAATAAAAAACTTCCTCTCTTTTACTATAAATACCCACTCACCCCCTTTGTTTTATTTCATTCAAAACTCATTATCCTAAAAGATATGGTAGTATTACCTCCCTAGGAGTCCTCCCAAGGTGTCCTCAACCCCCCAAGGTCCCAAACTTCAAGTTTTGGGAGTTACTCTACAGGGTAAGAAAATCAACCACCCTTCTATTTTCTTAAAGCTTTCATTTTATGTTTTCTCTTTTATTTTCAATTGGATTATGTTGGGATATGTCATTACATATTCCCCTTTCAGTACATATTATGTAAGAGTGATGAGAGACCCTATTTATCTCATCAAACTATTTTATGAAATTTTAAGTGACGTCGTTAGGCTGTCGAATTTTCATGAGAGATTTCTCAATTTTATTCTATTTCGAGTTCCTTTCTTTTATACTTCTCTCCTAATATCCCCTCATCCAAATGCTATGATAATTCTAGTACCTTAAATGAAATATAATTATATTATTCTAATGGAATATTTCATCATCATCTCTCTTTCCCCCTCCTCTTATACTAAAAATGAAAACACTGTCTGAGATGTGTTAATTTATCACATTCAAGGACGACGGGTTCTCAATTTTTCATTACCACCTTCAATTTTGGTCATGAAACCATTTTTATGGTTGAAACAGATCATAATATATTTATTTAATCTCATCAATTTTCTGTAATCCTTACACACTAATAATATAAAAAAATAATATAAAACAAGTTCATTACGAACAAAATCGCTAAGTTAATCCAAACATTTGTAATTAACTTTTAACTAATGAACCATCATCATGGTATATAACCAAAAATCATTATAAGATCATTTATATACCTTTAATGTCATTAATAATATATATTAACAATTCTGGATGTTTAACCACACATCAAATGAACTTCCATTCATGAATACAAGTAAACCGATCATGAAAACCAAGGAAGAAAATGCTTCCAAAACAATAAAATTTGAACCTCTTAAACCCATAAAAAGGGCCATGAATGAACCTAATAAGGTTATACTAAATAAATTAAATATATATGAGGTTATTTAATTGTTAATTAATAAATCTAAATTTGATTATTTAGGTCATTAAAACAAACAAAGAACACACTTGAGCATAAGGTAATAGGTTTCTCATCTCACTTCCATTTCCGTAATATTTCCATTATTTGCCACTTATTTCTTGAATGTGGGGTATTTTTTACTAAATTTTGATATATATTATCATTATTCTCTTTATATTCATGGTATTTTTTTATTCACTTGGTGGTTATTAGTTTTTGGTCATACAACTTGATTGATTAGAACGAGGTAAGGGACTTTGTCTCAAATTCCATTTCATTATCAATTACTTGGTATTGTGAACCTAATATATATTATGTGGTGTATCCAATTCCCCTTTGAGATCATTTTAAATTTTAAATTTTAAATATATTATATATCCATATTATAGTTTCATGAATATTAGTATTGTTTTAAGCCGTATACCCTTTTATATGTGGTGTTTATTTGGAATGTTGTTTTAATTATGGAAATATTGATGAATCTGTATCCTATACTCTATACAGATATTGAGAAGGTATATTTTATTTGTATTAAATCTATGTATAAAAAATTATTTGGACTTAAAGTGGTGGGTGGGGCCCACTATAGCCCCTTGATGCATCGACAGGTCTCATGAGACAAACCAGTTGGCAACAAACCCTTCGAGTTTGTTTCCAAAAATCAGTCGAGCTTCTACCCACATAACTAAACCGTTTTAATGGTATTATGGTATCATGTTCCAGATACATGAAATCCAATTAATAATCATTCTCTTTATTCATTATCAGTTATTACTATCCATGAAGTTTTCACTATAAAAAAATCTATGGATGCAGTTTCATTCTCAGTTTATTAATGACGTGAGTTTTTCATTTATTCACCATGCCAGATTGATTATGTCAAATTGTTTATGATTAAATTATTATTGAATTCATGATTTCTCTATTTGTAACCCTTTATGAGTATTTGATCTCACCCCTTTCATTTTTTTACCTTTAATAGGAAATGAAGAGGATATCATTTATTGAGTTTCTATGGATGCAGTTTTTAGTTTTTGTTATGTATTGTACTTTGTAAACTTTTCCAATGTAATTTGAGTTACATCTATGCAGCTAGTTTCTTCAAGACTACTAAAATGATCTTTCCTTTGGGATTTAATTTCTTCTAACCATGCCAATGTAATTAGTAATTCACTGGCTCTAGTATAGTGGGGTCGGGGTGTTACAGTTGGTATCAGAGAAAGTTTAGTAGAAAACTTGGAAACTAGATTAGAAAATTTAGATTAGGGAAAAAAATACCTAAGGTAGTATTTGAGGATAAACATACAAGAACGTCCTAGTATTTTGGTAAGGAATAAATTATGTGGACATTTCTAGCAAATAAATCCCTGTCTGGATACAAACAGGTAGAGGTGGCTCTGGCACAGATGTACCTAGGAGTGAAAACTCTGACAAGGAGTTTTGGGCTTGACCTGGGGTATCCTGGTATACGAAAATGGGTCTTTCTTCACTCTTGGTATTGAATATCCCAAGGGATATTCTTAGGATAATTCAAATTTTATTTACAATCCATTATGTAGGATTTTAATGTAAATTTTTCCTCAGAGAAACCATGTTTATGAGATTATTTATGCATAGAATTTAAATATATGTTAAGTACTTTTCTATTTAAGATTAATAACCTAATATAGTGTATGAAATTATTTAGAAATGGTACCTAATGGGAGAAGAGGAATCAATAATCATGGGAAATGTAGGGATCTCCCCACTGAGCAAGTCAACACAGTCAATGTCGGAGCAGATCAAATCATGACCATATTGGGAAAACTTACTCAGGTTGTGAAGAATAACCATGCCACACCTGTCTTGGATTGTTTCATGCAGCAGAAGCCCCCATCTTTCAGTGGGAATACTAATCCAATGGTTGCTGAGTAGTGGATCAATTTCCTTGAAAAGATATTCATAGCATTAAGATGAAATGAAAATGAAAAGGTAATACTAGCGGTATATTTTCTCAAGGGCGATGCTGATCAATGGTGGTCCTTGATCAAGAATACCATAGAGGAAAAATAAATAGAATATATGGAATGGAGGACTTTTAAGGAAATATTCTTTGAAAAATATTTCCCTCGTGGGAAATGAATTGAAATGAAGATGAAATTCTTTAGCTTAAAGTAAAAGGAAGAAGACAATGTTGTAGATTATGAGGCTACCTTCACAAGACTAGCCAGGTATGCCATAGATTACGTATGAGACTTGAAAGAAAATATTGATCATTTCTTTAAAGGTATTAAGCCAAGTATTTTAAGGTAACTGGCTTCTCAAACATTTTCATTATATGATGAAATTGTACCAAGTGCCATCAAAATAGAGAAGGAATTTTCTAGAACAAGTTTGTTCAAGGGAAACCAAGATAATAAGGGGTACTCTAATAACCAAGGAAAAGGTGAAGCATTAAAGAAGAACAAGGGAACAATGAAATTACCATTATGCGAGAACTATGGAAAGAATCATCTCGGGAAATGCTTGAAAGGCATGGGAGTCTACTATAAGCAAGGAGAAAAGGGTCATCGATCTAATGAATGAAAGGGGAAGAAACAATTTGATGATGTTCAATGATAAAATTGTAGAGATATGGGACACTATACAAATTAGTGTCCTAAGCTCCAAGGAAACATGCCTAAAAAAATACCAAGAGAACAAGGGAGAGCTTATGCGATTACAACCATAGAGGTTGAAGTTCCTAATGATGTTGTGGATGGTACTTTAATTTTTTCCTCAAAATTATCCAACACTTTATTTGATTCTATACCATCAAATTCATTTATATCTTCCCAGTTTTTCAAGAAAATTAGACAAGTCCAATTTGATTTAATAAAGGAGTTGTCAGTCAAAACTCCTAAGGGATGTATCGTTGCAACAAAGGCATGTCGATCAGTTCCCCTCATGACACATAAACTTGCTTTAGTTTTTAACCTTATCATCATACCAATGTATGAATTTGATATAATTCTCAGTATTAATTGGATGTAAAACTATGATACAATGATTTATTGCAAGAAAAAGGAAGTTACAATTTTTGAAAATGGTGTATAATCCCTTATCTTTAGAGAAAAAACCTCTCCATCTGATTCTTATCTAGATCCACCCCCAGTAGCTCTACTGAATTCAATTCTTGGAGAGGAAGAGAACCCAATATCTATGGGAGAGCAAAGAAATCTTCAAATTGAGGATATACATATAGTAAACGAATAAATTGACGTATTTCTAGAGGATTTACCTAAACATCCTCCATAGCAGGAAGTTGAGTTCTCTATTGATTTAATTCCTAGTGAAACACCTATATCAAAGACTCCCTATAGAATGGACACTATAGAATTATTGTAGCTAAAGAAACAACTATAGGAATTGAGTGACAAAGGATTTATTCGACCTAGTGTTTCTCTATGGGGATCCCTTATCCCCTTTGTCAAGAAGAAAGATGGATCCATGAGACTATGCATTGATTATAGGGAAATCAATGCTATTACAATAAAGAATAAATATCCTCTTCCACAAATTGATGATTTATTTGATCAACTTCATGGAGCACAATATTTTTCGAAGATTGACCTTTGATCTGGATATCAGCAACTACGTGTGAGGAAGGAAGATATTCCTAAGACAAAATTTCAAACTAGGTATGGGCACTACAAGTTTACAGTGATGCCTTTTGGATTGACTAATGCACCCTTTATTTTCATGGATTTAATGAATAGAGTTTTTAAGGAATATCTTGATAAATTTTTTTGTCGTATTCATCAATGATATCCTGGTATACTCAAAAATCTATGAATACCATGAGAATCACTTTTGGATTATTCTAAAAACTCTTAGAACAAATGAATTATATGGGAAGTTTAGCAAGTGCAAAATCTGGCTTCAATCAATTTCTTTTCTAGGCTATATTGTCTCTAAGGATGAAATCCTAGTTGATCCTATGAAGACAAATGAAATATAAGAATGGCCCAAGACAACAAACATAACTGAGGTATGCAATTTTATTGGATTAGCAGGTTACTATCAGTGTTTCATTTTCAATTTTTCCCAACTGGATAACCCACTAAACAAGCTCACATGTAAAGGGGTTAAGTTTATATGGACAAAAGAATGTACATAATACTTTGAAGAATTGAAAATAAGACCGGTCAATGCTCTAATTTTGACTCTTCCATCAGGAAATAATGAATTTGTGATATATAGTGACGCATCAAATAATAGACTGGGTTGCATCCTTATGAAAAATGATAAATTTATTGCTTATGCATCAAGATAGTTGAAGACTCATGAGAAAAATTATCCAACTCATGATCTTGAGTTAGCAGCTGTAATCTTTGATCTAAAAACATGGAGACATTATCTTTACGGTAAAAAATGCGAGATATACACAATTCAAAAGAGTTTGAAATACATTTTCACACAAAAAAAAACTCAACATGAGGCAAAGGAGATGGCTCGAGTTACTCAAAGATTATGATTGTTCAATACACTACCACCCAGGAAAGGAAAATAAGGTGGTAGATGCATTAAGTAGGAAAGATCATGGACTTCTGACTCAAATGTGGATTGAGAGAGATCCTATATTCATGGATCTATTAAATATGGATATGGGAATTATTAAGAAAGGGGAAACATCTTTACTCTTTCAAATGATTGTTAAGCCATATTTACTAGATAAGATAAAAAGATCTCAATATGATGATGAAAATCTATACAAGAAAATTAATGCTGTTAAGGATGGTAGATTGGAAGACTTTGTGTATGAGGATGGAGTTATGAAATTTTGAAAGAGATTATGAATTCCATCAGTACCTGATCTAAAAAGGTAACTATTAGATGATTCTCATAGCTCAAATTTCTCTATACACCATGGTAGCATAAAAATTTATAGATATCTGAAGGAACATTTTTGGTGGGATAATATAAAGCGGGAAATTTTTGATTACGTGTCAAGGTGCCTAGTTTTTCAACAAGTGAAGGAAGAGAGACAACATCCTAGAGGGGTGATGCAACCTCTACCTATTTCTATGTGGAAGTGGGATGATATTACAATGGAATTTGTCACTGGACTACCAAGGAAACCTAGAAGGAATGATTCTATATGGGTAATTGTTGACCGTCTCATGAAATTAGCACATTTCCTTGCTATAAGAGAGGATTTACCAATTGAGCTTCTAGAAAGACTTTATATTAATGAAGTTTTAAGACTTCATGGTGCACCTCTATTGATTATGTCCAATCAAGATCCCTAGTTTACATCAAAATTATATAAAAGTATCCAGAAGGCTTTGAATACTGATCTTTGTATGAGTACTACTTATCACCCCCAAACCGATGGATAGTCTGAAAGGACTATTCAAACTCTGGAAGACATGCTGAGATCATGCTCTCTATACTTTCAAGGTATGTGGGATCAATACTTGCCTTTGGTGGAATTTTCCTACAGAAATATTTTCTATTCTAGTATTAAAATGACTCCATATGAAGCGTTATATGGAAAGAGACATCGAACTCCAACTTGTTGGGACGAAGTTGGTGAGAGGAAACTTATAATCCCAAAAGGAACAAAATCTAGAAGGAGGATTAGCAAGGATATTTCACCATTGTAGAAGCTAAGCGGATTTCAAGAATGAGAGGGTATGGCACCTGCCATTAGGAAAAGCCTGTGCATACATAGGAAAGCCTAGCCGAACAGCCATGCGAAGGTGGAAAGATGATTTCGCGATGAAGATGCTGGGGAGGAGCAGTTCCAAGTAGTTAGTTTGGGTTGTATGTAATGTTTGAATCCAACGGGAAATTAATTCCTCTAAGGCCTATGATCCATGTAATACTTACGCATACATGCCTTGTAAGGGTTCCACCTCACCCCTTGAAAGGAGGATTATCAAAATAAATAAAAAATGAAGGCCTTAGGGCCATTGGATGGGAGTTAGGCTGACAACTGGAGAAAGGATTTGGAATTACAAGTGGGAGATCATGTCTTTCTGAAAATTTCTCAATGGAAGGGTGTCTTAAGGTTCGGTAAGAAAGGGAAACTGAGCCCCAGGTACATCATATCATTTGAAATTCTGGAAAGAATCGGAGTCACAACTTACCATTTAGTAATGCCGCCAAGTCTCTCCAAAGTTCATGATGTGTTATATGTGTCATTGTTGAAGAAGTACATTCCATACCCAATGCATGTACTCAACTATGAAGAAATAGAATTGGAACCCGATTTGTCATACTGTGAAGATCCTATCGGGATTCTTAACATAAGGGAGCAGGTATTGAGAAATTGGAAAACTTGTCTAGTAAAGGTTATTTGGAGAAACCAGAATATGGAGGAAGAAACATGGGAACCTGAGGATGTTATGAAGAAGAACCACCCACATCTTTTTTGTGGGCTTTATACATAATATTTTGAGGATGAAATTTCTGAAGGAGGGAATAATATAAGACCCCAAACATTTTATGGTATGATTCTCTTGAATATATTCTTTTCGTAGACTATATTTCATAAAGCACTGTATTCCTTTAAAACAAAACTTTTTTATTTAGGAGATAATAATAACTTATCCATTAAACATAATTTTTTCACTTTTATGTTTTGAATTTCAAAAAATAGTCATCTAGAGTTGTGACCAGTAAGTCATTTGGAGTCTGATAGAACCAACTTGATTTTTTTGATGAATAGTAACATACCCTTATGAATAGTAATACGACGTTTATGAATAGTAAATAATGATAATATTTTATTTTCTTAAGGTAATAATATAATGAGATCTTAATTAATTTTTCAATGAGATATAAAACTAATTATACATTTAAAATTGTTATTTTTTGAATTAACTATGATTTTATTTAAAAAATTAAATTAAAAATACTTAGAAAATTATTTTCAAAAAATGGAGTTCATTTTTGAATTCTACACATAAAAAAATGGTTAGGGTGAATTTTTTGTATTTTTCTAAAATACTTGATTTTTTTGTGAATAGTAAAAATACAGTTTTGAGTTTTCGGTAGTTTAATGACATCATAATGATATAATAATTAATATAAATGGCTTGTCAACTTATGTACAGTAACATATGACATGAGGTTTCCCAAGTGGATAAAACCATGGGCAAATACCATGGGCAAGCCCATGGTTTTGCAAAAACCACTAATGAGGTGTCCCTTTTAATTAATAAAAAAATCCCTCTCATTTACTATAAATACCCACTCACTCCCTTTGTTTTCTTTCATTCCAAACTTATTATCCTAGAATATTTGGTAGTATTACCTCCCTAGGAGTCATCCCAAGGTGTCCTCAACCCCCCAAGGTCCCAACCTTCAAGTTTTGGGAGTTACTCTACAAGGTAAGAAAATCAACCACCCTTCTCTTTTCTTAAAGCTTTCATTTTATGTTTTCTATTTTATTTTCAATTGGATTATGTTGGGATATGTCATTACATATTCCCCTTTATATATATATTATGTAAGAGTGATTATAGACCCATTTATCTCATCAAAATATTTTATGAAATTTTAAGTGACGTTGTTAGGTTGCCGAATTTTCGTGAGAGATTTCTCAATTTTATTCTATTTTGTGTTCCTTTCTTTTATACTTATTTACTAATATACCCTCATAAAAATGCTATGATAATTTCATTACCTTATATAAAATTGAATTATATTATTTTAATGGAATATTTCATCATCATCTCTCTTTCCCCCTCCTCTTATACTAAAAATGAAAACACCACCCGAGATGTGTTAATTTATCACATTCAAGTACGACGAGTTCTCAATTTTTCATTACCATCTTCAATTCTAGTCATGAAAATATTTTTATGGTTGAAAAAGATCATAATATATGTATTTAATCTCATTAATGTTCTTTAATACTTACACACTCATAATATAAAATAATAATACAAAACAAGTTCATTATGAACAAAATCGCCAAGTTAATCCAAACATTTGTAATTAATTTTTAACTAATGAATCATCATCATGGTATATAACCCAAAATCATTATAAGATCATTTATATATATTTAATTTAATTAATAAGATATATTAACAATTCTATATTTTTAACCACACATCAAATGAACTTCCATTCATGAATACAAGTAAACCGATCATGAAAACCATGGAAAAAAATGCTTCCAAAACAATAAAATTTGAACCTCTTAAACCCATAAAAAGGGCCATGAATGAACCTAATAAGGTTATAATAAATAAATTACATGTATATGTGGTTATGGAATTGTTAATTAATTAAGATAAATTTGATTATTTAGGTCATTAAAACAAACGAAGAGCACACTCACACATAAGGTAAGGGGTTTCTCATCTCACTTCCATTTCCGTGAGATTTCCATTGTTTGTCACTTATTTCTTGCATGTGGTGTATTGTGTACTACCTTTTGATATATATAATCACTATCCTCTTTATATTCATGGTATTTTGTGATTCATTTGGTTGTTATTAGTTTTTGGTCATACGAATCGATTGATTAGAACGGGGTAAGGGAATTTGTCTCAAATTCCATTTCATTGTCAGTTATTTGGTATTGTACACCTAATATTTCTTATGTGGTGTATCCAATTCCCCTTTGAGATCATTTTTAATTTGAAATTTTAAATATATTATATATCCATATTCTAGTTTCATGGATATGATCATTTTCTTAAGTCGTATACCCTTTTACATGCAATGTTTATTTGGAATGTTGTTTTAACTATGGAAATATTGATGAATCCGTATCCTATACTCTATATGGATATTGAGAAGGAAGATTTTACTTGTATTAAATATATATATAAATAATGATTTGGAATTATAGTGGCAGGTGGTGCCCGCTGTAGCCCCTCGATGCATCGAAAGGTCTCATGAGACAAACCAGTTGGCGACAAACCCTTCGAGTTTGTTTCCAAAAATCAAACGAGTTTCTACCCACAGAACTAAACCGTTTTAATGGTATTATGGTATCATGTTCCAGATACATGACTTCCAATTAATAATAATTCTCTTTATTCATTATCAGTTATTACTATCCATGAGTTTTTCACTATGACAAAATCTATGGATGCAGTTTCATTCTCAGTTTATTAATGGTGTGAGTTTTTCATTTATTCACCATGCCACATTGATTATGTCAAATTGTTTATGATTCAATTATTATTGAATTCATACTTCTACTATTTGTAACCCTTACTGAGCATTTGAATTCACCCCTTTCATTTGTTTACCTTTGACAAGAAATAGAGAGGAGATCATTTATTGAGTTTCTGTGGATGCTATTTTTAGTTTTCGTTATGTATTGTACTTTATAACCTTTTCCAATGTAATTTGAGTTACACATCTATGTATCTAGTTTTTTCAATACTACTAAACTGATCATTTATTCGGGATTTAATTCCTTATAACCATGCCAATGTAATTAGTAATGCACCGACTCCAGTCTTGAGGGGTTGGGGTGTTACATACAAACACTCTTTAAGGGGGTACATGGTGTGTACTAGGGGTACACGACATATCCAACTATCCCCAAGTATTCCTGTGTGGTAACACCTAACACAACATGTAAATATCTTAATAAATGGAATGTAGGTAAGGTATATGGTGTGTAGAGATTACCTGACACCTATCCATGTGTCGTTGGCCGTGTTTGTGTACCAGTGGCCATGTACATGCACCATCCCATGTATAAGTGGTCATGTTCATGTCTAAGTACATGACATCTCACTGGTCATATACTTCTGGCTGTGTCTATGTACTTTCTTATGTACACACTGATACATCGTAGAGGGGTCATGTGGTGTGTGACCATGTCACACAGTGTATGATACTTAACTTTGCACAAAAACCCTAGCACCGCATAGGGGAGTCCCACACGACATGTAACACTAGATTACATGCCATGTAAAATGGGATTTTAACTCTCCTCTATGTCACCTATGTACACCGCCGCTGCCATTGTACTCACCTAAGATTGTAGATCAGGGGTTAGTCATGCTTTTCATTCATTTCCAACTGGAATCTAGGCTTCAAATATGCTTAGAAAACGATCCATCAATCTGCCTGCAGCTGCATTGTGTGCCACTCAGGAAAGATAAAGAACTCCCAATTTGGTTTGTTTTCCCTTGATCCATACACCTTCGTTGTCAATTCCCAAAACGCAACCTCCATTACAAGTTTTACCCATGATATTGATATGTTTCACTGAAGAGTGGCTGCACAATGACCAAATACCAGGTATTTTTTGAACCATTGGACAAAGGAAATACCATAAGTGATTGAACAAAGAGATGGGGCGGGGAGAGAAATACTGTAACAACCCAAAGTTTTTCAATAGAAAATTCAATTCTTATAAATATTTCATAAAATCACATGAAAATAAAGCATAATGAACTACTAAGTGCTAAGTGACCTTTAAACATAAGTTTGTCCCTTCTGTGTTTGGAATTTCAAAAATCTAACATACACGATTGTGATTAGTAAGTTATTTGGATTCCAATAAGAAAAAACTTAATTTTTGGTGAATAGTAACCTACCCTTATGAAAAATAACATAACCTTATGAATAGTGATATACCCTAATGAATATTAACCCTATCTATGATAATATATGAATAATATTCAAGTTGAAATAATGACATAACTATATTTTAGAATAAGTAAATGAGTGTTTTAAAACTGGTTTTTGATAATAAATTATGATTTTAACTAAACATTAAAATAATAATATTTAGAAAATTATTTTTGAAAAATGGACTTCATTTTTTGGATTCTATACATCAAAAAATGGTTGGGGTGAATTTTTGGGATTTTTATGAAATACTTGAATTTTTGGTGAATAGTAAAATACATTAATTTACCGTATAAATACATTATAATTTATACCCACTATTCCTAACATCACAAGTGATGTAAGTACCCAAATATCAAACTCACATGCCCTATTTACTATTCTTGGTCATGTAAGACTAACTATTCCTCGTCTTGTGTGGAAATAATAAACTAATGAATTTTATATTGAGAAAACCCCTCTCCCCTCCACTATAAATACCACCATTCACACCCTCATTTCCTTACACCTATAAAGCTTCAATAATTGTATAAACTCTACCCAAGAATCTTTCCTAGACCCTTCCCCACGTCCCAGAGCTTCTGGTATCATCAAAAGACCAAGCCTAGGTCTCTTAAGGAGGATCTCAAGAGGAGGATTCAAGAGGCAATTCCCCCCCCTCTCTCTTTCCTTTAAATTCCTTTCAATTTCAAGTTCTTTTCTTATTATCTCCCAACATATCTTCATCCAAATGGTATGTTAACTCTAGTATCATAAAAATAATGGAATTTTATGATACTAATGGGATATTATACCATCCAACCCCCTTCTCCTCTTCTTTTTATTTTATAAAAGAAAACATTGTTCGTGAGGTGTTAATTTATCACCTTAAAAAATGACATGTTTTCTATTTCCATTTCTAACTTAAGATCTAGACATGAAAACATTTTTATGGATAAAAAAGAATATTTTATATGTATTATTTCATATTTAAAGTTCTGTAACTAAATTATGTACATATTACTAAATGATTAAACAAAACAAGTTCGTTGTGGTCGAAAAACCGCCCAAATTAACCCAAACAATCATCATTTAATTATTATATAATGAGTAAACCACATGGTATATAATATAATTCATCATAAGATCATTTTAAAATCTTTAATATCATTAATAACATGAAAGATAAGTTCTGGATGTTTATCCATGTTATACACAAACTTCCATTTATGAATACATGTGAACCGCTCAAGAAAACCATAAAAACGAACATTCTCAAACAATGTTTTTAAACTCTATAACTCATCCAAAGGACCATAAAATAACTTAATGAAACCATAATAAACCATATTAATGTAAAGAAGGTTCTGGAATTGTTAATTAATGAATCTAATGTGGTTATATAGGTCATTAAAGCGAAGGAAGCGTTCAGATATAAGGTAAGGGGAAATTCTCGAACCCAATTTTCTTTCTTTGGGTTCTCCCTCTTTCACTCCATATTTGGTATTGTCACTCCTTAAAAATAATTTGTTCATAATTATCTTACCTTTTTTGGGATATAATTTTTTTCTAATGATGTTTATGTCAAACAAAATTTTTTCCAAAAGAACTCTTCTTTTAAGAACACACCTTTTACTTCTCAATCAAGGTTGATGGTTGTTGTAACATGTATGTTATTACCTCTTTATTTTGGGAATACAATGTTTATGAATGTGTTATTATGAGATTAAAACCATCCCTTTTCATGGGTTATTTATGTTCATTTTTTATCTATTTTCATTGTGGCATGCATGATAAATGATAATGTTATGATGTGAATGGTGCACCTGGAATTATATAGCGCAATATGAATGTTTCAATGTGACGGGTGCGCCCAGAATTATACAATGCTACAATGCATTGGTTAAAGTGATGAATCTCATGATTTAATGTTAAATTATGTGTGAACAAGATTCTATATTTTTTCATAAGTATGTGTGATAGTTAACCACTAAGACATGATGTTTCATTTTTTATATACATTGCCACATTTCAAGTCTCTTATTAATGTTTCCTCTCATGTTCATGATTATTTGCCTATGTTATGGTTATGCTCACCAATTGTTATATTGTTATTATCTATCCTCTTACTGGGATTTTAGCTCACCCCTTTTGATGTATATCCTTATGTGACTACATGTACTAAGGAGAGGTCAAGTTCTAATAAGAAGCTAGAGAATAAGGAATTAAATAAATGTTTATGCTTGATGTTGTAATTGTTATATATGGTCCTAGTTTTCCCAAGACACTAAACCTTTGGATCCTCTATGTGTAATACCATTGTTTTTTTTATATTTAAAATTATGTAATAGTAATGTAAGAAAAGGATGGGTTTCTATAAATACATAAACCAAGAAAAGTGAGGAACGTGCCTCATCCTTTGTCCATTCATCCTCAATCCATTTTCACAGAAAATGGAAAAATGAAGAGAAATAACATTGTGAACAAAATATAATTCCATCAAATTAATTCTACCGATGATGCATGTATCAATTATATTCATGGAATTAAACCACATTCATCCAAGATTATAAAATGAGATGGAAAACACAAAACATCATCCTACCTAGAGTTTGGATCGATCATTGATGAAGAACGTTTCTTTATTACCATCGTTGATGATATCCACGAACTCTGTTGGTGCAATGATCCAAAATTTAGTCCCGATCAATCGTCATTTTCTATGAATGATCTTCAATGGTTGTCTAGTTATCTAGTGTTTGAGCAGCCATCCCTAAGGAGAGCTTCATAACCTTTTAATTAAAGGAGAACTAGTCATTGTATTGAATAAAATAAAATAAATAATTTTAATTTATTTATTATATTAATTCAGTTCCCACAATAATTTTTCACAAACACCCCACGCTGACAAAGGTTATATCGTGCCTAGGGTAAAACTTGTATTCTGAACTCGACAGTGCTCTCATATTTATGATTTAGTCCCCTTTTTAGAAGTTATTCCACCTTTTTAGGAAAATTGTTTGCACATGATATTTAATATATTTAATATATTTAATACATTTATTTCAGGAACTTCGAGCCTTGAAATGATATTCCATATCAGCACTTGGTCTAAAAAATAATCCATATAATATCCAAAAATAATACATGGAAAATATGATTCATTTAACCTACCTCCTTCCATGGTGATTCCAAGAGGATTTCTTCAAGTTTCGAGCTGATTTTTCATGGTAATTTCTTTCCCTTCCTCATCCTCTTATTATTTATTCTTTCATTTTATTCTTGGTTCCACTTCTCCCTTGGTCCAATTGGTCTAGGTTTTGGGTTTATTTATTTTTAATTAGGGGTTTCATCTTGTAAATGTTCCTTTTGGGTGTTCTTATCTCTTTGGACCTCTTTGAAGCCATTGTGGGTTTCCTTTTTCCAAGCGCTTGAGTTTGAGGTAGGTTTTCCTTTTTCATTTACACATTAAATTTAAGAAACATGAATTGATTGATGTTCGAACCTTGTTTTGATACTAGTTAGTTATGTATAATTCTTATAATAATTATTTGATATGAAATAATGTGGATTTCTCTTAGTATTAGATTGTATGAAATTATTATTTTTAATTTTTGAACACAAAGTGTTTGAAAAAACGCTTGGTTGGATTTTATAAAGGTGTTTTGATTTAAAATGGATATTTGGGTTTCTCAAAGGGGTTTCTAAATGGATTTTGGTTTTATAAGTTCTATATTTGGATCTTTTTTGTGGTTTGACACTAAAAATATATATGAGGCCCAGTTGGAACTTTCTAAAAAGTGTTTTTTTAGAAAACTCTCCTTGGGATGAGACTCCTTTGCCTTGTTGATTTCTAAAGGGAATGGGAGGTCCTTGGAATGTGACTACCCTAATGTATGGTTGGTTCAAAGGAAATGGGATAATTCCTTGGGATGATTTGGGGGTGAGTCTTGGTTGTGTGATTCGTGTGGTGTCTTGGGGTTATTATATATGTAGTCGATTGTTTGGTATTTCTTGGGTCACCCCTACTTTAGATATTGCATGGGAACCTAGCATAGCCAGCGGAATATATGAGAACATTTGCTGCTCTAGTTTAGGATTATGCTATGGCTAGTGGCCCTTAGTATGGAGTTGCTCTACTTTATGATTATGGCCCTTGGTTAGGCTAGGTAGGGTTCGACTGAGAACAAGGGATGTTGATTGCATCAGGCGTGCTGATATAATGGATCCAGAGACATCATGTTCTATATTCCCCCCTAAGATCCTATATATTCCTATGCTCTGCAACACTTATTTATCTACATCGAATAATTTAGGCACCTTAGTTGATTTGGTTATTTTTGTAATGCATTCCCATTTCCCTCATTATGTTTTATTTCTATTGCTCCACGGTGTTCCCTTTTTAGTAAAAGTGAATGTTTGGGTGTGAAATGTTTTCATGATAAATACTTTGAAAAAAGTTTTAGAAAATGTTTTCATAGTTATTTACCCATATTTTTATTTCCCTCCTTTTCTTCTGAAATTATAAAACCTCCCCCTAGTGAAAGACCTATTTAAATAAAGAGGGAAATGAACCATGATTTGTTTTTTAAAAGAAAAGTGTGAAAAAACTATATTTATATATTGTATTTAAAGCTAGCGATCAATGAATATTTTATTTAAAGAAAATACATTGGGAATAGATTACTTGGGCATGCCTACTGAGTTCTAATACTCACACCTATAATTCCATTCTTGTTTTTAGTATCAGGTGCAAGTTTTAGATTAGTCTTGATCACCATGGAGTGATGTTAGGTTTTGGGTTTGGTGAGTGACCCTTGGGGTCACACAAATATCAGTTGTCTCTCAGGTTCGGTTCAGTTTTGTTTTTAGTTTATGTCTTGTTGTTCTGGTTGGTTATTTATCTTCATTGGGATAATTGTTTATCTTTTCCACTGCTTTTGTTTATTTATATTGGGAAAAATTATTCCCACTATCTCTCGTTTATACTCTTGGTGCTTATCGCCACCCTAGGGTGATCAGGAACACACCTTAGGGATGTCACATGCCAGCTTGGGTGACCAGTTCAGGGTCAACCTAGGCTGGTTCATGATAAGGAAGACCAAAGATTTAATTTTATACTACAATGACTATCTTATAGTATTATAAGGATACACTAATTCAAGTTGGATTACTAGTATTAGTGGCAATCAATTCACATATGGATGGCTGTTTAATCCTAAATATTATGTTGTTTCTTAGGATAGTAAGAAATAAACATGTATTTCACATTCATTCATGGAATCAAAATTTATTTCCTTAGAAACATGTGGGAAAAATGATATGTGAATTAAGAATCTATTACTAGATATTAATCTATATCCTAATCCAATTCCTCTTATTTATATTCATTATGATAGTGAAGTGACACTTTGCTGAGAATTTAGTCTTATGTATAATGGAAAGTCTAGAAATATAAGTTGAGATAAGATTATGTGAGACAATTGTTACAAGATGGTACCATAAAAATTTTCTATGTTCGATCATTTCAAAACCTTATGGACCCATTTAAAAATTATCTATTGAGAGATATTATATGTGAAACTAATAGGTATATAGTGTTGAAACCCACTAAATAATCATTGTAATGGTAACTTAACACTCTTAGTGGGTTGATCCAGATTAATATGCTTAATGTGTAAAACAAGTTACCATAATGATTGTTGATACCAATAGTTTGGACCAATATATTTTAGGTCAATATAACCCATTATGATTCAAGGTTTGGCGATAAAACTCAATGAATCATTAAGACTCTTAGAGTTATGTAGAGATAATAATGGGTCCTATAACGACCTAGAATTTTATTAATGGAAATTACCTTCTTATAATTATGTCATATAATATAAATCTCATACATCACATAGAGAACCCAATAAAAATTTTATTCTCATAAATTAATAATGAAATAAGTGGTATTTATAGAAATTAAGGAACCAATACCAATAGAATAGTAACTTGATCATTGGAATAGTAATGTGACCATTAGGAATAGTAATCTAGCCGTTAGAATAATAACCTCCCCTATGAAAGTATGAATAAAATTTAGGTATCTTATAAATGAAAACATGATATATTTATATCAAATAATAAGTAAATAAATGTTTTAAAAATTATAAAATAAGTGTTGGATTTTTTATCAAACGTAAATGTTTATTTACAATTTTATAATTAATATAATGTTTTCAAAGAAAATTTATTTTCATAAAATATTATCATAAATTAATATTTTATTTCCTTATAATTATAATATAATTTTATGAGACCTTAATTATTTTTTCAAAGTGACATAAAATCAGTTATAATATTAGAATCAATAATTTTTGAATAAATGATGATTTTAATTAAAAATTAAATTCTCATATTTAGAAAATTATTTTCATAAAATGGAATCCATTTTTGAAATATACATGTAAGAAAATGGTTGGGGTGATTTTTTTGGATTTTTATAAAATAGTTGAATTTTTGGTGAATAGTGAAATATGATAATTTATAGTATTTAACATTTTAAGCCAAATATAAGAATTTTTGAGTCATGGATGATATAAGAACCCATTATTTCGAACTAGAATGCACTAGTTACTGTACTTAGTCACAAGAATCAACAATATTGATAGTCTTGAGCCAAAATAATAAACTAATGAATAAAATAATAAAAAACACCCCTCTCCTCCCTATAAATTCCCCCTCACCACCTCTTCTCCCCACACATTCTAAGATTTGGAGATTGCTAATATCCTACCCAATTACTTTCCCAATCCTCTTCCCCATGTTTTGGTTTTACTGGTCTCACCAAAAGACCATTTCCAAGTGCCATAAAGAGGTTGTCAAGGAGACGTTATTCAAGAGGTAAAATCCTCAACCTTTCCCTTTTAAATTCTTTCTTTCTTCTACCCCATCCTTTCTTCCACTATCCAAAGCGACATGATAACTCCAAAATCATACATATACTATAATTTTATTATGTTAATGGTATATCCATTATTAAATCTCTTATCTTCTCTTTTTATCTTAAAAATGAAAACATCGTCCGTGATGTATCGATTCACCACCTTCGTGGGAAAAGATTTTTTGTTTTCTATTACTGCCTTCACAGATGGTGTTAAAACCATTATAATGGTTAAAAAATATTTTAAAATTTATATTACATTTTTATGTCCTGGAACTAATATATATACATAATATTAAATAATAAAACAAAACTAGTTCTTGATGATTCAAAATTTACCAAAATAAACTGACGTTCATCATTAAAATTTTATATAATGAATCATTCTCATATATGAAAAAAATTATATATGGGACCATTTAAATTTTTTAGGTTCATCAATATCATACAATTCCACTTCTGGAGTTTTTCTTCCATTTGATAAGAACTCCCATAATTAAACTCAAGCGAACCGATCATAAAATCACGAAACAAATGCACTTGGAACAATGAAATTAAAAATTATAACACATTGAAATGACCATAAAATAACTTAATAAAATTATAATAAATCAAATAAATGTTTAATATTTTTTTAATTAATTAATTAATGGATCTAATTTTATTATTAAGGACATTAATTGCAAGTGAAAAATACTTTCAGACATAAGGTAAGGGATCTCTCTGAACTTCCTGATTACCTTCAGGTTATTCTTTCTCTCTCTTTACCCCACTGTAATTCTTAATTATTATTATTTACTCCACATAATTTTTTTATGTTCCAAACATATGTACCTAGATAAATTATTCTTTATTTTACAGGGGAATACATGTTTTATAAGGTTTCCTTCTCGATTATTCCCGATAAGAAAGCCTGATTAAAGGGAACTTCTCTATTTATTACCCATTTTCAAGTACACTCCATATTTTGTTTTAATCCACCAATATTTTTCTAAAATCTCTCATTTTATCATAAAAAACTATCTTAGTTCAATTCTTGTTTTATAAAAATAATTATGTATTTTTCCTTTTAAAATTCTCTTAAATCTTTTTCCTTAAATCGCACTAAAGTGGCTCATTTATAAATTTTCTTAAACACTCTTTTTATATGTTTTCACTTCATTTAGACATCATTTATTACAATCTATGATTATTTTATCCTATTAATGTTTGTGTATGATTTAAATCCATTCTTTCATGTACACCATTATGATACACCCATTGGTTATGCCTTATGATATGATTTTGATACCCATTACATTCCGTAGATAAGCCTCATGTTTATTCCTTATGTTTGATTTTTCATGTGGCACACATATGAATGAACATGTTATTATGGGTGAATCCAGATAACACTCCAATTCATTTTTTAATGTTATTCGCATGATATGTCATATTGGGATAAGGGGTAAACCTAATTATTTTATAGGACTTTGTCCGCCATGTGATATTTTCGTGGCAGTTATCCTTGAATCATGTTTACAACATGTTGTATGTTTCTGCCACATTACTATGTTTCCATGATTATATGATCCCATGTTCTACATTTTATGCTTCCATTTGATTATTCATGTTCCATGACTTTATATTTCATCATATTATACCTTCTAACCCATGTGATATGCTTTATTCCTATGTTTATTCCCATACTGGGATTTTTAGCTCATCCCTTTGTTCATGTATTCCTCAGGTTATCCTATACCGATGTAAGAGATCAAAGGATGTTAGCAGCTCATTATGGATTTTAAATAAAAGATGTATTTATTTTGGTTTCATGCCTTCTAATTACATACCTAATATTCCAAATACTCTATAATTTACGATCTTTGGTTTATCTTTGATGATTAATTATGGTTAAAATCATGTAATAATATGTGTAAAAGGATAGGGTCACTATAGTTGTTATCATAGCATGGTTTAGTTATTTTTAAAGATTAGGACTAGATAAATTTAGTAATAAACCTATGGATAATTATATCACCATGAATAACCTAGATTGAAACTTAGACAATCACATGTTAGGATATACTTTTCATTTGTAAGTTTATCCTTATATAATCAATGTTTACTTTTTTATATGATTATCAGTTAATTATTCAAGACCCCCTTAATTGTACTTCATTTTTCTTAGTTAATTGTTGGGAATATGAGAACCCATGCCAATAATCATTTTGATAGGCAATGTGATGATTTCCCTAACAAAATTCCAAATCCGAAGGGAACGAGAAGCTAAAAAATTCATGAAAGTTCTAACACAATGAGATCAAGTTATGAATAATAACTTGAAATGTGTGGAACTCCCTCCTTGTCCCAATAAAGAGAAAGTTGTGGTCAAATCCATTATGAAAAAAGTCCTCATATCATTAGTATATCTTTTGATCACCTTATTGCGTAATAATGTATTAAATCCATTGAGATTATATTCTCTATCCACTAGTGATTAGAAGAATAGAAATTCATACTGGCAGTCTATCATTTTTATGGGGAGCTAATAAGTGGTGGATACTGATTAAAAACACATAGTCCAAGGAGGAAATTGAGTCCATAAATTAGGATGTATTAAAGAAAATATTTTTCAATAAATATTTTCCTTGAACTCTCCATCTTAAGATGGAAAGGGAGTTCCCCGGGCTGAAGAAAAAGGAAGATTAGTATATCGGGGTGTATGAGGAAAAATTTACAAGGCTTTCATGATACACCTCTGGATTTTCTATGAACATGGAAAGAATATTGGATTTATTCTTTAGTGAACTAAATCTAAGTCTACAAAAAGCATTAGTGATACAAGACTTTGACAACTATGAAGATATTTTCTGTTGTGCCCTTAAGTTTGAGATGGAGATTGGAGACTCTTAGTGGTCTTGTGGGCTTGGAGATAAAAAGTATAAAATGGAGTTTAATATGGGAGGATCAACAGATAAATCCCATGATGTGAGGAAAACCCAACATCCCACATGTCAAAAGCGTGGTAAGAAGAATCCTGAGAACTATCTAAAGGGAACTAGGAGATGCTTCAAATGTGGAAGAGAGGGGAATCAAGCTAATTATTGATAAAGTGATATGAAAAATCCCACAAATGTGGAAGAAGAAAGGAAGGTTTAGATCATCACTCTACCTATAGTTCAGTTTTTCAACTACAAGGAATATGGGAATTATGAAATCCAATGCCCTAAGCCAAGGGTTGTTGGAGGAAATCAACAACAACAACCTATAAGACAACATGGAAGGGAATATGCTATCACTACTAATGAGGTGGAGTCTGAAAATAATGTGGTGATAGGTATGCTAGTTATTCATTCAGGAATAGTGGGCATACTATTTGATTTTGGTTTTACACATTCTTTCATATCTTTCAAGTTTATTATAACTATTCAAACACTAGATATGGAGGTTGATTTATATATGAGAATAGAAAATAGGGAAATTATTGCATCCAAAGTATATAACTCCTCCCTAGTTAATTTTTGTGGATTGAATCTCTAAGAAAATACTATATTACTTCCTTTGGTGGATTTTGATGCTATATTGGGCATGGATTGATTATCTTTATACAAATCCAACATCAACTGTTGGGAAAGGGATATCACTATTCACATCCCAAGGTATCCTAAAATTCTGTATAAGTGTAAGGATGTAGATGAATATCCTTAAAAATAATCATCTCAAGTGTGGATATTATTGTGTAATGATTAAGCACGTCTAGAACAAATTATTGATACAAAAGAGAGAATCATGCTCGAAGACCTAACCATTGTGAGAGACTACACTGATGTGTTCCCCGAATAATTTTCTGGTCTTCCTCATGATTGATAGGTTGAGTTATCAATTGAACTTATTCCTAGATATATTCTTATATCTAAGACTCCTTATATAATATTCACCATTGATTTGGAAGAATTGAAGAAGTAGTTACAATATAATCTAGACAAGGGTTTCATAGGCTCGAGTGCTTCACCGTGGGGTGTGCCAGTTCTCTTCATCAAGAAGAAAGATGGATCAATGCACCTCTACATTAATTATCATAACCTCAACACAATCACAATAAATAAAAAGTATCTCCTTACATAGATAGATGAATTATTGAATAAGTTATGTTAGGACAAGTATTTCTCTAAGGTGGACTTTCAGTTGGGATATCACCAATTAAAGGTGAAGAAGGAAGATATTCCCAAGATTTCCTTTCGAACGAGGTATGAACACTATGAGTTCATAGTTATTCCCTTCAGACTCACTAATGCTCCAATATTTCCATGGATTTAATGAATAGATTCTTTAGAGAATACCTCAAAAAATTTGGGGTAGTATTTATAGATGACATTCTAATATACTCTAAGATAAAGGAGGAACACAAGGAGTATTTGAATACTATGCTGAAGAATTTTTGAAGGGAGAAACAATATGAAAAGTATAGTAAATGTGAGTTCCATATGAAGGAACTATCATTCTTGGGGAAGGTTTTCACCAATAAAGAAATATCGATGGACCCTTCTAAAACAAAGGCAATCAAAGAGTATCCCATGCCATAATCTATAATGGAGATCCATAGTTTCATTAGTATTGCTAGGTATTACTGATTATTTGTAAAGAACTTATCATGATTTTCAAATCCACTAACCCAACTGACTCAAAAGGGAGTAAATTTTTTCTAGACCAATGAGTGTGAAGTCTACTTCAAAGAGATAAAAAAGAGTCTTATCACTACACCAGTACTCACACTTCTGACAAGTAGGGAACTCTTTGTCATATACAATGATGCTTAAAATAAGGTCTTAGGTTGTGCACTGATGAAAAATTCAAAAGTGATAGCCTATGCCTCAAGGAAGTTAAAAGTTCATGATAAAAACTATTCCACACATGATCTGGATTCAAAGGCTATTATCTTTGCATTGAAAATATGGTGGAATTATATCTATGGGGAGAAGTGTGAGATATATACTGATCATAAGAGACAAAAATATATATTCACACAAAAGGAGATTAATATGTGCCAATGAATATGGTTAGAGCTCATCAAGGATTATGATTTCTCAATCCACCATCATCATGGTAAAGAAAATAAAGTGGTGGATGATCTAATTAGAAAGGATCCTACAACATTATCAATGATGAGAATTGAGAAGGACTCAATCTTCTTAGATTTTTAAAGAATGGAAATGTGAATCAGTAATTAAGGAACATCATCTATCATTTATCAAATGATTTCTCAACCATCCCTCATAGAGAAAATAAAGGATTCTCAAATAAATGATGCGGAAATTCAGAAGAAGGTGGAATCTATCAGAAAATAGAAATTCTCAGAGTTCAAAATTGATGAGGAATAAGTCATAAGATTTGGGTCATGACTATGTGTACCATCCAATCCAGAGATAAAGAAATATCTTTTGAATGACGTACATAGCTCAAACTTCTATTTTAACCCAAGGAGCACAAAGATGTATCGAGATCTCTAAGATAGTTATCAAAGGGACAATGTGAATAAAGAGATCACATAATATACATCAAAGTGTCTGGTATGTCAGTAAGTTAAGGCTGAAAGACAAAAGTATAAGGTGATTATGAAACCATTTCCCATACCAACATGGAAATGGGAAAACATCACCATGTACTTTTTCACTGTACTTATAAAGTCATCTAGAGAAAACAACACTATATTGGTTGTTGTGGATCATCTTACAAATAAAACTCACTTAATCTCAATTAAAGAGGACTTATAACTGGATAAAATTTCATGTATATACATCAAAGACGTGGTAAGTCTTCATGGAGTACCATTATCTATTATATCTGATCAAGATCTAAGATTCAACTACAAGTTCTGGAAAAGTCTCCAACATTCTCTAAACACTGAGCCAAATTTAGTATGGATTATCATCCTCAAAATGATTTCCAATTTGAGTGGACTATTCAGGCACTGGAAGAAATGTTGAGATCATGTTCTATGAACTTCAAATGAGGATGGGACTAACATCTACCTCTGGTTGAGTTATCCTACAAAAAAAAATTCCACTCAAGCATCCAAATGGATCCATATGAAGAACTTTATGGGAAAAGATGTATAACACTGACATAAAGGGATGAAGTCAGTGATAATAAGCTACTAGGATCTAAAATGGTTGAATAAATAGTAGAAAAGGTGAAAACCATTCAGTATCACATCAAGGCAGCCCAAATTCAACAAAAGAGCTATGCAGAAAACCTTTGACAAGACCTCTATTTTAAGTTTGAAGACATGATATTCCTATTCATATCTCCATGGAATAGGAACATTATATTTTGGAAGAAAGGAAAGCTAAGTTCCACATATATCAGCCCATTTGAGATTCTTGATCATGTCAGAGTTGTTGCCTATTGACTAGAACTTCCACCAACCATGTCTCAAGTACATGATGTATTCTACATATCCCTCTTGATGGAGTACATACTATATCCCTCACATGTACTAAATTTAGAGGTGGTATAGTTAGAAAATGATCTCTCTTATGAGGAGAAACCGATGAAGATATTGGACCATGTGATAAAGTTCTATGAAAAAGACTAATCACTTGGTCAAAGTACTATGATAGAACCATAAGTAAGAATAAAAAACATGGTAACTAAAGGAAGCGATGAATGAGAAGTACCCTCACCTATTTTCACTTTAGTATGTAAAATGAAATTTTGAGGGAGAAATTTCATAAGGGGGGAAGAATGTAATGGCTCAAAATTTTATCAATGGAAATTCACTTCTTATAATTATTTCATATAATATAAAGTCCATACATCACATATAGAACCCAATAAAAACTTTATTCTCATAAATGAATAATGAAATAAGTAGTATTTATAGAAATTAAGGAACCTATACCAATGTAATAGTAACTTGACCATTGGAATAGTAATGTGACCATTAGGAATAGTAATATGGCTGTTAGAATAGTAACCTCTCCTATGAAAGTATAAATAAAATTTAGGTATCTTATAAATTAAAATATGATATATTTATATCAAGTAATAAGTAAATAAATGTTTTAAAAATGATAAAATAAGTGTTGAAATTTTTGTGAAACATAAATGTTTATTTACAATTTTATAATTAATATAATGATTTAAAATAAAATTTAATTTCATAAAATAGATTCATAAATTAATATTTTTTGTTTTATAATTATAATATAACTTTATGAGACCTTAATTATTTTTTCAAAGTGTCATAAAATTGGTTATAATATTAAAATTGATATTTTTCAAATAAATCAAGTTTTTAATTAAAAATTAAATTTCTCATCTTTTGAAAATTAATTTCATAAAATGGAGTCAATTTTGAAATCTACACAACTAAAAATGGATGGAGTGAAATTTTGGTATTTTTCTAAAATAGTTTAATTTTTGGTGAATAGTGAAATACAATAATTTATGATATTTAATATTTTAATCCAAATAAATGAATTTTTGAGTCCTGGATGATGTAAGAACCCATTAGTTCAAACTAACACACAATAGTTACTATAATTAGTCACAATAATTAATAACATTGATATTCTTGAGCTAAAATAATAAAATAATGAATAAAATAATAAAAAACACCCCTCTCTTCCCCTGTAAATACTACCCCTCACAACCTCTTCTCCTCACACCTTATAAGATTTTTAGGTTTATAATATTCTACTCAATTACTCTCCTAAGACTATTACCCATTTTCTAGTCTTACTGGTCTCACCAAAAGTCCATTTCCAAGTGCTATAAGGAGGTTGTCAAGGAGATGTTATTCAAGAGGTAAAATCCTCCACTTTTCCCTTTTAAATTATTTCTTTCTTTTACCTCATCCTTTCCTCCACTATAAAAAGTGACATGATAACTCCGTTATTATAAATATAATAGAATAATATTATGTTAATGGGATATCTATTATCAAATCTCTTATCTTCTCTTTTTATCTTAAAAATGAATACATCATCCGTGATGTGTCGGTTCACCACCTTCATGGATAACGATTTTTCATTTTATATTCTACCTTTATGGATGATCATAAACCATTATAATGGTTAAAAAATATTTTAAAATTTATATTATAACTTTTTTTTATGTTTTGGAACTAATATATATACATAATATTAAATAATAAAACAAAACTAGTTTGTGATGATCGAAAATTCACCAAAATAAACTAACATTAATCATTAACATTTTATCTAATGAATCATTATAATATATGAAAAAAATGATATATGGGACCATTTAAAATTATAGAGGTGCATAAATATAATATAATTCCACTTATGGAGTTTTTCTTCCATTTGAAAAGAACTCCCATAATTAAACTCAAGGGAATCAATCATAAGATCATGAAACAAACACACCTGGAACAACAAAATTAAACATTATAACTCATCAAAATGAACATAAATAAACTTAATAAAATTAAAATAAATCAAATATATGTTTAATAGGTTATAAATTAAATAATTAATGGATATAATTTAATTATCTAGGACATTAAGTGCAAGTGCATAATGCTTTCATAGATAAGGTAAGGGATCTCTCCAAACTTCCCGATTACCTTTGGGTTATGCTTTTTCTATATTTACCCCAATTTAATTATTATTTATTCATATTTACTCCTCATAAATTCCATTTTTATGTTACAAACATATGTAACTAGATTAATTATTCTTTATTTTATGGTAAAATACATATTTTATAAGGTTCCCTCCTTGATTTTTCCCGATAAGCAAGCCCGATTAAAGGGAACTTCTCTATTTCATATCCATTTTCAAGTACACTCCATATTATGTTTTAATACAACACTATTTTTTATAAAATCAGTAATTTTATTATAAAAAATTATCTTAGTTCATTTATGGTTTTATACAAATAATTATTTCTTTTCCCTTTTAAAAGAATTTTAAATCTTTTCCCTTAAACCGCACTAAAGTGGTTCATTTCTAAAGTTTCTTAAACACTCTTTTTTATATGTTTTAACTTCAGTTGGACATAATTTATTATTATCTATACCTATTTTATCTTATGAATTTCCATGTATGATTTAAATCCATTTTTTCATGGACACCATTATGATATGCTCATTGGTTATGCCTTATGACATGATTACAATACCAATTTCATTCCATGGGTAACCCTTATGTTTATTCCTTATGTTTGATTATTCATGTGGCACACATATGAATGAACATGTTATGATGGGTGCACCCAGATAGCACTCCACTTAATTGGGTAATGTTAGTCTCATGAGACGTCATGTTGGGATAGGGAGTAAACCTAATTACTTTATGGGACTTTTTCCACCATGTGATATAGTCTTGGAAGTTAGCCTTGACTCATGTTTATGTCATGTTATATATTTCTTCCACATTCCTATGTTTCCATGATTATATGATCCCATGTTCTACATGTTATTATTCCATATTATTATTCATGTTCCATTCCTTTATATGTCATCATGTTATGCCTTCTAACCCATGTGCTATGCTTTATTCCTATGTTTATTCCCTTACCGGATTTTTTTTATCTCATTCCTTTGTTCATGTATTCCCTAGGATATCCTATGCAGATGTAAGAGCTCAAAGGAACTTAGGATATCATTATAAATTTTAAATAAAATATGTCTTTATTTTGGTTTCATGCCTTCTAATTATGTACATAATATTCCAAAGACACAAGAATTTATGATACTTGGTTTGTATTCAATGATTAATTATGGTTAGAATCATGTAATAATATGTGTAAAAGTCTAGGGCCACTATAGGTCCACATAGTAATGTTTCACTAATATAAACTTAGAAGCGGTGTTGCTTCTTATGAAAGTGTAGGGTTTAACTTAAAAGAGAGTTCATGAAAGTATCAAAGAACATGGACATAATAGCAATAAAATATTTTGATGCTATGATTAATGAGAAATTTTTATATGTGTGACATATCTGGTGATGTTATAAATATTTTTAGTTCAATTCTTAGTAAACTTCAAATCTGATATCACTTTGAAATGTTTACATTATATAAATGTCTAAATTGCAGGATACTATTATTATATATATCTATTTGTTTGAACTTTAAGTATTTAAGTATTGTGGATAATATTAAACACAGTGGGGGAATTTTATATTTATTAATTAAAATATTTATTATTTATTTGTTTAATATTATCAACATTGGAATTTTAATGGAAAGGATTTAAAGATTCACAAGAAATGTAACTATTCATTTAAAGAATTGTGGATCTTTATTTAAAGAGTTATGGATCTTCATTTAAAGAGTTTTGGATCTTCATTTAAAGAGTCATTACCATTCATTAAAAGTGGTGTGACTCTCCATGTATTGGGTACTTTTGAGATCCTGTGAAAATATTTATAAATAAGATGAAATACACACTCCAAATTTGAATCTAATGGGAATATTAATTTTTCCACATCATAGTATAGAAACACCCATACTTTCTATCAAGATCGTTTCTTATAGTGTTTCATGGAATCCTCAAGGAGGTTCATTTTGGATTCTAGAAACATAGTGTGGGTTAAAATAAATCATTAATGATAGTGTGCTTGCACGACTCAGAACACAACTATCTTTTCTAATTTTCTCAATAGGAGCAACAACATTTTATAATCTATGAAACCAATAGACTACCAGTACTTTACATTCTTCCCATCCCACATAGATCACCTAGAAAATCATGTTACCAGTTCATAAACCTCAATTTTGGATTGAGTTTCCTATAAATGTAGTTGCACTTTATCTCCAAACACCATAGAAAATTAAAATTACATATTAAGTAGCAAATAAACTTGTATTTAATGATATGAAGACACAATTCAGAAATAAATTCAAGCCAAAACTCTCACATATACCAATTTCTATCTTTTCAAACTCATCAATTAAATATGTACAATTTTTTTAGTTCTCATGCATCAACACAATGTGATTATCCAATGAATGAGGATAATATTCATTGTTAATATATATAATATTCATGTGCTTTATTATTCATAAACACCATTTCAGTGCATTTTACACTTTGAACATCATTTCACATTATTATTGTAATTCCTTCTTAAAATACACTATTATATGGTACATTTTTTAACATCATTTAAAGTACCCAATGATCTTTATTTTATTTTCATATTTAATTTTAAGGTTTATAATTATATTGGTAACAATTCATACTTGTGTAGTGTTGGAATATTCACATTGCAAGACCACCAAAATGAGATTTCATGCAAACAATTCTGGAGAAGGTAGATTGGACACCAGCCCAATGATGAGAATGTGGGGCCCAAAATACAGGCCCAATGAAGCCCAAATTTCGTGAGATTATAGAATAAATATAGGGGAACATATAATTCTTCAGGATCCAGTGCTAATTATGCTTTAATTGTGGTTATTAAGGTAGTCCAAGTTAGAAATAAAATTCTGGTCCAGATTCTGCGGCCCAGAAAAACATACCACCAATTTAATCATATCTCGGCAAACACAAATTAATTTGGGCTAACATTTTACAGAGAGATATGAGACAGCCGTAGATTCACTTTTTTCTTCTATTTAGCACTCTAATTTGGACAACTAGAAGGCCATATAGGTGCATCTGTTCGGTGGATGCAAGCTGGCTGCCACTTCAAAGTCAAGGATAAAGAAGTCCACTCTCCCTTACTTTCCACCACCCTAGGCCTACCATAATCAAGTGGGATGCTTTGTACTATTGGAGGCTCGACCCAAGTCTCCAAAAATTCCTATTTAAGGCAGTGGTGGTGGAGGAGTTTATCATATTTTGAGCTTCATTTCATTGTATTGTTATGCTGCGATTTTGTTGTCTCAAGTTTGTCTTTCACATGTAAGTTGTTCAATTCACTTTAGTTTCTTAATTAAAGTTATTATTCTCATCTTATTCTGTTGTTATTAATATCACTTTGATACTTTTGGTTCAAGGCGTGAACTTATTAACACCAACCCTTGTGATATTATCACACAACGGTGGAGTGATCATTATTTCATTTTTTTACTTCTCCAATTCCCCCCTCATGAGTCTACTTCCCGTTTCCATTGAAACCATAGGATCAATGGAGGGGTAACCCACTTATGGGTTGATCCAATGGATTATAAAGGGGTTGTATTTGATGTTATTTATCACTAAATCAATGGATAATCACTTCTTTTAAATGATATTTTTATTTGATGATTTTAAAACCTCTCCATCCTTGTTGAATTTAAGGTCACACACTTCAAGTGCTAATACGAAACTTTACATTAGAGTGCTCAAACCTTTGATCCTTCAAGTGTATAGGTGATTAGTATAAGGGTGTGTAGACATTAAACCAGTAAGTGATGATTTTGTTTGATCTCCTTAAATGAGCCCATCTCAAATATAAGAAATTGAAATATTAAAAAAAAAGAATCCATCCAATCCACCCCTTGTAATAACCTAGGATAAACCCTTCTCATAATTTAAATTCACTTAATAATTTTAGTGTTCACTTAAACCCATCTAAAATAAACCCAATGTTTTCCACTTAATAGCCATAAATAGTTCATATAATGTACATGTTTGTAGGTTACTTCTTAGGTCTCTGAGGAATTGACAACCCAAGCTAAACTACAAGCGACCACTTAACCCTAAAATCTTGGGTAAATTTGAGCGTGAATAAAATTTTGGCACCATTTCCAGGGACCCAAGTAATTCATCTAAACACCCATTCTATTATACCCCATTTCTTCTTTTCTCATCCAAATTCTCTTATCTTTTCGCTTTTTCATTTTTATTTTCTTTTGGCGCATGTCTGCCTACACCCGCGATCAATCAAACCGTCTAGTTAGGGTGGATAGTCCTGGGGTTGGAGAGTAAAGTACACCAAGGTAACTCTTTCCATTAGATCCTAATCTTCCTAATACTCCTGAGTCAAAAATTGATCCCATTTCAATGTAAGGTCTTCAAAGAAACCAACTCATAAACCCGGGTGGGAACCAAAATGGAAATCTAAATGAGGAAGCCCCAAACTTGGGGAATGAAGTTGATCAAACCATGAATGAATACCTAAAACCTTCCTGGACCAATGACCCCTTATGCATTAGACACAATTCCCTAGGAGATTCTAACTACATATTTAAACCCCATTTCCTAAACCACCTTCTCACATTCCATGGAATGGAGTCCGAGATGCCCTACCTTCATGACAAGGAGTTCAATGACAATGTAGAAACCATGTGTCCCCCACATCAATTAGAATCAACTAAGATGAGGCTATTTACGTTTTATTTAAAAGATCGAGCTAAAAATTGGCTAAAAATTTGAGACCATTATCCATCAACTCTTGGGACCAACTAAAAAGAGAATTCTACAAAAAATACTTTCCCCACTACAAAACAATTGCACTTAAAAAGAGCATCCAAAACTTTTTTGAAAAAGAGGGAGAGTCATTTTATGAAACATGGGAAAGGTTCAAAGACACACTCAACATGGTACCTCACTATGGATTTTCAATCCCAGAACAAGTTCGAATTTTCTATGAAGGGTTGGGTCCGGGGAACAAACAATTCATTAACATGATACTTTTAAAAACAAAGCCCCAAATGATGCTTATGAGTATCTGGAAAGCTTTTCTGAACAAAACCAAACATGGGGAACTATTCCTTATTCTGAAAAGCCACAAAGAATTACTGGAATTCGTACACTTAGAGAGGAGGAAAGCCTTAGGGCTAAACTCACAACACTTTCTTGGAAGGTTGAAGAGATAGACCTTAGGAAAGTCCATGAAATCCAAACTGTAGACCTTGTTTGCATAATTTGTGACAAACATGACCATATGATAGAAAACTTCCCAACCATTCCATCCATAAAGGAGGTTATTTTAGGAGGACCCCTAGCGGAAGTAAATGCTTTGAACTTTCAAAATCCTCAATACCAAAACACCTTCTACCCAAGGTATAATGACCACCCATGCTTCCGCTGGAAAGATAACCAATAAACTAGCCAACCACAAGGAAAAAATACTTACCCCCATCAGAACTACCAAACCCATAACTAGTTCCAAAACCAACCTATCCAATACCAATAGCCACCGATCCATTTTCAACAAACCATACCACCTCCAAAATACCCCCCTGGGATAAACCGATCTTCTCAAGCACCAACCCAAACTGTTCCACAAAGCCTACTAGAACAACTGTGCAAAAAAATGTACAAAATGAACTCAGAATTCTCTTCCCTTAAAAAAGAACTTAAAACTATCAAAACTGGAAAGACACCCATGCCTACACAAGCCATTCCACAACAAACAGTAAGGGGAGAGTCAAGTTGCATTCAAAGAACTCATGAACAACTAAAGGCTGTGACTGTTTTAAGAAGTGGGAAATCAATTGAGAAACCTGAACAACTAATTCAGAACCCATCTGAAGATTCAATAATTGATGAAAATTCAAATGAACCAAATGATAAATGTCACAACTCCCTCCCACCAAAGATGCCCCTCCTGAGCTGGCAATGGTGAATGAGAGATAATGACCCCCGAGTCCCGCCTGTAGTAGGCCCCGGAGTGGTGACTAGCACCAAGGGTATGAGTTTTCACAAATATGGGAGGCATTACCCTTTTTATTATTTAAGATCGGGAAATAGGACAAGTCAACTACCAAAAATGGAAAAGAACAAGTGTATATAAATAAAGCCAAATCAACCCCACATGCATGTTTAAAAAATTCTGAAACAAAGTACAAGTACAAGAAAGCTCAAAAGTACAATACCAAAAGAAACAAGAGTAAAACAAATGCAACAACTCCAACTGTCCCGACTAGTAGGGTCCCGCACGGCCCTGGTAGTCCTCCTAGAAACCTGAAAGTAAACGTAGGGCGAGCATACAAGTATACTCAGTAGGGAAACCTAAAGCTCTCATGCACAGGTGGGGATACATCCTAATGTCCCATGAGAACAACATAAGAAACCAACCTAACAAGGAAATATATCCACCTAAACTCACCATCCATGCTCACAAAAAACACATAACAACAGGTAGTAGTATATAAGAACAAGAGTATTGGGTACCCCACACCATTTCCCACTAGTTAGCTGCTATTCCTAACGGTGAACGTCCTGACACTACCACACTCTTCCTGCCCGCACACACCTGGGCCTCACAACCAAACATCCCGCCCGCACACACCTGGGCCTCATCCCGAAGATTCTTGGGAACAGTAAACCTGCCCGAAGCGTCTTGGGCTAATACCAACCCAATTGAAACCTACCCGAAGAGTCTTGGGTATAAGGTCGCCTCAAGCCATCAGAGCCTATGTAAGAAGGAGCAGGAAGGAGCTAGTAACTAAGGGGAAAACACCCTCTCCTATGAAATGGGAGTGTTCGGCACTAAGTGCTCAACATGGGTGGGGTGCGACAAAACATAAAGATACAGATATATATATATATGTATACCAAACACACAGCCCAACCTATGGCTTCTAAATAGAGAAACTGAGCACGTGCCTCGGCACTGCTACTACGAAGCATGCATACAACAAACAACCCCAACCCCATTTAGGTTTTCAAGTTTCATCAGTAATAGTTTATTAGTTCCTTAACTACTGGGAAACTATCAAACCAGATCAAGCATTTCGTAGAAAAAAATCCCTGCCAACCACAAATCAAGTTAGATAAAACACAAGCAACACAACCCAACCTTTTATCATCAATCAAACCCCATCGATTGTTCCTGCGTTCATTATATTTCCCCACAGTTCATTTATCAACTTTCCACTTTCTTTTAATAACACAACCCATTACTGCAGCCCTGATGCCACCATAACCACATCTCCACCACCGTATCACATAACAAGGCTCATGTCACATCATCACCCCTTTAATATCATTTACCACAGCCCCGCTACCCATCCTATTCGTAAAAACCCAGGATCCACCCCCCATTCACACACCACGTATCCAACCAACACCCACATGTTCATTAATCCATTTTGTTCAACCGGGGTGATCACACACAGGTTTCGAATTTTAAATTATCCAACTTTACGTGATTGACCGAATTCCACATTCCACAAAGTTCCATAAAAAAAATGGTCTAGAAAGATAGGGAAACATTTAATTGCGCAAGAAAAGGCCCCCAACGACCATGATTTTCAGTAGGCATAAGCTTATTCAATTCACAACATAATATCACAGGATATAAATAATGTAACTGCATTCAAAAACTTCCCATCCCCGTTATACAAGCCAGTTATTATCTTTATTAAACCGATTCAAATGTGTTTCACGTAAACAAGAGGACACTCACCCCACATGATGCACAATTTAGAGAGATGAAGGTAAGATCCCTACCTCAACAGGTTCTGATCACAACGCTCCCCCAGATCAGCTTTAGAAGACGTCCATCAGCGTCCGTCGCTTTTGTCAAAACCCGAAAAAACCTCCTTGGGTGGAATCTGGGAAGGAAAGGACAAAGGGAAAACAAAAGATCCAAGCTCAGAAGTTCCGCATCGTTGTTATGATCCCGTGGCCGCTGACGGATCGTAAATCGGAGCTCAGACGAAGGAGTTATGGAGGAAAAGAGCTTTGGAGTCTCTCGGGAGAGCTATGATCGAAGGAGAGGAGAGGAGAGGAGTGATTTGAAAAGGAGGAGAGGCCCCCTCCTTTTATAGGTGAGAAAAACTAAAGTACGAGACGTGTAATTTCTAGTACACAGCGTGTACTCGGCCATTTCACGCGGTCTCCACGCGGCTTCGAACACGACCTTTAAAGCGGCACACGGTCGTTGACTGGTCAACACACGGTTTGAGGGTAATGCGTACGTGGGGAGGAACTACACGATGTGTAGTATGGGCTACATGGTGTGTACTCATTTATTTCACGCGATAAGGACACGACCTCAACACGGCACACGACCGTTGACTGGTCAACACTCGGTTTGAGGGTAACGCGTATGCGAGGAGGAACTACACGGCGTGTAGTATGGGCTACACGGTGTGTACTCATTTATTTCACACGGCAAAGACACGACCTCAACATGGGGTATACCCGGAAAGGTGGTACACGGCGTGTACTCACACTACACGACGTGTAGTTACAAAATTCTGAAAAGTGTGGGAAAAGTCCATTCTACCCTCCAGAACACTTCATGACCCTCTTTTCGACAAAGGAATGGGCCGGAGAGGTCTGGGCCATTACATCAGATACCTCTTAAAACATTCTCATCCCAGAGAATTCAGAAACCAAGCCAGAGGAACCCAACAAGATACCTCTTAGGTCTCTCGTTATAACAGGAACCCAACCAACAACCCTAATCATATGTGTTAGGAATTCCCTCTCCTATGTCAAGATATTATCTGCTTTAGGCGGCACTGACTCTCTTGCATGGGTTTAATTGCATCCGAATTAATTCATCTCTATTAAGGATCAGGTTTTTCCCTTTACCACACGTCCGGACACATTACACACTTCCAGAGAACAAGGAAACCAAAACGTCTCACAACCAACAAGCCAAGACTTCCATATATCAAAGGTACAAAGAATAACATCAAAACAAAGCTCAGAAGAACAAAGAAAAACACAAGTCAAAACAACTCTGGGTACTGAGCGTGCATCTGGGCCTCCCACTCCCAAGTTCTCTACTTGAGGCCGCCATGCCTTCACAACACACGAACCAAGGCAATGGTTCTTCCACGGAGTACTTTCTCCTTACGATCCTCGATTCTGACTGGTCATTCCTCAAAGGTCGCGTCATCTCCCATATCTAACTCTCCCCAGTTGATAATGTGAGATTCGTCGTATAAGTACTGACGAAGCTGGGAGACGTGGAAGACATCATGAACCTTCTCCAACTGAGGTGGCAGGGCCAGCTGATATGCCACCTCGCCGACTCGCCTCAGCACCTCGAAAGGTCCGATGAACCTAGGGGAGAGCTTACTCCCCTTCCCAAACCTCTTCCACCCCTGTCGAGGGGAACCTTCAAGAACACATGATCCCCCACCTCTAACTCCAAGGGCCTCCTCCGATGATCAACATAAGACTTCTGTCAGTCCTGAGCTGCTTTCATCCTCTCATGCACAAGCTGGACTTTCTCTGTGGTGCTCTGTACTACCTCTGGCCCAAGATCACCTATCTCACCAACCTCTGCCCAAAAAATGGGTGAACGACATGGCCTTCCATAAAAAGCCTCAAACGGTGCCATGCCAATAGTAGAGTGGAAGTTGTTGTTGTAGGAAAACTCTACTAAAGGCAAGTGCTACACACATGATCCTATGAAATCCAGAACGCATGCTCGCAGGATGTCCTCCAACGTCTGGATAGTCCGCTCGGTCTGCCTATCAGTCTGGGGGTGGAAAGCAGTGCTAAGGCATAGCTGGGTGCCAAAAGCATGTTGTAACCCCCTCCAGACTCGTGAGGTAAACCGAGTATCTCAATCTGAGATGATAGTCTTTGGAACTCCATGCAACCGCACCACCTCGTCTACGTACCTCTGTGCTAAGGTACTCACTTGACCCGACTCCTTAATTGCTAAGAAGTGAGCTGATTTCATCAGATGATCCACCACTACCCAGATAACATCGTAACCACCCCGAGCTCTGGGTAATCCTGTGATGAAGTCCATTGAGATGTCATCCCATTTTCACTCGGGGACATATAAAGGATGCAACAAACCACTGAGAACATGATGTTCATCTTTTACTTGCTGACACACTAGGAACTTAGCCACAAACTCTGCCACTGCCCATTTCACCCCGGGCCACCAAAGCTGTTCCCTTAGGCCTCGGTACATTTTTGAAACTCCCAGATGCACCGCCAAGGCTGAGCTATGGAAATCACGGATAACTCCCTCACACATCACCTCTGGAACAAACAACCTTCCATGAAAAAGCATCCGATGACGATTGTCCTCTGACCATCCTTCCGGAGCGTTTCCCTGATTGATACGATCCCGCATTACTTACACCTTGGAGTCTCCCCATTGAGACTCTTCCACCTGCTGAAACAAGGAGGACTGCACCGTCATCTGAAAAAAACAACCTTTAACACCTTCTACCCTTGCATCCAAGTGAAAGGCAACCAACTCTCCCATCGATTTCCAAGCATAAGTGGATTCCAGAACCACTTACTTATGTGACTTCCTACTCAAGGAATCAGCCAAAATGTTACCCTTACCTTCAGTGTAAGAGATCTCGAATTCATAGTCTTGGAGAAACTCGACCCATATCCGCTGCCGTAAGTTCAGGTCATGCTGGGAGAAGATATAACGTAAGTTCTTGTGATCTGAGAAGACCAAAAAGCACTACCCAAAGAGGTAATGTCTCCATAACTTCAGTGCGAACACTACTGCTGCAAGCTCTAGGTCATGGGTGGCATAATTACGCTCGTGAGGGCGCAACTTCCTAGAACCATAACAGATCACACCCTTCTTTTGCATCAGTACACACCCCAAACCAAGGCCAGAAGCATAAAAAAAAACCTCATACAACAACCCTTCCTCTGGCAGCCTGAGTACTGGAGCACTAACCAAATTCTCCTTCAGGTAGTCGAAAGCTTCCTGGAACTGCTCGCTCCATAGAAAGACATGGTTCTTCCTAGTCAAAGCTGTCAATGGAGCAGCAACTCGAGAGAAGTCCAAAACGAACCTCCGATAATAGCCTGCCAACCCCAGGAAACTACGAACTTCTTCCACGCTCTTGGGTTCCGCACAAGAAACAAATGCCTCCACCTTCGATGGGTCCACTGACACTCCATGCTGAGACACCACGTGCCCAAGGAAGTGTACTTCTTGCGTCAAGAACTTACACTTCGACAATTTCCCATAAAGCTGGTGGTGTTGAAGAACTTCCAAGACTGCCCTGAGATGCTCAACGTGCTCCTCCTCTGATCTTGAGTAGATCAGGATGTCATCGATAAACACAATGATGAACCGGTCCAGAAAATCTCAAAAGACAAAGTTCATAAGTCCCATGAACATAGCTGGTGCATTCATAACTCCAAAAGGCATCACTACAAACTTGAAGTGCCCATACCTGCACCTGAAAGCGGTCTTCGAGATGTAATTGTCCTTTACCCTCAGATGATGATATCCATATCGAAGATCAATCTGAGAAAACCAACCTGCTCCCCTCAGCTGGTCGAAGAGATCATCTATCCTCGGAAGGGGGTAACGGTTCTTGACTATTACCTGATTCAACCTTTGGTAGTCTATAAATAGCCTGATACCACCATCTGCCTTCTTCACGAACAAAACTGGAGCACCCCATGGCGACATGCTGGGTTGAACAAAACCCTTCTCCATCAGAGCGCCAATCTGAATTCGCAACTCCCGCAACTCTGAAGGTGCCATCCAATAAGGGGCCATCGAAATCGGATGGGCACCAGGATATAAGTCTATCCCAAACTCAACGTCACGTCGGGGGGGGGGGGGGTAGAGTCACAACCTCCTCGGGAAAAACATCAAGGAACTCCCCAACAACATCTGGAACATCCACCATCTCTGTATCAGCTGAAACCACTGATATCCCACTTATAAAGGAAAGGAGAGGCTTCACATGCCGGCTTCCCACCCGATAGATCCTCTCGCCAAAAAAAGCTACACGCTGCCCATCCATGTCGGAGAACACGACTCTTCTTTGGAAGCAGTCGATAATGACATTAACAGAAAACAGCCAGTCGATGCCTAGGATGACATCGTAGGGATGCATCTATAGCAAAAGAAGGTCTCCACTAGATCGATGTGGTCCCAACGTCAGCCCACATCCCCGGCAAACACAAGATACGCTGGTCTGACCTCCAACTGGTGTACTCAGCACCAAAGGTATAGAAAGTCTCTCTACGTCTAGACCCAAAGCATGGGATAGACTGGGTGCAACAAAGGAGTGCGAAGCTCCCGAATCAAACAAAGTAGAAACAAGAGTTCTGAACAAACAAATCGTACCTCGCACCACCTCTGGTCCTGCTGGAGCTGCCAACTCTGCTGCGTGCAACTGTCCACGCCCAGCTCCTCTGCCTCTCTGATGTCGACCACCTCCCTGACCATGCCCTAGTCGAGGTCCCTGAGGAGCACCCTGAGGTCGACCTCCTCCTACAAAGTCTTCCCTCGAGAGGAGCAGGGTCCTGCTGCTGCTGGAAGGGCCTCGCCGACAACTGGTGCTGCTGAGGCGGGCGCTGAACCTGCCCACCTCCACCGTACTGAGCTCGGGTCAGGCACCGACTCTGGATGTGCCCAAAACCTTCATAAGAGAAACACTTCAGTCCTGGGCTCATGAAAAAGGGAAAAGGACCTGAAGATCTGAACTGGAACTGCTGGGGCCTACTCCCCACTGGCCTGAATCTGGAAGGTCCTGTCGCAGGAGACCTGCTGCTGACTGCCTTCCCTTTCGACGAACCTGGCTGGATCCCCTCTCATGGTGCACCTCCCTACAAGTGAATCCTATCTAAAACCTCTGCCTTCTTCTATATGTACAAGTATGTCAGAAGGGTGAAGGGGTTGATAACATACTGAAGCGAAGGACGAAGCGCCTCCTCCAAATGTCTCGCCCAAGACTCCTCATCCGGAAAGATATCTGGAGCAAAGCGTAGGAGATCCTTAAGCTTGATCCCCAACTATCGTACTGACATACTCTCCTGCTGGAGGGAGAGTAACTCCTGCCACTTCTCCTCCTTGATCATTGAAGAAAGGAATTCCTCTCATAACTCCTTCTCAAAGTCAGCCCACAGAACCTCTGCCTCTATCCTCTCCTCGAGGTAGAGCGTCCACCACTGGCGCACCGAACCTCTCAGCTGAATTACTGCTAGGGGAACACAGTACTCCCTCAGAGCACAGATCAAAGTAAAAGCGATCCCTAGCTCCTCAATCCACCCCTCTGTCTCCATATCCGAAGTACTACCCTCGTACTTCTTGAGGGTTTGTCGCTGGAAAGAACAGAGAGTCTTCTGCCACTGGCTATCTTCCTCCTCTCAGTCAATCCTCAACTGATCGACTGCCTGAATCTGCTGGGTCTCGGCTGTTTGAGTCACCTGGGGACGACGTCCAGGTTCCATAACTGTATAGTAAACAAAGATCACCTAAGCCCAAGTAGGAAGAAAATTTCTCAAGGTTTCATTTTATCACTTTATTTCCTTCCCAGAACACCCAAATCAAGTATAACACAATCATGATGATGCATGTACCTTCCCTAGGGTCTCTACCCTGAAATCAATGTAGTCTCACTTGGTTGTTCGGTAGGCTTAGAGTCCTTGCATCAGATCACGAGGGGCCCTAAAATCCCGTGTCCTTGCCGATATTCCCTGACCTATGTCACGCACCAAGATCAGCCAATACTGTCGCCCTACCATCCCATGCAATCCTCACTGTGCCTAACTCCATAATCCATCCTATCTCTCAACCATCACCTCTGATACCATTCTGTCACGACCCCCTCCCACCAAAGATTCCCCTCCTGAGCTGGAAATGGTGGAAGGGAGATAATGACCCCTGAGTCCCGCCTCCAGTAGGCCCCAGAGTGGCGACTAGCACCAAGGGTATGAGTTTTCAAAAATATGGGAGGCATTACCCTTTTTATTATTTAAGATCGGGAAATAAGACAAGTCAACTACCAAAAATGGAAAAGAACAAGTGTATAGAAATAAACCCAAATCAATCCCACATGCATGTTTAAACAATTATGAAACAAAGTACAAGTACAAGAAAGCTCAAAAGTACAATACCAAAAGAAACAAGAGTACAACAACTGCAACAACTCCAACTGTCCCGACTAGTAGGGTCCTGCACGGCCCTGGTAGTCCTCCTGGAAACCTGAAAGTAAATGTAGGGTGAGCATACAAGTATACTCACTAGGGAAACCTAAATCTCTCGTGCACAGGTGGGGAGACATCCTAATGTCCCATGAGAACAACAAAAGAAACCAACCTAACAAGAAAATCTATCCACCCAACCTCACTAGACACACTCACCAAAAACACATAACAACAGGTAGTAGTATATAAGAACAAGAGTATTGGGTACCCCGCACCATTTCCCACTAGTTAGCTGCTCTTCCTAACGGCGAATGTCCTGACGCTACCACACTCTTCCCGCCCGCACACCCCTGGGCCTCAAGAACCACAATCACATCCCCGCCTGCACACACCTGGACCTCAAAACCACACATCCCGCCCGCACACACCTGGGCTTCACAACCACACATTCCACCCACACACACCTGGGCCTCACAACCACACATCCCGCCCGCACACACCTGGGCCCCATCCCTAAGATTCTTGGGAACAGTAAACCTTCCCAAAGAGTCTTGGGCTAATACCACCCCAATCAAAACCTACTCGAAGAGTCTTGGGTGTAAGGTCGCCTCAAGCCATCACAACCTATGGAAGAAGGAGCAGGAAGGAGCTAGTAACTAAGGGGAAAACACCCTCTCCGATGAAATGGGATTGTTCGGCACTAAGTGCTCAACATGGGTGGGGTGCGACAATACATAAAGATACAGATATATATATATATGTATACCAAACACACAGCCCAACCTATGTCTTCTAAACATAGAAACTGAGCACGTGCCTTGGAACTGCTACTACAAAGCATGCATACAACAAACAACCCCAACCCCATTTAGGTTTTCAAGTTTCATCAGTAATAGTTTATTAGTTACTTAACTACTGTGAAACTATCAAACTAGATCAAGCGTTTCGTAGAACAAAATCCCTTACAACCACAAATCAAGTTAGATAAAACACAAGCAACACAACCCAACCTTTTATCATCAATCAAACCCCCTCGATTGTTCCTGCGTTCATTATCTTTCCCCATAGTTCATTTATCAACTTTCCACTTTCTTTTAATAACACAACCCATTACTGCAGCCCTGCTTCCACCATAACCACATCTCCACCACCGTATCACATAACAAGGCTCGTACCACATCATCGCCCCTTTAATATCATTTACCGCAGCCCCACTGCCCATCCTATTCATAACAACCCAGGATCCACCCCCATTTCAAACACCATATATCCAACCAACACCCACATGTTCATTATTCCATTTTGTTCAACTGGGGTGATCACACACGGGTTCCGGATTTGAAATCAGCCAACTTTACGTGATTGACCGAATTCCACATTCCACAAAGTTCCATCCAAAAAACGGTCTAGAAAGATAGGGAAACATTTAATTGCATAATAAAAGGCCCCCAACAACCATGATTTTCAGTAGGCATAAGCCTATTCAATTCACAACATAATATCATAGGATATAAATAATGTAACTGCATTCACAAACTTCCCATCCCTGTTATACAAGCCAGTTATTATATTTATTAAACCGGTTCAAATGTGTTTCAGGTAAACAAGAGGACACCCACCCTGCATGATTCAAAATTTAGAGAGACAAAGGTAATATCCCTACCTCAATAGGTTCTGATCACAATGCTCCCCCGGATCAGCTTTAGAAGACGTCCGTCGGCGTCCGTCGCTTCTGTCAAAACCTGGAAAACCTCATTGGGTGGAAGCTGGAAAGGAAAGGCCGAAGGGAAAACAACATATCCAAGCTCAAAATTTCCGCCTCATTGTTACGATCCAGTGGCCACTGACGGATCGTAAATCAGAGCTCGGACGAAGGAGTTATGGATGAAAAGAGCTTTGGAGTCTCTTGGGAGAGCTATGCTCGAAGGAGAGGGGAGGAGAGGAGTGATTTGAAAAGGAGGAGAGGCCCCCTCCTTTTATAGGAGAGAAAAACTAAAGTACATGGCGTGTAATTTCTATTACACAGTGTGTACTCGGCCATTTCACACGGTCTCCACGCGGCTTCCAACACGGCCTTTAACGCGGCACATCGTCGTTGAATGGTCAAGACACAGTTTGAGGGTAACGCGTACGCGGAGAGGAACTACACGACATGTAGTATGGTCCACACGGCGTGTACTCATTTATTTCACGTGGCAAGGACACGACCTCAACACGACACATGACCGTTGACTGGTCAACACACGGTTTGAGGGTAACGCGTACGCGGGGAGGAAATACACGGCGTGTAGTATGGGCTACATGGCGTGTACTCATTTATTTCATGCGGCAAGGACACGACCTCAACACGGGGTATACCTGACAAGGTGGTACACGACGTGTACTCACACTACACAGCATGTAGTTACAAAATTTTGAAAAGTGTGGTAAAAGTCCATTCTACCCTCTAGAACACTTCATGACCCTCTTTTCGACAAAGGAATGGGCCGGAGAGGTCCGTGCCATTACAATCAAACTAAAAAACACAATAACATTGTCAAAGAAACAACTCTTCAACAAACAACCCCACAACCTGCACCATTTCCTCAACGCATGAGGGGGAAACTCAAGACTAAATTGAGTGAAACATTGAGGGAAATATTCTCACAAGTCAAGTTGAACATTCATCTTCTCGATGCAATCCAAACCATACCTTCCTACTCAAAGTACCTCAAGGACCTGTGCACTTTTAAAAGAAAAATTTCACATGAAAACCAAGTCCTTTTGGCTGCTAATGTGAGTACCACCATTCAAGGGACCCTTCCTCTAAATATGAAAGACCAAGATTTCCCTTACATCAATGTTGAACTAGGAGAGAACAAAGTTGTCAAGGCCTTGTGTGATCTAGGTGCTAGTGTCAATCTCATACCCTATGTTGTGTACTGCTAGTTAGGCCTAGAAGAGCTCCAACCCACATCTGTCACACTTTAACTTGCTGATCGTAGCATTAGGGTTCCAAAGTGTATTTTAAAGGATGTTCTAGTAAAAGTAGAAAACTTCATCTACCCTACTGACTTCATTGTCATTGACAACAATCCTAACTTAGGAATCAAGGAACAAACCCCAATCATCCTTGTTCATCCCTTCCTTGCAACAATCAACTCTTTTATCTGAGTTCAAAATGGGAACATGACCATCAACTTTGGAAACATGAGTCTAGACTTGAACATCTATAATGCAAGATCACAAATAGGGGATGATGTAGACATTCATGAAGTAAAAATGATAGGAAGCATTGATAGTGAATCCATAGAACATCAAGGAATATTTGATGGATGATTAAGTCAGGATGATATTGATTTACTTTTTTCACATGAAGGAAGTTTATCTACTTGGATTAAATCATTTTCAAATTGCTCTTATAATGAAGTCTTAGGTCCAACAATTAGTGAAACCTTTCAAGAAACCAGTTTCATGGAGACCACTCCAACTTTCTTCCCTAAATATGATCAAGCCAATCTAGTAGCTAAAAATTCTACATGTGGGGAATAAATCATATCTAAAACTATATAAAAAAATTGATCTTGATCCAATGTCCCAATATTCTGCTAAAATTATGAACCAACCTGATATTGAATTGAAGGAACTTACCGCTGCACTCAAGTATGCCTTCCTAGGGGACAATAAAACACATCCTATTATCATTTCTTCTTCTATTGAATCCAATCATGAGAGGATGACTCTAGATGTCCTTAGGAAATATAAGAAATCCATTGGTTAGACCCTATATGATATTCCTAGGATTATCCCACTTATCGAGACTCATAGGATTGTTCTGGAATTTAATTCAAAGCCATGTCATCAACCTCAATGGAGAATAAATCTTAATCTCATGGATGTAGTGAGAAAATAACTTTTGAAATTGTTAAAATCTGGCATCATCTATCCCATAGCTGAGAGTGAGTGGGTGAGCCCAATTCAAGTGGTTCCCAAGAAGGAAAGAATCACAGTGATAACCAATAAGGATAGAGAGATTCTTCCAACTAGGGTGAGTAGTGTCTAGAGAGTCTGAATCGACTATAGGAAGCTAAACTCATTCACTAAGAATGACCATTTATCCTTACCATTCATTGACCAAGTCTTTGAGAGAGTGGAAGGTCATGATTTCTATTGTTTCTTAGATGGGTACTAGGGGGTACAATCAGATTGAGGTCTCCCTAGAGGATCAAGGTAAGACTACATTCACTTGTCCATTCAGCACGTTTTCCTTCAAACACATGCCATTCGGGTTATGAAATGCCTTTGGAACCTTCTAGTAGTGCATGATGGGAATTTTATCAGACATGGTAGGGGATTTTCTTGAGATCTTCATGGATGACTTCTTTGTATTTGGAGATACATTGAGGGATGTCTTAGGAATGTGGAGAGAGTTTTGTCTATATGTGAAGAAACAAATCTGGTCCTAAAATGGGAAAAATGCCATTTCATAGTTAAACATGGATTAGTCCTTGTCCATATAGTATCGAGTAGGGGGATTGAAGTTGATAAAGAAAAGGTTGAAATCATTAGTCACCTTGCATAACCCATAACTATTAAGTAAGTGAGGTCTTTCTTAAGACATGCTGGTTTCTATAGAAGATTCATCAAGGAATTTAGTTCAATCTACCATCCCCTTTGTGCTCTCCTAGTAAAGGATTATCCATTTTTTGGACTGAAAGCTATGAGGGTTCATTATCAACCCTCAAATCCTCTCTCATCTCTCCTACCATTATGAAATCTCCAAATTTGAACCTTCCTTTAAAACTTATGTGTGATGCCAGTGACTTATCTGTAGAATCTGTGTTAGGAAAACGTTGTGATAAAACTCCTAATGTAATTTCTTATGCAAGCAAATCCTTAAATGATGCCCAAATCAACTACACCACCACTGAAAAGGAGTTACTTGCTATTGTGTTTACCTTAGAGAAGTTTAGGCCATACCTCTTAGGATCCCCCATCACTGTGTTCACTGAACATTCTACACTGAAATACCTCTTTAAAAAACAAGATGACAAGGCTAGAATGATTAGGTGGGTTCTTCTCTTACAATAATTTGAACTCAAAATCAAGGAAAAAAAGGGTGTTGAAAATGTTGTAGCTGATCACCTCTCTAGGATGGAATTCAAAGATAAATCAAATAACCTTTTTGTGTCTGATTCATTCCCTGATGAACACCTATACTCTATGAGTGACTGTGCTGGGTATGCCTACATAGCCAATTTCTTAGTTACAGGAGTCATTCCAAAATTCTTAGGGACTTAAGCTCGAAGGAAATTCCTTTATGATGTTAGGCACTATGTGTTTGATGATCCATACCTCTATAAGTTCTGCCCTGACCAAGTCATTAGAAGGCGTGTCCCAAAATCTGAATAAGAGTCCATCCTTATATTCTTTCATAGTGAGGCATGTGGAGGTCACTTTTCCTCTAATAAAACATCTGATAAGATTCTTCAATGTGGTCTCTTCTGGCCCAACCACTCAAGGGACTCCTACACATTTTGTCAAAGATGTCCTAAGTGTCAAAAAGTAGGGTCCATCACCAAAAGGAATCAAATTCCACTCACTCCCATCTTAGTAATTGAAATATTTGACTGTTGGGGAATCGATTTCATAGGTCCCTTCCTAAACTACAGGGGATATCTGTACATCCTCTTAGCTGTTGATTATGTCTCAAAATGGGTTGAGGCCATTTCCACTAAGTCTAATGATCATCAAGTTGTGATTATATTTCTGAAAGAGTATATATTTTCTAGATTTGGAATTCCTAGAGCTATCATTAGTGATCATGGAACCCATTTTTGCAACCGACCATTATCTTCACTCATGTCTAAGTATACGATTTCTCACAAGGTTTCCACTGCCTACCATCCTAAAACCAATGGTCAAGATGAGTTAGCAAATAGGGAGATTAACCAAATTCTTGAAAAAACTGTCAATCCCTCTAGGAAATATTGGTCCGAGAAACTATTGAATGCTCTTTGGGAATATCGTACAACATACAAAACCATCCTAGGAATGTCACAATATAGGTTGGTTTATGGAAAAGCATTCCATTTACCTGTTGAAATTGGGTATAAGGATTTTTGGGCAATTAAGAAAATAAATTATGACCTCTCATTGGCCGGAACAAAAAGGAAATTATATCTCAATGAACTTGATAAACTAAGGATGGAGGCTTATGAAAATTAAAGGATCAATAAAGATAGAGTTCAAGCCTACCAATCTAGGAATATCAAAGTCAAACATTTTGAACCAGGAAAATTTGTGCTCTTGTATATTTCAAAAATTCATTTACACCCAGGAAAGTTAAGGTCTAGATGGTCAGGTCCTTTCATAGTGCATCATGTGTACCCCCATGGGGCAGTAGAGATTCAGGATCCCACAAGTGGTCACATTTTCAAGGTTAATGGTCATAGGTTAAAACCATTCATTGAATCATTCAATAAACATGAAATATAGGTTGAGTTAACTGATCCAACCTATGAACCATGAAAAAATTGATAGATTTAGGATCCATGTCGGTCTAACGATGTTAAAAAAAAGCGATGCACGGGAGGAAACCTATGGTTTTCATGTTTCTAATCTTTTTGAATTATCTTTATTTTTAAAATAGAATTATTGAATCATTTTTGATATTTAAAAAGAATTATTATATTTTTTTTACTGTTGACATGTTCTTCTATTACGAGTATGGATGGGTATGAAAGGGGAGCACCATATTCATCAATGTCACGTGGTGTGATCCTTGAGTAATACCTTACCCAAAAATTTAAAAAGAAGACAATGTATCATCAATTCATTTTAGTTTTATTTGTTTTTAGGTTAAAATATATTTTTTAAAAGTACACATTGTAGGTTGTGGAGAAAACCCCGTCACAACTGGCAAAGCCGTGGGGACTCGAACTCAGGACTGAAGGGAGACATGGGTGCGTGCTTACCACTGACGTACGACTTATATTGTTCCCTTATTTTATAATTTTTATATATATACTTATATTTTACTTTCTTTATTATATATATATATATATAGTTTTGTTTTGTTTTTTTGTTTGTTTTTTCCTTTTTCCACTAGGAAATTTTCAGAGTGACATGGAGATCAAGGGATTAAAAGGAAGCAGAAAGAATTTCAACTTCAACCACCAGGTGACTTCATTCCATGATCCTCATTTTCAATTTCCTTTTTGAACTCCCATTCTCTACCTCTACCGCCTTCTAAATTTTCTTTTCTTTAAACACAAGGGACAATGTTATTTTAAGTTGGGGGGGAGGAGATAAAATAAAAAAAATTTGCTTTTGTGTAAAAAAAATGAATGATTTGAGAAAAAAGTTTTCCTTAATGGAAGGAAAAATTTCTTTAACCTTGAACATGATAATAGACATTGTACACGTTGAAACTGAATATCAAATAATTTAGCATGTCCTGATTCTAATTTTAATCCATATTTATTTCATGATCATAGATTTTGGAAAGTATTACTGTCTAATGTGATATTTCATTGTTTATATTTTAATCCAAATAAAAAAAAGAATCACAACACACGTCCTTTGGATAGCGGGGTATTATTTTGAGTTCATGGGGTCCCCCAAATAAATAGAATAGGTTTGGTGATCATTTTATTTTTAATATGAGTATTAAAAAAACAATAAAAGTGCGCGTAGAGTAATGAAATGACCTAATGCGTGTCTTTCGACACTTGGGGATCGTGACTCCATAGTTGTCTAGTATAGTGTTAGTAATTTTATCTCTATTTATGGTAATTTGATTTTGTTTTTGACTGATTTAAATAAATATGATGCCCAATTATGTGGGATTCACTTGGCGCCCTAAGGTCTTTGAGCCTGGGAGTCATAGATAAATTCTTGCTACATGGGTTGACTATATTGAGTGAATTTTCAATTACCATGGAAAAATTGAAAAAAAAAGAAAAAGAAGAAAAAAAAAATACAAAAAAAAAAATCAAATACTAATCTTAATATTGAAATGTGATTCCACCAAGCGCTTCCATAATTTCCCCCTTGAATAAAGATGAATACCCATGTCTATTTCGATGCACAACACATCGTCACGCTTAATTGATATTGGATGAAATATGGAGATGAATTTGAACAAAGGAATTGGATTAGGATTGGGATATTCTTATGAAACTATATTGTATTAAAATATTTTGATGGGTTTCATAGTTGTTTGATATAAATGTTTTTAGTGATCATTGTTTATTAAAATGTTCTTGGAAAAGGGAATTCGAATTTCACATTTTTTGAGATATATTTTGCTCAGGACTAGAAAAACTCAAGTTGGGGGTGCGATTAACCACTGAATGAGGATAATATTCATTGTTAATATATATAATATTCATGTACTTTATTATTCATAAACACCATTTTAGTTCATTTTACACTTTGAACATCATTTCACATTATGATTGTAATTCCTTCTTAAAATGCACTATTATATGGTACATTTCTGAACATCATTTAAAGTACCCAATGATATTGATTTTATTTTAATATTTAATTTTAAGGTTTATAATTATATTGGTAATAATTCATACTTGTGGAGTGTTGGAATATTCACAATGTAAGACCACTAAAATGGGATTTCATGCAAACAATTCTGGAGAAGGCATATTGGACACCAGCCCACTGATGAGAATGTGGGGCCCAAAATATAGGCCAAATGAGGCCCAAATTTTGTGGGATTATAGAATAAATATAGGGGAACATATAATTATTCATGATCTAGTGATAATTAGGACTCAATTGTGGTTATTAAGGCAGTCCAAGTTAGAAATAAAATTCTGGGCCAGATTCTGCGGCCCAGAAAAACATACCACCAATTTAATCATATCTCGGCAACCACAAATTAATTTGGGCTAAAATTTTACAGGAGACATCCGTAGATTTACTTTTTTCTTCTATGTAGGACTCTAATTTGGACAACTAGAAGGCCATATAGGCGCATCTGTTCGGTGGATGCAATCTGGCTGCCGCTTCGAAGTCAAGGATAAAGAAGTCCACTCTCCCTTACTTTACACCACCCTAGGCCTACCATAATCAAGTGGGATGATTTGAACTGTTGGAGGCTCAACCCAAGGCTCCAAAAATTCCTATTTGAGGTAGTGGTGGTGGAGGATTTTATCATCTTTTGAGCTTCATTTCATTGTAATTTTATGCTACGATTTTGTTGTCTCAAGTTTGTCTTTCACATGTAAGTTGTTCAATTCACTTTAGTTTCTTAATAAAAGTTCTTCTTATCCTCTTATTCTGTTGTTCTTCATATCACTATGATACCATTGGTTCAAGGTGTGAACTTTTTCAAACCAACCATTGTGAGATTATCACACAATGGTGGAGTGATCGTTATTTCATTTTTGAGTATGTGATGTGTATTTTGACCATAAATATTTATTTTAAATGAAGACCTGAAATTTTAATCATAATGGTCACGTAGTGTGTCATATTGATGTGACGTCAATTTATATACAACAAAAAATAATCACAGATCATTTTCCTAAAGTATAAAGACAATAAGAGTATGTTTTTTTGATAATGTGATGTGTTTTTTTACCATAAATTTCATTTTTAAAAGAAAACATGCACTCTCGATCATAATGGCCACACCGTGAGTTATATTAACTTGTGGTTCATTCTGATATGTCAAAAAATGAAACATTTATTGTTTTATTAAGGAATAAATACAATATGAGAATATTTTCTTGGTTTTGAGAATGTGACTCACATTTTGAACTAAAATGTCACTTTTAAAAGAAAACACACACTTTTAGTTATACTAGCCATAATTTTTTTTGGATTAATGTGACATCAATTCTTATTTTATGCGAATAAAACATATACCTTTGTCCAAAATTATCAAGATAATATGAGATAATTTACTTAATTTTAAGTTTGTGACACATGTTTTTGACTAAAATGTCACTTTTAAATAGAAAACTTGGGATTTCAATCAATCCACCCACATTGCGTATTTGATTAACATGAGGTCAATTACAACATGCACTATAATGTTTTTACACTTTTTTCATATGTTTATTTTACATTAGTTACATTTATAAATGCGACTAATTTATTTACCTATGCTCTATAAAAACACAGTTAAATGAGGTTTTAGTAAATTATATTCATATTGATTCTCATTTACCCATGTTTATATGAAATATTGGTAACTAGATTTTATTTTACCTGTGTATTTTTAAATACTGGTTAATACCAAATTAAAATAAAAAAAATTAAATTCATTACCCCATGCCCCACATATGCATTCCCCCACCCCCTTTCTCACCCAACATCAATATTATATTTATTTTATTTATTTCCTGGTTCCTGATTTTTCGATTGATGTTTGGGTTTGTCTACCAATAGATTTTTTGAGTTTTTAGAGGTTTTGGTATGTTTTTGGATCTATACATGGTTAGTGTGAATAGTTTGTAGGGAAACTATATAGCCTCTCAATGCAAGGAATATTTAAAGTTCAATTTTCTCAGGCATGGTCTATCTTGTGCAGTCTGTTCATGGTTTGAACCACTATATGAGAGTCATAGGAGTAACTACAGGGGAGTCTTATTGGTGTTTGGGAATTGGTTCATGGCTTGAACATGGTTACATGAAACCGTGCTTCAAGAATGAGAGGGAATATATCATGTTGAAAAAGTTATTTTTCATGGAATCCACATAGTTTGTAAAACTGTACGAAGATCCTTAGAAGTTATATAGGGATTGGGGTGTGTATGAGGTGATGTGAATGGTTTGTTCAAACTGTGTGGAACCAGAGGCCTAAACATGTGAGGGATTTCTAGATGAGGTAGTTTCCATCACACGGTTTTGAAAACCGTGTGACCAAACCATGTGACCTACCCATATTCTTAAAAAGTTGATTTTTTAACTTTTCCCCTCCTAATTTTTAACCCCAAATCGACTTCTATCCCCAAATTTATTTGATCGACCTTTTGGGAGCCTTGTGTGGCCTCCTCTTTACTCATCCTTCTTGGTTTAATGATCCTCCATCCTTTAAGTTAATTTTTCTCTTAGTTTTTGGACATTTTTCTTCTCCTATAATTTTCCACTTTCTTATTTATACTTTCTTGGATAGGGTTTATAGCCAAAACTTGGGATTGAGGGATAATGTTGGGTCATTTTATTTTGAGATTAGGGTGTGTGGTTTGTTTCTTAGGCCTTGTTCTTCCCACTTACAAAGTTTTGTTTCATTCACACACAATTGGAGTAGGTGTTTCTATTCATTTCCTTTTCAAAGCATACCATATGATGCTTTATCTTTCCTAAATTAATTTGAAATGTGTTTTTAATTGTTTTGGTTTTATAAAATGAATTGATATGGATTTCTATACTGGTGATTTAATGTAAAGTTTATTTTTCAATTTATTTTCCTAGATATGCCTATATATATTCAGAGTATATGTATGCAAAGTATTTGGTTAAATTCAAAGTTGAATTTAAAATGGATATGGGTGTTTTAAATTGTTGTTTTTTCTTGTTTGGTTTTTTCTAAAATTGGTAAAAATGTGGAATTGTGATTTAAATTGGGTTATTGATTGGGGTTCTTACCATGTAATTGGTGTTGAGTGAGATGCTCTTGTTCTTTGTGTGAGTTTTGGCCTCTTCTTATAATTGGTGTGTATATGAGAAAACTTGCGCATTCTTATGATGCTCCATTGGTGGTTCTTTGACTAAACCATTAGGAATTTACATGGATGTACATATACATTCCTAGGTAATATGTTTATTTCCATATGTTCATGGGGTGTACATATAGATATTCACATTCATATAAATGGTATATTCTAGTGAATGCCTATTTTCTAAAACCTTGATTTCTCTCAAATTATTTCCATATTTCTAAATGTTCTCTTGATTTCTCCATAATTTTAAACGGTTTTACAAGTGGTTTCTTGGTTTCCAAATGTCTACCAAATGTGGTTTCAATTGGAGTTTACTAGGACTTACTTAATAGGCCCATTTAACATATTAGAAATATATTTTGGAAAATTTTCTTGGTTTTGGAAATGGTTTTGGAAATAACGGAGTTTCCCTTAGAAATGGTTTTGGATCCCTTGTGGTAAGGCCTATTTTTTTTACCTTCGTACATATTTTAGGAAAAAAGATTGAGGATTCTCATGTGATTAGGCTTGATTGGAACCATTTAGTATTTCTTGGAAAATGGAATTGAATTCTCATGATGTGTAGGACTATTTGGAACTTGAAAAATGTATTCTTTGTGATGGGAACCCCCATGGTTTTCCTCTAGTTGGAGAGGGTATCCACATGGATAGTGTCAGGGAGCGGTCAAGGCATGTACGTTGGAATCTATGTTAGTGTCTCCTCCAAATCCACTTTTTTTTTTGTATTTTTAAAATCTACTTTTAGGATGAGTGGTAACTTCACAAATGACCAGAGATTTTAAAATTCAGAACATAAACAGTGCCAAATTCAAAATTCATACATTAAAAGGTTGGAAGGATGAGCTGTAAATCACCGAGCCCAAAGACTGCCATCTCAATCAATGCCACGTCCCAATCTTCCACTCCAAACATCGTCACATCCAAATCGCCGCGCCGACCATTGAGTACCAAGGAAAGTTTAAAATTTAAAATTTCAATTTTCAAATTACAAACACAAACCATCATCACCGCCTCAGTTGATGTGCTGCCTCGCATCTCGCACCCTGAACTGAACAGTATATCTCGGCCACACCAGACCACCGCCAAGATCCGCCCATCATAATCCAACATCACCGTCCAAGAGACTCCAAACAGAACACCACAGAACATCAAAGCCATAGACGAAGATTCTTCACAACCATCACGAGAGCATTTCAAACAAAACATCCAAAAAAGCGCCATATTTTCCGTCACCAAAAACCATAGGATCAAAAACAAACCAGTCACCATGAACATAACCAGCAATAAGAAAAAACAAAAACAACGAGCACCGAGACCTTCTAAAATGCCATCGGCCGCTCGGAATCACTTCCCAAGATACCTTGAACACCACCATTCAAGTGACTGGGAGGAGGAGAGGGCGCCGTCGAGTAGGAACGTGATCGCCAAGAACTTCTGTTGTCATTGAGGATGAATACCTTGAACAAATAAAAAATTTCACGAGTCCAAACATTAATCACGATCAAAAAGCACCACTAGGATCAAAAGACCACAAGAGAATAGAACGACCCAAATCGCAACCAGCAAAGAAGATTGAAACCCTAAGGCAGAATGGAGCCAATACGAAACGCGACTCCCATAAAACTGATTATCCCTCAACCAACACACCCCACCCTTCTCCTCCATTTAGGGTTTTCCCCCTAGCGATGGAGCATCCTCTTTCGACTGTTTCTCTCTTCTATATTTCGATGAGATAGAATATATCCCCCATTGTAGGTGAAAATCTATGGTGGGGGTTCCACTGGTGCTAGGAAAGTAGTGAAACTAGTTTTGTGATATACTATGGACATCATCATATTCTAGAAGATAGTTTTGAACCAAGTATGTATAGGGTCTCCTCTAGGGATGTTTAGAACATTCCCATGACTTCTATCAATATGTTTTTGTATTTTTTATATAATTTTGGTTGCTTTTTCTCTTTATGTTGGAATCTTTATATTCATGCCACTTTCTCTTTTTTCTATTTTTTATGATACACCATTCTAATTTTGTTCCCTTAAATCTCATATGCTTATGCACTCACCAGTTTTTAGTTTTATCCTTGGAATTGGTTTTCAAATAGGGTTTTGAAATTGTAATTCCGCTTTTAAAGGAAATCCATAATTGATTTATTTTTTCAAAAGTAAATTTTGGGAAGGCTATGTTGGATATTTAGATGAAAAAAAAATATTTTCTATGTGTATTTTCAAACCAATGTTTAGGGAATATTTTAGGAAATGACATATATAGATTATGTGGTTCTTACCTACTGAGCTATTGCATGCTCAAACCCTACCTGTGCCACTTGGAATCAGTATAACTCAACTGTTTTTTAGTTTTTCATTACTTTTTATCTTCTTGTTCTGTTTTTACATTATAGATAGTTGGTATTTGTGTATGGATGGTGAACAAGAGGCCACATAGATATTGGTTCTAGTTCTTGTTAGTAATAAATTTTATTTTTAGTATGTTGTATCTGGATCATGTTGTTTATTTTTTCCTAGTTAGTTGTTTTTGTTTATATTGAATTCTATGTTTTTATTTATTTGTGTTTTTTATTAGGAAAAATAATCCCCAATGATTTTATGTTTGATTACCTTATTCTTGTCATTATCCCGTGGGGATCAAGGATGCCCTTTAGGGCCCTTCACATACCATTTTGGGTGTTCACTTCAGGGTGAATCCAGATGTTTCATGAAAAAATGGCATCAGAGAAACCCTTTGTTATTTGGGGAGTTAGTTAGATTAGCAACATGACCATCAAAACTTAAGTGGTAGGAGTGGGAAGAGTGTCACGAGATCTTACACATCATGAGCCTCATGTTTCCAGGGATAGTTGTGTTTTGAGTCTTTCTTTTAATTTTTGGGTTTATGTTTTTGGGGTTTACTTCTTTTGATGATCTTGTTAATTTTGGGGGAATATAATGAGAGTGAGATAGTGTGACATAATGATCTCCAATGGCTTATAAAACCATATGTAGACCGTGAACACGGTTTGATATACTCCCAATGGTTGATTCTTTCTTAGTGCATAGTCATCTAAAACACGTGGCTAAGATATTCATAACGATGAGTCCACTATCTCAGAGGCCTTGATGTTAGTGATATTATTGGTTTGATTTTGGTTGGTTTGAGTCGTATTTGAAATGGAAAACATTTTTGGAATATGTATTGGGTTTTTGAAATGGGTGAGATGGAAATGGTTTTAGTCTAAGATTAATTGAAATGGAAAATTGGATTTAGAAGTTGGATTTGAAAATAGTTTTTGAAATGGTTTTTGGAATTTGAAATGGTTTTGAATTTTAAAATGGAAAATGATTTTTAAATTTGAAATGGGAATGGTGGTATTTAAAAGATTATTTTTGGTATTTTTGTGATTTTTGGATGTTGATATTGGAATATTGAGTTGAGATATTATTTTGGTTGAGTTTTAGTTTGATGTTTAGTTGGTCTTATGTTTTTATGTTAATTACAATACACCGTCCATAAAGATTATGACAGTTTATAAGGAGTCTCTTACAGTTTTCGACCATACACAAAATCCTAGTAGAGTGGTGGAGTCTAGTTCTTCTCAAGCATTTCCTTTTTTAGGGTGAAAAGTCTAGATAGTGGCTATGGAGTGGCTCTAGGAAATTAAAAGTGTTTTTAGGTCCTTGGGAACTCCTAAAGAACTAAGGGTGTGAGTTATCTTAAGTCTGTTCAAGGGACCTTGTTTGGAGTAGTGTAAAGTGATCACCCTTTCTTTATTGCATGTTGGGTTGTCTTGAGAGATTTTCAAGACCACTTTAATCCAATGGTTTATTCCCGAGGAAGTGAAAGTGAAGAAAGTGGCAGATATCATGGGTATTTAGCAAGGCCAATGGATGGTTAAGGGGTGTGTTTACCATTTCATGGATCTAATTCCCTTTTATTTAGAAGTGGAATTGAGAAATATTTTTATAGAACATCTATTTGTGTGGGGTATTTTCCTAGAGATCCATGACCAAGTTCTCTAATATATGAAATATTTTCCTAGTAGGTTGTTGGATGAGTCATTTTTGGTTGATCTATTTCTTAGAGGGGAGCGTGTAGCACTTATTAACCCTATCTCTTCTAGTGATTTTGAGGGTTACCCATCTAGTGAGGTGTGTAAACTAGAGGATCTTATTCCAGTGGATCCTTACTTATCAGTTCCACCTTCTCATCAGAAAGGAAACCCACTTGTTTGAATCTAGTGTGGTTGGTTTAGACATTCTAAGATGTTTTCCTATAATACTCCAAAGACCTACCATCACTGTGGTAGGATAAGACATCATAATTTTTTTTGTGTAAGACCTTAATATAATAAAAATAATTCTATTCCAGTTATTTATCCTAGTAGCCATTCTTTCTCAAGTTTTTGAGGTAATCTCCTTTTGTGTTATTCTATTACTTTTACCTTCTTATTTTTTCTTCCCTCTTTAATTTGGTTACTATTCATGATCTATGTGTGTATTTCATTGGGTGATATGTTATATTTTTTGGTTTAGATATGTATGTGTCTTGAGGAATTATGAATTGTGGTTTGGTCTAGTGTTTTTTTGAGTTTCCTTTATTGAGATCCTTTTTGTATTAGAGTTTTTTCCTATGATATTATGTTTATTAAATGGTAGGGAGACACACCATGGGCCTTCATGTTTTTCTATATTGAGTAGGTTAGGTGTGACTTGAGGAGATAGGCATCATACAAGTGTTGGTTGTTTCATTTGGTTTCAAGTTCGATTTGGAGGCTTCATTCCAGAGGTTCTTTCTTTTGAGTTTAAGAATTCCAGTTTTTTCTCTCATTTTGAGCTTGGTGACTTTCTAAGGGAATAATGTTTTTATGGTTTGGATAATTTTCACACCTAGACCTCACTTTTCTTTTTATTTTATTTTATTTATTAATTTTTTATCAATCATTCAATGTTTGGGTTGATCTCCCAGTTTAATTTTTGATGTTTTAGTGTTTTTTTTCTATTTTTGAATTTGTATAAGGTTTTAATGGAAACCATGCAGCCTCTTGATACAAGAAGTATTTCTAGTTTAATTTTCTCATGAATGGTTTGTCTTTCATAGTTTGTGCATGGTTTAGACCAAACTATGAGAGTCTTAGGAGTAACTGAGACAACCTATTGTTGGTGTCTAAAACTTGGTGCTTATCTTGCACACGATTATTGGAAATCATGTTTCAAGCATGAAAGGGTTCATGTCATTTGGATAGATCCATTTTTCATTGATTCTGCATTGTTTTTCAAACAGTACAAAGCTCCCTATAATTCATTCATGTCTTGGGTTTAATATGATGTGAGGTGCATGATTTTTTCAAACTATGTGGAACCCAATGTCCAACCATGTGATGCGTGTCTGGCCAAGGTAGCATCCATCACACAGTTTGGAAAACTGTGCGGCCAACCCAAATTCTTATGAAGTTAATTTTCCAACTTTTACCTTCCTAAGTTTTAACCCCAAATTGTCCCCTCTTATGAACCATATTTTAATGAATCTACTTTAGATCCTTGTTTGGCCTCCTCTTTTCTCCTCCTCCTTGGGTTGATACTCCTCCATCCTTCAAGGTAAGTTCTCTCTTGGTTTGTGTCCATTTTTTTTTCTATCCACTTTTCCCCATGTTTCTTTGTTGTTTAATTGTTAAGATTCTTCTATGAAAAAACCCAGGTATTGAGGGGTGATTTTGGATTTTTTTATTTTGATGTTAGGGTGTGTTTTTTATTGCTTGGGTCATGTTCTTCCCTCTTCCGATTTCAGCCGCATTCACACACCATTGAGTAATGTGTTTCCATACATTCACTTTATGAATCATACCATATCATGATTGATCATTCCTAAATGAAACTAACATGTGTTTTCCATGATTTTGGTTATCTAAAATGAATTTATATGGATTTATATGCTATTGATTTGATGGAGAGGTTGTTTTTTGAAGGATTTCCATAGTTATTACAATATGTATTCAATGTACATGTATGAAAAGTGTTTGATGAAGCACTTAGTGGACCTTAAAATGGATTTGGGTGTTTTAAAATGTTGTTTTGACTTTCTTGGATTTTTCTAAAATTGGGTAATATATTTAATTGCACATTTAAATGGGTTATTGATGGTTTTGGGTTCCTTCCAGGGAATTTGTGTTTTGTGAGATACTCTTGTGCTTTGTATGAGTATTGGCCCCTTCTTTGAATTGGAATATATATGATAACTCTTGTTCCTTTTTGCGATGCTTCATTGGTGTTTCTTTGAATAAATCTTTAGTCATTCACATGGATGTCCATATATATGTTAGTGTGATATGTACATTTCTATATGTGCATGGGGTGTGCATATAGAGGTGAAAATGCATATAAATGGAAGATTACATTGAATGCCTATTTTCTAAAACCTTGATTTTCCTCAAATGATATCAGTATTTATAAATGTTTTCTAAATGTTCTCCTGGTTTCTCCCTAATTTTAAATGTCATTCCAAGTGGTTTCTTGGTTTAAAAATTTCTCTAAAATAATGTTTCAAATGGTATTTACCAGGATTTTTTTGGGAGGCCCATTTGGAACCATGGAAATGTACTTGGAAAATTACCTTGGTTTTGGAAATGGTTTCAGAAAAAATGGTGTTTCCCTTGGAAATGGATTTAGATCCCTAGTGTTATGGAATGTTTCATACCTTTGGAGGTGTTTTGGGATTTTTTTTAAGGATTATCATGTTCTTATGCCCGATTGGAACCTATAGACAGTGTCTGGGAGTGGGTAGGGAATGCACATTGGAATCTATGTTAGTGTCAAGCGTGTGGTGACCTACTCACTTCTTCTTTATTCTATTATCATGGGATACTAGATGTAAATTAGAGGGTCAAGATAAAATTACTATCTATCTACTGATGATATGAACTAGATCCACCATGGTAGGTGAAAGGACATGGTGGGAGTCCCACTAGTTCTAGGAAAGTAACATAGCTAGGTTAGTGATAGACTATGGACAACATCATATACAAGAAGATAGTTCCAAGCCATGTACACCTGTGGTCACGTCTACAGATTTTTAGAACATGATCATGTCTACCATTTGTATGTTCCTATATTTTTGGAGGCATTTGGTTCCTTTTTTTATTTACTTTGGCATATTTATGTTAATGTTGCTTTCTGTTTTTGGTACTGTTTATTATATACCCTTATACTTGTGTCCCCTTCGATCTCCTATTCTTATGAACTTACCTTATCTATGTTTTTCTCATTGTAATTAGTTTTCAAATGGAATTTTGAGACTAAGAATCTATTTTTAAAGGAAATCCATAATTTATTTGTTTTTTAAAGTGATTTTTAGGAAGGTTGTGTTGGTTATTTAGATGAAAAAACCCTATTCTCTATCTATAGTTTCAAACCAGTATTTATGGACTGTTTTGGGAAAGGGAATGTATGGATTTTGTGGTGCTTACTTACTTAGTGGTTTCATACTCAAACACTACTTATTCCACTTAGTGTCGATAGACCCAAGTTGTTTTGCAGGATCCAGTTATCATTCAGGTTATCATTCTATTTTTACATTAGAGATGGTTGGTCTTTATGGAAGGATGGTGACCAAGATATCACACATAGATAGGATCTAGTTTTGGTTGGTTATAGGTTTTAGTTTTGGTATGTTGTATATATAGGTTCTAGGCGTAGTGGAAGTGCGGTTGGTCCGACAACCAACTTTAATTTTTACCATGATCAATGATTATTCCAAGATCAATACGACGATGAATTACAGTCTCCATGAAATAGAATCAAATATTTAGATAAATAAGGAAGAGGCCCAAAAACTTTAGAGAGGAAATTTCACATCATGTTTATAATTAATTTAATTAATTTCATAAAGAAAAGAATACTTGGATCTTTTGAATTTTATTTGTTGATGATGTTGATCATCTGGAATGACCCTTCCAGATTATTTCTTTTCTCTTGCAAGGATCCAAACTAGAATCCCTCTAGCGGTGATCCACATGTGCTCCGATGGCCTCAGATCGACCCCAATCATTCTCTGGGTGCTAGCGCGGAAAAGTGAGTGTCTTGTGTCAGTTGTTCTTGATCATTTGTTCTTCGACCTTGAAGAACATCTCTCGTTATTGAGAGGGGCGCTAAGAGAATTTGAGAGAGAAATTTTTTAGCTCAACAATTATCAATTAACCAGGCATGAAATTTGATACATGGAACTATAGACATACATGTCTATTTATCAACATGGGGCTTCAGTTACAATATTTAATTTCATAACAACAATTAAATACATTAATAACATTAGAGAAAACTCACACTCTTAATAATAATACAACGTCATTATTTATGGTGCACCAACTTTCGTAAAATGGAATTATAAATAAAATTATGTGTCACAAAATAATAGCAGCGTTATTATTATTTTAACATGTTCCAACTAGTTAAATAATTATTTACCGTCTTGCAAATAATTATTTTACTACTGGACCAGCCTTGGTCCACTTGAACTCTACTTCCATTTATTGAACACCTGAATAAATAAATAAATAATTTATTCTCTTAAATAAATATTTTATTTAAAAACTAGTAAATAAATATTTATTAAATGTTTAATAAAATAAATAAATATATTTTACTCACAATCTGTTGAATAAATATTTATTTAATTCATGTGAACATTTTAACTTGAATAAAATTATTCTATGGTCTTGAGAATAATATTTATTTCATCAATTAAATTTAAATAGAATTTAACTAAGACCACCAAAAACAAATAGTGTGTGACCCTCTAGGACTCTTTCTCATTGGCATTAGGTGGGCTTGCCTAAAGTCCAAGAGTACTGTCTAGCAATGGGTCAAAGCACCCAAGATAAAGAACTTAAATTCGCAACAATGACATCCATATACGAACGATCACTGTGTAATATAATCCCTTTGTCTCAATATCTCATCAAGATGGTTTCATGATAGTTTCATAAACCTTTATGCTTAATACATCATTCTTTGACACCTATTTTGAACTAAAATGTCACTTTTAATTAAAAATATACACTTTTAGTTGTATAAGACACATTGTGTGTTGAATTGATATTTGGTTTATTCCTACATATAAAAAATGAATCACATATAATTTTCATAAAGTATAAATTTAATTTTAATGCATTTTATTGATTTTGAGTTTGTGTTGTGCACTTTGAACTAAAATGTCACTTTTAAATGAAGACGCACACTTTCATTCACATCGAACACATTGTGCATCATATTGACATATGGTTAATTACTACACATAAAAATTAAATCATGAATCTTTTTCTTAAAGTATAATTACATTATGAATGTATTTTTTTTAAGTATATAACATGTGTTTTGGACTAAAATATCACTTTTAAATCAATTTTTTTTTACTTTAATTCAATTTTCCCACACCATGTATTATATTGACATGAGTTTGATTCCTACATTTCACAAATTAATCATGGTTATTTTCCATAAATTATCAATAAATTCTAATATAATTTTATTAGTTTTGAGAATGTGACATGTGTTTTAGACTAAAATGTAACTTTAAAATGAAAGCATGCACTTGAGGAAATTTAACCACACCATGTATCATATTGATGTGAGGTTAATCCATACACTTCAAAAATGAATCATAGATTGTTTTCCTAATGTACCAAGATAATATGAGCATTTTTATCATTTTTGACCATGTGCTGCATGTGGTGAGCTAATTTTTTTATACTAAAAATACGCACTTTGAGTTATACCATTCACACCATATGTCCGATTGATATATCATTGATTTTTTCACACACTAAAAAAATCATTTAGTTATATTATTATTTTATGTTTACCCATGTTCATATAAATGGTTAAAAAATTTACCCACATTTAATAAAATGATAAGGAAATAGTGTGTGGCTAAATTAGTTGTATTTTTAAATGTGGATAATTAGCCACATTTTATAGAAGCATAAAAATTTTATCCACACACAATTTACCATAATTTTTATGAAACACGGGTAAATGGCTCATCAGCTACCCATGTTTTCTCTAAACATGGGTAATTAAATTTTCGAATTTTTAATATATAGTTTTCTGTATAGAAAATAAATATTTATTATTGTTAATGATCTTACCACTCTTAGATATGGTATCCTAGAACTAACTATTTGTAATTTGATTACATTAATATTTAATTTATTAAATATTAAATTAAACATATTATTACATATTGTTACATATTGTTCATTATACTGCATGAATTTATTGTAATAATGTCCTAGAGTATTTTTCACATTGATATGGTCACAGTAGTTCCCTGCTATGATGAGAACCTTGAAGTGATATGAAAATATTATTAATATAGTCATACGGTTGGATAACATACTATTATGGGACAAATAGTGTAACGCCCCGACCCCAGCTACCCAGAGTCGGTGCATTACTTCGTAACATTGGCATGATCACAAAAGATCAAGTCTCGAAAGACCGATTAGTTTAGTAGCCTTGGAAACACTAGATACATTCGTAAACGTTACATTACATCATAAAGTGAAAAACTACAATAACAAAGTCTCCATAGTCCGCACTCATATCCTCTTCTGACTATCCCTGCAGGTCATTCATAAAATACTTCTTCACATCCTGGAAAAATATTAAAACATTGAAAGGGGTGAGCTCAGATGCTCAGTAAGGTTAACAATATAGCGGAAGCTTTCATAAATAAACATTAACATTTAAGTCAATGTATAACTAAAACAAAAGCCTTTTAAACTTGAACTTCAACATAATATGGAAAAAGTAAAATGAGATAATTCCATTCACTTCTTCACATGGATATTCTACTGGTCGAATAATCACATGAAAAATCAATAACCACTTTCATAATGAGGGAATGTATAATGCCAGACATTCTGAAACATTTTGTCAAGGCCTCGGCCAAGACGTCTAAAATGATTAAGGCCTCGGCCAAAACCATAAATCAAATTGGGAAAGGGCCTCGGCCAATTCCACGTCTAGTTGTCTCATGAGACCTACCGATGCATCGAGGAGCTATAGCGGGCTCCACCCGTCACTTATTAAGTCCAATACATTCCTCATATGAATAGGTTTAAACATATCATAAACCATAACATAATCGTATCACATAAAACATCCATAAAGGAAACATAACATTTCCAAATTTCAATCACAAGATATCAATACAACACATTCATATAATAAAAACGCTTTCAAAACCATTTTCAATACCAAAATAAAAGAAAGTTAAAACTTTGTATTTATTTTTCATTAAAAAAAATGATGGCTTGTAGAGGAAGCCGAAAATCAAATAATGGTCACGGCGGCGAAGAAGTCGTTGTCGCCGCATAAGTACGGAAATAAAAACATTACCTTTTGTTGTTTAGAAAAACGCTTCGTATAAAAAATATTCCTTTTGAATAAACGTAAAATTCAAAGGGGTTTATACACCGTATAAAAGAAAGTTGTGTATAAAACCAAATATGCCTCAATGAAAGGGGATTGAGACGAAGTCCTTAAAAATATCATTTTTAAAATAAAATGGATCTATTATGTGTATTCACTATAGGTACACATAAATAAAGTAAAAATACAAAATAGGACATAATAATATCATGACATAATTTGAAAGTAGGAGATTAACCCAAAGAATGGAAGGTGGGTTAAGAAATTCCCTTACCTTGCGTCTTGTCCTGACTCGACCGTTCTTTAACCTCCTGAATAATAAACTAGAGTTAATTTCTATTTACTTAAGAACCTTTTTCATGTTCATTATTCCATTTATATCACTTATTACCATGTTATGAACATTATTTAATTATTTAAGTTAATAACGGTCGTTTTGTCGATCTTTGGTACTTGAGTCAACAATAAAATTCTTATAATTACAAGTTGTTTATGTGGTAGAATATCCATTATCTCCAGAATTATATTCATGATTTTGATGTCATATATATCTTATATATCCAGTATATACATTCATTTATAATATTACGTAACATTTAGAGGTAAGAAATGAAATGCACCGTTCATGGAGACGGTAAGCCGTACGTACGCATGAACGCTACTTTCATTTCTATTTCATATTTAATGGAATGAAATCATAATGATATAAATGTATAATATAATTCCAGTATAATATAGTGTATAATACCATTTACTCCATCCTTTATACATCCCACATATGGCATTAACGATTCAAATCACTTTGAGGGGGCGGTAGTCCGCACTTCCTAAAATGAAATTATCTCATTTACCCATAATGGAAATCATAAAGTATGCCATAAATGAGAAATACAGAAGCATAAGTAAAACATAAACATATTATATATCATATATAAATATAGTGACATCTTAATGGACACCTTTGAAGGTGTTATATGAGTGTTGAACAATCATCGTTTCGTGAGGCAGAAATTCGCCATCCACAGAAACCGTATGTTCTTTAACCATTAAATGTAGGTGTGTGTAAGTGTAGATCGAATCCTTCTTATAACAAAATCCTAGTATATTGAGGATACTGGTGTTGTTACCAAAGAAATGAATAAAAAGAGTTTAGGGGGTTGTAGAAAAAAAATAAAACAAAACAACATTAGAGAAGACATTACCTCAAAATCGGGTAACTCTTTTTGATTTGATCCAAAGGCTTCCTTGGGAAGAGTTCTACCCAAAGTGAGGCTTCTAGTAGTGAGAGGGGAAAGTTGGGAGAGTATTTGGGCAGAGTTTGGCCGAGCCAAATGGCTTGAAAGTCTAAATGAGGTGGAAGAGGTGGGGGCCTTTTATAAGTGGAGAGGAGGGGCTCTTTTGGAAAGATTGAAATGTTACATTATTACACAATACTTTTTCGGATTCTAAAGGTCCCACACTAATATAATTCGAGGCTAAGGTGATAAGGGTTCTAAATATCCTCATCCAATTGGCTTTGGACAAGTTTAAGCCTTGGATTTTTCATTATCTTCCTATTTTATTTAAATCGTTAAATAATGTGGTCATCACTGCATCATCATGATGTCATAAATAATTTAATGTATTTAATGTCTAAAAATTATAAAAAAATACTATGATGTAGTAAATCTTTTTAGCTTTCTAAGTAATATTTATAATCAAAATTTGGACTTGTGTAACCCCACTTAAAAACTGTTTTAGTAAAACAACTCATGTTTGTGTCAATTTAATTTTAACATTAAATAAATATATATTAATGTCATTTTCCAACTAAAGTGGCTCCATGGGGTCCCCAAGTTGACCCATGGGTTGTATTGGTCGGCCATGACTCATCCAATAGGAGTATGACAAGTGTCATGCTCATCTCATATTATTATAACATTATTTGTACCTTAAACTACACTAATTACCTCTAATCGCGATTAAGAACTTAAAAGTTACTATTCACCAAAAAATTATTTTAATCTCATTGAACCACATTTTACTTCTTAATTACAACCATGTATGTCGGATTTTTGAAAATCAAATCACAGAAGTGGTAATATTTCATTTTAACGAAAAATCAGTTTTTAACAACCACTTAGTGGTTTCACTATTCATAAAAAATTGAAGTTTTTCAGAATAAGGCCAAAATTTCACCCTAAGCTATAATTGATATTCCGAATTCAAAAATGATGACTATTTTACAAAATTCCAAACATATAAGTTGTATTAATTAATTTTATAATTAATTCCCGCTGTTACAACAAATAGCGTGTTTTTAAGAAACAATTTATATCAAAAGATTGGCAATTGTTTATGTCCAATTTCAATGTTAAATTAATTATAATGACCACCATTGGATAAAATGGTAAAAATATATTCTAATTATACTTTAAAACCACTAAATATTATAATTTATCACTATAAATTATTTTGTTTAAAAAAGTTGTTTTTAAGTATTTTTCACTATTTATAAAAAATTAGAAGTTCTCAGAAAAATACCAAAAATTCAACATAGGCTAATTTCGATATTCCGAATCCAAAAATGAAGTCCATTTTGAAATATAAAATTTATATAATTTTAAAAGGTGGTTATTACTATTCATAACGGCTACTTTGATTAGTCGCGGTGTTTTAGAACTCGAACTTGCGTACAATGCAAGCTATTGCATTATTGAAAGAGAGGCATATCGTGGAAGCTCGGGGTGTTACATTCTCCCCTCCTTCAATAAATTGCGTCCTCGCAATTTGATATTTTTCTTTGAAAATAAAAGGTTGAAAATAGAAAATACCTTTGTGGAAAACCCACATCGGAAATAAGGTTAATAAAATTTAGCCTTAATAAGTGGGAAAGGGAAATGAAAAAGTCACCACCCAATTATGATCTTGATTAGGAGAACATTGGTGGCAATTAGAGACATATAATTGGTGGAAAAACGTAAATATTCGTAGGGAGTGATTGAGGTCATCAATCACAATCAACTGTCAAATTAAGGGCCTCAAAGCCTTCAATCTATGTTGATTTAAAATATCATCAGTTCAAAAAGACATAAGGTATTAGGATAACACATTTTTTTTGTTTTAATATCCCTTTACTAAAGTTTAAGAATTAATTTATTCATTGAATAAGAGATAGGTATATATATATATTTATGCTTGACAATTAGAGTTTCAACCTTCAACTCATCTTTCACTCAAAAAGATATAGAACTCAAAAATATTATACTTATCCTAATTGTATAAGGTTCCAAATATTAACACATACCATTTAGATTAGTAAAATTATTTTCTAATAACCAGGGACTTCCTGTAGGCTAGTGGTAGGAAATAAAGGCCTGTCGCACTATGGTTGTGGGTTCGATTCCTGCAGCTTTGTCCGACGCGACGGGTTATTCCCCACCCTGCAGGTTGTCCTTTTCCTAAAACTATAGTATCATAATATTCCAAAAATAATCTTCATAATTTTTTTAACCTTAAACAATACTATCCAAAGATCAACTTAATCCACTCCAACCTTTATAGTTATCCAAAATACCTCTGTCCAGACTTTCTCTAAAAGGTCTCTTAATTCCAAAATCAATTGTAACATCAGATTCCCCAAACAAAGAAAAGATTCTCTTATTGTCACATACTAAAAATATGATTACCTTAATCATATTACCTTAATCAAAAAGTACTGCAGTACAATCTTTATATATATCACATTATTCTTATAACCAGAATATAATCCTTGAGTCCAAAAGCACCAATACATTAATTATTCCGCTTCAACTGTAGTCACAACATAAGATTATCCTTGATCCTTTGGCCTTTTCTGAGGTAAGTTTCCTTGACGCTTAGGACATTCATTTGCATAATGCCCCATTTCCCTACAATTGTAGCATTCAACTTTGACAGCCTCTTTCTTTCCCTTGCAATCACGATCCTGGTGACCCTTTTCTCCACATTTATAACAAACTCCCATTCCTTTTAGGCACGTACCAGGGTGATTCTTCCCACAATTATCACATAATGGAAAATCCTTCTTTCCCTTTTTCCCTTTATCTGTCTCTTGTTCCACCGTTCTCTTCTTCTCTTGCTTTACTTTGTTGTCATAAGACTTAGAGAATTCCTTTTCTGTCTTGATAGCACATGAGACAATATCTTCGTATGATGAGAAGGATTGTGATACTAAAGCTCGACGGAGAAATGGTTTTAACCCATCAAAGAAACGATCAATCTTACTCCTTGGGTTATGTATATAATCGGCAGCATGCCTCGCTAACCTTGTAAAGTTAGCCTCATACTTTGCGACATTCTCATCCTCCTTCTGCCTCAAACTCAGAAATTGCCTTTCCATATCCGCTCGATGGTCTCGAGGAAAGTATTTTTCTAAGAACAGCTCTTTGAACTCCTGCCATTCCATGTTTATTAATAGATCATCTTCCTTTGTGTTTTGAATTAGTGACCACCATTGATCGACATCTCCAGTGAGGCGGTAAACTGCCATGACAACTTTCTCCCTTTCACTACTCCCCAAGGCATGGAATATTTTATCTAAGGAGTTTATCCATTGCTCAGCTACTAATGGATTTGTACCCCCATTAAATGTTGGTGGTTGTTGCCTCATGAAGCGGTCTAACATTGATCCTCCACGTTGCGGATCAGGGTGCTCCATATGAGTAAGGTTATTATTCATAACCTGAGTGAGTTGTCCCAGTATGGTAATAAGTTGATCAGCACCAGTTTTATCTCTAGATCCACAATAATTATCTTGAGAAGGAGGGAAATCCCTACACGGAGTTCGTTCATTGATACGGTTTCCATTCCTTCCACTAGGCGCCTTTTCTATACAATGGCATAAACTATATTAGTTTATGAATCAAAATACATAATTCCATACTTATAAAATACTTAACATAAATTGAACTATTTATGGATATAATCTATAATCATAAAAAGGTTTTCATTGAGGAAGTATATACTCATAACCGTTCATAGTGGTTTGTAAAGAAAATGAGAATTATCCTAAGCATATCCCCCGGGAGTGTCGTAACCAAGAGTGCAGCAAGGCCCGTTGTCGTGCACCAGTTCCCGTTCGAGTCTAGCTCAAAGCGGTGTTTTCGGGTTTTACCCCTAGGTACATCTGTGTCAGAGCCTCCTCTACCTGCTCGTATCCAGACAAGAATGTATTGCTCAGAAAACTCACAACATCTTTACAATACCAAAATTTTAGGAAGTTCTTCTATACTAATCCTCAAAGTCTATCTTTGGTCTATGTGCTCTAATCAGAGTTTATCTAAATCTAGCTTCCAAGGTTAGTACTAAACTGCCTCTGATACCAACTGTAACGCCCCGACCCCAGCTACCCAGAGTCGGTTCATTACTTCGTAACATTGGCATGATCACAAAAGATCAAGTCTCGAAAGACCGATTAGTTTAGTAGCCTTGGAAACACTAGATACATTCGTAAATGTTACATTACATCATAAAGTGAAAAACTACAATAACAAAGTCTCCATAGTCCACACTCATATCCTCTTCTGACTATCCCTGCAAGTCATTCATAAAATACTTCTTCACATCCTGGAAAAATATTAAAACATTGAAAGGGGTGAGCTCAGATGCTCAGTAAGGTTAACAATATAGCGGAAGCTTTCATAAATAAACATTAACATTTAAGGCAATGTATAACTAAAACAAAAGCCTTTTAAACTTGAAATTCAACATAATATGGCAAAAGTAAAATGAGATAATGTCATTCACTTCTTCACATGGATATTCTACTGGTCGAATAATCACATGCAAAATCAATAACCACTTTCATAATGAGGGAATGTATAATGCCAGACATTCTGAAACATTTTGTCAAGGCCTCGGCCAAGACTTCTAAAATGATTAAGGCCTCGACCAAAACCATAAATCAAATTGGGAAAGGGCCTCGGCCAATTCCACGTCTAGTTGTCTCATGAGACCTACCGATGCATCGAGGAGCTATAGCGGGCTCCACCCGTCACTTATTAAGTCCAATACATTCCTCATATGAATAGGTTTAAACATATCATAAACCATAACATAATCGTATCACATAAAACATGCATAAAGGAAACATAACATTTCCAAATTTCAATCACAAGATATCAATACAACACATTCATATAATAAAAACGCTTTCAAAACCATTTTCAATACCAAAATAAAAGAAAGTTAAAACTTTGTATTTATTTTTCATTAAAAAAATGATGGCTAGTAGAGGAAGCCGAAAATCAAATAATGGTCACGGCGGCGAAGAAGTCGTTGTCGCCGCATAAGTACGGAAATAAAAACATTACCTTTTGTCGTTTAGCAAAATGCTTCGTATAAAAAAGATTTCTTTTGAATAAACGTAAAAGTCAAAGGGGTTTATACACCGTATAAAATAAAGTTGTGTATAAAACCAAATATGCCTCAATGAAAGGGGATTGAGACGAAGTCCTTAAAAATATCATTTTTAAAATAAAATGGATCTATTATGTGTATTCACTATAGGTACACATAAATAAAGTAAAAATACAAAATAGGACATAATAATATCATGACATAATTTGAAAGTAGGAGATTAACCCAAAGAATGGAAGCTGGGTTAAGAAATTCCCTTACCTTGCGTCTTGTCCTGACTCGACCGTTCTTTAACCTCCTGAATAATAAACTAGAGTTAATTTATATTTACTTAAGAACCTTTTTCATGTTCATTATTCCATTTATATCACTTATTACCATGTTATGAACATTATTTAATTATTTAAGTTAATAACGGTCGTTTTGTCGATCTTTGGTACTTGAGTCAACAATAAAATTCTTATAATTACAAGTTGTTTATGTGGTAGAATATCCATTATCTCCATAATTATATTCATGATTTGGATGTCATATATATCTTATATATCCAGTATATACATTCATTTATAATATTACGTAACATTTAGAGGTAAGAAATGAAATGCACCGTTCATGGAGACGGTAAGCCGTACGTACGCATGAACGCTACTTTCATTTCTATTTCATATTTAATGGAATGAAATCATAATGATATAAATGTATAATATAATTCCAGTATAATATAGTGTATAATACCATTTACTCCATCCTTTATACATCCCACATATGGCATTAACGATTCAAATCACTTTGAGGGGGCGGTAGTCCGCACTTCCTAAAATGAAATTATCTCGTTTACCCATAATGGAAATCATAAAGTATGCCATAAATGAGAAATACAGAAGCATAAGTAAAACATAAACATATTATATATCATATATAAATATAGTGACATCATAATGGACACCTTTGAAGGTGTTATATGAGTGTTGAACAATCATCGTTTCGTGAGGCAGAAATTCGCCATCCACAGAAACCGTATGTTCTTTAACCATTAGATGTAGGTGTGTGTAAGTGTAGCTCAAATACTTCTTATAACAACATCCTAGTATATTTAGGATACTGGTGTTGTTACAAAAGAAATGAATAAAAAGAGTTTAGGGGGTTGGAGAAAAAAAATAAAACAAAACAACATTAGAGAAGACATTACCTCAAAATCGGGTAACTCTTTTTGATTTGAGCCAAAGGCTTCCTTGGGAAGAGTTCTACCCAAAGTGAGGCTTCTAGGAGTGAGAGGGGGAAGTTGGGAGAGTATTTGGGCAGAGGTTGGCTGAGCCAAATGGCTTGAAAGTGTAAATGAGGTGGAAGAGGTGGGGGCCTTTTATAAGTGGAGAGGAGGGGTTCTTTTGGAAAGATTGAAATGTTACATTATTACACAATGATTTTTCGGATTCTAAAGGTCCCACACTTATATAATTCGAGGATAAGGTGATAAGGGTTCTAAATCTCCTCATCCAATTGTCTTTGGACAAGTGTAAGCCTTGGATTTTGCATTATCTTCCCATTTTATTTAAATCGTTAAATAATGAGGTCATCACTGCATCATCATGATGTCATAAATAATTTAATTTATTTAATGTCTAAAAATTATAAAAAAAATACTATGATTTAGGAAATCTTTTTATCTTTCTAATTAATATTTATAATCAAAATTTGGACTTGTGTAACCCCACTTAAAAACTGTTTTAGTAAAACAACTCATGTTTGTGTCAATTTAATTTTAACATTAAATAAATATATATTAATGTCATTTTCCAACTAAAGTGGATCCATGGGGTCCCCAAGTTGACCCATGGGTTGTCTTGGTCGGCCATGACTCATCCAATAGGAGTAGGACAAGTTCATGCTCATCTCATATTATTATAACATTATTTGTACCTTAAACTACACTAATTACCTCTAATCGCGATTAAGAACTTAAAAGTTACTATTCACCAAAAAATTATTTTAATCTCATTGAACCAAATTTTACTTCTTAATGACAACCATGTATGTAGGATTTTTGAAAATCAAATCACAGAAGTGGTAATATTTCATTTTAACGAAAAATCAGTTTTTAACAATCACTTAGTGGTTTCACTATTCATCAAAAATTGAAGTTTTTCAGAATAAGGCCAAAATTTCAACCTAAGCTATAATTGATATTCCGAATTCAAAAATGATGTCTATTTTAAAAAATTCCAAACATATAAGTTGTATTAATTAATTTTATAATTAATTCCCGCTGTTACAACAAATAGCGTGTTTTTAAGAAACAATTTATATCAAAAGATTGGCAATTGTTTTTGTCCAATTTCAATGTTAAATTAATTCTAATGACCACCATTGGATAAAATGGTAAAAATATATTCTAATTATACTTTAAAACCACTAAATATTTTAATTTATCACTATAAATTATTTTTATTAAAAAAGTTGTTTTTAAGTATTTTTCACTATTCATAAAAAATTAGAAGTTCTCAGAAAAATACCAAAAATTCAACATAGGCTAATTTCGATATTCCGAATCCAAAAATGAAGTCCATTTTGAAATATAAAATTTCTATAATTTTAAAAGGTTGTTATTACTATTCATAACGGCTACTTTGATTAGTCGCGGTGTTTTAGAACTCGAACTTGCGTACAATGCAAGCTATTGCATTATTGAAAGAGAGGCATATCGTGGAAGCTCGGGGTGTTACAAATAGTATATAGACTGTCAGGTGTAAGTACACATAATCATATGAGACTTCTTCTCATGAAGTTCACACTTGGTAATCTCCAAGATGGAAGATTATGAGAATAGACTTGTCTGTAGGAATTCAGCAAGTTTTGGTGTCATTAGATATTCCTATCTATTAGTGTGTGTAATGGTCCTTAGACTTTAAGATTATCATTAATGCATGTCATGACTCATACACTTAAATTTTCTGATGAAAACCATCATGGAATATGTAATGACCCACTCATTCTCATTGGTTTGAGAACACAATGAGTCATTACTGGGCCTTAGGTGACATCCCCAAGACACGAAAGGCTAGAAATAAATGAAGAAGGATTTAAAAGAATAGTGGGGGATGATTTAACCTTTTAAATATAAACTATAAAATAACCAACCACAATCCATAGTAGCTATATGATGCATGAACAAAATAATGACAATTCAAAAAATCTTTTATAGAAAAGTGAGAAAAAAAGGTGATAAAATGGAAGAAAACTAGACATAAACCTAATATCATAAGATAACTAAAAAATACACCAAAATAACCAAAATAATCTAGGCTCCACCAGCTTTGTGCTCCACCACCACCAGACAGCTCAACAACTCAATAAGTAGTGCTAAAAACTTGCTGCACCCTACCTTTGCCCACATCCCGGAAGATGACATCTACAAAAGCACCAAAGTTACAAAGAAGGGGTGAGTATAAAACTCATTAGTCTTTACCCAATTACGTCCCTAATCATTCCACTAGTATATAATAATTATCCACATTTATATGAAACATTTTATATAAAACAATTTCTTAAAACAGTTTATAACTAAATATAAACACTTATCAAAATAGTTTATAGCTAAATATAAACTAAAATCATGTGAAACAAATTTACATAAAGATATAATCCAGGTAAAAATTTAAATAAATCATTAAAACAATTTATGAAAACTACTTTGTCAAACCAGTAAACTCCACACAACAACAACTACCAAAAATTCATGCATCGTTTTGACAGTTCCATACTCATGAGCGGTTTCTCATCGATCTTCCAAGTCATCACAAGGTAATTATTACCCATGTTCCATTTAACCTTTGGCACTAGGAACATGATCATACTTAAACCATTCCCAATAATCCTATATGATACACACTCCAAGTTTTCTAAAAACCAAAACCATTTTCAAACAATTTCACATGTTTCAATAAAAACGCCCATTTATTGAAAACTTTCCAACCATCCAATTTAAAAATATTAAAGCATTTAAAAAACCCATATATATACTGTAAAAATTCTAAATAAATAAATTTTACAAAATTCCAAAAGATCCATAATTTAAAAATCCCCATTTAAAATAAAAAACTCGGGTTTTTTCACAAACCCCCCCAATTTTCCATGTTTTCCACCACCTGTCACTAAAGAGGGTTTAAAAATTGTACAGTAGAAAAAAAAATTAATTTGAATAAAAAACTAAATTTTAATTCATTCCAATCAATTCCATAAAGTGGAGATGAGAGTAAATCCACCTACCTCGCTCATTTCGACAAAAACCGACAATGGATAAAGAACGCTCAAGAATCCGAGTCAAGATTCCAAGAATCTACCCAAGATCTCCTCCCCTATCATGAAAAACACCAGATATAAAATTATTTAGTCTTAAAACTCTTATATCTACCCAAAATGGGTGTATATCTAAGAAAAATATATAAAATTATGAGTATATCTAAGAAACCATGAAGAAAACATTGAAGAACGAATACTTACGGCAAGAATCTGCCTTCGATTCACCAAGGAATGTGTCCGTATCCCTTTTGGATCAATGAGAGAACCTCCTTTGGAATTTTGGGGAGAAAAAATTCATGTCAGGGTTGTTTTTTGTTTAAATAGATCAAAAAAATGTCCAAACCGAATTAGATCCACAAAGATAGGGAATTAGCTTTGGCCTTGCACGGTTTGGCCACACAGTTTGCCCAAAACGCATACTGACTGTGCACCCCTTTTCTTACCCAAAACCCTCCAAAAGGACTACAAAGTCTCCCCAACTTCCCATATAACATTTAAACACATAAAAAGTATTAGGTAAGGGTTATATACTAGAAACCAGGGGTGCTACATTATCCCCACCATTGGTCTTTCCGTCCTCAGAAAGTTGAAAGTGATCACTGACCTAAAAGAGTTATTACCATTACTCTTTCGTCTCCTTCTCGCATTCCCAAGTATCTTCTTGAATCTAACCATGTTTCTATAAAACCAAAACTAGACTAATACTTTTTCCATTCAATACTTTCTCTTTCCTATCCACAATCTGCACTGGGATATGTACCAACGAAGCATCCGTCTCTAGGTCAATGTGATCCCATCTGATCACATGGTCAGGATCAGGTTGATATGTTTTCAACCGAGATACATGGAACACATTGCACACTAAATTGAATTGTGGTGGAAATGCCAACCGATACGACACCTCTCCAACACATTCCAGTATCTCGAAAGGGCCAATGTATCAGGGAGACAATTTTCTCTACTTCCCAAAACGGTGATATCAAAGCCTTAGAGAGATAATCAAGAACACATGATCACTCACCGCACAAGACAATTGTCTTTAATGATGATCTGCATATGATTTTGGATAACTCTGAGCTATCTCCATTCTCTTTCCGATCAACTGGATCTTCTCTATCATTTATTGGACAAGGCTCAACCCAACTAATGAGGTCTCACCTGTTTTCACCCAACACAGTGGAGAACGATAAGTATGCCCATAAAATGCTTCTAAGGGGACCATATGTATCAAAGAATGATAATTTTTATTTTATGATAACTCCACCAATGACAAGTGATATTCCCATGAGCCACCAAAATCCATTACGGAATCCCACAACATGTCTTCCAATGTTAGTATCATCCTTTCAGATTGCCCATCGGTCTGAGGATGATACACCATACTCATAGTCAACTGAGTTCCTATGGATTTCTGTAAGGGTTTCCATAAATTATATGTGATCCTCAGATCTCTGTCAAAGACTATCGAAACTGGTATTCCATGTATCTTTACGACTTATTGGATATAGATTTTGGATAGATCCTACATCATACGAGTTACATGAATTGTAATGAAATGGGCCGACTTGGTGAGTCGATCCACTATCACCCATATGAAATCATGTTTCTGGACCATTCTTGGGAGACCTGTAACAAAATACATAGTTATCTTCTCCCATTTCTACACTGTAATAGGTGAATGGTACAACATAACTGCTGGCCGATGATGTTTTCCCTTAACTTGATGACAAGTTAAGAACTTTGAAACAAACTCAACCACTTTTCACTTCATACCATTCCAACAAAACTATGATTTAAATGCCTTATACATCTTATATATCCCCGGATTTACAACCTATCTTGAATGGTGGTAGACATGAAGAAGTTTCTCTTGACAAGTGATAGGTGAAACCATCCAATATCTGAACCATTAACTGAAGTCCCATCAAGTTTCATGCCCTCAATAGTCTCCCCACCATTGAGTTTTGAACTCATAAGCAAGCATTATGCATTAGATGTCTATACCTATTTAACCATTTTTACCAAATCGGGAATTACTGAAACTGAGAAGAAAACCACAACATCACCTCAATTTTCACATTCCACATGTATATCAGCTAAGACCAACATCAACTTCCACTCCTCTGAAGCTTCCTTTTCTAACTGATCATATGAATTCTAGATTAATGCATAAGTCACCAAATTTACTTTTCCCGGTGTATACACCAAGATGAAGTAAAACATCTAGAGATACTCCATCCATATCCTTTTCCTCATATTCATATTACTTTGTGAGAAAATGTCTTTTAAGATATTATGATCGGTGAACACAGTGAATTTATCACCAAAGAGATAGTGACACTAAGTCTTTAACACATGTATGACCATAACTAACTTCAAATCTTGTGTTGGGTAATTCTTCTCATGAACTCTCAACTATCTTGAACTATAAGAAACCACATAGTCTTCCTACATGAGAACAAATCCTAACCTAGATCCCGAAGAATCACAATAGACCACATATCCCTCTCCTGGTTCTAGAAAAACCAAGATAGGTGTCGATGTCAGATGCACTTTCATCTCTTGAAAAGACTTCTGTAATTCTTTACTCCACTAAGAAGGAAATTTTTTCTTTGTCAATGCTGCCATTAGTGACGCTAGTTGTGAAAAGTCACGAAAAAAATTGTAATAATACCCAATGAAACCAAGAAATATTTATATCTTGAAAACGTTCTTCAGTGGTTGCCAATGGATAACTGCTTCAATATTTTCAATATCCACTAAAACACATTTTTTAGAAATAACATGGCACAGAAAGCGTATCTCTTGTATCCAAAAATCACACTTAGATAGTTTGGAATACAAGCAGTGATCTTTCAAGATTTGAAACACTGTCGCCAGGTGTTCCTCATGCTCATCCCTTTTCTTTGAATACACTGATATTTCATCCACAAAAACCACAAAAAAGAGTCAAGATATTGATGAAATATCTAATTCATCAAAGCCATGAAGACCGCTGTTTCATTTTTTAGACCGAAAGACATGACTACATATTCATAGTGGCCATATCTTCTTCTGAAAGATATCTTAAGAATATCTTCCTTCCAAACTCATAATTGGCGATATCCTGATCGCAAGTCAATATTTGAGAACCACTAAGCTCCCCTCAATTGATAAAAAATATCATCAACGCGTGGAAGTGGATACCACTTCTTTATTGTAACTTGTTTAAGCTTAGGATAATCAACACACAACCGAAGAGTTCCATCCAATTTATTCACAAACAAGACTGGTTCTACCCATGGAGATATACTTGGCTGAATGAAACCTTTGATTTATAGATCCTCTAATTTTACTTTTATCTCCCTTAATTCTGTTGGTTCCATCCTATAATATGGAAGGAAGATAGGATTGGTCCCTGTAAGGAGATAAATAATAAACTCCACTTCCCTTATAGGTGGTAACCTAGAAAACTTATCAGGAAACACATCTGGAAATTAATCCAATATTGTTGGAAAACTACTATCCTCGATCTCTTCCATCAATTCAAAATTCAATGTCGCCAACTGATAAGATATCGTTCCAACTGCTGGTGATAACAAGCCTGCCACACCTGTTTTTACAACCCTTTGTCCTCTAAAGAGATGCTTGATGCCATCCTTAGTTGTGAAAGTAATGATAATACTACCACAATCAATGTGATCCTTATACACTTTCAACCAATCCATTAACAAGATTATATCAAATACATCCATCTCTAGTACTGAGAAATCCCATTTGTACTCTGCTCCATCAATAGTTATAGAACACGCTCTACACATGAAGGCTTGACATTCTCTTTCACCGAGAGGGTTTTTCATTTTTATTATAGAAGGAATCATTTCAAGTTTCAAACTTAGAAAATCAACACTACAAGAAGAAATAAGGGAATGTGATGCACCTATATAAAAAAAAACTTGCATAAGGGTAGAATTCAATAAAATTGTACCTTGCACCATAGATGGTCCAACCTGATAATCGAGAGTCCCCTACTCTACTGCATATAACTACTTCTTTGTGGTACTCTGATATTTGTTTCTCTACTTATATTTACCCTATTGAGGAGTCATGATGATCCTTGAATCACCATGGCTAGCTATATACTCTACTAGTAGCTCTGATTCTACTAGCCCAACCCTACCGAAGCATATGATTTCCCGACACCTGAGAAGTGTCTCGAGCACCTGACCTTGGAGCAATGAAATAATATCTCTACATATATCCCTTTTTTTATTTGTGGCATTTTCAAGTTTTTTCCATACACTCCCACTTGATGTGGTCGAATAAACCACACTGATAACATCTAGGATGACCCTTTAGTTTAGGAGAAATATTTACTAATCCAATTGTATGACTTTGATTCCCATTTCCACCCTAGAAATAGGTGTCCCTCTTCCTTTTTCTCCTAGTAGTTGAGTTCCCACCATTTCCTGTCAATATAATCATAATTCCTCCTCCCATAGATCCAGAGATATCTCACTCATCCACTTACACCCTATTTACTATGTTCATATAATATGTGATACAAAGTACCACAATCTTTGACCGAATCTCCTACCCGAGTCCCAACTCGAAGATGCATGCCTTCAATCTCACACTTCCTACAACTTCTGGTAAAAAAAACACTAAATTCATGAATTTATCCACATATTTAGTAACATAGAGGCTCTACTACTATAGGCTAAAAAATTATGTTGTTCGTTGGAATCTGAAAGTTTGAGGATAGAATTGTTTGTTAAACAATTTTTAAAAATCCTCCCAACTCAAGCCCTGATACAATATAGCTTGCCCCACCAAATCCCACCACTAGCATGAAAGATCCTCCAGAACATAATTTTCTAATCTGACCTTTATGTCCACTGGTGTGCTTATGAAATTGAATATTCAATTCATCATATTCAGCCAACCCTTTACCCTCTCTGGTTCTGAATCACCCTGAAATATGGGTGAATTCTTCTTCTGAAACTAGATGGAGTGGTCCACCTACCGTAGATCCTCCCTTAAGTTCCCCATTTCCACATATTGGAATGATTGGAATATAATTTTCACCAGCTCTTGGTTCACCTGTGGATGAGGTGCAACCACATTTTCATCAGCTTCCTCCAATTGGTTTCTACACAGCCTACCAGGTTCCATTTAAAAAAACAACACATTCTGTAAGTCTAACTCTTCTAGTTATTGATTGGATTTGCATGAAAAATTCTATAACATAAATATCATAATATTTATTTCAAAATATGACCATTTTTAAAAACAAACCACCATTTATTTTGAAAATCAAAACATTTTCAAAATACATCAACTATTTCCTTTTCAAAGTCTTTCATTTGAAAACAATTTTCTTCATTGTTTTCCAAAACTAAAACCATACTCCGAATCATATTTCATTACTCAAAATGATATATGAAATCCTAATGAGAATTAATTCATATATAATAAATTTGATTCTATTATCATAAGATAAACCCATGACAAAGAGACTCCACTATCCTACTAGTGTTTCCAAAACACTTACATACCCAACTCCTTGGTAACTTGAAGTTCATCATAAAAAGGTTGACTAAGTATTTTTATGATCTACATTTAAAGTCCCAAAAATACTAATATTTTATAAGAAGAACACCCAAGGAATAGAAAATAAGTATTTCAACTCCAAGACCATGAAAACTCAAGACTACTTATTCCATAGATAAGGGACCAATCTAATACCATTTGTAATGATCCACTCATTCTCATTGGACTGAGAACACAATGAGTCATTACTGGGCCTTAGGCGACATACCAAAGACTCTAGAGGCTAAAAATAAATTAATAAGGATTTAAAAGACCATTAGGGGACGATTTACCCTTTTAAAGATAAACTATAAACCAATAAACCACAATCTATATTAGCTATATGATGCATAAACAAAATAATGACAATTCAGAAAACATTTTATACCAAAGTGAGAAAAAAAAAGTGATACAGTGGAAGAAAACTAGAAATCAACCTAAAAACAGAATATAACTCTAAAATACACAAAAATAATCAAAAGACTCTAGGATCCACCAGCTCCGTGCTCCACCACCACTAGATATCTCAACAACTCAAGAAATAGTGCTAAAAACCTACCGCACCCTACCTTTGCCCACATCCTAGTAGATGACATCTGAAAAATAAAAAATGTGCCAAAGTAGGGGTGAGTTTAAAAATCAGTAGGATTTACCCAATGACTTACCTAATCATTCCACTAGTATAAAAGAGTTATCCACATTTATATAAAATATTTTATATAAAACAATTTTTGAAAATAGTTTATAACTAAATATAAACACTTCTCAAAATAGTTTATAACTAAATATAAACTAAAACCATGTGAAGAAATTTTAAAACAATCTATACTCCAGGTAAAAATTTAAATAAACCTTTAAAACACTTTCTGAAAACTACTTTGGCAAACCAATAAACTTCACACAACAACCACTACAAAAAATGAATTCATTGTTATGACATTTCCATACTCATGAGCGGTTTCTCATCGATCTACCAAGTCATCACAAGGTAATTATTACCCATGTTCCATTTAACCTTTGGAAATAGTCACATGATCATATTTAAACCATTCCTAGTAATGAAATATGATACACACACCAAGTTTTCCAAAAACCAAAACCAATTTCAAACAATTTCACCTATTTTAATAAAAACACCCGTTTATTGAAAAATTTACAACCATCCATTTTCAAAACTTTAAATCATTTAAAAAACCCAAATATATACTGGAAACATTCCAAATAAATAAATTTTACAAAATTATATAATATCAATAATTTAAAAATCCCCATTTAAAATAAAAAACTAGTGTTTTTTCACAAAACCCCCCAATTTTCCACATTTTCCACCACCCATCACTAAAGAGGGTTTAAAAATTGTACAGTAGAAAAAAAAATTTAATTTGCATCAAAAAATAAATTTTAATTCATTATAATCAATTCCAAAAATGTGAGATGAGAGTGAATCCACCTACCTCGGTCATTTCGACGAAAACCGACAACAGATGAAGAATGCTCAAGAATCCGGATCAAGATTCCAAGAAACCACCCAAGATATCCTTCCCTATCACGAAAAAAAACTATATATAACCTTATTTGGACTCAAAACTCTTATATATACCCAAATGGGTTGTATATATAAGAAAAAGTGATGAAAGGATGAGCATATCTAAGAAACCGTGAAGAAAACGATGACGAACATGCACTTTCCGCAAGAATTTGCCTTCAATTTTCCAAGGAATGTGTTCAGATCACTTCCAGATCAATGGGAGAAACTCATTTGGAATTTGGGGGAGAAAAAAATTCATGTTAGGGTTGATTTGGGTCTAAATAGATAAAACATATGGCCAAACCGAATTATATCCACAAAGATAGGGAGTTTGTTTTGGCCTTACACGATTTGGCCAAACCGTGTGCTGACCGTGCACCCTGTTTTTTTAACCAAAACCCTAAAAAAGTACTCCAAAGTCCCACCCAACTTCCCACATAACCTTTAAACATATTAAAAGCATCATTGAAGGGTTACATACTAGAAACTGGGGGTGATACACTATATGTTTGTGGGAAGTAGGGTGCATTGGGTGCATCATGAATTACATGTTATTAATGGATATTCAAAGAAGGATTTGTCCCTTCCACATTTATGTAAGTTGATATATGGACCTTTTATTGAAATTTAACCATCTCCCTAAATTCCATGGCCATGGTGTAATGAAAAGTTTATTTCAGATAGTCAAAGAATGATGTTTCGAGTATATAGGTTGATGACACCATCATGCAACCAGCTTGATGAGATATTGTGAAAAAGGGATTGAATTACACAATGATAATTTATATGTGATTGTAATCATTGTGACTTTAAGTTATTTATCTTGGGTTCCTTGAACCATTTCTAGATAGTAATCTAGGACTTTAGGCAAGCCTGCCTAATTTCAACAAGAAAGAATCCCAGAGGGTCGCACACTAAGTATTTCTGTTGGTCTCGATTAAATTCTATTAGAATTTAATTAATGGAATAAATATTATTCTCTAGACTGAGGAATAATTTTATTCAAGTTATATTAATCACATAAATTAAATAAATATTTATTCACCAGATTGTGAATAAAATTTATTTATTTATTATATTGAATATTTAATAAATATTTATTTTAAGAGAATAAAATATTTATTTGGGTGTTTAATAAATACAAGAAGATTTCAAACTGACCAAGACCATGTATGGTGATAAAATAATTATTTACGAGCTGATAAATATTATTTATACATTTTGCGCAAGTTGGTGCACCACAAAATAATAATTATAATCATATTATTATTATGTGGAATGAGATTTCATTATTGGTTATAATTATATTTAATGGATGTTATGCAATTAATTTTTTTAACCAAAATCCCATCTATATAAATAGATGAATATGCTTATTGTGTAAAGTATTCAAAACCAATTCCAAGTTTGAGAATAGAGAATTGTTTCATGAAACAAATTCTCTCTCGAATCATCCTCCTCTATCCCTCTCAAGAATAAGAAACCCAAGAGAGAATTTCTTCAAGACTGAAGAATGAGTGTTCAAGAACAAACAACACAAGACATTCAATTTGTTGTGCTTTCACTCGAAGAATGAGTGGATTTTCTCGGAGACCATTGGAGCACATGTGGATCATAGCTAGAGGGATTCTACCCTTGGATCCTCACAAGAGGAACAATGGAAATCTAGAAGGGATGTTTTATATGATCAAAAATTGTCAACGAAGAAAGTTCCTAATCCTAGGTATTTATTTCTTCAGATATTAAGTAAATTAATTACCAAATTGACATGCAAGATCCTCTCTCTTGGTTTCAAGCAATGATTATTAAAATAAATTTTAATATATCACCTTCCACCACAATAATTTCGATGCGCCTAGAACCAACAAGTGGTATCAGAGCGATCACATTTAAATTTATAATTATTTTTTTGATTGTTGATATATGTGAAATCATGGTAATATTTTCATTTCATGATATTCGTTATTTAATCCAATTTTAATTAACATGTTATCAACATATTAATAATGTTTGTTCAATGATTCATTTTCTTATAGATTTAAGAACAAATGAAGAAATATTGTAGATTCCATCGAGAAGTACCAAATCTTTGGCTGGTAAAGATGGGTTACAAAGCGTGTGGTTGGAGTAATTACTATATACCCATGTGCATTGTATCTAGATTCACTGAGTAATAAAAAACACGTGGTGCTTTTATTGTACATTGTGTGTTGACCAGGACAACCTAGCATGAGACAAGCATATACTAGGTGTGTAGCTGGCATGTACACATTATGTAGTCTGGTAGAGTTAACATGATAAAGTCCCAGGTGCGTGACTTGGATATACAAAAACCGAGGTACATGGCTTGTAACTGGATGTACACGCTATGTAGTCTCCCATTAATGGAAAAAATTAAAATTACATTAAATTTGAAAAATTTCATCATTGAAAAATTATATTATTGATTGGAACACTGTTGTGTGTCTGATAATTTAATAATGGTTTTAAAGAATTTTAAATGCTCAATTAATCTATTGTAATAAATATGTCATTAATGGTTCTGCCATTTATTTTCCATGAAGGAAAAATTGATGGGTATTTCCAATTAAGTTAGGATGATCCTTAAGATTAAAGGGAAATAATTAATTAATTAATTAATTAATTAATATAAGCATGTTTATTTTAATAATAAATAACGAATAAAGAAATAAATGCTAACTAGATACTTTTTGAATATTCATTGCATGTAAGATCGATCATGATCTTGAACAAGACCTATGTATGTGTTGAAATTTATTTAATTAAATTTATTGCATTGTTTTTAAATTATTTAATATTAAATTAAAATATGGACTGTAAGTCATCCCTCCCTCCATTATTATGTAGGACCCGTGTGTCCAAGGATATTTATGTAATTCCATTTAACCAATCCTTTGGTTCTCCTCACCTACATGTGAGAAATAAATATTTCTAATTAATGGAGCATCCCAAGGCACGTGGAGATGGTTCAAGATGGAACTATAATGACGCCAACTCGGTGATACATAGGTGGACATGTGGAATACTGTACCTCATTCCAAGTTTGTCATAAGGAGTTATTTCCCCTAGGTCATAGGTTTATTTATTGTCCATGCATTAAATCAACCATTAGATAATCTCATGACTGAGTCATTTAATTAATTAATTATTTTCTATATAATGCATTAATTTTTTTTCTTTTGATGCAAGACCACAATCATATAAATGAATTAATATGAAAAGACAAAATTTAAATAAATTTCATTATGAATAAATGTTTTATTCAAACATGGTTAATTAATTAAGTAAACATCCACTTAAATATTATCAAGACATGTAAAGGATGATAGAATATAAAAATTTATTCAAAATAAAATAAAATACTTAAATCTAATATTAATTCTGACTAAGACTTACATTACTTGATTAGGAACAAAACTCAATAGAACTGTGTGTTTGACCAACCCTTATTGGGAAAATTAATTTTATAAGGTGAAATATTATGATGGTTTTGGGTTGAATTCACTATTTAACATCAAGAGGAGTATCCCTTAATAGATTTGGTGTAATTTTGAGGCAAGTGTTGAGAAAATCCAAGTCAGGATTTCTAGATTGGGGAGTCCACTCAACAAACCAAGGAGTTGCAAGGCCACAATTGGCAAAGAATTTACTTCCTAAATACCTTCAAAATAGCTTGGCCAACCCTTATTGGGGTTATGTGAAGGGGAATATAGATCCTCGAAACTAGAATTTCCTAGAAACTATACATTACAAGTTCAATGGTGAGGGATATTGGGACTTGATAAAATAGTGGGAGATTTAACAAAATCAATTAATTTATTATTTCTCACAAAATTTTTAATCAAGAAAAGTACTAATAATCTAGTATTTTAATTAAATAATAAAATGAAAATCTCATCATCCACACTATCTTTACAATAAATATTGGATAAAGACAATCTACTCACTGGCAGTAACTTCTAGGAGTGGTTTAGATTCCTTCGGGTTTTTTTACACCATGAACAGAAATATTATGTGTTATAATCCTCAATGCCTGATCCAGCTGCTTAAGAGACAAGTGATGAAGAGTTCCTAATCTATGAAAAACAAATGAATGATGTGGTTGATGTTTAATGTTTGACTCTTTCATCTATGTCTAGTGAACTCCTTAAGTCTCACAAAAACAAGGATTCATATAGCATTCTTGAGAACCTCTATGTTCTTTACTAGGAGAGAGCTAGACAAGAGCATTTTTAGATTTCCATGGCGCTCTTCCAAAGTAAGCTTGGAGAGGGTGCCCTAGGTGGGCCTCACATAGTCAAGATCATTGGCTATATTGAGCACCTAGAGGTTAAAGGGTTTAAACCCCCTAATAACTAGGCTCTACTCTCATTATGGCATCACTCCCTTAAATCTTCTCCAGTTTTTTTGTGAATTTTAGTATGAACAACATTGAGATGTATCTGCCCTATCTTCTTATACTCCTTCTCCATGTAGATAAAGATATGAATGAAAAAAAATCATTCTATCCTTATGGTGAATAAATGGAAAGGAAAATAAAATAGATTTAAGCCCAAATCTTCTTCATGACCTTCCAAGAAGAAGAAGATCAAAGGGGAATAAAGGGAATATGATTCTACCTATTTTACATGTGGCAAGAAAGGCCATTGGAATAAAAACTACACCCAACTAAAGAAGCAAGGGGAAGCTTCAGGTGCATTTGTTATCGAGTGAAATTTATCTATTTCTATAAACTAGTTATTAGATATAGATTATGGTGCTCACATATGTATTAAAATATAGAAACTAAGTAGATTCAGAAAAATCGACCGAGGGGAGGTAGATCTACGAGTAGCCAACATAGCTAAACTTCCTGTTGTATCTATTGGGGACTACCACCTCATATTACTGACTAAAATGATCTTGGTTGTAAAGGATCGTTATTATGTGACTTCAATTATCAAAAAAAATATTTTTGTATCTAGAGTAGATACATATGGATTTATTTTCAAATTTGTAAATAAATGCTTCTTATTTTATAAAGATATAATTTGTTATGGTAAGGCACATTTACATAATGGTCTTTACATGTTGGATTACATGAACCAAGTAATGGAAATTGATAAAAAAGTTACTTCACATAAATCATAACACACCCAAATTTGGAATCACCGGCTAGGTCATGTAAATGAAAAATGCTAGACAAAATTACATCAAGATAGATATTTAGATTCTTTAGAACAAAAACCAATTGGTGTATATCACACTTGTTTACAAAGCAAAATGACCATATCCCCATTTAGTGGGAAAGGTTAAAGGGATAAAGAGATTATTGAATTAGTTCATACCAATGTGTGTGGACAATTTCCTATTGAAGTAAGGTCTAGGTACTCATAATTCATAAATTTTACTAATGATTTTATTAGATATGGATATATTTACTTAATGAGGTATAATTTAGATTCTTTTGATAAATTCAAGGTATACAAGAATGAAGTTGAGAACTATCTTGGTAGAAAGATTAAGAAACTCCACTTAAACCATGGTAGAGAATATATTAAACAAGACTTCATTAATTATTTATGGGAGTTTGGGATCCTATCCCAACTCACTCCTCCTTATATGCCTCAATGGAATGGTGTAAATGAAAGGAGGAACCACACCTTGTTGGACATGGTGAGATCAATGATGAGTCATGTGAGTGTTCCATTATCCTTTTGGGGATATGCATTATAAACAGTGGAACACATACTAAACTAAGTAATAAATAAATTGATAAATTGTATTCCATATGAATTTTGGAGTCGAATAAACACCATGTTATCGAATTTACATGTGTGGAGAAGTGAAGTGTTTGTTAAGGCCTCTTCAGGTATCAAACTTGCACACTGAGGCACAAAGTGTACCTTTATAGGATACCCTAAAGAAATAAGGGGATATTACCTATATGAACCCTCATAAAAAAATTATATAGTATAAATACAATCCATATTCTATGATAGGAGGTACATCTACAAAAGAGATAGTGGGAGTGAGATAAACTTCGATGAAGTCAAGGCTTAAGGCACACAAGAGTAGGTACAAGATCAAATTCCACAAATACCCATGGAAGAAGAAACTATTATAGAGACCCAAGTACTATGTAGGAGTACAAGAGAGGTTAGAGAACCAAAATGGTATGGTTTTCTAGTTATTGAGGATGGTGAATCATTATTAGTTTATTATAATGATCCTCCAACCTATAAGGATGCAATAAGTGGCCTAAATGTTTTTAGGTGAAAAAAAGTCATGAATTCTGAAATGGATTCTATATACCAAAACCAAGTTTGGATTTTGGTAGATCCTCTAGTGGATTTAAATCCCATTATTTTCAAATGGGTATTTAAGAAGAAACTAGACATGGAAGGACAAGTCAGTACCTATAAGGCACGACTGGTTGTAAAAGTATTTAAACAATGTCAAGGCATTGACTACGATGAAACCTTTTCACTAGTTGAAATTCTGAAATCCATTATAAATATACTTTTCATTGAAGCTTTCCATGACTATTAGATTTGGGAAATGGATGTCAAAACATCATTCCTTAACCAGAACCTTTAGAAAGATGTCTAAATGACACAACCTAAAGAGTTTGTGACTCCAAAGGATTCCAATAAGATATGAAAGTTATAAAAATCCATTTATGTATTAAAGAAAGCATCAAAGTCATGGAAAATTATTTTTTATGAAGCCATAAAATAATTTTGTTTTATAAATAATGAATGTGAGCCTTGTTTCTACAAAAATTTTAGTGGGAGTACATTCATTTTCTTGATAGAATATGTTGATGACATATTACATATTAGAAATGAAATACCAATCTTACAGAATATTAAATTATGGTTGAATAAATGATTTTACATGAAATAATTGGGAGAGGTATCATATATTCTTGGGATCAAGATCAATCGTGATAGGTCCAAGAGTTTACTCAGCCTAAGTCAAAGTGCATACATTGACAAGATACTAAAGAGATTCAGTATGGAATAATCCAAGAGGGGATTGTTTCTAGTGACACATGGAATTATTCATTCTAAGAATAGGTGTCCTCAGACCCATGAGAAAAGAAATATAATGGAAATTATTCCATACACATAAGTAATTGGGTCAGTCATGTATGCTATGTTATGTACTAGGAAAGATGTAATTTGCACATTAAGTGTGGTAGGTAGATATCAAGACGATCTAGGTGAAAACCATTGGATGGTAGTCAAAACTATCCTTAACTATATGAGGAATACTAATGATATGTTCCTTGTTTATGGATGATATGAGGAACTAGTCATTAGAGGATATGTAGATGCAAGTTTCCAAACTAATCAAGATGACATGAAGTCACAAACGGGATACATCTTCACTTTTAATGGAGGTGTTGTGAGCTACAAGATATCAAAGAAGGCTGTGGTCACATATTCCATAGTAGAGTCTGAGTATATTGTATCTTTTTAGGTAGTTAAATAAGTAGTTTGGATGTGCAATTTTATCCAAGAGATTTATGTGGTGCCTAGTAGTAAAGATCCCATCACACTCTATTGTGATAATACTGTAGCGGTGACTCTCACAAAAGAACCGAGGTCGCATTAGTAGAAGAAGACCATATTTAGGAAGTATCATATCTTGAGGGATTTTTCTCAAAGAGGTGAGGTTGAAATGAGTAGCATTTCCATGTAAGACAATTTGGAAAACCACTTGACTAAAGCCTTGACCCAGTAGAAACATGATTATCATGTGAGGTCTAGTGGAATGAAAGTCATAGGAAGTTGGATCTAGTCCAATTGGGAGTTTTTTAGAGTTGGTGTCCTAGAACCAGTTGTTTGAACTTTGATTAAATGAATATTTAATGTATTAAATATTAAATTTAACATCTCATTATATATTGTTCATTGTTATTCATGACTTTAATGTAATAATTTCCTAGAGTATTTTCCGAATTTATAAGGTTATAGTAGTTCCTAAATATGATGAAAAAATTGAAGTTTTGTGACAATATTATTAATATAGTTTTGTGGTTTGATAACATACTATGATGGGACACATAGTATACAGACTGCTGTGTGCGAGTACTTGTAATTAGATGAGACTTCTTCTCATGAAGTTCGCACATGGTAATCTTCAAGATGGGAGATTATGAGAACAAACTCACCAGTAGAAATTCCTCATGTTTTGGTGTCATCATATATTCCTATCTATGAGCATGTATAATAGTCCTTAGAATTTAAGATTATCATTAATTCATGTCATGACTTGCACACTTATATTTCCTGATGAAAACTATCACACCTTATGTTGGCGGGAAGTAGGGTATGTTGGGTGCATCATGAATGACATGTTATTAATAGATAATTAAAGGAAGGATTTTTCCCTTCCATGTTTATGGAAGTTAATATCTTGGACCTTTGATTGAAGTAGAATCGTTTCCCTAAATTCCATGGCCATGGTGTAACAAAGAGTTTATTTCAGATAGTCAAAGAATGATGTATCGAGCATATAGGTTGATGAAACCATCATGAAACCTACTTGATGAGATATTGTGACAAAGGGATTATATTACAAAATGATCATTCTTATGTGGTTGTTATCATTGCAACTTTAATTTATTTATCTTTGGTGCCTTAAATAATTTCTAGATAGTAATATTGGACTTTAGGCAAGCCCACCTAATGCTAACGAGAAATAATCCTAGAGGGTCACACAATAAGTTCTTCTATTATCCTCGATTAAATTCCATTTGAATTTAATTAATGGAATAAATATTATTCTCAAGATTAAGGAATAATTTTATTCAAGTTATACTGATCACATAAATTAAATAAATATTTATTCATCGGATTGTGAATAAAATATATTTATTTATTTTATTGAATATTTAATAAATATTTATTTACTAGTTTGTGAATTAAATATTTATTTAAGAGAATAAAATATTTATTCGAGTGCTCAATAAATGCATGAGGAGTTCGAACAAACCGAGACCATTTTTGGTGATAAAATAATTATTTATGAGCTGGTAAATATTATTTATCCATTTTTCATAAGTTGATGAACCAAAAATTAATAATTTTATTATTATTATTATGTGACATGGGATTTTGTTAATGGTTACAATTATATTTAATGGCTGTTATGCAATTAAATTTTGTAATTGAAATCCTAGCTCTATAAATAGACGGCTATGTCAATTGTGTAAAGCATTCGAAACTAATTCCATGTTTGGGAATAGAGAATTGTTACACATAATGAATTATCTCTCGACTCCTCCTACTCTCTCCCTATCAAGAATGAGAAACCAAATAGAGAATTTCTTCGAGACCAAAGAATGAGTGATCAATAACAAAGAACACAAGATATTTGATTCACCATGCTAGCACCTGGATAATGAGTGGCATTGCTCGGAGACCATTTGATAACATGTGGATCACTACTAGAGGGATTCTACCCTTAGATCCTTACAAGCACAATGAAGGAAATCAAGAAGGTCCCTTTTGGATGATCAAAAATCATCAACGAAGAAATTTACTTAGCCTAGTTATTTATTTCTTCAGATATTAAATTAATTATAAATTTGATGTGAAAGATCCTCACTCTTGGTTTTGGGTAATGATTATTAAAATAAATTTTAATATATCTCCTTCCACCACAATGCTTTCACTATTCCCAAAACCAATAGCTGCTACCAACCTATCATCCACCTTCACACTAATCACCTATATCTGTTGGTCCCTGCCTTGTACTTATACTTCGACATTCACACCACCCATCTTCCCTTTTGTTGAGAGATGTGCCCCCCAATTCCAATTATTATTATTAATAAAACATAAAAAACATAGTCTCCTAGGATTCGAACATGGTACGATGAGGTAACCATCCAACTGCCTTGACCTCTTGATTGTGTGGTCCAATTGGTTTATAAACCTACTATTTTATATTTATATATAAACCGATATATATATATATATATATTTATATAATAATATATATCTAATATATTGATATACATGTATGTATATATATAAGGCTTCATATATTTGGATACATATAAACTAATATATATATATATATATGAAAATATATCATAATATGCTTATATATGTATAGCCACACGTTTGTGTGTAAATGAAACACCCCATTATGATTTTCATGTACTCCCTTGTTTATGATTTTCATTTCATCCTTATTTGGGTGCGTTTGTGGGATTCTCAGGGCTGGAGAGCCTTTTATGGAAAAAATGACCTAATTTTTAGGTTTGTATGTTTATTTAAATTAATGGAGTCCAAGTATAAATGTTTTAAATACTTAACAATGTTATTCCTAAGTTCAGAGAACACCTGGTGTGGGGTTTTTTAGTTTTTCTACTAAAACCTACATTTTCTTTAGTCTATTGTGGGATTACATGCTGTTTAATGTTTTTCGGGTTGATGTAGTGAAATAGATACACATAATGATGGGTTTAAAGGCCATGTAATAGGTTCATGTTGTGTACTATCCAAAATCAGGTTTTTAATAAAAAATGATGGGTTTCTCAATGTACTTGAGCTTCCTGGATTACATGACGTGTAATGTGATTATATACCATGTAAATGTCATGAGTTGGGATTTTAAGGTGCCGCTCGGCTAAATTATCATGTAATCCTTTGAAATACCTTCTCCCTATTGACCTATAATCTCATAGGGGTAATTTTGGATACCTCTAACCCTTCCAGATTGTTTTGTTCAGTGATTGATCGTTGTTGCGGTTGTGGTGAATTTCTCTGGGTAAGCGTTCTTCCTGGTTCTTCTTTCCTTTGGTTGTGAATATTTCTTTGTATGTGATTTGGTTTTGGATTTGTGATAGGATAACGTTTTCTATAAATCTCTTTTAGTTTCTTGTTGTGCCTTGTCTTTTGAAGGTTGATCTCATGGTTCTCAATCACCATTGGTGAAGGCATCTAGGTTTATACCGATTTAAGGTAGGTGTTTCTATATAATGGGTTAATGAAATGAATTGATTGTTGTTGTTGGTAAATTTATTTGTTTTATTAATTTATTTTAAGTGATATGTGTTTTTAAAGGATTGATTAGAAAGGAAAATGTTTTCAAGAAGGGGGTTTCTTTGAAAATGAATTTTCTTAATTTGGAAATGTGTTTTCAAACACCAAAGCAGATTGTATTGGCTTTGAAAATGTTCTATAAAATTTTAAGAATGTTTTTGAAAATTTATCTTTATAATTAGAACCTTGGGAGCCTTGGGCACATTGTGAAAGAGACATGTGTGGCCTTAGTGTGTGTTGAACCACTAGGAGGCAACCTTTTAGATATCGAGGGACTGTGGTGGACTCAATATTCATTAGATCCAACATTATGCCTATTTAGGCTCTTGAGTGTCTAGCACATATTATCACATAGGATATGAACCAATATGTGGTGATTTTTCATTTACAAATTTTTATCACATGATTGTAAAAATCATGGATTGCTACTGGAAATTTTTATTATGAGGTTGTATCACATAACTTCACATGATAGGTTATTTCATGGATATGTGTTCACTTACTTACCAGTTGATTAATGGATATGATTTCATATTTATATCACTTCTACTGGTCATATTTATGGTTTTAATAATATAAAAGGCTTTATGAAAACCAAAAATTGAAAATTGATATACAAATGAATTGTATTTATGAAAATTCTTTTTAAAACTATTTTTGGTTTAAGAGATAGAACCATTTAATTCTTGTTATTAAAACTTGTATAGAATATGTAGTGGTATGATATTGGGTGTTTTGATCACAACCTACTTTTTCCCATGGGGTGGTTGTAGATGTTGTATTTTAGGATATGGGTAAAGGAAATGGAATCTTTTAGCATGTCAGATTCTCCTTTGGCCTTTTCCTTCATAGTGGGGTGGTTTGGTGGTGACTATGGGTCACATAGAGGCTTGTCGGTCTTGATTTATTAATACTGTTGGGTTTAGCTGGTTTGGATTGGATTTTATGGATCTATCTGTATCTTTTTTTTCCATATAGAACTCTGGTTGTATGTCTTGTTTCATTTATACAAGAGTTGTTCGAATTCACCTTACCATGTGATGTACAACTCAGTTATACCATTTGGTTGACCTGGGTAAGTCTATTAAAATTTGGTATCAGTGGGAAGGCTCATCTAGAAGTGTTTTAACACTAAATTTTTTTGGTTTTGTGTCTTGGGTATATAGGAGTTTGGACTATCAGAATTCAGATAGTCTGTGCAGAAAAAGGGCCTCGCTAGCTCACTTTCTTTACTGAACTCGAGTTATGATGAGTGGTTAGGGAATTTTACCAGGTTTGAGACTTGGGATTTGGGGTCATTTGAATGAATTTTATATGAAGTTTATTTAAATTGACTTATTCATTTTTTTAAATTTCTTTCATTAATAAGAATTTTTAATTGATTTAAATTATGGTTGTTTTAAAGCATTGTTTTGAATATTGGAAGTGGTCCTAATATTATTGGAATTTTATCATGATATAATCAGTTATTTTCTTATGTTTAATAGACAATGAATATGAGAGGAGATCTTCCAAATCCTATAGAGGAATCTTTGAGATAGGTTTTATGGGCTAATCCTCCAGTGGTCCCTTCTTTGGTTGAAGCTGTTATCCATACTATTCAGACTCTGGGTTAAGTGAGTGTCAGAAACCTAGAAAATGTGATGGATCATGGTTTTGATTTTACTATGTAGCATCCACCCATATTTCATGGTGACAAGGGACTATAGGAATATGAGGAGTGGATTGAGAAGATCTTCAATTTCTTGAAGACTCCTAAATAATCAAAGGTGAATTTTTTCATGTACGTAGAGGGACCAGTAAGGAGATGGTGGGACTTTATTGTATAATATATGTTTCATGAGGACCTTACCTGGGCTTATTTCAAGGAAATATTTAATCATCAGTTTTAACCTAATACATTATGAGCAAAAAAGACTCAGGAGTTTTTGAACTTGGAGTAGGGGGAGCATACCGTTCTGGAGTATTCTACCCATTTTTCTTAGTTAGTGCATTTGGAACTAGATCTTGTCACTAGTGAGTACCTAAAGGATCATAGGTTTGAGTTAGGTCTATGGACCGATATTAGGTTAATTTTGATTCTTATGTACCTTCCGACCTTTGTGTAGGTAGTTGAAAAAGTATTTGTAATGTCCCATAATTTCCATGTATTTTTTTACATTATATAAATTATTTGAATACCACACGTTGATGGCTCATTATTCCGAGGCCTGATGGGCCTGGAATAGAATTTTGAACATTTTTAGTTCGTTTAAGTAAAAGTGAAAGCAAGGTTTTTCTAAGTTTCAAACTGGTTCTCAGATAAAAAATTTAAGGGCATCGTTGAACTCAGAATGCTGGGATTCACCTAGAAAGGACTTAACTTCGACCGGCAAGGGTCAGACGAAATATTTAATTTTCATACCTTTTGAAAAATAATAAAATAACGTAAAAAGTTATTTTATTTCTTTTTTCATCGTTGAGTAGAGAATGACGGTTCTGTGGTGTGGTGACATGGAGCATTAAAGGAAGCTCTTTAATGGCACGCTTTTGTGTGGCATAACAGATATGCTGTTTTATAAATGAAACAACGTAACAATGCAACATCAAAACGTAACATAAATGCTGCAACATGTTTCGTTTTATTAAGTTAATGCATTGGAGAGTTGAGAATTAAACCCTGGGGATTATCTAACGAACCTACGACAGGGACTCTCTCCAATAAATAATGATGAATGCTGGTAGAATCGCTAGCAACATAGACACTTTATAAAGAATGATACTGGAAAGCGACGAATTACAACGGAGCATGAATCCTAGAGGGTGAAGCACTTCAATGAAGAATGTTGATCAATATAATGGTGTAATTGTTTTATGTGTTTACCCATTCTTCATTCTAAAACGATGAATGTAGATCAACCCACGAACATGTTGATTTGTAGATAGTGAATTCTTGTGGGAGGGTGTTCTTCTTGAATTTCTACAAAGGGATTGAATTATTTTTGATAAAACATCATCCCCAAACCTACCCTATTTTAAAACTCTAACGTGGAGGGTGAGGGCCGAAACAAACAAGGCCCGAGTCCCTCTGCTTGTGCGTTCTTTGTGGTTGAGTTTTCAAATTGGTGACAAGGAGGATCTGAGGCCTTGGAAAGGAATAGGGGATACCCCTAAAGGCCATAGGCACAAGAGACGTGAATAATGGACCATCAGAGTACACTTGGTGGTCTTTAGAAGAGCCCGCGAGCTTGCAGCGGTAGCTGCAAGCGGGTGGTAGCATGCCACGATGGCACGCTGGAAGGAACCGTCAAGGCCGGCTCGGGTCATGGTGTAGTGGCAGTAGCTACCGGCCTCTGTGCTAGTGGATGGCAGTGGGTGGGAATGGAAAATCTATGGTCGATCGACCGTGGCTAGGTAGGTGGCCCCATAGATGACCCATATGGTGAGGGAGATGGACGCGGTTTCCAGCCGCATCCTAGCCAGGGGAGCTAGTCCGCCCATGGAGTACCGGGAAGGGCATGGGATATACCCACACTAGTGGGCCAAACCATCTCCAAAAGGCCAGAACCACCCCAGCGGACCGGACCGGGTCCGGGTTGGGTCGGTCTGATTGGGTCAGACCGAACCCGAACCCAACCAACCCCTTTTTTTTAAAATGTCAATATCTTTCAAAATGATCATCTGATTGATGAGACGTTTGAGGCATTTAAACCCTCGTGAAAATACATATCTTTTGGAATACTCTATGGAGGACTTCATGGAAGTTGAAATTTGACAAATGGCTGAGGGAGCAGTTCTCTAGAGATCAAGCATGCTATATGTGGAAACCATGTGGTTGGCTGAGACCTAAAGAATGCTGATGAGAGACCCTGTGTGGATCTGATACTATGGACCAGTGGGAAGCAGCTTCTATGTGAACCGACAGGACCATGGTGGGGAGAGGCTTTTGTGTGACCCAACAGACCCATGATACTCGATAGGAGGAGTACCTTAGTATGACCATAGGTGGGAAGTGACTTCTGTGTGACCCAGTATTCCCATGGTGGGGAGTGACTTTTGTGTAAACCAATATACCCATGGTACTCATTAGGGATGAGTACCAAAAAAGTTCTAAGGTTAATGGGAAAGAGATTTTGTGTGACCCAAGATGCCCATTATACTAATTGAGGAGGATTTTTCCAGCAACCCATGGTGTTTGATGATGTGATTAATGGTCCTACTTTCCAAATCTAGATTATACTTGGTGTGATCTTTCTTGTTTTGTGATCAAGATTCGTTATTTATTTTGTGTATTGATTTTTGGTCTTTCCTTTGTGTTTTGGAGTCCCTATTGAGTATATTGTTACTCACCCCTGCATAGGCTTCACCCACACGTGTTGTGTCTAGTGAAGATGACCACTACCTTGACGGAGGACTTGGTGGCCCAAGACCCAATGGTTTCTAATGAGACCAGGCAGGCAGGACATACTTCTACGACTTTCAGTATCTACTATGTACTCACCCATCAGGTGGGGTTTCTAGTGGAAAACTTCAGAGTTTTCCTTGTACTTTCCTGCTTTCAGTTTATTTTTGGTTGGGTTTGTATTCTAGATCATTTGACCTATAGTTTTTACTTTTACTCAGTGGTTGTTTAGTGGCATGCTTGTTTACTTTTCCAACTTTGGGGCATGGTTGTGTGTGTGTGTGTACAGGTACTCAGGAAAATGCCTCCCACTTGCAGGTTGAATCCTTCAGAACTAGTCTCCAACCCCTAGCCTTTGGGAGGCAGTCTTGGGGTATGTCACAGCACGGGCCTCGGGGGACAGTTTGTGAAAAAGTGGTATCAAAGGTGTTCAGTTCTACCTCAAATACTGAGAGTCAGTTGTTTTGTTTTTAGGAAAAAATTGTTGAATTTTTCAAGTTCAACTTTCAAATTTGAGAAGCCCAGTGTTGCTGTGGAAACCAATGTATCCATACACCAGGACCTTGAATTCTTCTTTTAGGCTCTATACATGAAAACACTGGTTTCATAAGTTTCGCCTTATGATCTTCTTGAATAAGAGCCATCTCATCAGGTATAGGCTTCTGACTGTGGTACATCTTGATCTACTTTAGGATGCTTCCATGCAAACATCCATCTAGGCTTCTAATACGTGATCATGTGGATATACCTCCTAGAGATGAGGCGTCAGTTTAGGGACCAGTGTTAGAGATGGCCCCACCGGGTGGTACAACAGTGTTGCCACCACCCATTGATCAGCAGTTACTTCTGGCATTACCGGTAAAGGATGAATGCAAAATCAGTGATTTTCACGAGTTTCAGAGATAAAGACTTCCCAGATTTAGGGAATAGAAATATCATCAGGTTTCTAAGGACTGGCTAGAGGTAGTGACATGGGTCTTCTTCTTAGTGAGGAAACCGATTGAACAGATGGCGATCTTAGCTGCGAGCCTTCTTCAGGGCTTGACAGAGAGATGGTGGAGTCTGACGATTCAGACTCATGATGAGTTGAACCTCTCTTGGGCTAAATTTGAGTAGATTTTCCAGGAGGATTTCTTCCCCATGACTTTTCACTCTATGGAAATACAAGAATTGCTTCACCTACAGTAGGGCATCCTGTCGGTGGCTGATTACTCTTTGAGGTTTAGATACCTCTCTCACTACTCCATGGACATGGTGCATGACCCTTTATTTAGGGCCCAAACCTTTGAGAAGGGACTCAGATGAGAGATCAGAGAATCCATGGTGTCTCTCAGTATCCCCACTCAAACTGGAGTGCTGGAGCAAACCCTTCTTGTAGAGAACTTCTTGGCGGAGCAGGCGCCGATAGCCGGAGCCACCAGTAGACATCAGGTGGCAGAGTTTTCATTAGTGAGCATCAGGCAGCAGACATGGGGGCCCAAGTGGGCAGGACTTTCAGGGGGTGACCCCAGGACTCAGGGTCTGTAGTACAGGGCTCCTAGAGTAGAGGGAGTCAACTGGGAACCATGTTATGCTTCACGTGTGGAGGGCAGGGACACATGGCTCGTGATTGCCTAACCCAATACATTGATGATCAACAGACGATTGAGGGACCACCAAGGTAGAGGAAAAGGTTTGATAAAGGAGGTCTATAGGGTGTAAAAAATGACAGGGGAGCAGGTAGAGTGGTAGGCAGTGGAAGATGGTTTGAGGTGCTACCACCACCACCCCCAGGTGGTCCACCACGGGCTTAGGGAGCTGGTAGACAGGGGTGAGGCTGACTTTAGGTGATGGAATCCTACAACCAAAGTGCACCATAAATGATTAGAGGTATGATCTATGTATTCTCCACCTTACCTACAGTTCTTATAGACATAGGTTTTAGTCACTCTTTCCTTGACACAGACCTCGTTTGAGGCTTGGAGATTTCGGTGGATTCGTGAGCTCAATCCTTATGATTAGAGACTCCTATGAAAGGGGATTTTATGATCACACACTGGTTCCAGCAGTGTGAGCTTACTCTAGGAGGCAAGATCTTTGGCTGGGATATCCTAGTAGTGGCATCGAGTCCTTACAACTTTATATTGTGTACGAACTAGTTATCCACAGTCCATGATCAAATCGACTATTTTAGGCACAAAGTGCAGTGTGTCCATGAGGATGAGACCAGGTTTTCCTTTATTGGAGAGAAGGGAGATTTTGCAGCCCAGAGAAAACTTTCTCGAAGGAGGGTGCAACCGATCACTCACTAGTTGGAATTCCTCACCCTCAGTGCAGTGGAAGAGAGGAGTCTGAAATTTTCTATAGTGGTGGAATAGTATGAGTATTTCTTTCCTGAGGATGTTTAAGGACTACCTCCTCATAGGGAGGTAGGCTTATGCATCAATCTACACCTAAGGATGACACCGATATCCACACCAACATATCATATTTATCCCATGGATCTTTGTGAATTGAGGGTATAGTTAGAGGACTTGTAGGATAAGGGATTTGTGAGACCCAGTATTTCACCATGGGTAGCCACAATGTTGTTTTCCAAGAAGGAAGATGGGATATTGAGGCTATGTGTAGACTTCCAGTGCCTGAACCATGTGACCATGAAGAAAAAGTATCCACTACCAAGGATTTATGACATCTTCGATCAGCTGAAGGGAGTGAGGTGGTTCTCAAATATCGACCTAAGATCAGGCTACCATCAGCTTCTGGTACGGGATGAGGACGTACCGAAGAAAGCCTTCAGATGCCGGTATGGACACTATGCCTTCTTGGTGATGCCCTTTGGCATGAACAATTCACCAACAGTGTTCACGGGACTCATGAATAGTATCTTCTAGCCTTACCTCGATCGTTTCGTGGTGGTATTCATTTATGAAATCTTGGTGTACTCGGCATCGGAGGAGGAGCACCCTACACACTTGCAGATAGTCTTTAATACACTCTGAGAGAAAAAAATTTATGGGAAGCTCTCAAAGTGCCAGTTCTAGATTCGAAAAGTCCACTTTCTGGGACACGTTATCTCAAAGGCTAGAGTTACGGTGGATCCGGCAAAGATTTAGGTAGTTATTCCTTGGGATCCACCCATGAGCATGACTAAGGTACGGAGTTTCTTGGGGTTGGTTGGATAATACCGGAGGTTCGTGCCCAAAATTTTAAGAGTAGAAACACATTTATTATCCTTGACATAGAAGGTATATCTTTTCGTGTAGATGGAGATGTACCAACAGAGTTTCCAGGAGTTGAGGTGGAGACTGACGAGTGCCCCTATCATGAGACTGCCAAAAGAGGGCGTTGGGTATGTAGTTTTCTGCGATGCATCAAAGTCTAGATTGGGTTGTTTCCTAATGTAGGAGCGAGCATTGATCACCTACAAATCATATTATTTGAGGCATCATGAGAATAACTATGCGACCCATGACCTAGAGTTAGTAGTAATGGTCTTTTCCTTGAAGATGTGGCAGTACTACTAGATGGGTGAGAAGTTTACTATCTACTCCTACCACAAGAGTATAAAGTATATATTTACACAGAAGGACCTGAAATTGAGACAATGGATATGGATGGAGTTTCTAAAGGACTATGAACTGAGATATTCTATACTCCTGGGAAGGGGAATGTGGTGGCAGATGTGCTCAGTAGGAGGTATAGTCTACAACTGTTGAGTGAGGCGATAGAGAAGCTAGACACGATGTAGATATCCTTCATGGATGATGATGGAGAAGCTTAACTTTAGTTAATGACTATCACTCCCACACTCTTACAGCGAGTCAGTGGGGCACAACTTGTGGATGTTGACTGTGAGTCCCGACGTTCTCAGTTATCCTTAGGACAAGCTTCTGATGAATTTTCGATAGGTGGGGAGCATGCCATCCTTTTTCAGAGGATGCACCTTAGTATTGGTGATGTTACGAGAGGAAGTGTTGAGGGAGTTCCATACGTACCCTTTGGTGATACATCCTGGTGTGGCGAAAATGTACCAGGACCTCTGACGTCAGTACTAGTGGCCAGGGATGAAGAAAGAGGTGACAAAGTTCGTTTCACGATAACTCACTTATCAGCAAGTGAAGGTCGAGAATCAGGTCCCAGTAGGCCTGGAACAACCACATGAGGTACCATAATGGAAGTAGGTTGATATTTCCATGGACTTCATGATGGGGTTACCATGCATGTACAGGGGCCACGATTCTATCTGGGCGATCTTTGACTGATTCACCAAGTCGAATCACTTCCTACCCATCCAGGAGTAGGGATTGGTAGAGGGATTGGGACACCTCTACATCTAGGTTATAGTGAATTTTCATGAGGTTCCTTCGATGATCGTCTCAGACCTTTATGCATGCTTTATATCCCGGTTTTGGAAGGGATTTTTGGAGGTGTTTGGGACTCAACTGCGCTTGAGAACAGCTTTTCATCCCCAGATGGATGGTCAGATAGAGCAGACCATACAAAACTTAGAGGACATGTTTCGTGCTTGCATCCTTCATTTTGGTCACATTTGGGAGGACCAACTATTACTGGTGGATTTTTCATACAACAACAGCCATCAATCCACCATTGGCATGACACCGTTTGAGGCCTTGTATAGTGGCCATACAGATCACCTCTATGTTGGATAAACCCAGGGGAGTTAGCACTCATGGGCCCAGAGTTGGTACAAGATAACACTAAGAAGGTGCAGATCATCCAAGAGAAGATGAAGACTACACAGAGCAGTCAAAAATTGTACGTTGATAGGAGATAGAGAGACTTGGAGTTCGAGGAAGGAGACCACTTGTTCCTTCAGGTCTCACCCCGATGGGGATTGTAAAGATTTGGACGGGGCGACAAGTTATCTCCGAGGTTCATCGGACCTTTCCAGATTCTTAGAAGATTTGGTGAGGTGGCCTACCACCTAGATCTTCCTCCACAAATGCACTGAGAGCATGATGTTTTCCACATGTTGTAGCTGAGTAGGTATGTGCATGGACCATTACATGTCATCGCTTGGTGAGAGCTGGACATTGATGATGGGGAGACATTTGCAGAGTTCCCAGTGAAGATAGAGGATTGACAGGAGCGGGTCCTTCATGGACGATTTATTACTATGTTGCACATTCGGTGGTAGCACAAGAATCTCCAGGAGAGAACATGGGAACAAGAGGCTCAAATTCGTTCTCAATACCCCCATTTGTCTAATTATCCTTGTTTGGATTTTGGGGATATAAATCACTAATGTGGGTAGGATGTAATTTACTAGAATTTCCATGTATTTTTTTTTTAAATTATATGGAATTATTTAGAGACCCCACACTTGATGACCCATGATTCTGAGGCCTGGTGAGCCCAGAATGGAATTTTGAACTTTTTTTAGTTCATTTAAGTAAATGTGCAAGAAAGTTTTTCTAACCTTCAAAACAGTGCTTGCATAAAAAATCAGCGGGCACCATTGAACTCGGAACTCCATGATTCGCCTAGAAAAGACTTCACTTTGATCGACAAGGGTCAGATGGAAAATTTAATTTTCAAAATTTTTGGAAAATAATAAAATAACTTAAAAATTTATTTTATTTCTTTTCTCACCATTGAGAAGCGAATGATGGTGATGCGGTGTGGTGATGAGGCACATTAAAGGAATCTCCTTAATGGATCATTTTTGTGCAGTATAATAGATATGTTGTTTCGTAAATGAAACAGCGTAACAATGCAATGTCGCAACATAATAGAAATGCTGCGACATATTTCCTTTTATTAAGCTAATGCATTGGAGAGTTGAGAATTAAACCCTGGGGATTCTCTGAATAACATACGACAAGGACTCCCTCCAACAACGAACGATGAACGTTGGTAGGATCACTAGCAACGTCAACACTCTACGAATAATGAGACCGGAAATCAACAAATACCAATAGAGCTTGAATCCTCAAGGGAAGAGAGCTTCAACAACAAACATCGATCGAGGTAAGGGTTTAATTGTTTTATGTGTTTCCCCATTCTTCATTCTAAAACAATGAATGCATATCAACCCACAAATAGGTTGATCTGAGGATCGTGCGTTCTTGTGGGAGGGTGTTATTATTGAGTTTCTAACATCATCTCCAAACCTCCCCCTATTTTAAAACTCTAACGTGGAGGGTGAAGGACGGCACGAAAAAGGCCTGAGACCCTCCGCTTGTGTGTTCTTCATGGACAAGTTTTCAAATTGGTGACAAGGAGGATTCGAGGCCTTGGCAGGGAAGAGGGGATCCCCCAGAGGCCATAGGCATAAGCGACATGAAGAACAGACCACCAGAGCGGACCTAGTGGTCCACAGAAGATCCGACCAGCGTGCCGTGATGGCACAACGAAAGGAACCTCCATGCCCAAATCAGGCCACGACGGAGCGGCAGTAGCTGTCGGTGGGTGTATACGACCACCCAACCACTTCAGAGCACCATGTATGCGACATCATGCCACATCCCATGCGGAAAATCCGAAATCGATCAACTGTGGCTGGGCATGTGGCCTTGCAGATGACCTGCGGTGCGAGGGAGCTAGACGCGACTTCCAGTTGCATCCTGTCCAGGAAGAGTCAGTCCGCCCATGGAAGACCAGGAAAGGCATCGGCCGGACCTACCCCGTCGTTCTGAACCCGCCCCGTCAGACCAGAACCACCCTTTCAGGCTGTACCCACCCCATCAGGATGAGCCAGACCCATGGCCCAACGGGTTGGACCCAGGCTGGGTCGGGTCGGTCCGATCAGGTCAGACTAGACCCAGACCCAACTGACCCCTTTTTGGAAAAATTTAAATATTTATCAAACTAGGCATCTGATTGATGATATGTTTGTGGCGTTGGAACCCCTATGATGAGGATGATATTTTGGAATACTCTATAGAGGATTTCATGGAAGTTGAAATTTGACAAATGGCTTAGGGATCAGTTCTCCCAAGATAAAGTGTGATACATGTGAAAACCCTACGATTGGATGATACCTAAAGACTGCTGATGAGCGACCCTATGTGGATCAGATACTATAGCCCCATGGGAAGCATCTTCTATGTGACCTGATAGGGCCACAGTGAGGAGTGACTTCTGTGTGACCTAGAAGACCCACGATACTTGACAGGAGGAGTGCCTTATTATGACCATAGGTGGGAAGTTGATTTTATGTAACCCAGCATTCCCACAATGGGGAAAAACTTCTGTGTGACCCAACATATCCACGATACTCATTAGGGATGAGTACCACAATAGTCTCAAGGTTAGTGTGAAGAAACTTCTTTGTGACCTGACATGCCCACTGTACACATTGAGGATGATTTCTCCAGTATCCCATGGTGTTCGATGATGTGACTAATGGTCGTACTTTCTACCCCTATAATATACTTGGTGTGAGCTGTCTTGCTTTGTTTTTTGGATTTATTTGTGGTTTTTCCTTTGTGTTTTGGGGTCCCTACTGAGTATATTATTACTCACCCCTGAACAGGCTTCACCCGTACGTGTTGTATCTGGTATAGATGACCGCCGCCTTGATGGAGGAATTGGTGGCCCAGGACCCAATCATGCCCAGTGAGACCAGTAAAGTGTAGCGTACTTCTATAATGTCCAGTAACTACTCTGTACTCACCCATTAGGTGGGGTTTCTAAAATATAACTTCAGAGTTTTCCTTGTACTTTCCTGCTTTCAATTTATTTTTGTTTGGGTTTGTATTCTATCCCATTTGACCCATAGTTTGTACTTTTACTCAGTGGTTGTTTAATGGAATGATTGTTTACTTTTCTAGATTTGGGATGTGGTTGTGTGTGCATGAATACAAGTACTTAGGAAAATGACTCCCACTTGTAGGTTGATGCCTTTGGTGCTAGTCGCCAACCCATGGCCTTCGAGAGGCAGGCTTGGGGTATGTCATAACATGAGCCCTGGGGGATGAGTTGTGACAGCATCTTTATATGAGGCATACATAACTGGGAAGACAGATTTGTCTGTAGCTTTAGTTGGTGTTGTTGTTAGCCAGAGGGTATTTTATAGATATAAAAGGAAGCATAAAGGTGGTTGGTTCTCTTCAAGACCGATTTTTAGGGCTATTGAAGGAATACAAAAGGTTTTTTGATATCAGTGTAGGTGTTCTGGTCATACCAGACCTAACTGTACAGAGTATCCTAGTTCTTTTCATTATTATGGATTATCGGTCCATCTAAAGCGTTTCTATGAAAGCATGTCCTAGGGAAGTAGGGTAGGATCCACTCTCACCAAGGGTTTTCAAGTTCATACTGATGCTTCCAAGGGTGGTGGGTAAAATCCTTAGGCCATGGGGGATTTTCACGGGGATAATAATGGATGTTTTTATGTGACTAAGTATGTGAAATAGGAATCTGAAGCAGAACCAGCTACCATTAGAGGTATGATGTTTATTTCTTCTTCTATGGTGTTATATTTTTTTGATACAAGTGATATTAATTCTTTTATATCATCAAAGTTATTTGATATGTTGGTATTATGTTTAGATCTAATGCCGTAATTTTTGTATATTTCCATGCCTTTGGGAAATAAGTCTAAACAAGGTTTCAAGTGTCCCACTTTTCGGGTGATGATAGCCAACTTTGAGGTGGGATGGGACTTATTTGTGCTTGATATTGACATATTTGACTTGATTATTAGCATCAATTATATGACCAGTGTTAAGGACCATATAGACTATTATCACCGATGGGTATAGTTCTTATCCATCAAGGGGGTCACTCATGTCTTTTAGGGTGAGTGAGACTCTAGATCGGGAAAGGTAGAGCCTATTATTCCTTATTCTGGGGTAATATCATGTTAGTTGTTAGAGAAGTTTCTTGATGTATTTGACCATTTTTTAGTATTTTTACTTCCTATAGTGGTGCGTGTGTACCCTGAGGTCTTTCAGGATGATTTTTCTGGTTTACCGACATAGAGAGATGTCGAGTTTAATATTTAACTTCTCCCTAGTATGATGCCCATTTCTATTCCATCTTATCAAATAGAACCCACTGATTTTGTGTAATATAAGGTATACATTGAGGACCTATAGGATAAAGGATTTATTCATCCTATCATGTCACCATGGGATTCACCTATCCTATTTACTAAGAATGTTGACAATAACCTAAAACTTTGTATTGATTATCAGAAGTTAAATTAGGTGACCGTTAAGAACAAATATCCTTCGAATAGGATTGATTATCTTTTTTTGATAAGCTTAGAGGGGTGTGTTAGTTTTCAAATATTGAAATTCAATCATGGTACCACCAGTTGAAGTTATAAGAATAAGATATACCAAAGATAGTGATTAAGAGTAGGTATGGGAATTTTGAGTTTTTGGTTATGCTATTCAGTCTAACTAATGCTCCCACAATGTTTTTGGATTTGATAAACCAATTTTTTCATTGATTCCCAGGATATTTTTTGGTTGTGTTTGTTGATGATATTTTGGTGTACTTCAAGAAAGAAGAGGATCACATGGACCATTTGGATATCATTCTTCAAACATTGAAGTAACATCATATCTATGATAAGCTTTCCAAATGTGAGTTTTGGATCAAGGAAGTGAAATTTCTAGGGAATGTGATATCTTAGATGGGAGTCTTAGTAGGTCCTAAAAATATTGAGGATGTTATGTCCTAGGATAATCCCATAAATGTGTTTGATATATGGAGCTTCTTGGATTTTTTGGTTATTATAGATGGTTTTTTAGGATTTCTACTTGCTCGCATCTTTAATTATTGATTTAACCCATAAGTGTGTAAAGTTTAAATGGAATGAAAACTATCAGAGATATTTTGAGGAGGTGAAGATAAAGTTGACTTCAGCACCAGTTTCGATTCTTCTAGAACCAGGTTCAGGTTATGAAATTTTCTATGATGATTCTAGTACATGTTTTATATGTGTCTTGATACAAGGGAAAGAGGTGGTGGACTATGGCTCATTTAAGTTATGCCCTCAGGAAAATAACTAACATTACCATGATCTTGTGTTGATAGTGGTTATTCATACACTCAAAATGTGGTGAGACTATCTCTTTGAGGAGTGTTTTATAGTGTATTCATATCATAAGATCCTAAAATATATTTTTACTTAGAGGGATATGAACTTGTGACAGAGACAATGGGTATATTATCTTTATAATTTTTATTTTGACATTTCATATAATCTTGGGAAAGAAAATATAGATAATGATTCATTAATCATAAATTTAATGACCCAAGACATGAAGAAATCAATTGAGGAGTGGTCTCTGATGATTTTGTTTAATGAGATGAGATTCAGAGTGAAAGAGGTTGGTGAATATGTGTTCTTATCTTCGATGAAATATGATTTTTCTTTATATGAGAGAGTTTGGCTCAAGAAGGTGATATAGACCGAGTTACAATGCTTGGGTGAAAGAATTTATGATGGGGAGACCTCAGGTGGGTGGTCTTGGTATCCTAGTGGTGCTTTGTGCTTTCGTGGTATGTTAGTTGTTCTTTTTTCCATGAGGTAGGAGTTGTTGGATAGTGGAAATCAGTCTTGTTGGTTCGTGCACCATAGGGATATTTAGTTGTATCATGACTTGAGACATCGGTATTGGTGATAGGGGATGAGGTGGTTGATTGAGGATTTTTTATCGTGTTGCCTTACTTATCATAGAATAAATGTGGAACACTAGATACATACTTGTTTGTCACAACTCTTACCCATTATGGTATGTAAGTGGGATGAGATTTCCATGGAATTCTTCATTGGTTTTCCATGGAATCATAGTAGGAAGGATGAAATTTAAGTGATCATTGATTGACTCATGAAATCAGTTAATTTAATTCTTATCAAGGAGATGATAAAGGTGGAACAACTTTGGGAATTTTATGTCTTAGAGATTTTGAGAATTCATGGGGTTCCCTCTGTGGTTGCATCTGATAGGGAATCAAGGTTCATGTTAAGGTTCTATAAATGTTTACAGGAGATGATGGGTTCCCAGATTAGATTGAGCATGGATTATCATCCTAATATGGATGGAAAGACAGAGGGGACTATCCAAGTTCTTAAGGATATGCTTCGGGCTTGTGTGATTTATTTTGGAGGATCTTTGGAAAATCAGTTTCCTCTGGTCAAGTTTACCTATAATAATAGTTATCAATCCTAGATTTAGATTGTTTAATTTGATGTTTTTTATGGATGGCCATGTAGATATCCCTTGTGCTAGTTATATTTGGGAGAGTAGTCCATGATTGGGTCAAGTCACATTTATGAGATGAAGGAGATGGTGCAGTTGATTTGGAGTAGATTGATCATGGCATAGAGTTTTCAGAAATTTTATGTGGACTGTCATTATTGGCCACTAGAGTTTGAGGTTGGTGATCAGTTTTTTTAGAGTTTCACCATGATTGGGAAATAATTGGTTGGTAAAATAGGGTAAGTTTTCACTAAGTTTTGTGTCCCCCTTTGAGATCATTGGATGACTGGGAAGGGTGGCCTATCAGTTGGAATTGACATCTAGTTTGACATCTATCCAGGATGTGTTTCATGTTTCCCAACTAAAGAGGTATATACTGGATCCTTCCCATGTGATTATATGGGAGGATGTTAATCTTAATACTGACACCACTTTGGTTGAGAAACTAGTTTAGATTATGGATAATCGAGAGAATGTACTATGTGGTAAAATGATTCCTCTAGTCTACGTATTGTGGTAGTACATGTGGGGTAGCCATGAGATGTGGGAGAGGTAATTGTTGATGAGGAAACAATGGACTTAAATTTTTTTGAGTTTGGTAATATGAGGGATTTATAGGGACAAACAGTATTTATGGTGTGGATATTATAACACCCCATTATGATTTTTAGGTACTCCCTTGTTTATGCTTTGTTTTTCATCCTTGTTTGGGGTTCATTTGTAGTCTTCTTAGGAATAGAGAGATTTTTTTTAGGGAAAATGACCTAAATTTCAGGAATTTAGGTTTATTTGAATTAATGGGGTCTGAGTATAAATGTTTCAAATAATTAAAGAGGTTCTTCCCAAGTTCATAGAATTCCAAGAGTGTGGTTTTTGAGTTTTTCTGCTAAACAATACATTTTCTGCAGTCTGTTGTGTGATTACAGATTGTGTAAATGGTTTACATGACATTTAATATTCTATGTTAATATTCTATGAACATGATACATATATTTAGGTGTTTACACACCATGTAATAGGTTCACCTCATTTAATTACAAATATCGTATTTTTAATAAAAAAGCGATGGGTTTTTCAGTGTACTTGAGATTATTTAATTATATGACATGTAATGTGATTACACGCTGTGTAAATGTCATGAGTTGAGATTTTGGGATTCCACTCGGCTGAATTATCATCTCATACTTTGAAATAACTTATGACTCTTGACTTAGAATCTCTTAGGGGTGATTTTGGTGACCTATGACCCTTTCAGATTGTTTTTTTCATCAGTTGATCATTGTTGTAGTTGCAGTGAATTTCCCTAGTTAAGAATTCCTCCTGGTTCTTATTTCCTTTGTCCATGGATATTTATTTTTCTATGATTAGGTTTTATATTTATGATCATATTGTATTTTCTATTTATCCCTTAAAGTTTCTTTTCGTGTCTTGTCTTTCGAAGGTCGATCTCATGGTTGTCAATCACCGTTGTTGAAGGTAGCTAGGTTTACACCGGTTTGAGGTAGGTGTTTCTAAAAATTAGGTTAATTTAATTAATTTATTATTATTATTAGTAAATTCCTTTGGTTTGTTCATTGATTTTATGTGATATCTATTTTTAAAGGATTTATTGTAAAAGAAAATGTTTTCAAGAAGGGTTTTGCCTTAAAAATGTATTTTCTTGATTTGAAAGTGGGTTTTCAAACACTGAAGGATATTGGATTGGATTTGAAAATGTTTTATGAAATTTTGAGCATGGTGTTGAAAATTTATTTTCACAACTGGCACATTGGGAACCTTGGGTGCGTTAGGAAAGAGATATGGGTAGCCATAGTGTGCGTGTTACCACTAGGAGGTAACCTTTTAGACATCGATGAATTATGGTAGGACTCCATATTTATTGGATCCAACGTTATTCCTATTTAGGCTATTGAGTGTATAGTATAAATTTTACCATATTCTAGGGCCCAATATGAGGTGATTTTTCATTTATGATTATTTATTGTATGATTATTTTATCATGGATTGCTGCTCATAGGTTTTATGAAGAAGTTGTATCACATAACTTCACATGATATGTTATTTCATGGATATATATTTACTTTGTTACCTCTAGATGCATGGATATGATTTCTTATTCATATCAATTCTACTTTTCATTTTTATGGTTTTAAGATAATTAAAGGCTTTTTGAAAACCAAAAAGGTAAAATTTATTTAAAAATGAATTGGATTTATGAAAATGATTTGTAAAGATGTTTTTGTTTTAAGAGTTGGAACTCTTGCATTCTTGTTATTAGACCTTGTATATACTCTATGGTGGTATCCTACTAGGAGTTGTTCTCACACACTACTTTTACCTTGAGGAAGATGTATATGTAATATTACAGGATACATATAAATGAATGGGAATCTTATAGCATACCGACTTCTCCTTTGGTCTTTGCCTTCGTAGTGAGGTGGTTCGGTGGTGACTATGGGTCACATGAAGGCTTGTTGGTCTTTCTTTATTCATAATTTTAGGTTTATCTAGTTTGGATTGGATTGTATGGGTTAAATTGTATCTTTTTCTTCCACATAGAACTATGATTGTATGTCTTGTTTCATTTATACAAGACTTGCTCTATTTTCTTGCTTCACCTCACCATGTGACGGATGACTCGGGTGTATGGTTTGGTTGACTCGGGTTGGTCTATTACAGTAAACATATATAAAAAATTAGGAATATTTAATTTTATTACTTATATATTCACATATATATATATAAATGTATTTATATTCATTAACTTTATTATTTATATTTATAAATGTATATATTTGTATACTAAAATATATTTAATATATTAATACACATATATGTGTGTTAATACAATTATAATTTTAAATTTATATATTAATTAATATGTTAATACACATATATTTATTTATATGTATATATATATATAAATATATTAATGTGTGTGTCTGTAAATTAATATAAATATACTTATATATATATATATATTAATTTTAATATTGGTGACAATTTATTTAGTTATTATAAATTATATATATATTTAAATTAATATATATATATATATATATTAACATAAATATACTTATGAATGTGTGTTTTTATATATATATAAATTTATATATTAATGATCATTTATTTAATTATTATTAATTAATTACAAATATGTTTTAACTTCTGTTTCTATGTGTCTATATGTATTCATGTATGCAGGGCCGGCCCAGGAAACATCATTTCCCAACATTGGTTATCAAAGTGTTTCCCTTTCCCATAGTTAAAAAATAATCATGATTAATTAAAGTCATGATATTTTAGAAACAAAACACCCCTTTCGCTCACTTATTTCTATTTTGAAAATAGATATTTCACAAGCATCATGAAAAATCCAAGAATATGTGGCGATTCTCCTTCAATAATAAAAATTTCCTTAACCTAACTGGAAACTTTATAGTCATCCATGAAATCAATAATAGTCCAATGGAAGTTCCCCCCAATGGAAGAAATTCCCCTTAAATGGTATAGAAATCCTCCACAGTCGGGGGGAACAATAGTAGATGTCATATCCCCCTTTGATCTTATTCACAAACTATAGATTTACTTCATCGGTGGCATCATTAGTAAGCAGCAATCCCTTTCAATAATGACTTCCACACGCTGTAGTGATGCCCTTTAATGATGATACCTTTCAAAAAAGTTCATTTCTAGCTATACCTATATAATATTGTGTGTTCCATCCTCTATAATTAGGGTCTTGAGCCAAAAAACCTAAATTAAAATATATAAATCAGGTGAGAAGCAACCCATGAAGATTCATGCAAGGATACGGTGGGGGGCAGAAACAAAGGACATGAAGTAGATGATGGTCGCAATGAAGAAGATAAGTGATATGAAGGTAAGGCATGGGCCAAACATGTTAAAGGAGATGGAGACTTTGGTGAACACCATCTTTCTCACATACATGATCTTGATATCAATGATTTCTATGGCTGTGAGGTCGCAATCTTTGGGTTCAAGGGTAGGGGTGGCAGGTCAAAGTTGAGATGAATAATGTGAAGAATGATGCCAAAGGAGCGGCTGGTTTCCTCTTGTCCGATTGTTTTCCTATCCCATAGGCTTGTGGTGATTTCCCTGGGGTTGTACCTATATGTATGTTTGTATCTTTGTGTGTGTGTGTGTATTTCATATATGTAATGTTTATTATTATTATTATTTAATATTTTTATATATGTAATATTTTAAATATGTTTTTATATATAGATATTAACATATAAATTAACATATATATATAAATATACTTATAAATTTATAAACTTTGTTCCTATAAGCCTTATAACTATGTAATTTTTGGGCCTATGGGTCATGTAAGGGTTATCTATCAACCTAATTAAAAAGAGATTTCTTTCCTTAATAAAAGGGTTTAACCCCAAGTAATAATTTTTTTTATTAATTATTTATAATTTTTGTTTTAACTTTTGTGTTTGTGAAATTGGTCCTTAGTTCCATGCTTCAAGGTCATGGTGCCTCTAGGCCTTTGGGTCATGTAAGGGTTCCCTCTCAACCCAGTTAAAAATTGTGTTTATCTAGCTATTAAAAAATAAATCCCTTCAGACCAGGGGTATATATGTAATATCATTAATATTCTTATATATAAATATAATTTTAAATTTATATATTCATATATAGATTAACATATAAGTTAATATATATATATATATGTTATAATGATAATTTATTCAATTATTATTAATTGATTATAATTATATTTTAACTTGTGTGTATGTATGTTTATATGTATATAGTTATTTATTTATTTATATACATTTGTGTATTCTTATATATATATATATTAAATAAACACCTTTTATTTTATTAGTTAATTTATTCATGTTTTAAAAACATGGTTAAAAGTAATATAGTGATGTTTTAAAACGTGTCTTAAAGTGCGGCTCATTTAGCTCTATTTTTATGAAATCATGGCTAGAAAATTGATACACTTATTAAAACAGGGATAAAAAACACAACTAATTGCCTATTTTTTAGTGACATATTAAATGAATCAAAAATCATTCTCCTAAATTATCAAGACAATCTGAGTTAATTTTCTCATTTTTGAGAATGTGACATGTGTTTTGAATAAAAATGTCACTATAAAATGAAAACATTCACTTTCAATCATACTAGCCACACCTTATGTTAGATTGATGTGTGGTTTATTCATACACATAAAAAATGAATCCTATAATGTTTTCCTTAACTATCAAGACAATACAATATTTGTTTCTCATTTTTGAGTATGCGACGAGTGTTTAGAACTAAAATTTCACTTTAAATGAAAATAAACACTTTCAATCTTGTTAGACACACCATTTTTCATATTGATATGTGGTTGATTCCTACATATAAAAAATGAATCATAGACCACTCTCCTGAAGTATCAGGACATCCCAAACATATCTCCTTGATTTTGAGTATGTTACATGTGTTTTAAACTAAAATGAAACTTTTAAAAATAAAAACGTGCACTTTTAGTGAATCCTGGTACACATTCTATTTGATTAATGTGAGGTTAATTTCTACACATAAAAAATGAATTATTGATATTTTTCCCAATGTATTAGGATAATAAAAGTGTATTAGATTAGTTTTAACTATGTATCATGTTTTTTGTACTAAAATTTTAGATTTTATACTAAAAACATGATCTTTGAGTCATATTATCCCCATCATGTGATGGATTAAATTTTGGTTGATTCAAAATCCTTTCCCTATTTTGTATATTTAGTTTCAATCCAATGGGAGAAATCAGTAATGATATCTTCATAAAATTATTTAAATGAGCCTAAATATCAAAAATGAATGAATTTTAAAATAACATGGTCACTCAATCTCACATCCATAACATTACTATACAATCGTTTAGTAAATCGATGCTATATATATTATTTCTTATTCCTTATTAGATGGAAACCTTTCAATTGTAACTCTCTCTCCATATCTCTAACTTAAATTGATAAGAAAATTAATTGAATAAGTAGTAGAAAAACAAACTCTTCATGATCTCTATAAAATAAAAAAAATTCAAATGTGATAGGAAATCACCTCTCCATGATGTCTGCAAACATTCTAAAACCATGTAATCTTTTTTCTCATTCATAAATTAATATAATTATTATTTTTGAATATGTGGACTATAAAAATGCCAAGTAGTACAAGAAAATTTAGACAACCAAAAAGTTAATAAATATTTTAATAAAATACCTTCATATTTACCATATTGGGGATGCTAGTTTATGGATGGAATATGATATCATTAATAAATTTACAAATGTAATAACCATAATCATTTTCATTTTTTTGGAAACTGTTGAAACATTGATAAAAGTAAGTTTTTTATTTTGATATATGTTTTTGATAGTGAAATATTATTATTAAGTATTGGTTGGGGGGATTCCAAACTGTAAAAAACACACACACTCATGCTCCCTAGTGGGTCAAGCCTCATCCCTCCCCAGAAGAAATGGAAATCACCCACTATACCTATATTATTACATATTGGTGGATAAAAGTCCCAAGTTTCTTAATTTCTAGAATTAATAGATAAATGTGGCCCAAATTATCTTAAAGTAGATAGCTCAAGGATTGTATCAGTAGCTAAGATCCACTTCAAATCACCAATCTTCTTATGCCGTGTTATCCCTCATAATAAGATTATCACAACATGTTGCTCTGATACACTATAAAAAGTCACCCCTCCATCCCACATCAAAAATCTATATGGGTAGAGGGATGATTGATGGGTACCAATGCTTAAATATATCTTTCAAGCTTCCCACTTGGTGGCTCCTGTATGTATTCATGTTGTATCATCTACCATTCATGCTGCATTGTACAACAAGTCACACGGGCTGTAGTATCACCAGTCAGAAATCCACATAACACCTTACTAGTAAAAATTGTTTCATGCTTCCCACTATCGCATCATATCTAGGAATCCCTATATCACACATCAAAAATTGAAGGGGATATAAGGTTGTAAGATAAGAACCAATACAATCATCTCTCTTTTGGGTCACCCACTCAGTGATGTCTATGTGTTATCATGTTATATCATCAGCATAGTCATGTTTCACCATCCCATCTTATCCCATTATACCTCCTAGATGCTTGAAATTGGTGGCCATAGTCTTATCGACCCAAACACCCAATACATAGTCTAAAAGCCCAAATTGAGTGAATAATACCACTACTGTAGTTCCTACTATAGAACTTGATATAGTGGGATTAGGTGGGAGGACCAACATTAGGTAAAAATACTTATTATACACATATGATTATTATAATAATTTCTCATCTTCATACCATGGTTTTAAAGATAAATTAACACTAACTTATCATAAAAGAAATTATTTTTAAAACATGATATAAAACATACAATTTAAATTTTATTTGAGAAATATTGAATTTAGTATATTATAAATTCACAGGAACTACTATAAAACATGCCTTTAACAACACTAGAAATAGCCTTTATCAGCACTAGAAAAGCACTGAAAACATGAGCGATGTTAAAAGACCATGACTTTTATCAATGCTAAAAAGGTGCTGATAAAGGGGACATTTATCAACACTAACAAAAGTGCTGATAAAGAACACATTTATCAGTACTTTTCAAAGAACTACAAAAATAATCCTTTATCAGCACTGTAAAAGCACTAAAAAAGTATACCTTTATCAGCATTATAGAATCACTGATAAAGTAGACCTTTATCACCGCTTTTAGAAGTAATAATAAATGTGTCCTTTATCAGCGCTTTGAAAAGCACTGATAAATGTGTTCTTTATCAGTGCTTTTAAAAGTGTTGATAAAGGGTCATACTGTAGTGTGCTGTAACAACAAACTACAACACCACTACCGTGTTCTGTTACAACACACCATAGCACCATAAGCACCATAAACACACCATAAACACACAAAACACACACAAAAAACACACCAAAGACACAACATATATCCAAAAAACAAGTCCCAATACATAATTTAAATGAAATGAAATTTACAACACAAATACTAGAAAAAAACACTATATTATAAACATTTAAAACATTGGTTTATACAATTACATAAATACAAATTATTACATACATTCAAAAACAATCCTAATTGTCAATGTTACCATGATTTCCATTGTATTTATTTGTCAAACTGCCAACACTGCATGAGCAGTTTTGAACAAACCACCTCAACTTGAAAAAAAAATCCACCTGTATAAGAAAACAGTTATTACATGAGTAATACTAAAAAGAAATAAATTAAAAAAAAATATGAAATAATAAATTAATTATATGGACTACAATATTAATCTGAAAAACATAAAGATTACCTCTGTGATTGAGTAGAGACAACGTCGTTGATATTCTTGCAAAGGCATGACACATGGACATAAATATTATTCTGAGGGATTGGTAACATCATAATGTGAAGAATACATTGCCTGCGTGAGTATTCAAACATTTAATTTAGATCATTCCCATTAAATGTAACATTAGTTTAACATCATATGTTCAGAATGGTAGTTCATTTTCTTCTGGTAGCATATATTTCAGAAGACCAAGTAGTTCTATAAAGCTGGCGTAACTCCATTCACCGCTATCTTTCAAATTATATAACTTTAATACAATTGAAAATGCCGTGTTTTGAGTATAACAATTATACAATGGTTTCTTGGAACAACTATTTAACTCCTTAAATAACTTTGTAAAATCACGAAGTTCATATTCAATTTCCATTTTCATTTATTCCATGAGATCTCCATCATCTTGTACAAAGGTATTCATATTAAATGATTCATAAACCATAGTATCATCCCAATCAATGTCGACATTCAGTTTTTCCATGTTTTTAGTCCAAAATTTAAATATTTGATATATTCTATGAAAAATAGAATTTTCTTCCAACTTTTCTGGACTAATTTATCTTGAAAAAAAAAACAATGTAAACATGGACAAAGGATTTTAGAAGGGTCGTCAGCATGATCTCTTGAAAACTTGATAAAATATTTAACTCCATATTTATATTCATTTGTCAAATGATTAGAGTGTATCCATTTTTAGTTTAGATCCATCCTATTGGGTTCATAAAAGATTAATTTTATACAATATATAAATAAATACACCTAATATATTCATTATCAAAAGTGAAAGTTATAGACTGATCCACTCAATATTTCATGGAACCAGTCTGGTTAATGTTTAGATTGATCCACTCAATATTTCAAGGAACTATGAGTTAATGTATTTATAAAGAAAAAATAATTCCTAAAAAACATTTAATTAATTTGATAATTCCTTCATCTGGGATATGAGAAGGGAAATATGGATCATTTCTACTAGAATATCTGAGCACCTAGATATTAAAAATCAAACAATAAGGGATGTTGGAATTTAAAAAAATAGCATGAGATATAATATAATCATTAATAACATCACAATCAGTAATCATTAAAATTATTAAATATTATTTTATTTTTATAAATAATGGAAAGTTACTTGACTACATCAATTTCCTTAGGATCTAAATTGGATAAAGAGAATCTCATATCTATTGAAAATTTATAGAAGTAGTACAGACACTAACACATTATATTATACCAAGAATAGAAGTTAAATTTATTAGAATACCTTATACCTAATTATCAAACACGTAGAGAGAGTTAGGGTGAGAAGGATACCTATAGAAGGCACATAGGGGATGCATCATATTTCTAATGAATCATGCTATTAGTTATGTCTCTGATATGAGGATACAAGATATGGACATGGATGGATACACTTTAATGAATCATCTCGATAGATATGATAATGAGATGGAGCTAAAGAAAGATAATAAATGATAATATCAATAAAATTTATATATGTAAACTGAAAGATGGATAGTGTAATGAACCTATCTTGAATTACCCAAACAACACTAGGTCAGATCATTATATGACCTCTAACACACCTCAATGTCACTAAAGGATGGTTTAAACTTTGGGTGTAAAAAACCAAAAATGGGAGGTGATCCCCCCCAATATAAACAATTAGTACCAGAGGTCGAAAACAATTCTAACATGACCCTTGGGGTAAATGGGAATGCATACCCAAAATCACCATTACCTGATATAGGCATACCTATTAGACAAACAACTATGGAAATAAATGATGCAATAACTATATATAGACACACATAAATATCATGTCAGTATAAAAACTCACTTATTGTCTATAAGAAATATCAAAGAGATAAAAACCTGATATTTAGTGTCAGATACAAACAAAGAATCATACATTAGTGGTTAATACAAACAACGAACCAAAAATTATTCCCTAAACAACAGATCACAAACAAATTGTAAACAATGGATCATAAATAATGGATCATAAATAAATCGTATAAGAATAAATCAAAAACAAAACAAAAAATAAACAAAGAAAATTGGAAGTCCTACCTCGCTAAGAAAATCTGATACCCTCTTCAGAAACCTAACTATAATTGAAAAATTGATGTTAGATGAGATGTTCATGCAACTAGAGCACCGAAAACATTCGAGTGGTGTTATTCGAGCTTTGATTCACCAAGGAGAATCATCGATAGTGGGTGGCTTCCATGGAAATATCCTAATATCGTGATGAGTTCGCAAATGGTTAGAGTTTTTAAAATAGATTGGGACACTTTTATCAGCACTTACAAATAAGTGCTGATAAATAGCCCTCTTATCAGTGCTTATTACTTAAGTGATGATAAAAGGAATCTTTATCAGTTCTTTCTTAGCATTGATAATGGTAGGTATTTATCAGTGCTAAAAAAGAGCTGATAAAATCAATATTTATTTGTGTGTTGTGTAGCGCTGATAAATCCTCATCTTTATAAATGTGAATAAATCACTGATAAAGATACTTTTATCAACACTTATTACTTAAAAACTGATAAAGGATTTATAATTGTAATTATAAATAAAATTGTAAATAGTTATGTATACTTAATAAATATATATAAATATAAATATAGTAAATATATTCCTTTTTAAATATATTTATTATAATTTTTTAATTTTTTATTTAGAATTATAGAAATATTTTTATAAAATAATATTTATATCATTATATATATTTATATAATTATACATACATATATTTCATAAATATATATAAATATAGATATAATAAATGTATTCATTATTTAAGTAAATTTATTATAAATTTAATAATTATTTAAATATATATATATATTTTTAATTATATAAATACTTTTAAAAAATTATTTATTTATTTATAATTATAAATATATAATTGTATAAATATAGTAAATGTACATTTATAAATATATTTATTTATAAATATTTTTTAGAAATATATTTTTAACATTATTAATGAATATCTCCTTTTAAGTGCATGAATATATGTTAAAAATGAGTGAAATTAAATAAATTAAGAATAAGTACACATTAATAATGTTGAAAAAATGGATATGTTTTGCGTGTACGCATTGTATATAAAAATGTATTAATTACTTATATGTGAATTCAATATAACACACATTTGATCTATGTTAAATTGAAAAATCAAACGACATTCAATTATATGTGGAGTACTATGAAATTATAGTCAATATTTTTAATTCATATTAATTTTTAATTATAAACTATTATTCAATAAACATATGAATATTTAATGTAAAGTGATGGTCTCTCCCAAATTTACCCAAGTTTTTAGGGTTAAGCGGTCGCTTGTAGTTTAACTTGGGTTGTCGATTCCTCAGAGACATAAGAAGAAACCTATAGACACACACATTCTATGGACTAATTTTGGCTATTAAGTGGCCAAATTTGGGTTGATTTTAAATAGGTTTAATTTAACACTAAGATAATTAAGTTAATTCAAATTAAGATAATGAGTTGATCCTAGGTTATCGTTTGGGGTGGATTGGATGAATTCCTTTTTAACAATTTCAATTTATTATATTTGAGATGGGTTCATAAGAAGATAAAACAACTTCATCACTTACTGGTTTAATACCAAAACACCATAATACTAATCACCTATACACTTAGAGAATCATTTTATGAGCACTCTATGGTAAAGGTTCGTATTAGCACTTGAGAGTGTGGCTTTAAAATTCAATAAGGATGAAGAAGTTTTAAAATCATCAAATAAAAATTTCAATTAAAATAAGTGATTGGAAATTAATGGAGTGATAAATAAAATCCAATCCAACCCCTTTCTACTCCCTTGGATCAACCCATAAAACGGTTACCCCTCTATTGATAACATGTTCTCAATGGAAGCGGAAAGTAGACTTACGAGGGTAGAATTGAAGAAGTAAAAAAAAATAACAATCACTCCACCGTTGTGTGATAAATTTCACAAGGTATAGTGTAAATAAATTCACAGATTGAGGAAAAAGTATCAACATGATATGAAAAATAATAGAATAATGGAAAATAAGGAACTTTTATTAAGAAACTAAAGTGAATTTAATAACTTACATGAGAAAGAAATGTGATTACAAACACAAAGCGACAACATAACACTACAATGAAACCAAGCACAAAAGGTGAATACATATCCAAAACCACTAACTTAAATAGGAATTTTTAGATCCTTGGGTCGAGACCCCATCTATCAAAGTCTCTTAAATTAATGGTGGTAGGCCTAGGGTGGTGGAAAGTAAGAGAGAGGAGACTTTTCCACCCTTGACCCGAATTTGCAGCTATCTTGCATCCACTGAAAAAAGGAATCTATATGACCTTCTATATTGCCGAATTGGAGTGGTCCATAGAAGAAAAAAATTTATCTGCAGATGTCTACTAACTCTTTGTAAAGTTTCATACCAAAAGAGTTTACGTTTTACGAGATATGTGTAAAATTGTGAGTTATTTTTCTGGGACACATAATTTGGCCTAGAAATTTATCTCCAACTTGGGCCACTTGGAACTCCATTAAAACATCCAAATTATCCTTTTCCACTATATAATTAAATTTTCCCCATGATTTCCTCTATCTTTAGTTAAATTTTGATAATCATAGGGCTTGTATCCTGGCTGATACAATCTCTTTATTGGGCTGTTGTCCAGTTTACTTTGCCTAGAATGTGTTTCCATGAAAGATCATTTTGGTGGTCTTCCATTGTGAATCTTCAGATACTTAAAATGTATTAATTTATCCTTTTAGCATGAGAGAATTTAAAATGAAAATAAAATCAGGTCCATTTTTTATTTTAGGAGGTGTTCAAAATTGTACCATGTAATAGTTCATTTTAAGGGGGAATTACAATCATAATGTGAAATGATGTTCAAAGTGTAAAATGCACTAAAATGGTGTTTATGAATAATAAATCACATGAATATTTTACATATTAACAATGAATATTATCCTCATTCAGTGGATAATCACACCCCCAACTTGAGTTTTGCTAGTTCTAAGAAAAACATATCTCAAAAATATAAAATTCGAATTCCCTTTTCCAAAATTTTTTTAATACACAATGATCCCCAAAAAACCTTTATACCAAAAAATCATTAAACCCATCAAAATATTTTAATACAAGATAGTTTTATAAACATATACCAATCCTAAACACATTCCTTTGTTCAAATTCATCGCCATATTTCATCCAATATCAATTAAGTATGAGAATGTGTTGTGTATCACAATAGACATGGGGGTTCATGTTTATTCAAGGGGGAAATTATGGAAGTGCTAGGTGGAATCACATTTCAATATTAAGATGAGTATTAATTTTTTTTTGCAATATTTCCATGGTAATTGAAATTTCACTCAAAAGAGTCAACCCAGGTAGTGAGACTTTGCCGATGACTTCCAAGCTCGAAGACCTTAGGTCACCATGTGAATCCCACATACTCGGGCATCATCTCGTGTTAGCTTAGTCAAAGACAAAGTCAAATTACCACAAATAGAGATAAAATTACTAAATTTGGGCTAGAAAACTATGGATTCATGATACCCAAGTGCCGAAAGCTACACATTAGGTTATTTCATTTCTATACGTGCAAATTTATTGTTTTTTTTAATTTTTTTTGATTTTTTTGAATAATCATATTAAAACTAAAATAATCACCAAACCTATGCTATTTATTTGAGGTACCCCATGAACTCAAACTAATACCCCACAAACCAAAGGATGTGCGTTGTGATTTTTTTTATTTGGATGAAAATATAAATGATGAAATATCACATTAGACAGCCACACTTTCCAAAATCTGTGCTCATGAAATTATAAAAGGATTAAAATTAGAATTAGGGAATGCTAAATTATTTGATATTCAATTTCAAAGTGTGAAATATTTATTATCATGTTCAAGGTTAAAGGAACTTTTACTTCCATTAAGGCATACAGTTTTTTTAAATCATTTTGTTTGCACAAAAGCATTTTTTTATTTCATCTCCCCCAACTTAAAATAACATTATACCCTGTGTTTAAAGAAATGAAAATTTAGAAGGGGGTAGAGGTAGAAGAGAGGAGTTCTAAAAGGAATTTGAATAAATAAACATGGAACAAAGTCACCTGGTTTTTGAAGTTGAAGTTCATGATGCTCCTGATTATTTTTTTGATCTCTATGCTACTCATAGACTCCCAGTGGCAGATAGTAGAAAATTTTGGAAGTTCTAGATATAGTTGATTTCCCTATAAAACTCTTTGACCTCAATATCCTCTACTTATCACTCAAAAACTAAATTATAAACCATGGAAACCCTGAGAGGTTCCCTTAATTAAAAACAGACAAAGACACAAAACATACTAATTTATTTTAGCATACCAAAGACTGATACAAGTATCACGTAGAAAAAAAGAAAATAATATATATATATATATATATAAAATTCAAATATAAGTATATATAAAATAATTATAGAAGAAAAAATCATTATAATCCATAGGTCAGTGGAAGTCATGCGCCCCTGTCTCCCTTCAGTCCCGGGTTCGAGTCCCCACGGCTTCACCGGTTGTGACGAGGTTTTCCCCACGACCTACAACGTGTCCTTTTAATTATTTTTATTTTTATTATATTTTTTTGTATTTTTATTTTATCCTAAAAACACATAAAAATAAAAATAAACTGATGATACATTGTCTTCTTTTTAAATTTCTGGGTAAGGTATTACTCAAGGATCACACCACGTGATACAGATGAATATGGTGCTCCCCTTTCATACCCATACATACTTATAATAGAAGAACAGGTCAATAGTCTACGGTACTATCATCTTCAGAGTTATATATATATATATATAAAATATAAAATTTATTTATTAATCCTATTTGAAAAATAAATATGATGCACAAAGATTGGAAACATGAAAACCACAGGTTGCCTCCCTTGAAGTGCTTTTGTTTAACATCGCTAGCTCGACATGAACACCCCAACTTATCCGACACCAACTTTTAAAATTTTAGTGATTATTTTTTTCACCACTTCAATTAGATTGTGATTGAGTATCCAATGGGGTTTACAGGATGGTTTTAAAATTGATTCAAGAAAAACTATATAGGTCCCAATGAATGGGCTAATCCCATGAATATCGATAAGGGTCCATCCAATTGTCTTCCTAATATTTCTTAAGACATAAAGTATAATTTTATCTTTATTATCATCAAGAGAGGATGGAATTATGATATAATGTTTTTTATTATCCTCTATAAAGAAATACTTGAGAGAGGATGTAAGTACCTTGAATTTGAGCTCAGGTTCGCTAACACTTTGAGACACTAGTCATGACATTTAATCAAACTCAATTTCATTTTAAAAATTTCTCAACAATGTTAGTTCCTTTTGAATAGAAGATTCAACCAAAAAATTGGTAATATCAATGTTTGGAATGAGTATAGACTCAAAGTTTGTGATTTCTCCCAATGTTTCACTGATTGGTGTTTTTGAAAAATCATCAACGGAGCTATAATAGGGACACTCAATCCACGATGACAAATTTCCCTCTTGTGAATACATGAAATCAATTTCCTCCTGATTTAAAGATCCTTAAAAAATTTATTGATTCAATTCTACTAACCAAAATCCAAAGTTTGTTTCTTAAATAAATTATTGAGAGGTTTTTGGGAAACTAGATACTCTATATAAGGTTATGGAAGGTACAGTCGGTGTAGGAATGAGTTCCTCACAAGTATTAATGCATTGTAGTTCTAATCTCAAAGATGAAACATCAAAATTTATTATCTCTATTTGATTACACAATTATTCAATAAATTTTTGAGGAATAAAATTTGTATGAGTTTGAACATCTGGACTTCCCCAAGTTTGACCTCTTCAACCATCCTTGAGTGTAACGACCCGAAATTTTGTATAAATCTTGTTTCCTAATTTTGTGTGTTATTTTATTTTTCATACTCAAAAAAACTGTTTAATTTGATAACATGAGTATAATTAAAATGAGACTTTTGGGTTTTGACTATTATATGACCGTTAGTCAGTATGACTATTGGAAACTGAATGTTGCGACTATTGTCTCTAAATACAAGTGAGCTTGGTTAATTAATATAGAAAAAAGATTTGATGGCCTCATCCAGTAGTCTTGGACCGATCGAAGCCCATCTAACAGAACTTGGGAAGGAGGTAGAACCACTGGGCTTTACTCTGGACCAAACCCAAGATGAACTTCATCTTGTGAAGCTAGAATGGAATCATCTTCGCGAGAAGTTCAAACTGATAGAAATTACTACTCGTGCGATGTTGGCCGAGCCGCCCTCATATTATCTCACCTTAGCACACCTTACACTTAGGTCCTGTGCTAGGGTTATAAGGGGCTATGTAAGGAGACCATAATCATTTGTTATAAATAAAATTGTGTTTTCTTCTTACGGTGAATTTTGGGAGTTTTCAAATGTTAGAATGAATATAGGATGTATTTTGAAAAAAGGATATTTTAAAATATTTATGTAAACCTTAAATAATTAATGATGTGTAAGGATTTTCAAAAAACGGTTTTCTGCAAATGTGTTCAGTAATAAATTTAGAGTCTAATAAGATCAACTTAATTTTTGATGAATAGTAAATTATGAATAGTGATTTTATGCTTAGGATTAGTAATGTGACCAAATGGATTAGTAATATCATTTAAATAAATTATTAATATAATTTAGGCACCTTGATTAAGTAGTGTGATTCAATAGGTAAATAACTGTTTCATTAATTATTAGTCAAGTATTAATTTTTTCAGGTGAATAGTGTTTTTTAATTAAAAATTAAATTAAAAATATTTAGAAAATTATTTTTATAAAATGGACTTTATTTTTGAACTTATAGCATCGATATTATGTTAAGGTAATTTTTGGGGTTTTTCTGAAAAAATGAATTTTCGGTGAATAGTATTTTTATTTAAAAATTAAATTAAAATTATTTAGAAAATTATTTTTATAAAATGGTGTTTATTTTTGAATTCAGAGCATTGATATTATGTTAAGATAAATTTTTGGGAGTTTTCGGAAAAAGTTGAATTTTTAGTGAATAGTAAAAATACAGTTTTAGGGTTTCAGTATGTTTAATGACATCATGACTGCATCATGATGATGTCATGAGATATTTTAAGGGATGATCTACTAAAGGGGATGAATTATTTTATGAGGGGTCCCATGTGACCAAAACCATGGGAAAATACCATGGGCAAGCCCATGGTTTTTCCAAAACCACTAGTGAGGTGTCCCTTGAAATTATTAAAGTATCACCTCCCTTTCCCTATAAATACCCACCCTTTCCTCATTTAGTTTTCACTACCAACTCTCCCCCAAAGAATCTATGGTCTAATTACCTCCCAAATAGTCCTCCCAAGGTGGCCCAAGCCCTCAAGGTTCCAACCTTCGAGTTTTAAGAGTTACGTTTTAAGGTAAGGGATCCAACCTCTCTCTTTCTTTTCAAATACTCTCTTTTAAGTCATTTCTTTTATGCTCCATGTTCTTATGTTGGAGGATGTTCTTTTATATTCCTCTTACTTACCTTTTCATGTTCATATGATGAGATATCCCCTCTTACTCTCATCATTTTGTTTTATGATTGTTTAAGTGGCGCCGTTAGGCTGCCGAAATTTTTGTAACGAATTCTTTCACCCTTATCATTTTCAAGTTCTATTTTCTTGTCAAGTCTTTAAAGTTATCATTTATTATGTTTGGGTATGATCTCTATATATATCATACTGATATTTTATGTTCATATGATGAGAGACCCTATTTGATCTCGTCAATTCATTTTTTTGAAGTTTAAGTGACGCCGTTAGGCTGCCGAATTTTCATAAGAGAAATCTTATTTTTGTTTTCCTTTCATGTTCTTAATTTCATATGGTATATCTTTCAAATTTCATTATCATGTTCTTAAATCCTTTATATTCTGTCGCCCTACTGTTTTATGGATCATTTATGAGTGGGTTACCCATGTCCCCTCTCTTTTCAATGTTTAAAACCCTACAACATAGCCGTTATGCTGCTGAATTTCCATCTCAAAATGTCTCTCTCTTTTTCTCAAATTCTTTTATTTTATTAAGTGAATACTCAAAGATCTTTATTATAAAGGGGTATTCACATATATACCAAAATGTTCTATTTTAAATTTTGGTATTTACATACATGAGACCCGCTTTCCTTTTCCGTGGGTTTAAAGTGACATAAAGATCATGCCTTTAAAGCAGTTTTTAAAACGTTATGATTATGAAATGAAACCCATTTATTTTATGCTATATGGGTTATTTATGAAATGTTTGATGATGATATATGTGGATCACAAGATAAAAAGTAAAATTTAAGGGTGCGCCCTGATAGCGCTCCAATGCATTGGGTAAATACTTAATCTCTTGAGATGGCCATTTTTAACGATATCTTGGTGAATAACCTTGGTAATTTTTAATGACACCTTGGGGATGGACCTTGGTGAAACGAAAATGATTGTCTAATTTAAATTTTTTAGCCACATCTTCAAGTTATGAAATACATTTTTTTTATTATGCTATGCCTCATGATTTCTTTCTCATGCCATAAAGTTCTTTTTCATAACTTTATTGATGTATCTCAAGTTCACATGTTAAATGTTTCCCTTGTTTCCCTTACTGGGCCTTGTGCTCACCCTTTCTTTTGATGTATTTCCCTAGGTTATGAGATGCAATAATTAACCTAGGATGAACATAAGGAGAATCCTTTCAAGTTTTTAAGAAGAATGTTTTATGTTTTCATGTTTTGAGTTCCTAGTTTCCAAGATAGTAAAACTTAAAGATCCTTGGTTTTGTATAGTGTAATTAAAGTTAATGTAATAAAAAGGTGGGATGTTATAGTTGGTATCAAAGGATGGTTTAGTTATTTGTGGAAATTAGGATATGAAAACTTTAGGAAGAACCCTATAGAAAGTTTAAATATAAAAAATCTTCCTAGTATGTTGGTGAGTATTGAGTAAGTGGTTTATCAAGCAAATACATCACCATCTGGATACGAGCAGGTAGAGGTGGATTTAGCACAGATGTACATATGGGTAAAACCCGAAAACAACGCTTTGAGCTAGACTCGAATGGGAACTGGTACATGACAACGGGCCTTGCAACACTCTTGGTTACGACACTCTCGGGGGATATGCTTTGGTAAATTCATAAGCTTAGTATGAACCATTATTAAAGGAACAAAGATAAAATAAAATAAATATTCACATAAGAATATATGATCATGGATAACCTAGATTAGAACCTAGGGGATCACAAGTTAGGGTATACTTTTCTTCTACAAGTTTATCCTTCTATTCTTTAAGTTTCCTTTTCATGATTATTGGCTAAGTATTTAAGCCCCCTAATTATACTTTCTTTTCTTAGTTAATGGCAGGAAATGGAAGAACATGTCCCAACAACCAATGTGATAAGAAATGTGACGATTACCCTATTAATGTGATAGAGATGATGAGAGATAAAGTTGAACATATTGTGATTATGCCAAACTAGCTATCAAAAATCACAATTAATAATTAGTACCTAATTGAATTCCCAAATTCATTAAGGAAGAAGAAGACGAAGTCTCAAGGATGTTTATCTGATAAAGTTGATAAGGGAAAGAAGTGTAACACCCCGAGATTTTATGAAAAATATTCTTTTTAATTTCACTAATGTCTTGTGTTGTACGCTGCACCAAAAGGAGCTTGCACAACACGCATCCTTGACTTGCCTTGCATTACACGCAATCGCGACCTTCCTCGATAGCGTGTGTAGTATGTAATATTGAGTTTCACTAAACAACGATATGATATTAAAATATTATTAAAACTAGCCGTTATGAATAGTAATAACCACCTTTTAAAATTTTAGAAATTTTAGCTCTCAAAATGGACTTTATTTTTGGATTCGGAGTATCGAATTTAGCCTAAGGTGAAATTTTGGTGATTTTCGGATAACTTTCATATTTTGATGAATAGTGAAAATTACTAAATTTTAGTTAAAAAACAACTTTTTCAATCGAAATAATTAATAGTGATAAATTATTAATTTGAGTGGTTTTAAAGTATATTTATAATATATTTTTACAATTTAATACAATGTTGGTCATTGGATGTAATTTCACATTTAAACTAGACATAAACAAGTGTCAATCTTTTGATAGATATTGTTTCTTAAAAACACGCTCTTTGTTTTAACAGCGGGATTTAATTATAAAATTAATTAATGCAACTTCTATGATATGAATTTGGTAAAATAGACTTCATTTTTGAATTCGGAATATGAAATATAGCTTAGGATGAAATTTTGGCATTGTTCTGAAAAACATCAATTTTTGATGAATAGTGAAACTACTAAGTGGTAGTTAAAAAAATTAATTTCTTCATAAATCTTAATTTTACCGCTTCTGTGAATGGAATTTCAAAAATCCGAGAGACACGGTTGATGTCAGTAAGTAAAATGTGGTTCAATGAGATGAAAATAATTTTTGGTGAATAGTAACTTTTTACTTTTATTTACCACGGTTAAAAGTAAATAGGGTAATTAAGGGTAAAAATGATATTATTATTACCCTAACACATGTCCTAATTCTATTGGACAAGTGTAATTCGACCAAAAACAATATTAGGAATAAAATATGACCATTTAGGCCCACTTGGATTAGATTAGGACATTTATTATTATTTAATTCAAAGAAGAGTTAAAAGAGTTAAAATCAAAGTTTATTTACTAAAACATTATAAATATAGGGTTACACATAAGATAAATTCGATTGTAAATATTAATTAGAAAGATAAAAAGATTTCCTACATAATGGTATTTTATTTATAATTTTCATACATTAAGTAATTTAATTTATTTATGACACAATGATGATGCAGTAATTATCTTATTAATGAAATATTGACAGAATTGATGTTATAAACACCAAATTAAATGTAATTTGAGACTTTTTATGAATCACACTAATTTTATAGGTTACTATGATATATTAGTGCTGATTTAATCAACTTGGTTTGAACATATAATTCTGTTATGACTTTCACAAAAATCATGTATCAAATAGTGTCAAAATTGACACAAAATAGTTTTTAAATCAAATATTATATTATTAATTGTTATTTTATTCCTAAAAATCTAAGGTTCGGCCAAATGACTTAGATAAGGATATATGTATTAATAATAAACAATTTGGGGTTCGTTTGGCATGTTATAGTAAGTGTATTAACCATATAGTGAAAGAAAACAAAAAGACACGGTAAAAGTTAAATTATTTAACTTAGAGTTAAATATAATTGATAAGGTTAAAATAATACCCTAAACTTGTCTAAATCTTATTTGTTGATAGGATTTCGACCCATCCCCACTTTAGCTTTGAAATAAGACCCTTTGGAACCATTATAAACCGATTTTGACATTAATATAAAATAATATTTTGAGATATTCCTAAGGTGCCCCTCTCCTCCCTTATAAAAGGACACCTCCTCCCCCTCCTCCTAACACCAATTTGAGCACTCAAGCTCGGCAAACCCCTGCCAAAATATCTTCTCCACTTCCCTAGCAACATCCTAGAGGTTCTGTTCTTCCTCAAAGACCAATTTTAGTGCCCTAAGAGGAGGTCTCAAAGAGGCGCTTCAAAGAAGAGGTAATTACCGTTACCAATTCTTTCATCTTTATTTCTTCTTCCACTTATTCTTCTTAGGATGTCTCATTATGAAGTAATAACATCAGTATCACTCATATACTGATATGTTATTATAAGTATGAAACAACCCTATTTCACCATCTATCCATCCTACGGGAAAATAAATCACCGCGCGTGTGTACGTACGGAATACCGTCTCCACGCCGTGGTGTAATCTATTTTCCACCACCAGCTTACATGGATGGGTATAGTGGTGTAAAGAATAACTATACATAGTTATTACAACATCATATTGATTCTGATATGTTGTATAATCCACTCCAATTCAATTCAATATTTATGGAAATGATATCATCGCTCGTGCGTACGTACGGACTACCGTCTCCACGACGCGATGAGATTCATTCTCCATGTTAACCATTTAAGAATGATTATAAAGTATATATAAGAAATAATAATGAAATATATGACATTATAAAGATACTTGATTTATGTATATATATATATATGTCATCTACTTACTTCCATTCAAGACAATAAGGAAAGGAAAACAGCGTTCATGCGTACGTACGGACTACCGTCTCCATGAACGGTGTTTTTCATTTCATTTATCTATCTATTATATATATATATACTGAATATATATGATATATAAATCATATTTTATATTCTGGAAGTAAGTAAATCATGATATAAGTAATAATAATGTCAATAACAACAAGTCAAAACACCTACGATAAATGAAACGATTTTACCCAAAATGCTTCTTTAACATGGAATTTACAAAAGAACGGGTAATATAATGTCATAAGTGAACCATATATGATATCATAACAATGAATATGATTCTGTAATAAGTCAATTACATTATTTAAATCATTATACAGGAGGTTCGGACACATACGAAGCAAATCGGACCTAAGGTAAGGGAAATATCACAATCTCATTTTTATCCGAGATTGTTTATTTGTAAGTATTTACTGGGGTGTATTTTATCATCCACATCCATGTTTCATCAATATGTAATATTATTTCCATCCACCTAAAATTGTTTAAATCTATTTTTACCTTTCGGTGAAAGGAATCTTTTGTCGTTTTTCGTACGAGGTACTTTTTGACTTTTCCGACAAAAGTACGAAGAATGTTTTTTTTAACTTATACGGCATGAATGGATTTTTAAAACATTATTTCCAAGAAGCTTCCTTTACAAGTTTTTAAGTTTATTTTTAATCAACTTCTTTTAGTTTAAAATTGTATGACATGTTAAGAAAGGAAAAGTATTTTTGAAGTAGAAAGGATATTTTCCTCCAGAATGAAGTTCAAGTGTTTTATCAAAATTATTTTCCATCTAAGATAATAAAGGGTTCTGTTTTTATCCCTATTATTACATTGATTTGATTATGTTGTGATGGAATTATTTTTATGAATTCCTTTATCATATATTAATTGTTTTATGATGTCATGATGTTTAAGATTCCCATTTTTATTACATGGGTTATGCAATGATGTATGTTTTAAGATTTTGTGGCACACATAAGAATGGTATCATTATGAGATGGGTGGGACCTATATCTCCCTCCAATGCATTGGGTAAAGATTTTATATCTCATGAGATAGACAGGGCTGGAATGGTAGGTTATACCGGTTCAGTGAAACAGGACTGAAACGAGGGTTACTCGATTCAGAAAGGGACTTTGTCCACTAAGATAGTCTTGGCAATGAGTCTTGACTAACAAGAAATGATTCTCTATGATTATGTGTGAATGCCACAAAGTTTCATGTTTTAAGTTATGATTATTGTGATTACATTTCACTGCCATGATTTATCCCATGTTATGAAATTATGCTCTCTTTTGCAGGTTAAGATTTCCAAAATGTTATGTTCTTATGAATACGATGTGATTGATATTTCTTTATTTACCTTTACTGAGCATTTGAGCTCACCCTTTTATGTTTTCTTTTCCCCAGGATATAAAGAAAGGTTTTAGGTAAAAAAGGGAAGATCTTTATAGGAGATGTTGAAGATCTTTCACCACGATTAGAAGATTACGTTCTGAGTTTCCAAAGACACTAAACTATTACGATCCTTGTGTGTATGTACTAAGTATTCCGCAAATGTAATGTAATGTCAATGTACGTTAAGCTTCGGGTCTTTACAGTTGGTATCAGAGGAAAGGTTTAGTCAACCTTTGGAAACTAGGATGCGAAAATGTTAGTGAGATCCCTAGAGATATTTCTACGGTATGTCTAAGGATGTCCCTAAGGTTAAGTATACGTATAAGTTATAGTACTAGAACTACGCTAACGATCATAGAATTAAACCTAAGATGTTAGATATTGAAGGTACTCCCCCTTTATTATTTTGTTTTCCCTAGCATGATTTTTGCCTCTCACACTATTCTTTTTGGGTTTTAGACGATGGCTGGAACCCGAAGGAACCGTGTTGATCAATGCAATGGACAATGCAATGATTTTCCTCCTGAACAAACAAATGTTATGGGAGATGGAGTGAAAAATCTTATTGCTATACTTACACAAGCTATGAATCATTCTGGACTTCCAAATGAGCAGAGAAGGGAACAATATTCTATTGAGTCCTTCATGAGGCAACGTCCACCTTCTTTCAGTGGGTCTTATGATCCACTTGTTGCTGAACAATGGATCAGTACCACTGAAAATTTATTTTCAGTTCTTCAATGTTCTGAACATGATAAAGTCATCTTAGCAGTATATCGTTTGGAAGGTGAAGCTGATCAATGGTGGAATCTTATCAAGAATACAAGGCAAAGAGATGAAATTGAGTCCATGGAATGGGACGAGTTCAAGAACTTATTTTTCAATAAGTACTTCCCTCGTATTCTTCGAACGAAGATGGAAAAGGAGTTTCTTGAGCTGAAACAGAAGGATGATGAATCTGTTGGTATATACGAAGCGAATTTTACAAGACTTGCAAGGTATGCATCTGGCATTATCATCCAACCTGAAAGTAAAGTTGATCGATTTTTCAGTGGCTTAAAACCAAGTCTTCGAAGGGCATTAGCTATACGAGACTTCAGTAGCTATGAATAAATTGTGCGTTGTGCTATCAAGGTAGAAATGGAAGTTGGTGTTACATATCCATCTCATGGTTTTGACAAGAAACGAAAGATGGAGTTCAAGGAGAAATCTCAGAATAATGGTGAAAAGAAGATGAATGTTTCCTTATGCACAAAGTGTGGAAAGAAGCATGGTGGAGATTGTCTTAAAGGGACTAGAAAATGTTTTAAGTGTGGAAAAGAAGGTCATCGAGTAGCTGAGTGTCGAAGTAATGGAAAAAGGGTTTCTAATGATGTGAACAAAGCAAACACTGCAGAGAACGCACCACCAACACTTCAATGTTTCAAGTGCAAGGAGATGGGACATTATGCCAATAAATTCCCTAATCCAAGGGTTAGTGATGATCAACATGAGCAACCACTTAAGTCAAAGGACAAAGCGAAGTCACATGCGATCACTATTGGCGATGTTGAATATGACAACAATGTGGTGGAATGATTAAGTGTTTATGTAATGGGATTCCAAAATAGTGTTGTATATAGTATCGTGGAATATTAGAATATTTATGTATTGGTCTATTGTGGTTTTCAATAATTTTATGGTACCAGTAACCATGGAAAGTGATTGAGATATTTTTGGAAAAAGAATGATATGCGCATAATGAAGGGAAAATGAGAAAATTAAATATTTGACAGTATTCATGAGCTCATGATTGATATAAGGACTAAGTGATATCATGGTTTGATTATAAATAATTTTGAGGATTTTGGTATGTGGAAAGTGTTAACATTTAACTGCATTCATGTTTTCACTAAGGTTCAATGGGTATTCAAGAGAATACATGATTTAGGACTTTGAATGTTTAGAATGTGTCCAACAAGACATATCTTATGATATATGGGGATCAACGATGGTATTAAATCTCTGGTAATTGTTTTCACTATATTATGAGAGTGGACTGCAGTATTATGGGTAAGCCTAAAGATTGGAATGGATTATGTTGGACATAAGTTAGTATTGTTTAAGGATATAAGTTTTTTTTAGAAAAAGGACAACCTGCAGGACGGGCGACAGCCCATCGTGTTGGACAAGGCTGTGGGAATCGAACCCACAACCGAAATGCGACTGGCCTTTATCACCTACCACTGGCCTACAGGAAGTCCCTATTTAGTAGAAACTAGTTTTATTAAGCGGTATGATATATGAAGTATAAGTTCATTTTTGGAACCATATACAATTAATCTAACCATAAGATGAACTTATAACTTTTCAAACCTTTTGTTTGAGACAGATGGAATGACCCATCATTCTATTACATGATCTTCTAACACATCACGAATAACAAATTCAACTTCATTTATTTAAGATATGAAGTGGAAATTGTTCAAGGCATGAACAACAGTGAGATTGTACCAAAATAAAGTAAGTATTTATTCTAATTCAAATTTTCAACTTTAGGGAAATGATCTTGAAAACCAAAAATGTTGTCCTGGTGATATTATACCTGATGAATCAGATTGTACCTTATATCATCAAAAATCTATGGATTTTTGATTACTGGATTTTCCATAGCCATGTTCTCTACCACTCTCCATCAGAACATGATGGTTAGATTTCTCTTCCATATCCATATTTTTACCTATGTGGAAACCCATCGATTAGTTTATTTGGGTAACCGTTACGTTTCATACTTTAGTTTTTAAAGATTGGTTTTGGTATTCCTTTTTACGATGTGGGTTTCTATTAAAGAAACTTTCGAATAGTAAACCATTTATAACCCCGACGAATTTCGAGGGCGAAATTCATTTCAAGGGGGGTAGAATGTAACACCCCGAGATTTTATGAAAAATATTCTTTTTAATTTCACTAATGTCTTGTGTTGTACGCTGCACCAAAAGGAGCTTGCACAACACGCATCCTTGACTTGCCTTGCATTACACGCAATCACGACCTTCCTCGATAGCGTGTGTAGTATGTAATATTGAGTTTCACTAAACAACGATATGCTATTAAAATATTATTAAAACTAGCCGTTATGAATAGTAATAACCAACTTTTAAAATTTTAGAAATTTTAGCTCTCAAAATGGACTTTATTTTTGGATTCGGAGTATCGAATTTAGCCTAAGGTGAAATTTTGGTGATTTTCGGATAACTTTCATATTTTGATGAATAGTGAAAATTACTAAATTTTAGTTAAAAAACAACTTTTTCAATCGAAATAATTAATAGTGATAAATTATTAATTTGAGTGGTTTTAAAGTATATTTAGAATATATTTCTACAATTTAATACAATGTTGGTCATTGGATGTAATTTCACATTTAAACTAGACATAAACAAGTGTCAATCTTTTGATAGATATTGTTTCTTAAAAACACGCTCTTTGTTTTAACATCGGGATTTAATTATAAAATTAATTAATGCAACTTCTATGATATGAATTTGGTAAAATAGACTTCATTTTTGAATTCGGAATATGAAATATATCTTAGGATGAAATTTTGGCATTGTTCTGAAAAACATCAATTTTTGAGGAATAGTGAAACTACTAAGTGGTAGTTAAAAAAATTAATTTCTTCATAAATCTTAATTTTATCGCTTCTGTGAATGGAATTTCAAAAATCCGAGAGACACGGTTGATGTCAGTAAGTAAAATGTGGTTCAATGAGTTGAAAATAATTTTTGGTGAATAGTAACTTTTTACTTTTATTTACCACGGTTAAAAGTAAATAGGGTAATTAAGGGTAAAAATGATATTATTATTACCCTAACACATGTCCTAATTCTATTGGACAAGTGTAATTCGACCAAAAAAAAGCTTAGGAATAAAATATTACCATTTAGGCCCACTTGGATTAGATTAGGACATTTATTATTATTTAATTCAAAGAAGAGTTAAAAGAGTTAAAATCAAAGTTTATTTACTAAAACATTATAAATATAGGGTTACACATAAGATAAATTCAATTGTAAATATTCATTATAAATCTAAAAAGATTTCCTACATAATGGTATTTTATTTATAATTTTTAGACATTAAATAATTTAATTTATTTATGACACAATGATGATGCAGTAATTATCTTATTAATGAAATATTGACAGAATTGATGTTATAAACACCAAATTAAATGTAATTTGAGACTTTTTATGAATAACACTAATTTTATAGGTTACTATGATATATTAGTGTTGATTTAATCAACTTTGTTCGAACATATAATTCTGTTATGACTTTCACAAAAATCATGTATCAAATAGTGTCAAAATTGACACAAAATAGTTTTTAAATAAAATATTATATTATTAATTGTTATTTTATTCCTAAAAATCTAAGGTTCGGCCAAATGACTTAGATAAGGATATATGTATTAATAATAAACAATTTGGGGTTCGTTTGGCATGTTATAGTAAGTGTATTAACCATATAGTGAAAGAAAACAAAAAGACATAGTAAAAGTTAAATTATTTAACTTAGAGTTAAATCTAATTGATAAGGTTAAAATAATACCCTAAACTTGTCTAAATCTTATTGGTTGATAGGATTTCTACCCATCCCCACTTTAGCTTCGAAATAAGACCATTTGGAACCATTATAAACCGATTTTGACATTAATATAAAATAATATTTTGAGATATTCCTAAGGTGCCCCTCTCCTCCCTTATAAAAGGACACCTCCTCCCCCTCCTCCTCACACCAATTTGAGCACTCAAGCTCGGCCAACCCCTGCCAAAATCTCTTCTCCACTTCCCTAGAAACATCCTAGAGGTTCTGGTCTTCCTCAAAGACCAATTTTAGTGCCCTAAGAGGAGGTCTCAAAGAGGCGCTTCAAAGAAGAGGTAATTACCGTTACCAATTCTTTCATCTTTATTTCTTCTTCCACTTCTTCTTCTTAGGTTGTTTCATTATGAAGTAATAACATCAGTATCACTCATATACTGATATGTTATTATAAGTATGAAACAACCCTATTTCACCATCTATCCATCCTACGGGAAAAGAAATCACCGCGCGTGTGTACGTACGGAATACCGTCTTCACGCCGTGGTGTAATCTATTTTCCACCACCAGCTTACATGGATGGGTATAATGGTGTAAAGAATAACTATACATAGTTATTAAAACATCATATTGATTCTGATATATTGTATAATCCACTCCAATTCAATTCAATATTTATGGAAATGATATCATCGCTCGTGCGTACGTACGGACTACCGTCTCCACGACGCGATGAGATTCATTCTCCATGTTAACCATTTAAGAATGATTATAAAGTATATATCAGAAATAATAATGAAATATATGACATTATAAAGCTGCTGGATTTATATATATATATATATATGTCATCTACTTACTTCCATTCAAGACAATAAGGAAAGGAAAACAGCGTTCATGCGTACGTACGGACTACCGTCTCCATGAACGGTGTTTTTCATTTCATTTATCTATCTATTATATATATATATACTGAATATATATGATATATAAATCATATTTTATATTCTGGAAGTAAGTAAATCATGATATAAGTAATAATAATGTCAAGAACAACAAGTCAAAACACCTACGATAAATGAAACGATTTTACCCAAAACGCTTCTTTAACATGGAATTTACAAAAGAACGGGTAATATAATGTCATAAGTGAACCATATATGATATCATAACAATGAATATGATTCTGTAATAAGTCAATGACATTATTTAAATCATTATACAGGAGGTTCGGACACATACGAAGCAAATCGGACCTAAGGTAAGGGAAATATCACAATCTCATTTTTATCCGAGATTGTTTATTCGTAAGTATTTACTGGGGTGTATTTTATCATCCACATCCATGTTTCATCAATATGTAATATTATTTCCATCCACCTATAATTGTTTAAATCAATTTTTACCTTTCGGTGAAAGGAATCTTTTGTCGTTTTTCATACGAGGTACTTTTTGACTTTTCCGACAAAAGTACGAAGAATGTTTTTTTTAACTTATACGGCATGAATGGATTTTTAAAACATTATTTCCAAGAAGCTTCCTTTACAAGTTTTTAAGTTTATTTTTAATCAACTTCTTTTAGTTTAAAATTGTATGACATGTTAAGAAAGGAAAAGTATTTTTGAAGTAGAAAGGATATTTTCCTCCAGAATGAAGTTCAAGTGTTTTATCAAAATTATTTTCCATCTAAGATAATAAAGGGTTCTGTTTTTATCCTTATTATTACATTGATTTGATTATGTTGTGATGGAATTATTTTTATGAATTCCTTTATCATATATGAATTGTTTTATGATGTCATGATGTTTATGATTCCCATTTTTATTACATGGGTTATGCAATGATGTATGTTTTAAGATTTTGTGGCACACATAAGAATGGTATCATTATGAGATGGGTGGGACCTATATCTCCCTACAATGCATTGGGTAAAGATTTTATATCTCATGAGATAGACAGGGATGGAACGGTAGGTTATACCAGTTCAGTGAAACAGGACTGAAACGAGGGTTACTCGATTCAGAAAGGGACTTTGTCCACTAAGATAGTCTTGGCAATGAGTCTTGACTAACAAGAAATGATTCTCTATGATTATGTGTGAATGCCACAAAGTTTCATGTTTTAAGTTATGATTATTGTGATTACATTTCACTGCCATGATTTATCCCATGTTATGAAATTATGCTCTCTTTTGCAGGTTAAGATTTCCAAAATGTTATGTTCTTATGAATACGATGTGATTGATATTTCTTTTGTTTACCCTTACTGAGCATTTGAGCTCACCCTTTTATGTTTTCTTTTCCCCAAGATATAAAGAAAGGTTTTAGGTAAAAAAAGTGAAGATCTTTATAGGAGATGTTGAAGATCTTTCACCACGATTAGAAGATTATGTTCCGAGTTTCCAAAGACACTAAACTATTACGATCCTTGTGTGTATGTACTAAGTATTCCGCAAATGTAATGTAATGTCAATGTACGTTAAGCTTCGGGTCTTTACAAGAAGACCCAATTTACTTTGTGCAAAAAGTGTGGAAAGAGGCACCAAGGGGAATGTCACAAAGGAACCAGGAGATGTTTTAAGTGTGGGTAATAGGGAATAAAGTAGATAATTGCTAAAAAAATGGATAATGTGATGAATAGAGATAAGGTTCGATCTAATGTACCTTATACTTTTCAATGTCATAAATGTGGAAAAGTTAGACATTATCCAAGGCAATGATCTCTTGGAAGGGATGAGAAGCATGATGGGAATCAACAATCTTCAAGGATAAGGGAACAATGCAAGTCCTATGCTGAGATGGATCTTGATGACTAAAGTACATGTGACTTCTTCGCAATAATTCTCTATGTCATTTTGTTTTTTTAGTTCATGCCCTATGAGCATATATTTAATGTTTTCTAAGAACATCGAGTCACTAACTAAGATGGTTTTATATCATTAAGGAAAAAATCTATTGTCATGTACCACATGTTGATGTTGTGAAGATGTTCTTCTTGAAAAAAAAAGATGATTAGGGGATTAAAATATGATTATTATTTTGGAAGATGTTCACTATTTTGGGAACCCTATATGATCGAGGTAAATAGGTTACTACGGTATTTTCTTTGAGGAATAAAGTTTAACTTATATTTTGAAGAATAGATGAATTTAAGGCGAACTTATGGTAATATAGGTTACTTATGGAAATGATTAACCTATCTTGGGGAAAATATGTTTAGGTTAGTTAATTTTGTTATAAGATGTTAGGAGTGGTTGATGTTGTTTGGAGATGACCGATGAAGTTTATTTTGGAAGACTATGTTATCAAATCCTTCTTGTATTTGGGTTTCAATCTTAGTTTGGTTTATTTTGAGGAATTTTAAGGATAATTATTTATAGAATGGTCTATGAAGAACTTTGGGTAGTACTGTGGAATTTTAAAGATTTAAAAGTAATTTCCCTTCCTATGGGGTTATTTATTTTGGAAGAGTTGTTTTATCTTACCCTTTCTATTTTTGGGATATTCTTTAAAGATAGAAGAAATAGATAGTTAATCTTTGGTGGATTATGTGATTCTCTAGAAGATGATTCTTGTGTTTTTGATGGGACCAAGTGTTTTTTTAACGCTCATCATTTGGAGAAAAGATTAGTTTTGGTAGAAAATTATTAAGGGATGAAACTCTACTTGAAGGTAAATATATTTACTTGTGTTTTTATTATATGTAGTAAATGAATTCCTCAAAACTATGAAAAGGAACGTAAACCAAAAACATTGTCTGTTAACGTTTCCTACTGAGAAATCAAATACCATTTAACCCATCATAAGTTTGTGATTTTATTGTTGTTAACTTTCTCCTAATCATGTTTTCTATCACTCTCCCTCAGAACGTGACCCTTTTTTTTCTCTTCCATGTCCATGTTTTCCTACATGGAATCCTAGTATGGGTTAACTCGAGTGGCCTCTATACTTCCTTTTCTTTCTTTTAAAGTAATAGTGTTACCGACTCTTTTTACGATGTGGGACTTTCAATGAAATTTCCAAGCCCAATTTTAAAAATTGCGAGGACACAATTTCTTAAGGGGGGAATAATGTAACGACCCTAAATTTTGAATAACTCTTGTTTCCTAATTTTGTGTGTTATTTTATTTTTCATACTCAACAAAACTGTTTCATTTGATAACATGAGTATAATTAAAATGAGACTGTTGGGTTTTGACTATTATATGACCATTAGTCAGTATGACTGTTGGAAAATGAATGTTGCGACTATTGTCTCTAAATACAAGTGATCTTGGTTAATTAATATAGAAAGAAGATTTGATGGCCTCATCTAGTAGTCTTGGACTGATCGAAGCCCATCTAACAAAACTTGGGAAGAAGGTAGCACCACTGGGCTTTGCTCTGGACCAAACCCAAACCGAACTTCATCGTGTGAAGCTAGAACGGAATCGCCTTCGCGAGAAGTTCAAAATGATAGAAATTACTACTCGAGCGATGTTGGTCGAGCCGCCCTCAGATTCTCTCACCTTAACACACCTTACACTTAGGTCCTATGCTGAGGTTATAAGGGGCTATGTAAGGAGACCATAATCCTTTATTATAAATAAAATTTTGTTTTCTTCTTAGTTTGGGAGTTTTCAAATGTTCGAATGAATATAGAATGTATTTTATTGATGTATTTTAAAAAAAAGGATATTTTAAAATATTTATGTAAACCTTAAATAATTAATGATGTGTAATGATTTTCAAAAAATGGTCTTATGCAAATGTGTTCAGTAAGAAATTTAGAGTCTAATAAGATCAACTTATTTTTTGATGAATAGTAAATTATGAATAGTGATTTTATGCTTAGGATTAGTAATGTGACCAAATGGATTAGTAATCTCACTTAAAGAAAGTATTAATATAATTTAGGCACCTTGATTAAGTAGTGTGATTCAATAGGTAAATAACTATTTCATTAATTATTAGTCAAGTATTAGTTTTTTCGGGTGAATAGTGTTTTTTAATTAAAAATTAAATTAAAAATATTTAGAAAATTAATTTTATAAAATGGACTTTATTTTTGAACTTATAGCATCGATATTATGTTAAGTTAATTTTTGGGATTTTTTCTGAAAAAAATGAATTTTCAGTGAATAGTGTTTTTATTTAAAAATTAAATTAAAAATATTTAGAAAATTATTTTTATAAAATTGAGTTCATTTTTGAATTCAGAGCATTGATATTATGTTAAGATAAATGTTTGGGAGTTTTCAGAAAAAGTTGAATTTTCAGTGAATAATAAAAATACAGTTTTAGGGTTTCGGTATGTTTAATGACATCATGACTGCATCATGATGATTTAATGAGATATTTTAAGGGATTGTCGACTAAAGAGGATGGATTATTGTATGAGGGGTCCCATGTGGCCAAAACCATGGGAAAATACCATGGGGAAGCCCCTGGTTTTGCCAAAACCACTAGTGAGGTGTCCCTTTAAATTATTAAAGTATCACCTCCCTTTCCCTATAAATACCCACCCTTTCCTCCTTTAGTTTTCACTCCCAACTCTCCCCCAACGAATATCTGGTCTCATTACCTCCCAAAGAGTCCTCCCAAGGTTCCCCCAATCCCTCAAGGTCCCAACCTTCGAGTTTTAAGAGTTACATTTTAAGGTAAGGGATCCAACCTCTCTCTTTATTTTCAAATACTCTCTTTTAAGTCATTTCTTTTATGCTCCATGTTATTATGTTGGAGGATTTTATTTTATATTCCTATTAATGAACTTTTCATGTTCATATGATGATAGATCCCCTATTACTCTCATCATTTCGTTTTATGAATGTTTAAGTGGCGCCGTTAGGCTGCCAAATGTTTTGTAACGGATTCTTTCACCCTTCTCATTTTCAAGTTCTATTTTCTTGTCAAGTATTTCAAGTTACTTTTTATTATGTTGGGGTATGATCTCTATATCTATCATACTTATCTTTTATGTTAATATGATGATTGACCCTATTTTATCTCTTCAATTCATTTTTTGAAGTTTAAGTGACGCTGTTAGGCTGCCGAATTTTCATAAGAGAAATCTTATTTTTTTCTTCCTTTCATGTTATTCATTTCGTATGGTATATCTTTAAAATTTCATTACCATGTTCTTAAATCCTTTATATTATGTCCCCCTACTATTTTATGGATCATTTATGAGTGGGTGACCCATGTCCCCTCTCTTTTCAATGTTTTCTAAAACCCTACAACATAGCCGTTATGCTGCCGAATTTCCATCTCAAAATGTCTCTCTATTTTTCTCAAATTATTTTATTTTATTAAGTGAATACTCAAAGATCTTTATTCTAAAGGTGTATTAACATATATACCAAAATGTTTTATTTTAAATTCTGGGATTTACATACATGAGACCTGCTTTCCTTTTCTGTGGGTTTAAAGTGACATAAAGATCATGCCTTTAAAGCTGTTTTTAAAACATTATGATTATGAAATGAAACCCTTTTCTTTTATGATATATGGTTTATTTATGAAATTTTTGATGATGATATATGTGGATCACATGATAAAAAAGTAAAATTTAAGGGTGCACCCTGATAGCGCTCCAATGCATTGGGTAAAGACTTAATCTCTAGAGATGACCATTTTTAACGATATCTTGGTGAATAACCTTGGTAATTTTTAATGACGCCATGGGGATGGACCTTGGTGAAATAGAAATGATTGTCTAAGTTAAATATTGTAGACACATATTCAAGTTATGAAATACGTTATTTTTATTATGATATGCCTCATGATTTCTTTCTCATGCCTTAAAGTTCTTTTTCATGACTTTATTGATGTATCTCAAGTTCACATGTTAAATGCTTCCCTTGTTTCCCTTACTGGGCCTTCTGCTCACCCTTTCTTTTGATGTATGTCCCTAGGTTATGAAATGAAGTAATGAAACTAGGATGAACATAAGGAGAAGCCTTTCAAGTGTTTAAGAATAATGTTTTATGTTTTCATGTTTTGAGTTCCTGGTTTCCAAGACACTAAACCTTAAAGATCCTCAGTTTTGTATAATGTAATGAAAGTTTATGTGATAAAAGGTGGGATGTTATATTGAGAGGGCTGGAAATTTATCATTTGAATATTTATCATCCCAATGGTTGTACATGTCACTGGGTGTGTGGTAATCAATCAAGGGTTGATCAAATAAATTTAATAATTTTGGGGATTCCCAATATTGATTCTCCATTTGACTCCATTATGGGTTTGTGACATGGTAATTTGGAAGATACTCCATTGGAGAAGACTGGAAGTATGATTCTAGATTATTAGGACACACACAAAAAGAGTTGATGGATGATTATCTCAAATTTTTTATCCAATTTTTATCTCAATCCATAAAAAGAAAAAGGAAATATTCTCATCTTAGCTGATTCTAGTTGATGTGGGGGACACATGGTTTCTACAATGTTATTGAACTCCTTGACGTGATGGTAGGGAATCTAGGACTCCATTCCATTGAATGTGGGAAGGTGGTTTAGGACATGGGGTTTAAAGATGCAGTTTTAATCTCCTTGGAAATTGTGTCTAATGAATGAGGGGGCATTGGTCCAAGTAGGTGTGAGGTAGTCATTCATGGTTTGATCGACTGCATTCCCCAAGTTTGGGGCTACCTCATTTGGATTTTCATTTTGGTTCCCACACAATTTTATGAGTTGGTTTCTTTAAAGACCTTCCATTGAAATGGGCTCAATTTTTGACTATGGAGTATTAGGAAGATTAGGATCTTATGGAAAGATTTACCTTGGTGTACTTGACTCCTTAACCCCATGACTATCCACCCTAACTAGACGGTTTGATTGGCCATGAGTGTAGGCGGACATGCGCCAAAAGAAAAAAAATGAGAAAGGGAAAAGATAAGATAATTTGGATGAGAAAAGAAGAAATGGGGGAGAATAGAATTAGTGATGAGATGGCATACTTGGGTCCCTGACAACGACACTAAAATTTGGTCTCACCCAAATTTGCCCAAGTTTTTAGGGTCAAGCAGTCGCTTGTAGTTTATCTTGGGTTGTCGATTCCTCAAAGACCTAAGAAGAAACCTATAGACACGCACATTCTATGGACTGATTTTGGCTATTAAGTGGACAAATTTGGTTTGATTTTAAATAGGTTTAATTTAACACTAATATAATTAAATTAATTCAAATTAATATAATGATTTGATCCTAGGTTATCACTTGGGGTGGATTGGATGAATTCCTTTTTAAAAATTTCAATTTCTTATATTTGAGATGAGTTCATAAAAAGATCAAAAAAATTCATCACTTACTGGTTTAATAAAGAAACACCATAATAATGATAACCTATACAATTAGATGATGATTTTATGAGAACTATATGGTAAAGGTTTGTATTATCACTTGAGTGTGTGGCCTCAAAATTCAAAAAGGACGAAGAAGTTTTAAAATCGTCAAATAAAAATATCAATTAAAAGAAGTGATTTGAAATTAATAGAGTGATAAATAACATTCAATATAGCCCCTTGATACTCCCTTGGATCAAACCATATAAGGGTTATCCCTACATTGATGGCATGTTCTCAATGGAAGTGGAAAGTAGACTTATGAGGGTGGAATTGAAGAAGTAAAAACAACAAAATAACGATCACTCCACCATTGTGTGATAAATTTCACAAGGTATGGTGTGAATAAACTCACATATTGAGGAAATGGTATCAATGTGATATAGATAAGAACATAATAAGGGTAAATAAGGAACTTTTATTAAGAAACTAAGGTTAATTGAACAACTTAAATGAGAAAGAAATGCGATTACAAACACAAAGCAACATCATAACACTACAATGAAACCGAGCACAAAATATGAATAAATACTCTAACACCACTGCCTTAAATAGAAATTTTGAGAGCCTTGGGTTGATCCCCTATCTTTCCAAGTCTCCTCAATTAATGGTGGTAGGCCTAGGGTGGTGGAAAGTAAGGGAGAAAAGACTTTTCCACCCTTGAACCGAAGTTGCATCCAGCTTGCATCCACTGAACATAGGAACCTATATAACCTTTTAGATGGACTAATTGGAGTGATACATATAATAAAAAAAATGTATCTCTAGATGTCCCTGAACTATATGTATAGTTTCAGCCCAAAAGAGTTTATGTGTTATGAGATATGTGTAAAATGGTGGGTTGTTTTTCTGGGCCGTAGAATCTGGCCCAAAAATTTATCTCCAACTTGGGCCACCTGGAACTCCTTCAAAAATCTGCATTATCTTTTTTCCACTATTGAATGAAATTTTTCCCATGATTTCCTCTATCTTTAATGAAATTTTTATAATCATTGGGCTTGGATCCTGGCCACTATAATCTCTTTATTGGGTTGTTGTCCAGTTTACTTTTCCCAGAATGTGTTGCCATGAAAGCTCATTTTGGTGGTCTTCAAATGTGAATCTTTAGATACTTAAAAAGTATGAATTGTTCCTTGTAGAATGATAGACCTGAAAATGAAAATAAAATCAAGTCCATTTTGAATTTTAGGAGGTGTTCAAAATTGTACCATGTAATAGTACATTTTAAGGGGGAATTTTAATCATAATTTGAAATGATGTTCAAAGTATAAAATGCACTAAAATGGTGTTTATGAATAATAAGGCACATGGATATTTTACATATTAACAATTAATATTATCCTTATTCAATGGATAATCAAGCACATAAATATTTTGTAATATATAAATCATATTTATATACATAAATATACATATCTATATATTTAATATATAAAATTTAATAACATTAATTATCATAATTATATAATTACTATTTTTTTTAATATTTAATAATTTATAATCAATCTATTCATTTTTATTGATAATTATTTAATTAATAATTTTTTAATATCTTTTAATAAACACATTTTTATTTTCAAATTATTTAAATATTTCTTTTTATTTATTTAGACCATTATCAGTGCTAAAAAAGTGATGATGAAATAAATATTAATTAGCGCTAAAAATAAAGCGCTAATAAAGGATACCCTTTATCAATGCTAAAATTAAAGCGCTGATAAAGTATACCATTTATCAGTGATAAACATAAAGTGCTGATAAAGGATACCCTTTATCAGCGCTAAAAATAAATCATTGATAAAAATTTCCTTTATCAACACACAAAAAAAAGCATTGATAAAAATTTAAATTTATTAGTGCTTTATTTAGTGCTGATAAATATGACATTTATCAGAATTTTTTTATAGCTCTGATAAATACCAGTGCTGTTAAAGGCTTGTTTTGTAGTAGTGAAGGGACATCATATTTGGTTGATTTATTGTTTATCCATTATTTGGATCCAATATATATATATATATTCTGAGTATCTAAATTGATCATAACGAGCATCCAATGATTCCTAAAAAAATTGAAAAAAAATGGAAAAAATGAAAATATATTTTATTTGATTAAATTGTAACGTTTTACCCATGTATTGTTGGTATTTAGAAGAACCTATCATATATTATTTTCTTTTCAAACACCCATGATACTTGGTGTTATTTTACTAAAATTTAAACATCATCCATTGATGTTAATTGTATAGAAGTGACTTGTGGACTATTCAATCAAAATTTTTATTTGTATGGTTTTACCTTTATATTGTAGTGATATATTCACCTATAGAAAATATGAATAGTATTTAAATATAATTTATAAATTAGATCAATTATTGTAAAAATAGATTATAAAAATATAACTCATGTAGACACTCGAAACCGAGAATCCTACCCATTCATGCTTGAAAATTCTATTAACATTCTCAAGACCAATCATATTAGTAATGAACTCTCCATACATTTGGTCATGAAATTAGTTGTAGACCATATTATTATCTAAAAACTTGTATCATCATCAAATTTTAATGTTTATAAATACGGTATTGGAATTGGTAGGATAAAGTTACTCTCTTAAGGTCCTTTTGATCCATTAGTTGATCCACTAGATTATATTGAGTCTACCTTCTATTTCCCCTTATGTTTATCTTATAATAACATACCTCTATTTATACCTTTTTTAAATTAATTGTTAATGGTTTTGGAAATAAAATAAATTATAAATGATATACCTCATTATCACCATGTATCATTATAGTATTAAGAATCCATGCTATAAATTTTCAAATAGATTAACCGTGTGAACATCAAGATCATCAAGGGGTAAATGTTTCTTAGTGCTTGACTCGTGATCTATGTGAATACCTACCCTCATGAGATATTTTGGATGTTGTTTATTTTTTATAATTTATCCTTGGATATTATAAGTCTCACCTCACATAACAAAGTGATGAGTTGGTTAAGATAGATATAAATCACAATCAAGTTCACCCTGTAGAATCTTCACATAAGAAATGTATCAGAGGTTGTTTGATTCACATTTAGATGAAATGGTTATGAAAAAAATATATTACCCCATATAAGGTATTATTTTTAGGGGAAGGGATATCAAAAAATATGGGGAGGTGTGTCTCTTCATGTTATGGTTTGTACTGTGTTGTTTCTTCTCATTAACCCCTTCTAAGAAACTAGTCTTTCACATTATCTTACAAACCAAAATTTTCATTTAGAGTAACTATTTATGACTTCATGTTTTTCATTATCACATGTTTATACTCATGTGTATTTTATTTATCAAATTATACTTGGAGTGACACACTAAAACTTGAACCTCTAACAAGTCTATAATATTCTAGATGCTTCCAAAACATAGAAAATTATTGTTCATCAGGTATGTCAGATGATGATTATTATGTCTAAACTAGATAAAAAATATAGTTAAATCAATAGTCATTGTTATGTAATACTATTTTAAATTAGAAAAAATTTCTATTATGTCATATTGAAACACGAATCACATTATTTTTTTTATGTTTTCATCTACTATTTTCCCTTTCTATTTACATGAGCCTCCTTTCATGTAAAATGAAGTGGGATAGATGTGGATTGAGATTTTGGTTCATCAATCTATATAAAAAAGGAACATTATTATTATGTTGTTTCATGTCACATAATTATTTTACTATAGAATTAAAATATATTTCATTTTTTCAAGTGAAGTATACCATGTCCTAGATTTATGATAGGGGTAACTTGGTTTTTATGCACACTAATTAATTTCTACACTCCTTTATTATTTCATAAATTAAAAATTATCAATTAATCTTTTTAAAAACATAATATAAAATAAAATATTACAAATTATAATATACCTTAAATGATTCATCCTCCAAACCAACAATAAAAACATCCAAGGCCAATTGATTTATGATGTGTGAATGTATAGAAGGTGGATGAGGGTATACATTCTCTACAAAATCACTAAGATGATTTTTTCATAAGAAGTGTGTGAAAGGATTCTATGATCCTTTCCATTGGCAACTAATATGGATTTCATACAATAATCATCAAATATAAATGTACTCTACAAGGTATAATAAAGAGTAAATCAACATTCAATTATGTTATTTTTTAGATAAAATAGAGAACTTATATCAAAATTTTACCTTAATGACTTCCCAAATAGTTTTCTTTAGGGAAATCACAACATTGTTCCATTTATCTACATCAATCAGCACATAATTTCAAGTATTTCTCCTAATATAACTAATGAAAATGGACTTTTTATGGTTAATAGGTTGTCCATGTGTATTTCATACAATCACTAATTTTAGACCTTGATTATATCACCCTGAAATTTGATAATGAATTTTCCTTTAAATTAATATTGTGTTGAATATTGTATTTCACATAAAACACCAAACTAAAATAAACCAAAATACATTTTTTTGAGAGATTGTGAAAACCTAAGTATTTTTAGTAATAAATCAGTTTTATAGTGTATTAATATTCTTGAATATAAATTTATATGTTTACTTTAAAAATATATATATTATGTCTGAAAATATATTTTATGATCAATTTTATACTGATTTTACATTTAAAATTATTATGTTTACATTATGACATAAAATGTGTTTTGTTTAAAGGTGGAATTTATTTTTTAACATGATTCATAATTATATCTACCTTATTATATAATTTTCATATATTTTATAAATGTATATATATGTTAATTATATGAATTTAAATGTATATTTATAATTATAAATTATTTTACCATGGTATGAAACAAGGATATTGATTTTTATTTGAGAAAAGAATAGATTTTATTATTTTTCCATGTATTATATGTTTTTTAAAATTTATAATTTTTTGAATTTTAAATTTATAAAATTAGATTCATTTTTGATATCAATATTTCAAAATTTGATAGTGTAAATTTTCAGCATTTTTCTAAGTTATTTTTCGGTTAATAGTTTAAAACTACAGTTTTTATGAATACTATGTCTTTTATGACATCATAATTTGTTATAAAGATTTATGAAAAATGTATAATTATTATCACATTATTATATACTCAAAATATCATAAAAATATCATTCAATTAAAATAAAATAAATTTTATTTTAATATAAATATGGAAACATTTAGTGGTGCTAATGCAGTTCCTGCGCAGCATTGGAAAATTCAAAATCGGTATCTTTACGATAATATCTAGGATGATATAATTATTAATTCTAAATTTTGAGATAAAAATTATTAATAATAAATTATATGGACATATATTTATGAATTTTACAATTATATAACAATATAATTATCTAAATTATTACCCAGTGTTTATGTAAGTTGAAAAAAGCTAAAATAGTATCTTAAATGTGTTTTCATGAAAAGGATGAGAGTAAATATACATTATGAATGATCCTAGATGAAAATAATTATGGGTAATAATTTATATTTAAGTTATTAAATTATTTTAAATTTTAAATAATAATATAATTATCCAAAATTCTTACGCAGTGTTGATGCATCACTTGTGAAAGAAGGAGAAAAGTCAATTAAATGGTTTTAAAAATATTTCAAGTGATAATGTTTTAGTGAATCATGGTGTGAATGAATTTTATATATAATTATGAAAGATAATTAAATGTATAAATATTATTTTATAAATTTTATTATGATTTAGACACTTTTAATGTCAATTTATAAGAATAAACCTGAAAATGACTTTAAGTAGTATTTAATGTAAAAAATGATTTGTAAATTAATAAGAAACATAAAATATTATATCTAATCATGTGTATGAGATATTTATAAACCTTCCATTAAACCTTATATATTATTACTTCACTTTTTTCACATTTCTTTTTAAAATTACAACTATATTCAAAAAGTAATAGTTATTTCCAAAAAATGTCACCCATTATCACTTATAAAAGGACCTCTACTCTACCCACCGAAACACACATTACATTAAAATTTATCTTCAATCCCTACCCAAATTATCTATCACGTAATGATATCTCATATTTAGGATCCTCTTCTCTCAAGAAGTATTCCTAGGCCCCTCATTTAAACAAGGGTATCTAAGAAGAGATTCAAGTCATAAACATATGTGTTATCTTTTCATTAATCATGGTCTATATCTTCTTCATCTAAAACTTCTTGAAAATAATTTATCACTACAATTACATATTTTGGGGATCATTAAGCTTCATTAAAAGTAATACTATTAAAATTGATATTCCCTAAATCCTTCTTTGTATATGATACAAGAGGCTATGTTAAACCTAGAATAATCTCATGTGATGACCTAAGAATACATTGCAACTTGCATAATCTCATGTAGTGATTTTAGAATACATTGGATAAAATTTATACTAATATGAATATATTTCATGTATTAAGTTTATTTTCCCCCAATATATCATGTGCATGTTTGACTAAACCAAATCACAATAGTTTTCCTTAAAGGAACATTACATAATATGTAACACGTAGGGAGATTAATACATATGGTGTATGTATTAACATAGGTATTAAATTATGCATTATAATGAATTGTTTAATACATGAATTATAAAGTAACATCATTTTGGGACTTAAAAAATTATATTTTCATATGATTGTAATAGGTATGTGAATTCAACAAGCAAGGTTGATTGTCCCTAAAACCCTACTGCTCTCATAACCTACCATCTTAGCCTTGAGAGGAAATAACACATCGTGGTGATTGGTGTTTCCCAATTGTAAGATGATTGATTCATGAAAAATACATGAATACCTTTATAGATGGTAGGTTTACGTCACCCAATCTAGTTATCAACATTAATCACATCCAATAGTTTTTAAAGGACTTATAGTGGAATTTATAGAGTAAGGTACACATGATATACAATGTTCTTTATTTCTAGAATTTATCCAAGTTTTATTTTTATATACATTGAGATATTGGGATGGGATTATTTTTCTTTCATTTGATTTGAAAATTTATTATATACTCCTATAATCTGAGTAGTGGTATTAGAACCACCATGTTTTCAAATATTTGAGTTCATCTTTTTTTAAATGAAGAACCTAACCTTAATTATAAGCTTAAGAATATGTTGGAAGAAACATATATTTAATCATAAGATGAAGGATCTGTTGAATGCAATATATCCTTAAGAATAATCTTAATGTTAATTTATAGGTAACATATCATTAAGAAGGAGAATAAGGTTATGTTGGCACTAACGTATCAAGGGGAATTAAAACAAAAAATTTAATATTCTAACCACTTATCTTAAAATTTATAAATTGTTTATAAATTATAAGTGATTGGATATAAATCATAATTAAAAGTTATTTTTGGGTTTTATTAATTATAAATGGTTTATAAATTAATTATAAAACTGATTATAATTAATTAAATGTTTTTAAACATTTATTAAAAAATATCCCCTAATATTACAAGTTAATATTAAATAACTTTTCAATATTATAAGTAATGTAGTTTGATTAAAAGACATTTTTTATTTATAAATCATAATGAGTGATTTATAAAGGGTTTATACATTATAAAATAAGGTTGAAATATAAAATGTTTATATTTTGAAATTAAGATTTGTTCATAATGATTAATTTTAAGTTTTTAAATAAAGAGGCCTTATTTGGATTTTATTTAGAACACATCGAAAATGGGTTTTGATGATTGATATGATCATGGTTTAAATAATTTCTTGTATGTGATAATTAGACTAAGTAAAGTGTTTACATAATATAAATTGGATTATAAATTTTTTATAATTCATGAAATGTCATTATTAAAAATAAAATGACACATAATAAATAAAACAAAAAAAATATATTAGAAAGAACATAAAGTGTTTATATTAATTATTATGGATTGAACATAATTATTAAATATTAATTATATTATTTTTATAATTATATTTTATTTATTAATTATTCATAAATGGCTGTCTCATGCTTAAATGTTTGAAATGTTCATTTATTTAAAAGGTTATTCCCTGGTTTAACAATATTTATAAATTATTTACTTTGTGAATATGTGTAAACTTTAGTTTAAGATGTTAAGATACCACTTATAAATTTTTTAATCCTTGCATTACTTGCAAGAAAAGTTAACATAATATTTATATTTTCATCTATCTTGTCCTCATATTTATATTTTATTTACTAGTTTGGATTTAGTTATTAATCCTAGTTTGTGCATATATGATATTAGAGTTATTATGAATTGGATTCTATCATGGTTAAAGTATCCATGGGTAGATTTGAATTTAGGTTAGACTATACAATGGATGAGAGGCTTATTCTTTATTCTAGAAAGGTGAGGTGTTGGATATTTATCGCTCTGGAATTACCTAAGTGAAGATTATCAATCTAATTTAATTATAAACCTTTAAATGAATTTTTAATTTTCCATATGAATATAATGCATTTGGATATGTATGAATATGTTTGGATCCTATATTTGTATAACTAAAAAAAAATTATGGGTCATGTAAGGAGTTACAAAATAGTGTAGTTTGAACATATTGATTTAGTGGAGAGAATATCATTCCAAAAACTAAATCATTTCAAACATTTAGACACAAGTGAATAAACATGGTATAAGAGGGTGAGGTTAAATCCATTTCAAACTTTAAGCATTATATTACTTCTAAATTATCACATTTCAAGACCTTGATCATTTAACCGGGTAAGTCATGACAAATCAAGGTTCCCCTAGATTATACTATGTTAGGAAATTAAGTGATAGACAACACTAGAATGTCCTTGGGTTGGTCATGAAAAAGTTGGGTGCCCCTAGATTATTTTTAAGTTTTTTCTTGGTGATTTATTTTGTTTATACTAGTTGGGTATCCCTAATAGTTATTATACCAAAGGAATATAGTTGGTTTTATCCATTTAGTGGATTTTAAAAAGAGTTTTCTACTCAACTATCCATGATTCATATATGATATGATTGGGAGGATACCCTACCTAAATATCTAAGTGGATAAAGAAACACAAAAACATACTCTTTTTTTAGTGAAATATACATCTTGATCCAATATGATTAATTTTAAAGGGGTCATCATTTTAGTTGCATCCCAATTAATAAAAGTTATTATTATTGGCAATAAAACATGATACTCATATGATAAAATCATAAATTGTAGATAATAGTATCATTATTAAAAAACATAACTTTGAAATCAATCCTCATGAAGGAGAATCTTAATTTAAGAAACTCCTTAAATTGGAAACTTAAAAAAATTTCTTAAGTATAAGGGGAATTAATGTTCTTTAAAGAAACACCTTCCTGGGTACTAAATTTTGAATTTTTTCAATGGGTGAATCTAGATCCTTGTGAAGAATAAAATTATTAACTTAAATTTTCAAAGGAATTAGATGCAAAATGACCCAATGAATTTTAGCCTCCAAAAATATATTAAATATTATTGAGTATACTAATGACTTGTTGAGACTAAAGGTAACCTTAAGGCTTATTATGGTTAAATATTTCATCTTATTTCATCTATGTAAATGTTCAAAAAATATGTTTGAGTTTAAGAAACTTTTACCCAATTTTCTCAAAGGGATGATAATACATTAACTAGAAAAATGAATTCTAGGTTTTCATACTGTATAGATAGTACAAATGGATAAAATTTCAAACTCAAAGAAGAAAATTTATTTGGAGAATAGAATGATGTTTTATTTAAAGAACCAGTTGAGGTAATTAAAACCTTAAAGGATTTATTAGGAAATAAGAGTAATGATTCCATTTGATGGGATTGTTTAAGATAACTGATAGATTTTCTAAAAGTATATGGAATCTCCATGTCTGGTATTGGTGTTATAGAAATAAATTATTAAGTTTAGAATGGTATATGATTCCAAATGTATACATTAAAAGTGTTGTAAATATATTGGAGTTCAAAATCAAGGAGGGAATTTATAAAGCTTACAGTTTAAATTCAAGAGATGAAGGAAAATGTTTTTTCATCAAAGATTTGAATGTAAGGGAATATTTGATGAATATATGTAAATGATGTGTATTTACATCAAATTTATATTATTTTATAAGATAGGTTGTCCATTAATAAAGAGTTATTGTGAAAAAATGAGGCAATTAATTGTATGCACATGGTTTATGATTTATTAGACTCTATAAAAAATTTAGGGAAAGATACAAGGATAAAAAATATTTTATCCCCAATAAAGAATTTATCTAAATGTTTTTTAAAATATGAGGGAAATTTTCCTTCCACCCATCATTGGAATATTTTGATGAATGTTCTTTTTTTAGAGAAAAATTCCCCCAATACATAGAATACAATCTATGATATGAGATAATAGTTTATTTTTTATTTTTATATATTGTACTATTATTTTCATACATATATATTACATCTTAATAGATAAATATTCATTGAATAACATTTTGATCCATAACAGAGCTATTTAGGTCTAGTATCTTTTGAAACATGGAATTATAAACAATTGGTTCATGAAATATCAACATTATCACCCACTTATTTCTTCATAACTAGCACCCTTATTAAATATATAATACTTAATACATTTTTTCATAACATGTGGAAAGGAAACATAATAAAAGGGTGAGACCATATTCCCAGTAATGATAAAAAAGGGATATATCATTGATCATATAAGAATAACATGAGAAAAAGGTCATGATAACATAAAATTAAAATTTAAAAACCATTATCTGTATATCATAGATAATAATCTTGATTCATGGAATAAATATTTCCAGTTTATAAGACATGAATCATAATGGAATAAAAAACATGATCCATGAGAGCATAACATTAGAATAAGACATGAAATTGTGGAATACACTTAAGCATAGAAAATAATATCCATAGTAGTCAAGGATAATTACAAAGTATATCATAGTTGAATGGGTTCACTCCCCAAACCATCATAGTAGTCAAAGTTAACTTCTAAGACTATCATAATGGACATAGTCCCTTACTAAAGTGGGTTCACTCCCCATTCTAGTCATATTTATCTCATAAGATGTAAATATTTACCCAATTAATTTGAGGGTGATATAGGTCCCTCCCATCATATAATTAAAATAATATATATGTGTTATATAATATAATAAACCATTCATCATATCAGAACCCATGAAAGGAAATGGGTTTCATAAACATTTCATCATTTCATCATAACATAACCCATGGAAACAAGAAAAACTTTCATAGATATATTTTCATCATAAACATAAACCATCCAAAGAAATAATATGGATGGTATACTTGGGATCATATACCAAATAAATTATAAGTGAAATAAAGGGTCATTATCTTTGACGAATAGAAATACCATCAAAATATCATTAAACATTCTTGAGGAAAATATCCTTTCCATTTTGAAATCAATTATTTAAAAAATGAACACCTATAAAGGGGAAAAATTTAATTTAAGAATTAAGTTGTAATATTTTAAAGTAAGATTAAAATAAAATATTATTCATGATAGTTGGAAAATATATTGATTCCATATAAGTTAAAAAAACCTTCCTTCCATATTGTTTTCGAAAAAATCACAAAGTACCTCATTTAGAAAAAGACAAAAAGATTTATTTAAATTTTTTTAAAAATTAAAAAATGAGTAAAAATGAATTTAAGAAATAATAGGAGAATACTAGAAACAATATTTAAAACATTTTTAAAAAATATAGATGTGAAAGAGAAATGTTTTTCGACCGAAGAGAGAAATAAAGTCGATTTTCCTTAACAACGTATTTTTATTTCCTTAAGTACTTAAAATGAGGAAAATGAAATGAAAGCATGTATTTTAAAGAATAAAAAGAGGATAATAAAAGTAACGAGTTTTTATGAGTGTTATATCATAACATTTCATCATTGAAACTTAATCATAAAAAAGCTTGATAAATAGCAAGATTGTACAACAAAACCCTTACCTCGAGTTTTCCTTGTATAGAAAGAACTCTAAAATCCTATATAATAAATTAAAATTTATTATAATTATATTATAGAGCCATTTTTATACTTATAATATCATATATTTTACCATTATAACATTTCAACATCACTTTTATTAATAATTCTTTATTACATTCGTCATTTCCATGTGTTAACTATTTCATTTATCATATGAATTTCTGCTTAGTAGTTTCGGTCCTTTTACATTTATCTTGGTTCCATAAAATATAAAATATTAATAATTATACAAAGATTATATATATTAATTAGATATATATTTATATTCATCCATAAAATTTAGAGATAGAAAAATGAATTACATTATTCATGGAGATGGTTGGTCGTACATACACATGAACACTATTTTCATTTTTTGAATGGATGGAATAAAAGAAAGTTAAATATTAATTTAACTTTATTGGATAATTATTAAATCATATATATCATATATATTCACCATATTAATCCTTATTACCATTCGATTAAAATATAAATGAAAAACGAATCACATCACTTTGTGGAGGTGGTGGTCCACAGGTACGCACGAGATATGTTATCATTTCACAAAGGATTGGATGGGAAGAAGGTATAATTGATATTATCATTATATAAGTATAATTATGTCATAAATATCATATATATACATTAAAATTATCATAATATCCATCCATAAAATATGGATATGAAAAATGAATTGTATCGCAATGTGGAGACGGTAAGTCGTATGTATGCACGAGCGATACTTTCATTTTTCATTTGATGGGAATACATCTTTATAATGGAGTTTTAATAATAATAATAACATTTAAGAATTTTTGGGATAAAGGATTTATTATTTCATGATAGATATGATATATTTATATGCGGTAAATAAGATTAGAAAATAAAGTGATCATTTAAGGAGATTACCTCTTCTTTGAAACAACTCCTTTAGATATCCTCCAAAGGGCTTTTGGGTTAGTATTTTGGAAATGTAAAAAACTCTAGGATATTTATAAGGACGTTTATATGAATTTTCTTTGAGATTTTTGTTGATCTATAAGTATAAAAGTGGTGAGAATAAGTGAGGGATGATGTTACCTTTTATAATTGTGGTGTGGCACTTTTGGAATTTCTCAATAGATTAAATTATAATAAATTCATTCTTATGAAAAGTTACCCCAAATTTCTAGTGATTAGAATATAAGGTTGAATAGGTTTTTAAAAACATAAAAAAAAACAATTTATACAAGTTTTTTTGGTCATTTAAATCCTTATCATTTTGATTAACCCTTAGTTATCCAATTCTAATTTTAGCTACGATAACAAATATTTTAATATTAAAGGGTTTTAATTTTTTACATATAAGGTGAAAACTATCCTATAAAAAGCCAATTTATGACATTTTTAACCATATAATATCAATTTTGTCTTATTTCAATATTTTTATGATTTTTAAATAATTTAATAAAATATTATTTTGATGAAATATAATTATTGTCAATTTTGAAACTATTAAATTAATTTGAATTAAAATACATAAATAGTTTTTTTAATTAAAATATAACCTTCTAAAAAAATAATAATATTTCATATTAACCTAATTTTTTTATAAAACTATAAATCACTCAAATTACACCACCTTTAATATTTTCAAAACCATTTATTTTATTTTTCCATTAAATGAATAAATATTATTTTGGTGTTGTGAAAACATTTAATATAATTATATAGTATATTAAAATTATAAATAAATTAATATCATAAATATTATTTCATTATTTATAAAATTAATATTAATATTCATTCATAACTAGTTTTTCCTCTATTTGAATAGATAATGGACATTTAAAACTAAAATAGTGACATTTTATAAATTTCATTAATTTAAAAAATATATAAATAAATTTCATGGAAAAGTATCCATAAAACTAATAAATTTATATCCTAAGGTTATAAGGGTTTAATTAACATCATAAAATAATTATTATTATGAAAAATCATGTCTTTATTACTTATTTTTAACCTAAATTAACCAAATTTACCATTTATCGAGATGATAAATTTTATCATGCTTACTCTTCATATTGACCAAAAATAAAAGGGACCTATTTACCAAATTTTAACCCTATGATTCTATATATTTAATTATTTTTATCTAATTCCATACATATAAATGGAATAAATTAATTTTAATGTAATTGAAAAAAATGTGAAAAAAACTTCTTTTTATATAAAAATACATTTTAATCATAAAAATAGATTTATTATTATCCTATGATTAAAAAATTATTTTTTTAATGTTTAAAACATTTTCAAAAAGTTAATAATGTATAAATTTTATTAAAATAATTCACCAATATATTTACTAAGATAAAAATACATTCCATGCATAATTGTTTTTTCAGAAAAATATTTAATTTTCTTTCAAATGATTTTTATTTTCATTTATGATAAGTTAATAACCAATGAATAAATTTTACAAATATATAACCATTAATTATTCATAATTTTTTAGTCCTATTCATAGCCTCAAATCTAACAGCTTGGTGGTAACAAACACATAATATTTTAATAATTTTATATTGTTCGTTTAAACTCAGTGTCACATGTAACACAAGCTATAGAATATATCAAATTATTTGAAGAAATACATTTCATATAAATATCATGGGGTTATATTCCACCAACCTTAAATTAATTTCATCCTTGAAAATTTTCACTTTGGTACAAACAATGGAGGATAATTTTTCCTTATTACATCCTCAGGTTCCACATAGATTCCTCAAGCAGGTGGTTTCACCACAAAACATCAACTAGGTGAGTGGTATTGTTTAGTATAAATTTATCTATTTGATCCAAAATATATACCTATTTTTCTTGAAAATAAATATCTTTATATAGTGATATGACCTCTAAATTTAGTACATGTGAAGTTTCATGTATTTACTTACTCATGAGTGATAAATGGAACACATCATGAACTTCAAAGAGATTCGGTAGAAGCACCAATCATTAAGCTACCATCATGATCTGATAAAGAATTTCAAAATGAACAACATACCTAGGTTTTAACTTAAAATTCTTTGCAAATCTATTCACCTAATTCCATGGATATATTTATAAGAATAACTTATCATCAACTTCAATCTCTAGATCTTTACAATGATTATCAATAAATTTTTTTATCGACTATGAACTGCTCTTATGTTCTATTGAATGGCTCTAAACTTTTATACCATTTCCTCAGATTGATTAGTTCCCAATATATTTCCTTCTTTAACTTCATTATAACATGTTGTAGTTCTGTACTTCCTACCATAGAGAGCTTCATACAGAGCCATCTGAATTCTGAAGTGAATTCTATTATTGTAATAAAATTAAACCAAAGGAAGGTGTTGATCCCAAACTTCTTCAAAATCCATAGAGAAATCTCTTAATATGTATTCTATAGTTTTAATGGTATTCTTAGGCTAAAAATATATCTAAGGATGATAAGTTATTCTAAAAAATAACTATGTATCTAGATCCTGCTAAATACTTCTCTAAAACACTGAGGTAAACCTCAGATATCTAAAAGATACAATTAATAGTGGTACAACATGAAATATTACCACTTTTTTAATGTATAACCAATTAATTAAATCAATATAGAAATATTATATTATGGGGATAAAGTGTGATGACTTCATAAGTAGATCGACTATAATCCATATAGAATTATGCCCTTTAGATTTTTTGGGGAGTCCAACGACAAAATCCATGGTGTTTTTCCCATTTACATTATAGTATGGGTAATGTTTGCAACATCCCTTTAGAATCTTGTATCTTAGAATTATTTTGCAAACATAACAAGGACCAAGAAACATACTCAAAAATATATTTCTTTATTCCATCCCACCACAAATAATATTGCAACTCTCTATACATCTTTATACTTCCAGGATGAATAGAGAATGAATAACTATGAGCTTAATCCATCACCTCCTTCTTCAAATCTGGTATAGATAGAAAAATACACAGTTCCTAAATATTATCATTCAATCATAATCATGGTTGAAATTAAGAACATTTCTCACCTACTTTTTTAGCTCTACAACTTCCTTCTACACTTATTTAATCTTTACTTGAATAGATGGTTGAACACACATTTGAACCAGATAATATTTCTCCCCTTCCTTTAATAATTATTTCTCTATCCTTTAAAATTATAGAAATATTAGATCTTTTTTGATACTCATAATAGAAAATATAGCATAATAATTCTAACTCAGATCATCTATAACATTTTTTTCTTTCCCAGGGTGGAATACATTGAGTGTTTATAATGTTTAATCAGCTTCAAACATCTTCTTTGGTGCATGTTCAGATCTTTTTGAGTGAAAATACACTTTAAACTTTTTTGATTATCATATATACCACACATTTATCTATAGATATAATACTTCCATATCTTAAATGAAAAAATTACTACAACTAACTCCATATCAAGAGTTGGGTAATTTTTCTCATGTACCATCGATTGTCATGAGGCATAAGCTATAACCATATTGTTTTTCATGAGGACACATCCCAATCTCTTATTTGATGCATCATTATTTATTACAAATCCTTATTCACTATAGGGTAGTGCAATCATAGGTGAACTAACTAGACTTATCTTTAGTTCCTTAAAACATTACTTACATTCATTCATACAAAGTAACTTGTCTCCCTTCTAAGTTAACATGGTAATTTGATTTTATATTCATGAAAAGGTTTCCACAATGCTCCGATAATATCCAAAAAAACCAAGAAAACTATGAATTTAAGTCATAATGGTTTGTGTAGTTCAATTCTCAATGAATTTTTTCTTTGAGGGGTCTACTGATATACCCTCACTTGAGATTATGTGACCCAAGAATGAAAATTTACAAATCCAAAATGCACACTCGATAATTTTTCCCTAAACCTTCTTACTTAGTGTCTTGAGTATAATTATCAAATGATCTTATTTCTCTTACTTTATATTTATATAAATAATAATATCATATATAAATACCAACAAAAAATGGTCAAGATAATCTCTAAAGACTCTATTCATTAAATCCATGAAGATATCAGGGGAATTAGTAAGACTGAATGGAATCAATATAAATTCATAGTTTACATAGCTTATATGGAATGTAGCCTTGGGTATATAATCCTACTTGAACCTAAATTGATGATATTTAAAATGAAGATCAATCTTGGAAATGTATTGATCTCTACATAGTTCATAAAAAAATCATCAATACAAGGTAGAGAATAATTTTCTTGATAGCGATCTTATTATGTTATCGATAATCAATTCATAGTCACATTGATACATATTTCTTCTTAACAAATAAGATTGGTAAAAACCAAGATGATGCACTTGGCTGAATGAATCCATTTTCATGATTCTCATGGATTTTATTCATTATTTATTACAACTCAATTGGGTCCATTTTATACAGAGTCTTGGAAATTGGTGTATCACCTCTTATGAGTTCTATTTAAAACTCAACTTCCTGATTCAGTGGAAGACCAAGAAAGTCTTCTGGAAAGACATAAATAAACTCCTTTACAATAGGAATATATTTGATAGTGAGTTTCACCCCAAATATCTGATATAAACTCCCATTTTGAATAGGAATCATTACTCGTATGATGAATGTAATTTCCATCAAAAGTTCATTTTTTTGTCACACTGATAGGTGCTATTTTAGAATATCAAACATAACTTCCATTCCTTGGAAATTTAAGTGATATTTATTTAACCAAATCAAATAAATTCCCAAATATCATAAAATTTAACTAAAGGTAGAATAAAAATATTTATAGGAAAAAAATTGCTATAAACTTCTACCAGAGAATAATCATAGACTTGGGATGTGATCATCATAATATTAGGGTCTTTTACTATTAACTGAACATATAATTTTTTGAGGTGGTACCGTGATACCATAAGAAAATTATTTAGATATAAAAGTGTGATTATAACTATAATCAAATAACACAGGAGCAGTTATAGAGTGTATGGTAGGTGTACCTTTCACCATATCATTATCATACCCCTATTCAAAAATAGTGATCGCATGATATTTCCCTTTATCTTTAGGAATAATAGGTTGTTGATGTTGATCATCATTATTAACCTTTGCATTTGATAAATGGTTAACCTAGTGACTATACTCCTTGAATTTAAAATATTGGAGTGTGGGTGGTACATTCTATAGAGCTTCCTTTCTATTCACATCATTAGTTAACTTCTCCTCGCAACTTTGACATTCAATTACCCAATGAACTTCTTTTCCACATGTGAAACATTTACTAGTTCCATTATGATAATTTCCCCTATATTTTCTTACATACTTCAAGCATAATGAAAGGATTATCTTATTATTCCCATGGTTTTTATAACCACCTTTAAATTAATTTTTTATTTTATTATCAAAACCATGAGATTGATGGGTAACTCTAATATACACCACCACCATGGGAGCACATTGAAAAATATATTCATAGATATTGAAGTCCCTTGTGTCTATCACCCTTCAGATACATGTGTTTAAGCCAATGGATAATCAATCAACCTTAATTTTAGGTTGGATGATAATACCAAAAGTATACTATGCAAGTCTTGTAATTTTTTTTCATCAGTACCAATGGATTTATAATCATTATTATTTAACTAAAGAAATTATTTCTCTATTTTTAGAAAAATAATATGAGTATACTACTTGTTCAAAAATCATCCTTAAAAATCATCCCACTCCATAGATTCAATTTCTTATTATTCTCTTGTGTTCTTGATAAGAGTCTAACACTAAAATTCTTTTCCTTGCAAATGATAAACATCCAAAAATAACTTTCTCATATTCTAAACACTGAATAATGGGAAATATATTTTCAATGGTACTGATTCATTATTCAATGACTAGTGGATCAATGGATCACTAAATATGGTGAACATTTCCTCATGAAGAACTCAACAAAATGTTGTTACCTCCTTTAATTATTTGAAATCTCATATTTATTCATAGCTTGAGAATGTTGTGTGAGTATAGGAATAAGATTTCTAAATTTATCTCCCATAGCATTCAATTTCTTAGGAGTACAATCATTACATTGTCCATCACATTCATCATTAACATGATTCCTTTAGGTTACATCTATTGAATAAAACCAAAAAGTATAGTGTAAGCAATAATAATCTTGGTGGGAAACCAAACAATCATTTATATGATGTATAAATCATGACACCTTATTATATGAATCCTTTGTTTTAACCTAGGTCATTCATAATTATTACCAAACCTGTAGGATTTTATTCTATAAATATATTTATCCCTATGGTTCTTACTGAAGTTTTCTCATCCTAGTTTCCAAAGTTTAACTAAAAATTACTCTAATAACAACTATAGAGATCCATAATTTTTATACATATACATTACATCTAAATAGATAAATATTCATTATATAATATTTTGATCCATTCTAGAATTGTTTAGATCGAAAATCATTGAAAACATAGAAATATAAATAACTAGTTCATAAAATATCTACATCTTCCCCAAATTATTTCTTCCTAAATATCACCATTCCAAAACATATCATACTTAATACCTTTCTTCATAATCTAGGAATGGAAACATAAGAAAAGGGTGCGATCATATGATCAGTATCATAGATCATAATATTAAGTCATGGAATAAATCACGGTAGTATATAATACTTGAATCATAAATGAATAAAATAACATGATCCATGAGTGAATAACATTAGAATAAGACATGTAATTGCGTTATACACATAAGAATTTAAAATCATTTCATTAATATTAAAGGATCATTTATAATTCTATCATAGTGGAATGGTTTAACTCCACAAACCATCACAGTAGTCAAGGTTCATTCCCAAGACTATCATTGTGAACAAATCCCCTTACTGAACTGGGTTTATTCCCTATTCCAGTCCTATTTATCTCATGAGATATCAATATTTAACTAATGAATTGGAGGGAGATATATGTCCCAACCATCACATATTGAAAATATTACATATGTGTTCTATAAGATTATAAACCATTAATCATATCAGAACCCATGAAAATAAATGGGTTTCATAAACATTTCTTCATTTAATCATAACATAACCCATAGAAAAAGAATGGATTTCAAACACATATTTTCATGATAAACATAAACCATGTGGAGAAAAAATAAGGATGGTATTCTTGGATAATATCCCTAATAAATCCTAATTGAAATCAAGGTTCGCGGTCTTAGATGAATATAAATACCATCAAAAGTTTATTAAACATTATTGAGGAAAATATCCTTTACATTTTAAAATTACTTCTTTAAAATATAATAAAAACTTATGAAGGAAAAGTTTTCTTTAAAAAGAAACTTGTAAACTTTTAAAGTAATATTAAATGAAAATATTATTCATTTTATTGGGAAAATCCATTCATTCCATATAAGTTTAAAAAAAATCCTTCTATATTTTTTTCAGAAAAGTCACAAAGTACCTCATTTGGAAAATATAAAAACGATTCCTTGATAAGTGTTTTTTAAAAAGTAAAAATTGGATAAACATTAATTTAAATAATCCTTATTTAATATTAAAAACCTTCTAAAAATCATTTTAAAGAAATCTAGATACCTAATAAAAAGTTTTTTTCCAAAGGGATAAATAAAGTTTATTTTCAATAAAAAACACAATTTTGGTATCTTGATCACTTAAGACGAGGAAAATGAAAGAAAAAAAATGTATTTTTAAATAATAATTATATTAGAATAAAATTCATGAGTTTTATTTAGTGGTAGACCATAATATTTCATCATCACAACTTAATCATAAATAATCTTGATAAATAATGAGATTGTAACATAAAATCCTTACCTCAAGTTTGACTTTATTGAAAGAACTCTAAATTACTATTTAGTAAATTTAAATTTATTATAATTCTATAAAAAATAATTTTTTATACTTATAATATCATATATTATCACTTTATAACATTTCAACACCCCTTTTATTAATAATTCATTATTAAAAGTTTCATTTATGGGTGTTAACTATTTCGTTTATTAAGGGTTTTTCTGCCCAGTAGTTTTGATACTTATAAATTTATATTTGTTTCATAATCTATAGAATATTAATCATGTTATAAATATTATATATATTCATTATATAAATATTTATATTCACCCATAAACAGTATTGATAGGAAAATGAATTACACTATTTATAGAGATGTAGGCCATACGTACGTATGAATGATGTTTTCATTTCTCAAAGGATGAAATGAAATAAAGTTAGATATTAGATAACATATATAGGATAATTATTATATCACATATATCATATATATTCATAAAATTAATCCTTATTACCATTAGATTAAAATATATATGAAAAATGAATCACATCGCTTCATGGATGTCGTAGTCCATACGTACACACAAGCGACATTATCATTTCCCAAAGGATAGGATAGTAAGAAGATAGAAATTATATTATAATTAAATAAGTATAATTATGTTATAAATATCATATATAAATATTAAAACCATTATAGTACACAACCATAAAATATGGCGATGAAAAAAGAATTTCATCGCTATATGGAGAGAGTAAGCCATATATATGCACGAGTGATACTTTCACTTCTTATTTGATGTAAAATAGGGTGTATAATGATTTTTTAATAATAATAATAAAATTTAATAATTTTTAGGGTAAAAAAATTCATTATTTTATGATAAATACAATATATTTAGAGGATATAAATAAGAGTAGAAAATAAAGTGATCAATTATAGAGATTACATCTTCTTTGAAATAACTCCTTTAGATCTCCTTTAAAGGGCTCCAATGTTGGTATTTTGGGAATAAAAAAACCTATAGGATGTGGATAGAGAAGTATATAAGAGAAATTGGAATATTTTTGGTGATATATAAGGCTAAAAATGATGTGGATAAGTGAGGGTGGAGGTTCCCTTTTATAATTGAGGTGAGGGGAACTTTTGAAATTTCTCAAAAGATGAAATTATAATAAATTAATTCTCAATAAAAATACCTCAATATTGATAGGGAATATATGATAAGGTTGGAAAGTATTTATATCATGATACAATATAATTTATCCAATTTTGGTGTCATTTTAAACATTTACATTTTGATCAAACTTTAGTTAACCACTATTAATTCTAATTATGGTAAAAAAAATCAATATTAAAGGGTTGTAATTTTTACTTATAAGGTAAAAATTAGTACATAAATGGATAATTAATGACATTAGAGACCATATAATATCCAAATTGTCTTATTTAAATAATTTTATGATTTTAAATAATTTAATAAAATATTATTTTGATAAAATATCATTATTATCAATTTGTACACTATTCATTTAATTTGATTTAAAAGATATAAATAAAAAGTTTTCATTCCAATATAATATTTTAAAACAAACCTAATATTTATTATTAACATATAAAATTCATGTAACAATATAAAATACTCTAATTATATCACTTTTAATATTTTAAAAAATCATTTAAATTATTTTTATATTAATTGAACAAATAATATTTTGGTATTGTGTAAAAATATAAGGCATTTATATAATACCTAAAAATTAGAAATAAATTACCATAATAAATATAATTTAATTATGAAAAAAATTAATATTAATATTAGTACATATCTAGTTTTTCCCTATGTGAACACATAAAGTATTTTTAAAACTAAGAGAGTGACATTTTGTAACTTTACTTGTTTTAAATAATATATAAATAATGTTCATGGAAAAGTGTAAAATAAAGTAATAAATTTATGTCCTAAGCTGTTAAGGGTAGAATTAAATTTATACAATAATAATTAGGTTGAAAAATTATGCTATTATTACTTATTTTTATCCTAGATTAACCCGATTTACCTTTTACTAAGGTGATAAATTTTACCATGATTACTATTTATATTGAATAAAAATGAAAGGGGCCTAAGTATCAAATTTTCAACTCTTTATTATAAATATGTATATAATTTTATCTAATTAAATACCTATAAATATAATAAATTAATTTTAATGTAAGTGCGCAAAATGTGATATTTTTTTTATAAAAAAATACATTTTAAGAATAAAACTATATTTATTATTTTACTATGCCTATAAAAATATTTTGTGAATGTTTAAAATATTTGATCAAGTAAATAATATAAATTTAATTAAAATAATTCACCAATATGTATTAATTTAATTTATTAAGATAGAAATACATTGCGTGCAAAAAAACTATTTTTCAGAAAAATATTTCTTTTTCTTTCAAATTAATTTTATTTTAATTTATAATAAAATGATAAATAATGAATTATATTATTAAATATATTACCACAATTTTTCATAATTTAGTTATTCCTATTCATACACACCAATCCAATGGAATGATGATAACAAAAACATAATATTTTAATAATGTTACATGGTTTGTTTAAACCCGATGTTTAATGTAACATAAGATATCAATGAAATAAAATTATTTAAAGAAAAATATTTCATAAAAATATTAGTGTGCTACTATGAATTATTTATAAAAGTAAATAAGTTTTATTTCATAAAATAAAATATTTTTTTGTTGATTCTTATTAGAGATATTCTAAGAATAATATTGTCTCTAATAGCCTAATGGGAGCATTTTTAAACATAGCGATGTTTAAAGTTAAAAAATAATGAACCACACTAGTCTAAAGATAAAGTGATTTCCAATTAATATCTGAATGATTTCAGGATATGTTATGGTAACGAAAAAAGTAAATATTTATATTATTTGTCATGAGAAGGTGAATATTACTACCTATTAAAGGATTATGCCATTCAAAATAAAAATTGAATTATAATTGATATCCTAAAGGGGTTTTAGGGTATGGATGTAAAGAGAAATGTAAAGGTTATATTTAGTAACCATAAAAACATAAATATAACTTCATCCTAAAAAAAGTTTAGTATGTTCTAGTAAATAAATAATTTAAATAAAAATATTATTTACCAAAAAAATCAAGTAAAATGTTTGATGTAAATGCTACCATGGATGATAATAATGTATATAAAAATAATTATAAGTATTTGAAAAATTTTTACATAATAAAACTTATTTTTGTGAAATAAAGGAGTTTGAATATGTTAAAGTAGTTGAATGTTAGGAATAGGATTCTTAAATCTCACCATTTTCAAACATTTTTTGATAGACATTACTCTCTAAAAGGTTTAGTTGGAGGTTTTTATTATATGGTTATAGATAAATGTGATAAAAATTACATATAGATGTAATAAGTTAACATTACCCTAGAAAGTTCAACAAACATAAGGTTGATTTGGTAGTTTATCATATATTATATGATATACTAGTGCTTTTTTTTGGGTTTTGTAGTGTATTTTTATAAGAGTTTAATAATATAAATATATCATAATAAAGGAAATATCCACTTTATCATTATTTCATGTTGGTTCCATAAATTTATGTGTATATATATACAAATTTCTTAAATTGTAATGATAATTGACCTCTAAATGTTTGACTTTGATTTATCCCTAATAGATGTTTATCATGAAGTATTATAGATTTTGATGAAATTTTAAGGTTAGCATGAGAAGGATTCTATTTTAAACATATGAAATATTATCATTAAGTAAAAATACAAAGAAAAATAGTCACCTTTGTGTGTGATGGATGAAACATTAAGTATACCACATAGAGTGTCATACACTATGTCTTTAGTATCCTAAGTGTACATGGGTCATATTTGATCCCCACTACCTAAGTTTAGTGAGATACCTATCATGAGAACCTTTATACTTTGAAGTATTTCATACACAAGTAAAAAAGCGACTTAGATAATTTGGTCGTGGTTGGATATGTTATTGATCATGTCATCAGATAGAGCTAAAAAAAGATGGAATTTGTCCTCTCATATGATGAGTATGACATCTGGTCCCTCAATTGAGATAGATTGGGGAGTATCAAGATGCACCCAAATAGTGCATATGATGTGACTATCTATTCGGGGGAGGAAAATGTGATGTACTCATCCATAAAGATGAATGACATGTGATGTATTCACCAACCATGCTATTCAATACTTAGAGAATTGATAATATATGAGTTGGATATATAGGATTGACACACTTGGTGTCCCATGGTTAGTTGATGTCCTAGATAAATGGAATATATGAGAACACATGTATTTATGTGATACACGTAGTGTACATAGTATTAAGATACATGTGTTTGATGGAGGTCATACTAAATCCCTTTATAGCTTGAGTATCATTGAATCATTTAAATAGTATGATTATTACTTACACTTATGAATCTAGTGACTCGTATTTGTTTTCAATGCTTAAAAGGACCGTGGGGTCACACTTTGTGGTCGACTGATTAGGGATTGAGTTTGAATATGAGAGATGGTCTAATTTTTTTAGAGTTAATCTAAAAGAGTTTTTTATGGGTAAGAAATTATATATTATATGATGCAAAGTGGAGTTTATGATATCTTTACAAAGGTGTTTTGGATGATATTAAATATAATTTTTGGATATGGTTTCACATGTTATTTTATATGATGAAATATAAGTTTAAATAAAACAGAGTTTGTGAGGATTTTGTGAAAGTGGGAGATTGAAATGGATATGCCCTAAAACTATCTTTTTATATGACATAAGAGGCTATATTAGTCATAGAATAATATCAATTAATGGATTGAGCATACATTGGACCAAGTGTAATCTCATGTAGTGACTTGAGAATACGTTGGAGCCAATATAATATGGTATGAATAACATTAATATCTCAAGGCTATATTTCTGTAAGATATTAGGGAATTAACTCATACCTTATAGAACACGAGTTAATGCATGAATAATCAAGGAATTTCCTTGAGGTATTTATAAAATGTCACTACCATTAGATGATAATACATATTTTAATTCAACAATAAAGTTCAAGACTCCCTAAAACCATGTTTCCCTCATTACTTACCATGTTTTCCTTGAGAAGTTATAGAAAAACATAGTGGTTGGTGGTTTGGGATGACATGATTATTGATTCAGAAACAACCCTTAGATAGATCTAGGTTTGGCATTTTTATTTCTACCACTCCAATGATCAACAAAAAGCACATCTAAAGGTGTTCAAAGGAGTTAAAGTGACATTTATGGTGTAAGGTATTCTTGATATACAATGGTTTTCAATTCCATAATTTATGAAAGATTCATTTTCTTATATATGGGGATAATGGGATGGGATTATTTTACTTACATGTAATTTATAAAGTGTTTATAAGATCCTATAATACTATAAGTTATTACTATATATTAACATGTTCTTCCTCATTTATTTATTATAACATTTTCTTATCTGGGTTGTTTTTACCACCTATATGAACAATGTTATCATGTTTACATCATTAATGACTAATAAAACTTATGTACTGGTAATATAATTTAATAATGATTAATATATAATATTTTAATGTAACACTCCGTTACCTTCTTTTAGGTATTATTTTTCTCTTGTTTTGGTTCCCCTTTCTTGTTTGGGTGCATTGTGAGCTTTTAAGGGATAAATATAATTTTATTGGGAAAATGACCTAAAGTTTGGGGATGTATGTTTATTGGATTTAGTAGAGTATAGGTATAAATGTGACAAAGGCATTGGAGGGGGTGGGGGGGGGGATCAAGATGTTCCTAGGAATTTTATGTAAGGGTCTATCTTTGGTACTTCCTATAGGAGACATTTCACCATAAATTTCTATATTATGAAAAAATTCTAGCACTGTGCATAAGTCGTGAATCAGTTTGTAGAATATGAATATTATAACATTTAAAATCATATATTATGTTTTAATTTACCTTTACAACATAAAATCTTATTTTATGCCATAAGTTCATCGATGGTGATAAATTTAAACCTAGGCAACATGTTATTCAACGTATATGAGTTATGAGATTTTTAGATCATTAGGAAAGGGTTTATTCTGTAAATCCATTCATCCCAGTAGGTTATATCATGTAGTCTATCTGATATCTTTCATTTTGTGTGTGCATGTTTACCCATTGATACCCAATCTTCTCTCAGTGCATTTCATGCGACTCTTCCTCCCCCAGATCATTTCATTCATTGTATGATCCCTATAATGGTTACACCACTTCTCCCTGGTAAGCAGTCTTTCATTTTCTTCTCTACCTGTGGTAATAGTAGCGAAGTTTTCTAAATTTATGGATTGTTTTGTGATTATTTTGGGTTTTCTATCGATACATTATAGTTTTCCATTTTTCATTTTCTTTCAGAGGTTGAGTTTCTTGATATCAATATTCATTATTGAAGACAATTAGTTTTCCTCCATTCTTAAGGTAGGTATATCTATACAAGTGCTTCTAATTCATGAATTGCCTTATGTTATTTTCAGTTCATTTGGGATGTTCAATGAAATTTATTGATTTGACCTTATAAAGTACTTTTTTGGAAAGAGAATGTTTTAAAGGTATTTTATTTAAAAATTGTTTATCACACTCCAAGTATTTGATTAATTTATTTAATGGGTGGTTTTGGTTTTGAAATGGATTTTAAAAAACTTAGCATATTTGTAAACCTTTGGTGTGTCGGGAATAGACTTGTCACTCTTTCTGTGTGTAATGTAAGATGAGGTTTTTTGTCACTTTAGTGTGAATAATTCCACTAGAGGATATATTGGCTGGATCCACCTTAGGCATGGATTGGGGATTTTATTTCATTTCTAGTATGTATACCCTTAGGTTAGAGCCCAAATGGTGTGTTTTGTCATTTTTTTGATTTTTTTTCACATGATGGTATATTTCATGGTTATTATGCATATGAATATATTTTGGTTTAATCGTAGTTTCTTACCTACTCTCGTAACATATTCCTAGCTTTTTGTAATATGGTATGCTATTATAAAAACCAAATGAATGTTTTATAAAATTGTTTTTTTGAAAATTCTTTGTAAAATAAATTTTTTAAAGCTATAACTAATGAAATATTCATATTAGGACTTGTTTTGAATCTTTGGTGGTATCATACTGGGTTTTTTTCATCACACCCTACTTTTTTCCTTTGAGTGGTTATAAATATTTCTTTTCAAGATTGAGGTAAAGGGAAGGGCATTATGAAGCATGACCATTCCTCTTATTGGTAGTCTTCATATCTAGATGGTTTGGTGGTAATGGATGATAATAGAGGGGTACATTTTGTCTTTTCTTATTTTATATTTCTAATATGAACTATTAAGCTTAACTTTTATTTTCTCATGGTTGTTTATCTCTCTTATTCACTATATTTTTATTGTGTACCTTGTTTTGTTTCACATAAGATTTGTTTTTTGTTCCTTGGTTCATACTTAACAATATAGAAGATTGGTTTTTTGTGACTTGTCTTATTGACCCAGGTTGGTTCATTAAAAATTGGTATTCGATGGAATACCCATCCTAAAGTTTTATTGACACTTCCTTTGTGTGGTTTGGTGTTTTGGTAAAATAGAGTTAGGTCTGATGGAATTTAGGTAGTAATTGTGGAAATAGGGCTTGGCCAGCTCACTTTTATGTCTGAATCTGAGTTACCATGGGCTGTTAGGGATTTTTTCCAAGCTTGAGACTTATTAGTTGAGGTAATTTGAATTAACCTGATATGGATTTTATTCTAATGTACCTATTAGTTATTTTTTAGTATTTATTTGAATAATTAATTAATTAATTAAATTCATTTTGTTTTACATAATTTATATTGATACCTAAAGTTATTCCTATGATTTTGGAATCTACTTATGTATGATTGTTGTTTTTTGTCTTGTGATTATTAGAAAATGACTCCCCAAAAAATATCTTCCAAATTTGAGTGAGAAAGCTATGAGAAAGGAACCCGAGGAAAATCCTATGGTGGACTCTTCTTTGGTAGAATCTATAATCCACACTATTAATACTTTGAGTGAAGTAGGTGTCGGGAACCAGAGATGGGTAGTGGATCACAACTCAGAATTTACTATAAAACATCTACCTCTCTTCCATGATGAAAAAGGACCCATGGAATCTGAATAATGGATTGAGTGGATTGAGAGGATCTTCATATTTATGAAGACTCCTAAGTAATCTAAGGTGGGTTTTCCATATTAGTACTTGAGGGACTGGGAAGGATATATCAGGACACTATTGTGAAAGCTAAGTTGCATGAGAATATCACTTGGGAATATTTTAAGAAAATATTCAATCAAAAGTTTTATCTTGAGACATTACAAGGGGAAAAGAACTGAGTGTTTTTTTCCTTATATAAAGGAGATCATACCGGTCTAGATTATTTTACTCATTTTTTGGGTTGTTGTAATTGACATTAGATCTAGTCACTAATGATAACCTAAAGGCTTAGAGGTTTGAGTTGGGGTTAAGGGCCTATATTCATTAAATTATAATTCTCTTGTGCCTTCCCACCATTATAGGGGTAGTATATAATCCATATTTGAAATAAATAGACATAGGTGGAAAAATAGGTTTGGGAGGAGCTTCAGTTGGTACTGTCATCAACCAGGGTGTATCTTCTGTCCATAAAAGAAAGTGAAAATGTATCCAGTTTTCATAAGGACTAGTTTTGGTACCTTTATCAGGACAATAATAAATATTTTTCTATCAGTGTGTAAGGTCTTTTCATTCCAAGCCTAATTGTATGGAGGCTCCCAATAATTTTTATCATTGTGGACAATATGGCAATATGAGGATTTTTTGTGAAGATCCAATCTCAACAGGTGTTCAAAGGTTCATACTAATGCTTCCATGGGTGGTGGGTCTTATCCTTAGGATAAGGGGGATGTTAATTTGGCTAAGAATTCTCAGGGAGGAGCTGAAACTAGACATTTTTATGCAGTGGAGTATGAACCATAGGAGTTTGAAGAAGGGAAAGCTTCTATTATAGGTACATTGTTTATTTTATCCTATATGGTGCTATATTGTTTTTTAACACACATTATAATCATTATTTTATATCATTAAAGTTAGTTATCATGTTGGTATATCATTTGAAGCTTATACCATTCTTGTTGGAATATTCCATGACTTTGGGGAAAAGTTATGAACAGGGTTTCAAGTGTCGAACATGTCGATTGATGATATCAGACCATTAGGTGGAGTGGTACTTCTTGGTACTTGATCTTTATATCTTCTAACTAATTATTATCATGGATTAGATGATTATAATTAAGGTCCAAATTGATTTTTATTTCCATAGAGTTTAATTTTTATCTCTAAATGGAATTAATCATGTCTTTCAGGGTTAATGGGATTCAAGGTTTGGGAGGGTGGGGCCTATTATTCCTTATGATGGGGTGATATCGTGTTATTTATCAGAAATGTTCTAAGATACCATTAATACTTGTTTGAGAAATCTAATTTTTGCAGAGGTGTGTGTGTACCTTGAAGTATTTCTAAAGTATTTTTATGGTTTACCACCATAGAGAGAGGCCAAGTTTACTATAGACCTTCTACTTGGAAATATTCCCATTTTTATGTTAATTTGGTATAACTTAAGGTCCAACATTTGAATCTCGAGTCTAAGAGATTTATTCATCCTAGCATGTCACCATGGGATACTCCTATTCTATTTTCTAAGAAGGTATATGAGATCATAAGACATTGTATTGATTATCAAAAGCTAAATTAGGTGATTGTCAAGAAAAAATATCCTTTCCCAGGATTGATGATCTCTTTGATCAGCTTAGAGGGGCTCGTTGGTTTTCAAAGATTTACCTTTGGCTAGGATACCACCAGTTGAGAGTCTGAGAAGATGATATACCTAAGACAATGTTTATGAGATGGTATAGGCATTTTGAGTTTCTTTTTATTCCATCAAATCTCACTAAATCTTCTTTGGTATTTATGGAATTGATGAACTAGATCATTTATTAGTAGTGACATTATATTTGGCTATATTTATTGATCCGGTTGTGATCGGTTTGGGTTTTCTATTAGTCCTTTTCTATTTTCTATCATGCCTTATCTTTTAGAAGACAATATTCTTTATTACAATATCCTTTTTCAAAGGCAATAAGGTTTCCTCCATTCTTTATGTAGGTATATTTATACAAGTGGTTCTAATTCAGGAATTGCCTTATGTTTTTTTTAAATTCCTTTGGGTTGTTCATTGAAATTGATTGATTTTACATTAGAATGGCCTTTTTAGAAAAGATACACAATTTTACAGGTATTTTATTTATATATGGTTTTCACACATCAAGTATTTGATTAAGTTATTTAAAGGGTGGTTTTATTTTTGAAATGGATTTTAAAAAACTTACCACATTTGGTAACCTTGGGTGCATCAGGAATAAACTTTTCACTCTTTGTTTGTAATGGCACAAGAGGTTTTATATCACTTTATTGTGTGTAATGACACTAGAGGTTATATTTTTTGGATCCACCATAAGTATGAATTGGGGATTTTAATTCATGTCTAACATGTATAACCATAGGTTAGAGACCAAATGATTTTTTACATTTTTCAATATTTTATCACATGATGATATATTTCATAGTTATTACGCATATTCTTATCTTATGGTGTAATCATGGTTTCTTACATGCATTATTAACATATTCCTGGATTTTTTGAATATGGTATTCTAATATTGAAACCAAATGAATGTTTTATAATTTTTTTTAAAATTATTTATAAAATGATTTTTTAAATCTAGTTTTAATGCATTTGTGATATTAGGACTTGTATAGATTCGTTTTTGTTACCATAGTAGGTTTTGTTCTCACACCCTAATTTTTCATTTGGGTGGTTGTAGATGTTGTTTTGTAGGATTTAGGTAAAGAAAAAGGAATTATGTAGCATGCCAGTTCCTCTTATTGGTCATCTTCATAGCTAGATGGTTTGGTAGTGATGGATGTCACATATAGGGAATGTTTATACATTTCTTGTTTTATCTTTCTAGTTTGGACTATTTGACTTGAATTTTTTAGTCTCATGGATGTTTTTCCCTCTTCCACACTGTACTCTGATCGCGTACCTTGTTTTTTTGACATGAGACTGATTTTTTGTTCCTTGGTTCATACTTCACCATGTGGTGGACTGATTTTGGGTGACTTTTCGAGATGACCTAGGTTGGTTCGTTACATTTAATAATACTAGACTGTTAATATTTAAAAATATATTAAATAATAGAATTAATTATTTTATCAATTCAATAATCATTGAAAATAGGAATTTTAACCATTATATAAAAATAGTTTCCATGAGTTCCATGAAATGACCACAAGAAAATATTAATATATCAATCAAATATGTTATATATTCATAAAATTTTTGGGGATGATAAATCCATGGATAAAGAATAAGGACCAAAACCACCAAACCAGAGTACATATGGAAAAAAATACAATTGACATCTAAATATTAATTTTAAATATAAATAGTTAATATATGGGTATTGAAGAATTATCCTTGAATTGTATGAAAAAATAATTTACGTATAATGTTCTAATACCTATGAATAATAAACCTAAATTTATTATACATGGAGTTAAAATGAATCTGACCAAGTAGAAGTTTGAGGTAAGGTTTCCCATATTAATTTTCTCTCATTGAGATATGGTATATATTCACCACCTTTTTTCTTTATTGGGTGTATAAAAATTCCATGAACATTTTCAATTGTGGATTTTATGAAATTAAAGGTATTTATAAATCCTTTTAAGGTAATATATTTTAAGGGGTTTTTATTCAAGTGTTATAAAATATATAAGGGTTTTATTTACAATATCACATTGAATTTGAGATAACTAATGTTTAAATTCCTATTTGATGAAATTGTAAGTTATTTACATCTGAAACTCAATATATTTTCTCATCATATGGTTATATATGGGGTTTTCATGTATTCTTATAATTTCATTTTACTTTAGTTCATAATTAAACCAAAAGGATTCCTATAAATGTAATTGACCAGATCACTTTTTATAGTCGAGAATATTTCTCCTCCATGTAATTATTCTTTTTATTTTGTTATGAATGTTCTTATATATAATTAAATACTTGATTAAGTTCTTTTTATATTTCATTTGACTTCATTTACAAAAGTTTAAAAGGAATCATTTAATGGGTCATTTTTACCAAAATCTAATTCTCTTTAAAAAAGTGTGAAAGAACCTTCCTTTTTAACGATTTAAACATGAAAATATTTTCCTTTCAGTGTATTCATTCTTCATTATGAATATTTATTTCCATATTTTCATGGTTTAAAAAATTAAATTCTATTTCCATTATTTTTTGAAAATTTCATTTCAAAATAAAATTTATTAAAATAAAAGTATATTTCTTCTTATTCTTCAAAGTAATTTTCTAATATTATTACAAAATTATTTTCATCTATATAAACATACTTTGAGGTTTCTTATGCTTCAATGTGTATAATTTATAATTATAGCATAAAATTTATTTCTATTGATGTCTTAGGGACATGATTTATTGATATTTTCATGAAACTCAAATCTTTCCCATGGGTTATATAAGACTTTTAGATTTTAGAATGTATTTTATTTTAAATAAATACTTTTTTCAATATATTATACTATACACAACAACAATCTTAAAAAAACCTTGATATACTAGGGATACATTATTATTTAAATATGTATATTATAACCTAGCCATTGGATTGGTGGGTATGAATGGGAGTAATAACATTTTAAAAAATAAAAATAGAATTTATCCTTAATAAAAATGTATTGGTTATTTTCTAGTGAATAAGTACACAATTTTTAATGATAATAATTAAATAACACAAGGTAAAGAATAACTAAAGTTTAAAAGGGATATTTTTTTTATAAAAGTGGGTTTTCCTTATATTTTTTATTTTTCATTTAAAAGATAAATTAATGAATATTATAATTTAAATTTAATGAAATGAAATCCATTTTTTGATTTATCATATCAAAATTATATTATGGTGATTTTTTTAGATTATTAAGAAATTGTTGATTTTTGGGTGAATAATTGAAAATATGATTTTACAAATAATGTCAAATTTATGAAATTATAACTATATAAGAATGGATTAAAAGTATATGAAAACCTTTTTATATAACAAATAAATATTTAATAATTAATATAATATATTTAAAAATATAATGTTTATCTTTTAAATCTATATTTTACATTTTGGAAATCTAAGTATTGTTTTTATTTAAATAAAAAAACATTTTATACTTCTATTTTAATCAAGAATTCACAATATTAATTTATTTTTTTATTTGGTTTTAAAGAAAAATAATCCTCCTTTTATTAAATAATAAATGAATTTATTCCATATTAATCAACATTATACACGATTTTGGTATAAAATAATTTTTATTCCTAAAACTTGGATTTTTCTAAAAATAATTTTCATTGTGTTTTGAAAACATATATTAACATAAATATTTACCATAAATAGAAACTTAATATTAAAAAATTGATTCCATATTTGGGATTATCTTGTTCTAAATTGAAAATGAGGTCCATTTTATTTTTACTCATACTGAATAGTAACCATGATAAAAGTTTAACACCTTAGTAAAGGGTAAAATAAGTTAAACAGGGTTATAACAAGGGGATAAGGTATCTAAAAAACTAAAAAACATTTCTTTATTTCATTTTATTGTGGTATATTGACCAAAATCATCCAATATTTGATAATATGGAATATTTGTGTCATTTTCCTTGGATAATGACCTTTATATTACTTTAAGTAAAGGACAATTACAAAATGTCACTCTCTTTTTTCTAATATCTATAATATATTTTATTAATAATATAAATATTTTATTTATGTTTTTAAATGTTTATTTTGAATATGAATAAGTTATTATTAGGATATTAATTTCTTTAAATTTTTTGGTAATGCTGTAATTGCCTAGAATGCTGACACATTTCTGATGTAACCCCTGTACAAGTGGGTGAAAATAAAAGTTAATATTTCTAAAAAATATTAAAATTGATGAGTTTTTGAAAATTTAGAGTCCTGAATGATTTTTTAATCAAAATGAAATTTATTTAATGTTTTATATATTAATATTTCAAGTATTTATGAATTTTCCACTAGCCATAGTTATAAAAGAGCACCCCCTCCCTTTACTCCTTCACACATTTTGTATAATCTAACTTGGAAAATAACTATAAAAATACCTTATTATCATCCTTCTAAATTTATTAGAGGTTATGGTATTACCCAAATAACATCATTTAAATAAATAAGGTTTAATATAAAGGAGGTTTTCCAAAGAAGAGGTTTAACTCTTTACCAAGTGTTTTCATGTTTATTTCTTCTTACACCTCCTCTAAATATTCAATAATCACATTTATATAATTACATCAGTATATTACATATACTATAATGGTATTTTATTTATTTAATGACATTTTTTCATCTTATTTCAATAATATTGGAAGTGTAACTATCACTTGTGTGTACATGCATACTACTACCTCCAAGAATCTATGTATTTAATTTTTCATAACCAAATTTCATGATTAGTTATTTATATATATTTAATGTTTATAAATATATGATATTTATTTCATAATTATTATTATTAAAAGATAAGATATATTCTACATTCTTACTCTTCCATCCAATGGAAAATTAAAGCGTTGCTCGTGGATACATACAGACTACCATCACCATACAACAAAGTATTTCATTTTCCATTACTGAATTTTATAACTGGATATATTGATGGATTAAATAATTATATATTATATTTATGATATAAATTTGATTATATAATGACATAATTTTATGTAACTTTATTTTTGTTCTTTTTAATAGAAAATGAAAACATTATTCATATACACATACAAACTTCCATCTTCATGAAAGGTGTATTTAATTTTTATATTGACACCATTAATAGAAAATTATATAACCATATATAATTAATATATATATATATATATATTATATTTATATCATTACCAATATTCAAGGACCAAAACTACTGAATCGAAACAAACATGAGAAATGAAATAATTAACACCCAAGATGATAATGTAAATGAATAATTGGTAATGAATGAATGATAAGATGTTATAAGTGAATAATATATGGAATGATAATTATTATTATTTTTCTAGTACATATTTATAATAAATATAAATTTATTATACTTGAGTTTAAGATCATGTATAAAACATGCCAGACTTGAGGTAAGGGTTCTTCATCTCAATATGGTTTTGTTGAGACATGTTTTATGTCTTGCACCTATTTGTGTGTATAATTCCCCTTTGATATATAATATCAATAATATCTTCAAATTCATGTTATTAAAAGTTCCATTTGAACATAATTCATTCATAAGGTTTATGATTAAAAAGTTACCAATGCTATAAGGGTTTATGTTGTAATCTCATTTTAAATTAGGAATGTTTATTCTTAAGTCTCATGTGGTGGAATTATATTATATTTATATCTTGAAACCAATCTATTTTTATCCTATAGTTATTTATAGGATTTTAATTTTTCCTTTCATTCTCTTCTCTATGGTGCATAAAATGATCAAGAAAAATGTTTTTAATAAAACCCAACCTTATTTCATCTTTAGTCGGTGAATTTTTTTTCCATGTACATGTTCTTTAAATGCTTCCAAGAATGTTATTTTATATGATAAAATGATTACTTAAATTAATTTTCAATCATATTATAATTTATTTTAAAATTTACAAAAGGAATCTTCTTGTCATTTTTTGAATGAGGTACTTTTGAATTTTTAACAAAAGTGTTAAAGAAATCTTTATTTTAACATTTACCAAATGAATGGATTTTCCCAAAATTATAAATATTATTTGAATCTTACTTTAAAACATTCAATTATTATTTTCAATAAAATAAATCTCTCAATATTATGAAATTTTTTATTTAAATTTATATCTAAAGAAAATTATATTTTTGTTATGTTTTCAAAGAAATACTTAAATATTATTTTAAAGGTATTTTTCATCTATATGGGTATCCATTAATGATTTTTATACTCTAATAGGGATACAATTGAACCATACCATCCACTTTATTTCACTATATGAGTTATGATTATGTTATGTGGAAATATTTATGAAACCTATTTCTTTTACATGGGTTATGATATAATGAATTGATGAATTATTTTATGATATCATGATACATATATGTATGGTTTTCATTATGTGAAGTGTGGGACCAAAATTATATATCCCTCCAATTCATTGGGTAATGATTGATACCTCATTAGATAATATGAAAGTGTATGGGAGGTGAACCTATTGTAAGAATTAAAAGAGTTTGGGGAGTGAACCCAATCCCTTATTGGAATTTTCCCACTATGTGATGATAATATTAGTAGTGAGCCTTAACTAATGAAATGATTTTCTATGATTATGATTGTTCTGAAATTACTATGAAATGTTTTTGTGATTAAGAAATTATTTTATAGATTATGATTGATTATTTATGATTATGAACTCTTATAACTATCGTCTCTTGTTATGAAAATGTCTTATGGAATTAATCATGATTTTTGATCTAAGAATGAGTGTGTGTAAATTTAATAATCTATGATAAAAAAATCATACCCTTATATTGTACTTATATATGATCCTAGATAGCTATATCCCTTGTTTACCTATACTAAGTATCTGAGATCACCCATTCTTATGCTTCCTTCTCCTTAGGTTATGAAGCATTATATTATTTAAGATATGTCTAGAAGGGTATCATGTGGGGATAATTTTTAGAAGATATTGAATTATTCTTATGGAATAAGAAAATCATGTCATAATTGAAAAATACCCATTTGATGAGAAATCCATGTATTTTATTATTTAAATGGGTTTTCCTAATTATATAAAACTCTAAACCTAATAGGTATTGGGTATGTAAGTGACTCAATTTTTGATATTGATATTTTATTTATGGTTGGTTTAAATTTAATCACTTCATTTGGTATCAAATCAAGTATGTAAAGAATATATTTTTTTCACTATATCTAGGTGTACGTGTCTCGGGCTATCTCGGTTGGTATCAGAGAAGGGTTTAGATAACATTAGAGGTTTAAAAGTTAATATATGAGGATAATGTAAGAGTTAAGGATATAATTTTGGATTTATTTTTTTAATATATGATCATATTTTAAGGCATATATATCCTTTTGAGGTTTTATGTTGTGGGATTTTAAAGTGAGAGATGACATTTTGGGGAAATAATTATTGGGTTTTAATATATCATTGTGGAATATGAAACCCTTTGGTTTAACATGTGATTTAGTGTGAAGTTATTTTGGAAGAATGATATTGGGGATATAAGTTGAAAGAAACACACAAACCTTAAGGTTAATATATTCTTCGATGAGGTAATTATGGTTAATGGGAATAAAGGGGATATCAAATTTTGGGAAAATATTTTTAGATGAGCATGTTATTGAAAAGTGATCTGGTGACCAAGAAATTAAACTTATTTTTGAAGAATAAGTTCACTATTTCGGGGGAATTATATAATTAAGGTAAACATTATATTATTTTATAGGATGGGATTTTATTTTATGAATAATGATTAAGTTAACTTGTAGAAGCATATATGTTTTTGTTATATATTTATGGAGATCCAAGTTATTTTGAGAAATGGTTAGTATATTTTTGAGAATATATGACTAGGTTATATAGATTTTTGGTATATGACTTTATGAGTGATTAATTTTATTTATGGATAAATGATATGATTATCTTGGAAGAAAATATTATAAAATATTTTTGATTTTTGGATCCAAATTTGGTTATAAAAATTTTGGAAGTTTTTTAAGGTTAATTATGTATGTAATGATTTATTTTTAACTTTGTGTGTTATTATTGATTTTTTTGGAGATTGATGTATAAAAGATTTTTCATGTTGGATATTGTATTAGCCTGTGATAACCATTTTGGTTTTGGTTAATAGGTAGAAATAATATGAATAATGTTTCATAATTTTATGGATATTGTGATCCATTAAAAGATGATTTTAGTGCCTCAAGCAGGAAAAATTAATCATAGTTATTTATATTATGAAAATAAGTGGAGGTGGAAAACTAATCAAAATAAAAACGAAGGATTGAATTTTGGGAAGAAATCAAGTAAGTACATTCTATCACATTCTGAATCTCGATGGTAAAATAAGTCCTTAAAATAAATAAAGTGGAATATAAATCCATAAATTCCTTTGTTGAATATATTTATCATCTATGAAGGTACACATTATTAAACTCATTCCCAAGTATGAGCCTTATAATGGTAAATGAATGTTTTAATAAATATTTAGGAAATGAAAAGTTTCCTTGACTTAATATATCCATTAAAGTCATTTTCAAAAGGAAATTTCATTGATTTTGATTAAAAAATATTTCTTTCCACTTAGGTATATTTATCGTCCAATCCTTATAATTGATTCTAAAAATGTTTTAAACACTTTTAATTTGGAATGAGATAAAATTGTGAGGTCTCAATTTCTTTAAAGGGATAGAATTTAACACACTAAGATTTTATAATGTATTTTATTTTAAATAAATAATATGTTTTATATTGGGTAGAAAACACAACACAAATATTAAACAAAACTTAATAAACTATGGAAATATTATTATTTAAATATAAATATTATAACCTAGTCATTGGATTGGTGGGTATGAACATAAGTAACAAAATTATAAAGTATATGTATAAAATTTTTCATTCATACAAATGTGTTAATTAGTTCTTAGTAAATAAGTACTAAATTTTTAATGACAATAATTGGATCATATAAAGTTAAGAACAGTTAAAGTTTTAAAGGGTCATTTTTCTTTAAAAGTGGGAATTCCTTATATTTTTTTATTAATTTTAAAAAATAATTTATGAATTTAAAATTTTTAATTTTATGAAATGAATATAATTTTTGTATTCATAATATAAAAATTATATTAGGGTGATTTTTTTGGATTATTCAGAAATAGTTAAATTTTTTTTAGAGAATAGTGAAAAATTCTGATTTTACAAATAATGTCACTTTTATTACATTATTATGATATAGGAAGTAAAATAAATTTTATGAATCACTACTAGAAATTTAAGCTATGGCCACAGACCTATAGCCACAGTTTTATAGGTCCGTGGCTATAGACTGTTTATACCCACGCTTTAATTAAACATCTATGGCTAAACTCTAAACATCAGCGTTTTTTTTCTTTAGATTTCGTTGGCCTCTCCTCTCCTCCTCCCTCAATCCGAGATGGCCTCTCCTCTCATCCTCCCCCGATCCGCGACCCTACTCTCCGAACCGTCTACAGCTCTCACCGCGACGCCCTCCTCCCGACGCTCCCAATCAACGCAGCCTCTCACGCTGCCGTCGACCTCTCTCACCACGACCCTCCACTTCGAATTGTTGACCTCTCTCACGAACTCTCTCACGCTATTCACGACGGCCCTTCAGAATCAAGAATCCACTGGCGCTTCAGCTTTCAATTTCTGTGTACTTTCTGAATCTCCCTCCTTTTATTTCCCTCCCACTATAAACCTCTTAAGTTTTGTCGATCGAAGCATCCTCCTCCAATGGATGGTGCTCTTATTTTTTTTTTATTTCCATTATGTAATGATAATCACATAGTCCGGATGACTATGGAGAGTTGGGGGAGGAAGATAGAGCGGATTAGATTTTTACTTCCTGTACAGTTGGGAATTTATGATCATCGTTTCAATTTATTTATTCATTGGCAGTTGCCTTTAGTTTTTGTTTGTTCAAAGAAATTTTATCTGCTCGGGCTGGTTTTTTTTGGATTCGTATGGTAGTAGACTCGATGGATTGTTTGTAATTTCCACACGCCTCTGGCTTTTCCTTATCGATTCATTTCTTGTTAGGTGAAGTTACTTGCTGGAAGCAGTTTGTTAATTTGTATTCGATTTTCCTTTTACATCCCATGCTTATTTCATTTATCACTTGCTTATCTTTTTGCCAGGAGAACCTACGCTTGCATGGTGCATTAAATGAAAGCCCCTTTGTCTTGTGTTCCAAGTAATTGGGGATTCAGGGTTTTATTTATCCTCGTATGATGTTCTCTATTTATTTTCTTAAATGCACTTTTTGCATTGATAAGCTTGTTAGCATGTCTTGTGGTTCAAATTTGAAGGAGTTCAAAATTTTATGTATGTGGCTACTGATTCTTGTCATTGAGTTAGTATGTGGTGTTTTCCTATTGAAAACTGATGGGAGATACTTATTTGTCTTTGTTAAATACATTGAAAACCTTTGATTCTATAGCGCCATACCGATCTGATTTGAACGTGCAATTGAAAAGTTATCAAGGGAGAAACTAAAAACAATACCAATGTGAAGGTTTTTTGCATTACTAATTATATTTTTAAACTCAAATCCATGGTCAGAAATGATTCCCACTCACCAACTTGTCCTGTTTTGGTGTTCATCAACTCCAAAAGTGGTGGTCAGCTTGGAAGTGAACTCCTTAAAACATATTATGACGTTCTCAACAAGAACTAGGTATTTAGGCTTTTAACCCCTAAAATTTCACTTGTGTATTTTATCCAATGGTTGGAATTTATATATTTATGGGATTTTAGGTGGTTTAAAATATCAGATGATGGATGAAAAACCAGATACATTTGTGTTATTCAAATCAGGTGAGTTCGGGTGTTAGGGTGGCATTTGGAGTATGATGGCTATGTATTGGTTATGGTTTGGATTTGTCTTTTGGGGTTTGGGTTGGTGGTAATACCTAAAGTTGGTGGATATTGTTGGGGGTTTTCTTGATGTTTTGATGTAAAACTCTCGATATAGGGAATTTTGGTGATTTCTGGGTGATTTGATTATGTATTTTTATTAGGAAGTTTCTTGTTAGATCAGTTAAGGGGGTGGAGGGTTTCTTATTATCAAGGGTGAATGTGCGGGGTTTGGCTGTTATTCTTGGTGTGTAGGAGAGTAACCCTTATATTATTATGATAAACCTTAGGGTTTGGTGTTTTGGAAATGATATTTTGTTATTAAGTAAGGACTAAAGGTAGTTTCATGATTTTGTGGTAATAATGCATGCTTAGGATTGTGGCGTGATGGGTTTCTAATTAGTAATGTTGTTATTATGAGATGATGTTGAGTCAAAATCCATCAAAAAAGAATCTAATTAGGATGGCATTGTGTTCTCATGGGAAATATGCTCAAGTGGTTATTTCCCTCATATTATGTTACAACTACTTTGATCCATTGACCAAGGACTTCGAAAAGGAAAAGCAATGGTTTTCTAAGTTATCCATGAGTTCTAGGAGTAGAAGTATCTAATTTTCAGTAGTGACATGGGATCATAGGATGTTTAGAATATGTTGAAGAAAGTTTAGTTCCTATTTGAAAGGATTGGAACTCTAGAGGATATATGGGTGAAACTAGAAGTTTCTAAATTCAAAGGAGATGAATCAGAATGGATAAATACATTTGATCATAAAAGAAGGAATGATGAGGTTTTATGGATGGAGTTTCATTCCCTCTTCTATGAGAGGCTATGGAAGATTTATAGAATAAGATCATGTTTTGGGGATTCATGGAGCTATATCATTATGGGAATCAGTAATGGAGTATGCCACTAAATTTGAAAGTTTATTCATTTCATTCCATCTTTCAAATGAAATTTATTCATAAAGGAATTCTAGTTTTTAAATGGTCTTATGTACTCATTATGGGCATGAGTAGCTTCGTTTTATATGGACACCTACTAGGAGATATTCAAGAAAGACTGAGCTATCTATGTAGATACATCCATTGCATAGGAAGGTGCATGGAGAAGGATGGAAACCAGGTAGGAATGCATGTTGGTTGGTGAGCCTCAGTAGGGTGACAGAGTAAATTAAATGAGCAATATCTCAGCTCAATATTAGAAAAATAAATGAACCCTAGTCTATTTGTCATGTATCAAGAATGTGATTTCATTCCCTTAGTATTGGGATGATAAAAATAGGTTTCATGTATGTGTCGAGATGTGGGTTTCTATATTATTTTATTGGGATAAGCCATCCTAGGTGAAGTGACTTTTAGTACCATACTTAATGAGGTATTCCTAAAGTTATTATTTTTTTCTATAATTTGGATTTCTCTATCTAATATCTTTTAATGTATTATTTTTTTTGGATATAATGTGTATTTGAAAGATGATATATTTTAAATGAAGAAATTTTGTTGAGATTATTGGGCTAGGATCTTCTGTAGTGATCATAATTTGATATGAGGCACTAGACATGTGTATGTAAGATTGATGATGGTATCAATAATACTATAGTGGGGAGATTCATACTTGTCCTTTTTGAGTGAAATACATATCAAGGGATGGTGATCATTATCAAGGTTGTGAAATGTATGAACTTAGACAGTAAATGGATGAATTTAGTGTCTGGATATGGATGTTGGATGAACCATGTTTGGTTCCAAGACCACACCAAAATTAATGATTTACCTATAGTGGTTGGTATAGTCAGTGTGTTCAGTTAATTATGAGGAGTTTATATTGGTAAATATGCTATTTAGAGCTTTTGTATTTCTAAGATGTCATTCAGATAAATGTGTTGGGTTAAGTATCAATATTTGATATTATAGTGGGATATTGCTTGACAATTATAGTTTGGAGTTTGAAAGGGAGCATAAAAAGGGTACTCTAAAGGCTGTTGAAAGTGTGTGTGGAAGGGAAACCAAGTAGTCCAAATTGTAAAGAATTTATAACATAGATTCCATAACAATAATAATTTTTTAAAGATAAAAGGAAAGAACCAATTATCGCATGTTTGAAAATAGTTTCTACAAAGAAGGAATATACAATCAAGAATAAGTAAGATCATGCACCAAAAGATTGTCTAATCATATTAGCAATCTGGTTTAAAAAATCCAAGTGGATTGAGTAAGAATAAAAGAAAGAAAATTCTCTACTTCATAAAATTGATAAACCTATATAAACTAAGAATAAAGGTGAATTCCAGAAGAAGAACATGCTAAAAAATGAGGTTTCAATCTAGAAAATTAAGAAGGATATAGGAATGAAGAGTTTTAGGTATTTTATACATTCAAGGAATGGATTTTCTAGGTTAAGAACAATGTCTAATCCCTATTTCTCGCTTTTAAGTGATGATGGAGGTTTACTTTATTCTCATATTTTTGTGATTTTTGATTTTTGAATAGGCAATTGAAGGTTATGTTTGAAAAATAAAGAGCTTTATTAATGATCATGTTATTTAGTATTGGAATGTACATATCAATTTGAATATTATTTGTTCATTGTTGGTTATGGATTCATGTATCATTTATCATGTACAGTTGACACACTGATCACATATATATAAGAAGTTGTTATATCACATTTCTTTTACCACTATTTTCTTATAGGTGGTTTCTTATGATAAGACCAGTTCTATCCACCACCATCGAAGACAATGAGTTCAATATTTGGGTAAGGTTTATTCCGTTTTTATTCTTTGGCCCAATTTTAATTAGGGATTTTTTGATTTTTGGGTTCTTTATATTTTTTTTATGTGTTTTGGATTTCGTTGAGGTGGATTCGAGTCACTGTTGATGAAGGCTTACATGTGTATTCATAGGTAGGCATATGCATATATAAGTTCCCCCTTTATATATATTCACTCATGGCAGTATGAATATATATATTGGGGATAAGTGTGCTTATATATAGATATGAAAAATGCATACGCGTGTAAGTGTAAAGGGGTATATGCAAGTATAAACATATATCTAAGGACCCCCTTGTGCATATTTGGCCATGAAAATATGTACATAGGGGCTAGGTGTCCTTATATATATGTTAAGTTGCATATACGTGCAAGTGGAAAAAAGGAAGATTCGAGTTGTCGTCATCAAAATCAAACGCACCTTGAGGTTGAGGTAGGGTCCCTCTCATAGCCTATTTAATTCAAGAATGTTTTAAATTTCATTTAGTTTCCTTCTTAATTCTGCATTTTTATATTAAATTGAAATTCTTGAATAAGTGTTAGTTAAGATAATTGTTTCGTTTGATAAATAAGTTATGGTTTTGTAATAAAACCCCTCCAACGGAGGTGCGCTGTCTATGAAAACTCACAATGGTATACCTTGCTTAACATTATTGCATTGATGTTTTCCTTATACTTGATGTCATTGTTAGTCATAAAGCACACATCGTACTTGACCCTTTTTATATCCCTGTAGTGGGTTTCCCTCTTTCTATTGAAATGATTGTTCGAACCAAGACACTCTTTAAGTGTTGTTAGACTTTTAAGATGGGTCCCATGTTGTGTGACCATGTCACATGGCATGTGATATTTAAATCCAACCAAAAGCCCAGTTCCACAGCCCAGGGGTCCCACAGTACCAGTAATGTCAGATTACATGTTATGCAACCTGTGATTTTCCTGATCCCATGGGGTATTCCTACACATTTCTAGATCTCTAAACCTCACCGAATTAGGTATATCAGGGGTCATCCAATCCTCTAGTCATCACAGATTAGCGTTCATTTCTTTAAATCTTCTGAGAAAACATCCTCTCATGCCATCCATATCATTCTATTTGAAACTAAGTGGAACAAATACTCCAATTCCATTCTAATACACCTCCAAAATCCATGATAAGAATGACATAAATTTCCCTTATGGAAAACAAAGTCAAGGAAGGAACTGATTACCCAGTGGAAAACCACCAACCGACCAATGGCCACGAATGTTTTGGTTCCAACCATCAATCATCTAGTAGTTATTCTAGAGCCAACCCTCCGCCACTATCACTATTAATATGTTTATGGTACTTTATAATAGCTAACTGGTGGCCCCATCTACTGCTTTTTAGGAACACCACATACTTCTTCCCCCCTTTACTAAATCCATCCACCTAAAACATAAAATTTCAATTAACCCAAAAAAGAAATACATAGTCATTACAAACTATCCACTATACGACTTCTCATCCATGAGAAACATTACTAAGAATCACTGGTGACTTGAGGTTTCAGGGGTTTGGAGCTGCCTTTGGGCCTACTCCTTCCCTTCATAGTTTTCCATCATTCACCTTATCTATTATTCGGTACCTTGAAGTCTCATTTACTTATATGTCTTTTTTCCTGGGGTTCGACATGTATCAATTTTGAAATCACTTATTTCAAGATTGATCACTAGTATTCAGGTTAACCAGAATGTTTCATTATTTTTCAAATGTTTTCCAGTAGTCGAACATTATTCCCTAAAATTTTCTAATTCTTATTTCCCTAATAGAAGAATTGATCCGCCATAGGTGTACTGAACTGAGTTCTCATTGATTCTTTCTCAGGTTGCATGAAGTGGTGGAGCTGGCTTTGTCTTTGTCCAAATATTCATGTTCTTTCAACTGTTAACCATGTTTACTCTACCAGTGGAACCTAATTGTTCACTCTAGGAGAGACTCTCAGTTTTCATCCCAATGGATTTAGATTATTAGATTACATATGCCTGTTTAAAATCCTTCTTTTCTTACTATTTGCAGCAACATTCTTGGAAATATTTTAGGTTGATCAGAAGATGCTTAAAGGGAAACATATCATTCATTATTTTTTGTTTGTAGAGCTTCACCTGTCTAAGAAACATCTAGAGTTTATTTGGTTATCTGCTGAAAAATAGTTCAAAGTTAAACAACACATTGTCTAGGAAACAGAGGAAATTCCATAGTGAACTGCTAGAGTCTCGGTCCAAATGTATATTCAAGGCTTAATATAGCACTCATCTTGATGGGGAACATCTGTTTTATGATTCTCTAGCTAGTGAGTCACTGGATACCAAGGGTCCTTTGACATAATAATACATTCAAGGATCTAAATGTTTAGTATCCTAGGAAAATTAGGTTTATAAAACACTTGTACATAATACAAAAACATTATTTAGCAACTGGGAATGGATGGAGGGGGGCAGGGTGGGCTGTGCAGGCTAGGCGACTGGGTGAAGGGGGGCAGGGGGCAGGGGGCAGGGTGGAGGGGGGCAGGGGGGAAAAGGGCAGGGGTAAGGGGGGAGGGTGGAGGGGGGTAGGGGGAATGGGGTGGGGGTGCAGGGGGGGGGTGCAGGGGGTGCTGTGTAGGCTAGGGGGCTGGGTGGAGGGGGGAATGGGACATGGTGTAGGGTGGAGGGGTGCAGGGGGGCAGAGGGGGCAGGGGGCAGGGGGCAGGGGGGAGGGTGGAGGGGGGCAGGGGGCAACAGGCAGGGTGCAAGGTGGAGGGGGGCAAGGAGGCAGGTTGGAGGGGGGAAGGGGGAATGTTGGAGGGGGGCAGGTTGCAGGGGGCAGGGGGGCAGGTCATAGGGGGGCAGGGGGCAGGTTGGAGGGGGGTAGGGGGCAGGGGGGTAGGGGGCAGGGGGCAGGGGGCAGGGGGTAGGGGGCAGGGGGCAGGGGCAGGGGGCAGGGGGGAGGGTGGAGGGGTGTAGTTGTGGACAGGTTAACAACAGCCCCTGTTCTGGGTTTGAAACCTAAAAATTCTTTTCCCTTTTCTTTTCTTTTATTTAGTTTAGTTATTTTACTATTTAATAACATTTTTGTTGTGTTTTCCGGGCACGAAAAAAGATGGACAACACCTCATGCACCTGTTGAAGATCAAATCATACTGTTGTTGGAAGCATAAACAAACATCCAGGTTCGTGTTTCTACTTTGTTTTCAATGTTTTTTATGTTTTCCACCTTCCTCTTTAAATTGTATGTGTGACATTGACCATTTAATTTGAAGGTTTCTATAAAATACATTTAATGTGTGAAGGTGCGTATACCCAGTAGGGGAGCAACAACTTTTAGTTAGAAAGATCCAACATGCAGCGGTCATGCCGCGGTCACGTCGCGGTAATGCCGTGATTTGGCCCTGCTCCGGCCACATCCAGCCCACACCTGCCCCCTTCCACCTTCATTTCAGCCAGCTGCCACCAGCATTCCATCCCGCAACAGACCCCCCTGCCACCTTTGAATCAGCCTGCACCATCCCCCCAACACTTGCAACCAGCCCCCCTTCCACCAGCATTCCAGCCTCCTCCCGCTCCCTTCGCTCTTGGCCGGAAGATGCTGCCCCGCGGATGTCGCTGGACTGGGCCAACACGCCGCGGTCACGCCGCGGTCATGCCGCGGTCACGCCGCGGTCACACCGTGATTTGGCCCTGCTCCGGCCATATCCAGCCCACACCAGCCCCCTTCCACCTTCATTTCAGCCCGCTGCCACCAGCATTCCAGCCCGCAACAGCCCCCCTGCCACCTTCGAATCAGCCCGCACTATCTCCCCAACACCTACAACCAACCCCCTTCCACCAGCATTCTAGCCTCCTCCCGCTCCCTTTTCTCCTAGCCGGAAGATACTGCCCTGCAGTGTCGCTGGACCGGGCCAACATGCCGTGGTCACGTCGCGGTCACGCCGTGGTCACGCCGCGGTCAGGCTACAGTCATGCCGCAGTCACACCACGGTCATGCCGCGTTAATGCCGTGATTTGGCCCTTCTTTAGCCACATCCAGCCCACACCGGCCCCCTTCCACCTTCATTTCAGCCCGCTGCCACCAGCATTCCAGCCCGCAATAGCCCCCCTGCCACCTTTGAATCAGCCCACACCATCCCCCATCACTTGCAACCAGCCCCCTTCCACCAACATTCTAGCCTCATCTTGCTCCCTTCGCTCCTGGTCAGAAGATGCTACCCCGCGAATGTCGCTGGACCGGGCCAACACGCCGCGGTCATGCCGCGGTCACGCTGCGGTCACACTACGGTCAGGCCGCGGTCACGCTACAGTCATGCCGCGTTTATGCCATGATTTGGCCCTGCTCCAGCCACATCCTGTCCACACCAGACCCCTTCTGCCTTCATTTCAGCCTGCAACAGCCCCCCAGAATCAAGATTGTAGCCTCACAATAATTCCTGGGTAACAAGATTCTTTGGATGAATTGGTTTTGGTACTGAAGGTTGAGGATATTTTTATCCAGCTTTAGATTTATGAGTCTCTTAAGGTTATTTTTGTAACAATCTCACTAGAGGGCCCGATTTATAAGTGGTGGAAGTCTATTATTCAGACTAAGCCAGACAAAGACCATTCTTGGAAAAGTTTCAAGGCATTGTTCATTTAGCATTCTTTCATAATGAAGTGAAGGTACTGATGGCTATAGAATTTTCTAGAAGGGTCTGTCCAGGTGGGGTGTCCAAGGGCTGTCCGGGGGGGGGGGGGGTGACGGGGGGTCTGTAGGGTAGGGGAGGGTGCAGGTGGGGTGTCCAGGAGGGGCTGTCTAGGGGGGTGTATAAGGGTTGTCCGGGGTGGGGGGTCTGTAGGGTAGGGTGCAGGTGGGGCGTCCAAGTGTTGTCCAGGGTGCAGGGGGATCTGCAGGGCAGGGGGAGGGTGTAGGGTGGGGTGTCCAAGGGCTGTCCAAAGGTGCATTTACCCATCTTTTTTTGATTAAGAGGAATGGTGCACTGTATGGTGAAGAAGGTTGGTGTAGGAAAAAATTATTTAGATTATTTTGTAGTTTTTTCTTCAACTCCTCATTTTCCACAAAATCCATTCTATATTGAGTCTTTTATAATGGTATTTACCCACATGTAATATATATTGAGTCTTTTCAATTGGCCTCTTCTCCCCTAATTTCAGAATCTGTTGGCTTCATGCTCACTAAATGGAATGGTGAGGAATTCAATTATTTAATGGTTGGATTTTTGTGTGGTTATTTCTTCTTGGGAGTAATTCACCTTGTCTTGGTCTTCTTACTATTGTTCATGTGAAAACTATTTATTTCAACTCTTTTGGTGGAAACTCATTGTTCACATGGGTTGCAGATTCTCTTAGGCTGCGGTGTGGTTCCTTCTCCTGGGCCTCCCCTTTCCCTTTCAAAACCTGGACTTCCATCATTTTATCAGTGTCGTGGTTGGATATTTTTTTGTGGACAAGCATATTTATTAGCTTCTTGATGCTTCCTCTTCCCATATCTGTGTGGATGTGGATCTCTCCAACCCTTCCCTAACTGCATCCTCCTCATGGCAGGGACTTTCTCCTTGTGGAAAAAGCTCTTCCATCAATTCCTAATGCATTTCATCTCCCACTTCATATTTCAAGGACACTTAGCATATCTGTGAAAACACTTTAATGTTGGTCCTTAGGCCCCCAGAGTGGTGTTTATACTCTTCATATCCCTTCAATGCATCCTAAAGTTTCCATGGATCCTCATGACAAGGGTGTGTCTTCGTTTCCCCCCACTTCTAATTCACCTCCTGCTGTTTCCCCGGTGGTCCTTCAGCTTCCTACACTGCCTCCCCTAGTTCCTATTGTCATGATTCCCCCACCTTACATACCTGGTCCAAGGGATCTTCCCACTCTTCCGGATGTGTGGCCTTCAGAGCCGCAACTACCCCTCCTCCTCGGCTGTGTCCCACCCTCTGATTCTACATCATACAATTCTTTTATGGTCTTCAGGCCTCATGTGAACGTTTATCCAAGAAATTTCCCTCCACCTAGTGGAATGCTTCATTTTCACAAGGGCATATAGGTGCTCATCTCCCTGCCCCCCCCCCCCATTTAGGTGATTGATCCGGGTTTCTCAAGTTTCTCCCCCTTATATCTAAATTTTTTTTCACTTTCTTTATTACTCCTCCAAATTATCTAGAATGGGAAATAGATATCTCTCTATATTCATGCATCTACCCCATGTGAGGGACGTATACCAAATCTTAGTCCAGGATCCTTCAGGATTCCAAATCCTTGCTAAATTTTATAATCATTGGCACAAATTTATGGAACCAACTAGATTGGAACAAATTTATGCATCTCCTCGTGTCCAACTAGATTGGAAAAAATTTATGCATCTCCTTGTGTCCCACCCTCTAATATCTCTCTATATTCATGCATCTCCTCGTGTCCAACTGGATTGGCACAAATTTATCCTTGCTAAATTTTCTAATCATTGGAACCAAAATTGAAATTCCTAGAATTCTCAAGAATCAATCCGAAGCCCACATCCAATGTCTTGGAAAAGATATATAATTCAAATATTCATTAGTTCAACCTATTATCAATCAATAAATCATCAATTTCAACTTTATAATGGGATTTTTCATTTCAAATCAACTTCATAAATGCTCAGTAATTCATCTCTACCTATAAACCGAATCTCATCATGGTAATTCACCCTCTTCATTTGATCCATAGTGAATTTTAGTTCCCTTATCCTCAATCAAATGGTTTCACATTCATCCCCTTCTGCACATATCAATTTTGACAACTCAAATCCAATCCTTTAAACCTAAATAGAATCTTAATGAACCATATCCTAATATTTATTTAAGAGTTATGGGTTTGCTGACTACTTTATAAAAATTTGATTCATCAAACAACACATAGGTATTGAAAATAGAATCTCATATAAGGTTTAGTTCCTAACTTCAAACAATTTAATAGCTCAAGAAAGTGTGGTTCAAATAGATCGAGGTCCATCATTATCATTTTCCAAAGAAATATTCCTTCCCTAGTTGGGTTTATTCTTCGATATCATCTTCAAAAAAATTAAACCCGCGATCATATTTCATGTTTATCCGAGTTTGTGATTTTTCAATTTTCACTCTTGTTTTTTGGTCAAAAATTGGTTCTTGGAACTCTGATGGATTTGATTTACACATATAAGTTACATAAAATTAAATCATGGAAACATGCTTATAATAATAGTAGAATTGTGATATAGTGGGTGTAAAAAATCTAAAGTAATAGGATACACATTTACTGAATGAGAACCATAGTGGAATCACAAGTCGAGGTAGCATAAATTTCATATAGCAGTAGAACTGCCTTCTAGAGGTTGCTGAATGATGTCCTTGATAGAAGCCGAATCTTTCAAGGTACTTCCAGGTAGTATAAAAAACTATGAATAGGAGCACATCAATTACACTATTGGACTGACTAGATGGCCACACACTACACTTAATCAAATTCACCAATTGAATCACTCTGCATACTATAAAAAATCTAGTTCTTTTTTAATCTTTTGATATGTTATGCATATTGTAATTGAATACAATATAAAAATTATGCTTACAGTAAGAATCATATAGTATAAAATGCATATATACTTCAATTTCATACTATATTAATATGAAAGAAACATGGGAGGCATAAGATTATGAAATTATATACTTTAAACAATATACTATAGGAATAGAAACCATAAAAACAAAAATAAATTAATTTTTATTTAAGATGCTTGAAAAAATAACCTGATTAGAGTGGATAGGGTTTGCGACGGAGCCCAAGGAATGGGTAGTGGGGTGGGGGTATATAATTTTTTACAGATTATAGATTGTTACCATAGTTGTTTGAATGGATATACATTCAACAAAAAACACAAAAATGGATATCAAAAAATATAGGAATAGAAACCAGAGAAACAAAAATAAATTAATTTATATTTAATAAAAGTATGGAAAATCACCAGATTAGAATGGATAGAGTAATTTATTTATAATGGCATGCATGTTCTATAAGTTTCTTTTTCACTCATGTTTCTTAACCACCAATTTTTCTGACCACCCTAACTTGGTTTGATGTGTTTAGGAAAAAAACAGGGACAATATGACTTCACAATATTCTCTCCCAAAAGCTGATCCACTTTTAATTATCAACAAAATATCATACATAATTCTATTAGTATTTAAAGAGCACACTAGAAGCACAAAATAGCTTCATTTGGCATTCCCAGAGAATGTAAAAGATTAAAAAATTGAACCAATCAAGTAAAAGATCAAGAACTCACAACAAAACAAAGTTACCAAGACATACCTTATAGACATTTCCAAGGTTTAAGTAGGCATTAAGAAATGCAGGTTTCATATTTACAGCTTCTTGGATGAAAGAAATAAGTAGGAATGAAACAAAAATTAAAAAAGGGAAAGGTAACCAAAGTTATAAAATGGGGGCGCAAGGGTTAGTGTCCAGTTGATAAGATGATACATTATATATAATGGATAATTATGGAATATAAATATCAAAATTATGTTTGAGGCCTTAATGTTACCAACTTACAGTCTATTTTGGCTGACCCAAACACCTTCATTCTTGAGGGTTACCCAAGGAGCCATTTTAATCTCTTTGATGCCATCCCTTTTTTTCAGAGTAGACTAATAGGGTGGTGTTTCCCAATCTGGTTGGGCCGAATGCTTGTGGCCTGCGACTGTAGCAGAGCTGGTTGACCGACACCGACAAGCACTGTAGCAGAGCTGACCAACTGACACTGATAAGCACTGTAGGGGGGTATGCAGTGAGTAGGGGGGTGGGGTGCAAGGTGTAGGGGGTGGGTCAGGGGAGGTGTGCAGGAGAAGGGGGTGGGGGGTGTTGGTGCAGGGTGGGGGAGCTGTGGGTGGGGGGAGGGGGAGTTGGTAGTGTCCTCCCAACAGCCACCACTATTCATCGTGCTAGATTTTTTTTATGCAGTGGAAAGGCCTATAGTCACGGTTTGAACCGTGGCTATAGAGCTTTAGACACGGTTTATAGTGTCGTGGCCTTTATTGGTGTGGCTATAGGGTTGACCTTATAGCCACGGTTTGAAAACCATGGCTATAGGGATATAGATACGGTTGGAGCCGTGGCTTTAGGGATATAGCCACAGTTCAAACCGTGGCTATAGGTATATAGCCACAGTTTGAAACCGTGGCTATAGGCTCTGACCTATAGCCACACCAATACCAGCCACGGTTCATGAAACCGTGGCTATAACCTATAGCCACGGTTTTTGAGCCTATAGCCACGGTTTAGAACCATGGCTATAGCCTAAATTTCTAGTAGTGAATCTTATTTTAACAACCAAATATATATTTAATAATTCATATAATTCATTTAATAATTTAATGTTGTACTTAAAAATCTATGTTTAATATTTTGGAAATGTAAGTAAAGTTTTTATTAAACAAACTCTTTTTGGTAGTTTTATTTCAATAAAGTTTTCATAGGATTGAATTTACTTTTTTATTTATTTTAAATAAAAATAATTTTTCTTTTTTTAAAAAATACAAAATCTCATTCCCTCATAATCAAAATTATACATGATTTTTTTATAAAATGATTTTATGTTTTGAATAATCATTATTCTAAAAAAAATTCATTGTTTTTTGATCATTTATTAAAATAAATTTTTAAAAATTATATAAATATAATTATATAAAATTTATTCCATACTTTATATTATCATTTTTTAATTTTTTAGTGAGGTCCATTTCATTTTTACTCATAATAAATAGTAACCATGATAAAATTCAACACCTCAGTAAAGGGAAAAATGGGTTAAACGAAGTTTAAACTAGGGGATAAGGTCTAAAAATATATAAAAACTTATTTTTATTTAATTGGATGAGTTTATTTTTATTTAAATAATCCTATATTTTAAAATATTTAAGTTGGTGCCATTTTACTTTAATAATGATCATTAAATTACTTTGAGTGAAGGATAATTACAAAATGTCACTCTCTTTCTTTCAATATCTCCTATACATTTTTATAAGAATAAAAAGTTTTTATTAATGATTCTAAATTTCAATTTTTAATATGATTAAATAATTTTTATGGTATAATTTTTTTAAATTTTTGGTAATGGAATAATTATATAGAACACTTACACATTATTGATGCAACACTTATGGAAATGGGTGAAAATCAAAGTTAATAGTTTTAATTTTTTTAAAAGTGATATGTCTTGGAAAATTTAGGGTTCATAATTATTTTTAAGGATCAAAATTATAGGTAATTAATATTTTATATCTTAATGTTTTAAGTATTTATTTGTTTTCCACTCACTTGTATTTAAATGGTCTCTGAACTTTAATTTGGATTTTGAACCCCCCATTGTTCCTATCTGACTCGGCTTCCCTAATCTCCCCCTGCACCTATACAAATAGAATTCGTTATTTTCCATAGCAGGAATCTTTGGACAACCCATTAAGTTAGATTATTCTACCCTTAATCTCACTCGCCCCTTTGTTTCCAGAATCTACACTGAAATCGATATTTATAAACCACTTACTTCACGATTCTGGATACAAAATGGAGACAATGGTTTCGTTCAAGAAGTTTTCTTTGAGAGTGTTCCCACATTCTGAAAGAAATGATCATGCATTGGTCACTTCATCAATGAATGTGGGAACAATTGTTTTTCTCCTCAACCTGCTGCTTTCCCCAAACCAATTTGGGTAAGAAAAGAAGCTTCCAAACCCCCTCTCAATACTTGAATCCTGAATCATACTGAAACCTCTATGTTTAACCCTACCTTTGACACTTAGAACTTATATACTGCCAAGGAAAAAATTCAGGACACCTCTAATGCCTAATCACCCATTATTGAGGCAAGTAATTCTATGAAAAATGAGGAATAATCTGGGCAAGAGGATCAAGAATATTTTTTTGAGCTCGACAAATCTAGTCAATTGTAGAATGACTACCTTAAATCGAGTGATAGAAAGGGTAAAAAAGCTATAATTGACTCTGATGGATTCATCACACCTAGTTCTAGGAACACCTGGAAGTGTAGGGACTCCACTAAAGTTGAAAGAACAATCATCACACGTTCTCTTGTTGCTAACTTGAAGGTACAACACACACTTCCCCCACAACCACTTCCTAATGATAAAGTAACTGCCTCCTCAGATGTTGCAGGATCCTCTTCTGATTTTGACTCAGAAGAGTCATCTTGTGAGAATGATGACCCTGCATATAGGAATGCATATCAATTACCAGAATATCTTGAGCTCCCAATTGAGCTTGACTCATGTATTGAAGGGAAAGACAACATTGCTTTTGGTCAGTATAAGAATTGAGCAATGTCAGCGGATACCTACCTTGATCTCTGAAAGAGGATGTTCATCAAAGTGGTTGAGGAATTTAAAAAGGACCCAAGTTTTAATTTTAATGACATCCTTTGGTAGAAATTTTGCTTGAGGTTTCAATGTATCTAGCTCTTCCAGATATGTGCTGCTTTGCTTTTCCATTTTCCTGATTCTTTACTTGGGTGTTATTCTTCTGCTTCTTGCTCTTCATCAGTGGTCCCTATTGCAGATACAAAAATATTTTCCATCTTGACATGCTGCTTCAGTTTTCTTCCAGCTGGTCTGTCCTGTGGATGGTTGTAGTCTTCCATGATCCCTGGAAGAATCAGACATGCGATCACCATTATTGCAGGTGTGAGGCCTCTTGTTTGATCCTTCATTTATTTTGTTTCTCTATAATTATCTATTGGTTTAAGTTCATTTCACCTCGTGGTTTCTGCTGTATAACTTTTGGTTTTAATAAATTTCTTTGGACATGGATTGAGTGACCAATTCATGTCAATTTATTTAAAAAAAATTTGTTTTCCACTCACCTCACTTATAAAAGGGAAAACCCTCCCTTTACTTCATCACGACTTTTGAGCTGTCTATCCCAGACAATCCCTGACAAAATAGCTTCTTATATTCCATCCCCAAATCCTTGAGTTTCAATTATTCCATAAAAGGATATCCTTTGAAGTCATAAGGTGTAATCTAAATGAGGTTTTCAAAGTATAGGTATAACTCTTAATCGAGTGTTTCCATGTTTATCTCTCCTTCCAACTCCTCTAAATCTTTTATAAACATGTTAATATAATAAAATTAGTATATTTCATGTAATAAAATATTATTATGTTTATGTAATACCTATTTTTATCTTATTTTAATCAAATGGGAAGTGAAATCATCACTCATGCATATGTTTGGACTATCGCCTCTATGAAGTGATGCATTTTTTTCCATCATTATATTTCATAGTTAGATATTATTATAGATTTAATGTTAATATATATATATATATGTGTGAAATTTATGATATAATTATTATTATAAAATTATAATATATAGTCTACCATCATAGTCTTTCATCCAATAGAAAATAAAAGCATCACATGTGCGTAGGTATGGTCCACGATCTCCATGTAATGATATATTTCATTTTCCATCATTTATTCTCATGGATGAATATAATTATAGATTTAATTATTATATATAAGGGTGAAAATACTTTTAGTATGTTCCTTTGAATGTTTTTGAGGTCTGTGGTGCTTGTAGGAAGAGTGAAGTTGATTCATGGGAGTTTAGAGATGGGATCTGAAAGCAGGAGAAGTTCATGATGTGAATTTTAGTTCAGACATGAGATTACAGTTCATAGCTTGAATATGAAATTGCATCCTAATAAGGGAAGTTTGTAGGGTGTGTTTTATTATGTGTTTGATATATTCATGATGTGAATGGATTTGGGTTTTAAACTAATGAATTTATCTCTAAAAATTCATGATGTGAACATTTGTTTCATGATGTGAATTAATCCTAGGTTTTTTAGATGTGGGCGATGAATTTTTTGGTTGGTCTTAATCTTGGAACATTCATGACATGAATGAAACATTCACATCATGAATTTATGTATTACATAATTCCTATAAATCCTCTTGCACCATTTAATTTTCTCAAAACCTCTAATTCTCTCCCAACTCTAAGAGGAAAAAGGTTCTTCTAAAGATGTTTTGAATCACTTTTGAAAGGGATTGATACCTAAATTACCATGTTAGATCTATTATGATCCAAGTTGATTTTCCATCATTCTCTTATGGTTTATTCTATGGTCATTCTTGTTCCCTCCCATTATATATTTCCATAATATAGAGGTTTATCTCCTTTGTTCTTATGATTTTTTGAGGTTTATAGTAGTATTTATGTCATTAAATTCTTTGAGGGTTGTAGTTTCTTTATGGGAGAGGTGGTTAGAGTTTTTTGTTGCTCTTCCATTCTCATTCAGGGAATATCATATGTCTTAAGGTAGTGGATTCATGAATTATCCCTTTATTTTATGTGAAATCATAAATTATTCATGATTTATCTCTTTTGGTAATGGTGTAATTAACCATAATAAATATTAAACTGGATTGATGAAAAGAAATGGTTTATAGTTGTAGTTACTGCTTGTTTTTCTACCATTATAAGGGTTTACATTTTGATTTTCTTAATAGCGTGCTATATAAATTTATGATTTGATAAAATTTTTATTAAGATATGTATTAACATGTTTAATTTGATGAAAATGGTTAATTAATGTAAATCTAGTAATGCTGGTTGGATAAATAATTAAAGAGGAATGATTTTTAAATCTTTTGATTAATATAATTTGATAGTAATAAAATAACGCATATGGAATATTTAATTAATTTGTTATTCCATATGTTAATGTAATTGGGTAACGAATATGAAGCTAAAAATTCTTGTTGTAATAATAATAAAAGGCATGATAAATGATAATGTTTTTCCAATATGTATAATGAAACTTGAAGTTATGCTTGGGAGAATGCTTAAATAAAATATATCTTTTAATATCTAATGTCTTAGGTTATCCATTTTTGTAACTTGTGATAAATAAATTGATTAATTAAATATTATAAATAACTTATTGTGTGAAAAAAATATTTTTTGGGCCGAGCGAGCCCATTTTCACATGAATATTGGATGACTTGTTTATTGGGTACATATTCCCAGTTGACTATTTATTTTTGGATGCATTTAGTGTTTTATTTAGATGTGATCCTTTCTATGAGACTTGATGTGAGCCACATATGGAAAATGGTTAATGATATATGGGTGGGTAGTCCTGGGTTTGTGGCATTCGTGGATTCCTTTGATGGCATTATGTATGGTGATATGAATAGTGGTGTTAGAGATGGAACTGGGATTGGTTGTACTGGTTAAAGTTGGGTTTCCCACTGTTGTGTTAAAAGCTATATTCTTGCTTGATAATGTTCTGGTTTAATGTCTTTATGGCTAGGTTTCTTACTTATCTACATTCCTTTACCCGATTCTTTAATCAACTTATTTTTCTTGGTTATGCATCTCTTTTACACTAGATTAGGATGTTTCATAAAGTACCTAAAATTATTGAGAAGTAATTAATAATAAATTTTTTAACCCATGAGGTAGGTTCTTTAATGGAATGATAATGATTAAAATCTTCTAGAATAATGGAATTTTTTATATTATGCCTGATGGGAATGGAATTCACTTGGTTATTAATGAAACTTAAAGTGGAATAATGTTAATTAATTAATAGTGAATTAATTAATGTAACATGAATGCTAAAATAAAACAATTAATTTAATGAACCTCCATGGATTCTTTTATGCTTATAAGATATCTAGTTCTTAGTAGTGGTATTTGGGTGCCTAAGAGATAATAAATCTTGTTGATCCTAAGACTAGGTTCATGCCCATAGTGTGGTTTTGAGCTATATTATATCTTATATTCTATGCAATTTTATATGCTACCCCACCCATGTTGGTAGGGAAATAAAACCTTGTAGAATTTGGGAGGGTGTTTTCCCCAATATCTATGTTGTAATAGAATAAATGGATGACTGCCCCTCTAACCCCACTCTCTTCTCCTGGTAGTATTATGTGATGGTATGAATGGTGGTTACCTTTCCCATATATGTGTGTAGATGGATATGATGTATTTTTTTCACACACATGTGTCGCTAGAAAAATTATCCTATGGATTATTACAGCTATTATGTGTATGGGATGTGATGGATTGAGGTATAATATGCTATATATGAGCTTTGGTGGATCCTAGAAACTACTCAGTTACTATGAGGAGATGTGGCATGAGATGATGTGATTATGTGTTTCATGGGATGCATGGTACATGATGATATGATGTGATTAATGGGGTTCATGATATGTGATGAGATTATTTGATGCATGGGGTGAATGGTATGATACTCTAGCTTACGTGTCTTTGAGTGGGATTCTTTTAGAGAAAAATGGATCAGGACATGCGATGTTGGGGAAGAGTGGAAAACCTATGGGGAAGAGTTAGTGGGGTTACTTGTTTTTATATTATATTTTATGAACTCTTGTATGTGATATTTGATGAGAGATATCCATAGTGAGTGTGGAAACTTAGCATACTTGTTTAGGTGAAGAGTTAGCTTCACTTTTTGGTCATTTATCTTTAGTATGCTTTAATTATCTTTTGTACAAGAGGCTTTGGGGAGGATCCTAATGATTAAACATGTTATGATCACCCTAATTATATATAAACTATTTTTCGGTCATAAGGAATATGTTGTTGATGGGGCTAGACATTATGTTCTCATGGGTTGTTTAAGAGAATTTTGGACTTTCATGGCCATTACCGAGGATTATATTTTAGTACTTGTAGTTTTATTTATAAATTTCTAGTTGTATAACATTATATACATGCATTTGGAATTTTTATTTTAATCTTGAGGATTAATTTTTGGGTGTTTCTATCTTATATCTTTCATTTTATCAAATCTTAGAGTAAAATTATTCCTATTTGTATATATGATATACCAGTGGTGATTTTCACCAACCCATAACCTATTAGAGGAGGGGTTAATTTTTCATTATCTATCTTTTCTCATTATAGTCCCAGGTGGGGTACCTTTGGAGGGAGAGGGCTATGAATGAGTGTTATCAAATATTCCAGTTGAGGGATATGATAAAGTTTATAGGTAGGCACAAGTGAGAACTAAACGGGTTAGTAGGGAAATGGTGTCAAATTTATTTAGTAAGTAATTTAAACAAGGGATACCATCTTGGACATGGGTATTTAGGACCCCTTATAATTTTTTCTATACCTTAAAGTTTACTGAGCCTACTAAGCCACATGATATTGGTCTTGGGGTAGAGACCTTGGAAAGGATTATGCATCATTATTCTTGTTCTTTTTTAAAGGGTAGACCTTGGGACTAGGTTGAACCTTGAATAAATAAATAATTTTAAAAAACTTTAATATTATATATTCTAGGTTTACAAGTCCCTAATAGTTTGTTCCTTTACTAGTATAGCTCTTGGTTGACATCCTCAACTGGTTCACAATGAAGAAGTTAATCATAATGTGCTTGTAGATTATCGTAGAGTAGAGTTCGATGACGATGACACCTAGAGGAGGAAACTCCAAGAGTTTCAATTTCAGATTTAGAATATGTACGAGGGATATGTTTTGGATTAAGTGGCATAATATTGGTTGTAGGAGGTGTATATAGCCTTTAATTTGATCCATGCTTGGAAGTAGCACACATTTTTATTAAAGGTTATAGTGCTGCATGGAGCAGTAAGGTAGTTATGTTTCTTATTCCCAAAGGATCATGAGGATTCAAAAATATCATGGGAAAATTTCATAGAACAGTTTTTAGAAGAGGTAATTTCTTTGACCATAAATGTGGTTAGTTTCCTGGAGCTGTTTAACCTTTGACAGGGGAGTTCCAACATGTGGGAGTCCATGGTCCATTTTTAAACCCTTTGTTATTATGATTTTGACCTATTTATAGATTAGGAGGCCATGGAAAAAAATTCTAAGGATAAAATGAAACCATGGATCCAATTCTAAGTCACCTTTTTTATGCTACCAACATATCATGATATGATAGAGAGAGAAGAGGTAGTTGGGAGGATACTGGACAAAATAAGATCATCACAGGAGGGGAGTTATCAAGATTCCTCATTTAGTAGAGTTATGGTTTGGGGTTATCAGTTTATTATATAGAATAGCTTTCAGATAGCTAATAATGGGTCCCAAACCCCATAATATCATTTCTCCGAGGGTGGAATCTCTAAGGCCCATTCAAAGGGATCATATGAATTTTATTTGTACAGAGGTCAAGGTCATTAGTGGTGAGAGTGCCTGAAATTTCCTACTACTAGGTAGTAGCAGTAGGGTTCTCCAAATCTGGATCAACTGAGAGGAGATAAAGTAGGAATATGATATCCCCAATATACTCTTGTTCCTTAGAGAGAAGAGAATAACTGAGGTTGTGATCATCATCAGGGTAAGATAGGTTGTGGAGCAGATCATGCTCATATTTATACTTTCATGTTTCCATCTCTAAGAAATTCAGACATCATTCCAACTACCCTTTACTTTTTTCTACTTTGGTGAATTATTTATTTTATTTGGGATCTATTTAATCCTTCATATCACCTTACTTAATGAATTCATTGGAAATTGAGGTGGAGAGGCTTCTAGTGACCTTGGTTTTAATGGATCCAATTGTAGGACAATATTATCTTTATGATTTATTTATAGACTTTGAGCTTGTAATGGAGAAGTAACTATCTTGGGGAGACATATAATTTTTATAGATACAACCATATAACATCATCCTTAGCATATATAGGTTGTATTCCATGAAAGCTATTATGGATTACTTCATGGGAAATATTTTTTTCTATGATGATGATAGAGATCCAGTAGTGTTTTTTGGAAAGTAAGACCCTTGAATGGGTCAGAGGCATGTTCCATCCTTATCTTCCTTTATGGTCAATTTGAAGATGAGTTCATTGTAAATTCATCCAATGGTTTTTCCTAGGGTTATTGAATATTACCTTAATTTCTTTCCTAGGGAGGTTTTGGTGTTACCCCCTCAATAGAAGACCAAGTTTTAGATAATGATATAGTAATAAAATTTTCCAATATATATGTATCCATATAGGATGACGCATTTCAAGTAATGAGAGATATGAGTAAAAATCAATGATATTTTGTAGAAATCCTTTATTCACCTGATCATGTCACCTTAGAGTGCTTCAGTTATATTCATAATGAATTTTAAGGGGAATCAACATCTCTATTTATATTATCATCACTTGAACTAAGTGATAGTGAAGAACCTCCAGCATCTTCCATGGATTAATGATTTATTCGATCAGGTGAGTAGATCAAGTTGGTTCTATTAGATCGATCTATGGTTGGAAAATCATCATATGTAGGTAAAATATAAGGATATTATAAATTCCATTTTCCAATATTGTTATGGTAATTATGAAATTTTTATGTTGTTCAACATTTCAAATTATTCATCCATGTTCACAGGTTTTATGAATGCATTTTTCAAAAAGTTTTTGGATCGGATCATGGTGGTTTTAATTAATGAAATCCTTGTGTACTATATGTCTTAGGGGGAGAAACAAGAGTATCTATTTTCCATTTTGGGAGTTCTTCATCATTATAATCTATTTAGGAAGTTTTCTAAGTGTAAGCTTGGTTATCATGAGGTTTGTTTCTTAGGGAACATCTAATCCCACCATGGTTTAACTATGGATCATTCTAAGATTGAGACATTCATTTCTTGGGGATTTCCCAAGATAGTTGTAGAGATGCAGAGTTTCCTTGGTCTTATAGGATATTATATGATTTTAATAGATGTTTTTTCTTGGGTTTCAAATAATATGATATCCTTGACAAAAAAATATTTATGTGTTCTTATGGACTGATCAGTGTCAAGCATCTTTATAGTAAGTGATAGAGAAGATGGTCAATGCTCTAGTTCTTTATTTTCTAAAAGAGGGATTTTATTCAGAGGTTTTTTTGATGCTTCATGTCTTGGTTTTTATTGTGTTATAATGTAGTAAAGATTATTAATTTATTTTTGGTCTCATTTGTTACATCCCCATGAGAGTAACTATGCCACCCATGATCTTGAGTTTATAGTAGTCGTGTTTTCCTTGAAGTCGTGGTGAAATTACCTCATAATTGAATGTTTTTTGGTTTTTATATATCATAAGAACCTGAGGCATGTTTTGTCCCAACATTAAATAAACTTACAATAATGATGGTGGATATAATTATAATAATATTGTTACTTCCTGATTTTATATAAACTGAGAAAGGGTAATGTTATAGGTGATGCACTGAGAAGGAAGTCAGATAGTGATGCCATGTGTGAATATGGAGATTTATGGACAATAATTTAAGATTTATTAGTGATAAATATTTATATAGGAGAGGTTGGTGGAAGATTATTCCCTTTTCATATGACAGTGCAGTCATCTTTGGTGTTGTAGGTGGAGGAGTCCCTATTTTGGGATTCCAAGGTAGAGGTCTGGAGAGACTGAGATTTCTTTTTCATTGACCCTGAGGGTTAGTATGAGAATGAAAAAAACTAGGTGTTATTATAGGAAAGGCTTTTCATTCCTTCAGTGACATGTGAGGTGGTTCTTTGTGAGCTTCAAAGATCACCTTTAACATCTCATCCTATTGTAAAAAAGATGTACCAATCTTTGAAAGGTCAGTTTTGGAAGCCTAAGTTAAAGTGTTTAGTTACAAAGTTTGTGTCTTGAAATATAGTCTTCCAAAAGTTGAATCCCAAACAATATTTTCTCATTTGTTTTCTCCAATCACTGGATGTTCTTTAATAGAAGTGGGAGGAAATATTGATGGGGTTTGTTACTGGTTTACCTCAATATCATGGAGGATTTGATTCTATATGGGTGATAGTGGACCATTTAATAAAATTTTCCCACTTTATAGTGATCAATGAGTTTATCTTATTGGAGGTTTTTTCAAGGTAGTACCTGGAGTTAGTGGTGAGACTCCACATAGTCCTAAGGATGATCATCTCTGATTGTGATCGAGAGTTATTCAACATTATTTCAGTTCTCAATTATACTTGAGTACTACTTTCCATCTATAGATTTACATTCATAAGTATTAGACCATTCACACTCTTGAGGATATTTTGTGTGCTTGTGTCCCAAATTTTGTAGTTTCATGGATGACCCTCCTTCCTTGGGATGAGTTTTCTTACAATAATAGTTTTCACTCCACATCAGTATGTCACCATTTGAATCTCTATATGTAAAATCTTTCCATTCTACATTTTCCAAGACTACAGTCAGTGAGTCATCAATTATTGGGAATGAACTATTATAGAGCATAAAAGAGTTGTATTAGGTGATTTGTGTGAGGATAAAGGCAGCGAAGGACCATCAAAAGTCCTATGTTGATCATAGGAGGAGACCTATATTGTTCAATGTTGGATACCATGTTTTTATAAAGGTTTCTCCTTGTCATTATAAGTGAAGGATTATATGTGTTAGTAATATTTATCCTTGATTTATTGGACCTTTCAAGGTATCAACTCATATTGAATCATGGAATATTAGATAGTACTTCCTCCATAGATGAGTTGTATACATGATGTATTCCATATGTCGTATTCTCGTTGTTATCTTCATGATGACTCTCAAATATTTATTTGGGGAGATATCAACATTGATGATGATTGAAATTTCAAAGAGCAACCTTTAGAGACCCAGTACAACTAAGAGAAGGTGTGGCATGAGCATGCTATTCTATTAGTTCTTATCCTTTGGTTGAACAGTGGTGTGGAGAAGAGTATATAAGAATGAAAGTCATAGATACACACTTAGTATCCTAATTTTTTAATGTTTTACTATTCCCTTATAGTGATTCTAATTTTTGTTATTATTGAACATTAATTGGTTTTTGAGTTGGGTTTCTCTCTTTAATGATTTGTTTGTGGGATTTCTCTTGTTTGAGACGTATATCCCCCATGAGAGTGTTTAGGACCTGGTTGTTGGTGTTGTGTAGTTTTGTTCTTTATTACTATAAGTGAAGTGGTTGAGTTCCCATGATGGTGAGATTCATGAGAGGTATCTCATGACGTTTTTATTCAGACAACTCCTTTTTCTTTACATTCTATGTAGGGTTGGTTTTAAATTCATGAGGATGAGAATTATTATATATTTATCTAATGTAAGGGATCAGATCCTCTTAGGAAATTCATTTTTGTGTTTTTTAGGTCCTTTATTCTTAGAGGAAGGATAGAGTAGTTTCAGTGGAGTTTGGGAGCTATGATATAAAGTTAGATAAGTTCATGATGTGAACTTTAGTTCATGACAATATTGTTTGGTTCACATACTAATTAAGAATTCATAGCCTAAGAAGAGAATTCCATGGGGTGTGTTTTATAATGTGTATAGTATATTCATGATGTGAATGGATATGGGTTTTTACTCGATGAATATATCTTAGAAAACTTAATACATGAATTTTTGTTTCACAACATTAATTAATATTAGGTTTGTTAGATCTTGGTAATGATTTTTTTAGTCGGTTGTAAACTCAAGACATTCAAAAAGTTAATGACCAATTAATATTGTGAAAGTCTATTTGTAATAATTCCTTTAAATAATATTTCACCCTATAATTTTCTCAAAACCTCTAATTCTCTCCCAACTCTAGGAATCCATAGGTTATTCTTTAGAGAATTTTAAAGACCTTTTAAAATGTATTGATCCCTAGCTTCTCGTGTACGATATGTGGTGTTCTAAGGTGAGTTTTTAAACCTTTTACTTGTGTTTTATTCATTGATAAATCTTGTTTCCTACCATTTTTTCTTCACATTATATGGTGGTTGATCTCATTTTTTATTATGGAGCTATTTTTATGTTTTTTGGTGTAGTTTTAAGCGGTGTTCTTGGATGGATATAGTTTCCTTGCGATATAGTTGATCAGAGTTCTGTGTTTTTTCTATATTCTAATTTGGAGAAAATTGAAATACTTGAGGTAGTGGATTGATTTATTCTCATATTATTTTATGTTTCTTCATAAATTAATCATTCTTTATCTCTTTCGTTGATGGTGGAATTAACCATAATAAGGAGTAAAATGTATTGATGAAAAGAAATGGTTTACGGTGGTAGCGATCACATGTGTTTCCACCATGATAATGGTTTTGCCTCTTGATTTTATAAATAGTGTGATATCTTGGTTTATGATTTTATATCATGTTTATTATTCTATGGTTAAGAATAGTTAATTAGATAAAAATGTTCATAGATCATGAAACCAGTAATGTTAGTTGGCTAAATAATTAAAGAGACATATATATTTATTGAATCTGTTGATTCTTATAATATGATGGTAGTAAAATGATTCTTAAGGAAAGTTTAATAATTTTTTTCTTCCATATGTTAAATTAATTTACTAAATAATATGAAGTATAAAATGAATTTTTTTTAGAATAATAAAAGGAATGATAAATGAGAATGTTCTTCCTTTATATTTAATTAAACTTGATGTTATTATTAAAATCATGTTTAAATAATTTATAGTTTTTAGTAGATGAAACCTTAGGTTACCTGTATTTGTAATCTATGATAAATAAATTAGTTAATTAAAGATGGAAAATCACCTATTTTTTGACAAATATAAATTTTTGGGGCCAAGCGAGCCCGTTTGCATGTGAAGGTTAATTAAATGTTTAAGGGCCTAGATGACCTATTGATACTATTTTTTGTTTTATACCTTATATGTTTTCTATGGATGTTAGTATTGCTATGCGATATGATGTGTGCCTGGGATGGATGATTGCTGATGAGATATGGTCGGGGAGTCTCGGGTTTCTTCCAACAGTTGGTGCTTGTGATGGTGGGATGCATGGTGATATACATGGTGGTTTCAGGGATGGAACCATGATTGATGGAACAAGTTGAAGGTGGTATTTCCCATTTTTATGCTAAAATAATGATTCTTGATTGATAATGTTCTCCTTTAAAGGCTAGATGTTTGGGTTTTTTTTTATCTGCATTAATTTCCTCATTGCTTGAGGTAGCTGGTTGTGGTTGTTAATGTTTTTATTTTATGGTAGATTAGGATTTTTCTAGAGTACCTTATATTATGGAATGATAATGATTAATAGATGTTTTAACCTAGGGGGTTGGTGATTGAATGGAATGAAAATGATGATAATCTTATTAAAACATAGAATTGGTTAGATTATACCTGAAGGGCATGGACATCACTTGGTGCTTAACGAAATGTGAAATGGAATAATGTTAATTAAATTATAATGAATTAATTAACGTAAAGCAAAATGTTAAATATAAAGAATTAATTAAATGAAGCTCCCTGAATACTTGTGTGATTATAGGATATCTAGTTTAGAGTAGTAGAGGTTGGGTGTCTAAGTGATGATAGCTTCAGTGGATCCTAAGTGCAACACCTCAAGATTTTATGTTATATTTCTCTTCAAATAAAATTAATTTCTTTGATATCTTGGGATACACGCAACCCTAAGTCAAAATAAACCATAATATAGTATACCATTATAACCTATCCTTTAATTTTTTAGAGTGAATAATAATAAACACATTTTAAAAATTATCTATAAAGGTTTTAGATAAATAAAATATTTTGATAAAAAAAGTACTCAATTTTTAGTAAGGTCACAATGTACTCTAAAAATATAAATTTTCTTCAAAAATGGTTTTTATTACTTTTTATGAGAAATTAATATAATTATTATCTTCAAGTTTTAGAAAATTTATTTGAAAAAATGAAATTAATTTTTTAAATAAATTTGTAAAAATTATCTTAGAGTGAATTTTTTGAGAATTTTCTTAAAATAACGATTTTTCAGTGAATAGTGAAAAATACTAATTTTTATTGAAAAATGCCTTTTTTGTTTCAAAGAATTTTAAATGATAAATTTTATTTTAAAATTATTTCATAGTAAAATTATTTTATTTTTATTATTAATAATCTAGTTAAGGCCATCTGAATAAATTTTGTGCTATATTTTGTTATAAAAACTTTTTATTCTAAAGAATTTTTTTTTTCTGGAAACCACTTTTCATTATGTTTTACACGTTTAATTTTAAATTAAAATTTTACAATTATAGGAATTGAATTTGATAAAATAGATTCCATATTTTTAATCATCATGTTCAAATTTTTTAATGAGTCAACTTTCACTTTTTATCACAATGAATAGTAAAAACAATAAAAATTTATCCCTGTGGTTAAGGTTAAACGAGTTTATGAGGGGTCAAACCAATAGATAAGGGTAATTTGTCAAATTATACTTGTATAAAATATATTGTGGGGCTATATTTATAAATCATAATATCCAAAATTTTAATATCTATCCATTTTAAATAATTTTGGACTGAGTATTACATTATTATATTTTAGTCTTTTATATAATTCCAAGTGTGTCCTCTCCCCCACTTATAAAAGGACACCCATCCTTTCTCTTATTTACACCACATTAACCCATATAGATCGACCAAAAATTTTCATATTCACATATTAAACTCATTCTACATGAATTATAGGTTTTTTTATTATTAAAACCATTCCAAGGGTCCTTAAGAAACAATTTAAATGAGTCCAACCAAAGGAGAGGTAATTATCCCACCCAACCTATTTCAAATTATTTATTCTTTTAACTCCTCCTAATCTATAGTATTTGTCATGAAATAATAAATTATATATACTTAATATTCTAAAATGTTTTTATGATTATTTAACCACTATTATTCACCCTCCTTTCCAACAAATTATAAGTGAAAGTATCACTCATACGTATATGCATACTATCACCTCTAAATAGAAATACAATTCATTTTCCATAAACATAATTAATGGATGGGAATTATGATGGTTTTAATGATTATACATGATATTTTTTACATAATTATAATTCTAGAATTATAATCTCATATCTATATTTTTTCTTCTAATCCATTGGAAAATGATAACGTCATTTATATGTACGTATGGACTACTGCCTCCCCGAAGAAATGTTTTTAATTTTTTATTTATGGTTTACATGGATGGTAAAAAAAATATATTTAATGAATATATATTTTTTAGTTAAATTTATTTTTATTTATTTATTGAAAATTGAAAACAGTGTTTATGTGTATGTACGGATTACCATCTGCATGAATGACGTAATTCATTTTTCTATCTCTACCTTTTATGGATAACTATAAATATAAATATAAATATTGAATATATATGATATTAATATAATTATTAACACTCTATAGTTTATGTTACCATGTTTAATGTACAATAATGGAACAATGGTTCTAAATTTTTCATGAAAAATAAAACAGTTAACACTAAAAAATGATGATTTTAATAACAAATTATTAATAAATATATGTCTTAACTAGATCATATATGATTTTCTAATTATATAAATTATTATTTAAGATAATTATAATAAATTTAAATTTATTATATAATAGGTTATAGATATTTGAAATCAAGTATAACTTAAGGTAAGGGATTTATGTTACAATCTCATTATTTATGAGGATTGTCTATGATTATGTTTACGAAGATGAAATTTTGTGACCTATCTCTCAAGAATCACCTGAAATTTAATCTCCTATGTTTATATCTAGATATTAAATTTTTTCTTTAATTTTTTCCTCTCTTTAAGAATTCATGATTCTAAAAGAATGGGTTTAAGTATAACTATCATTATTTCTCTCTTTAGTCAAAAATCCTTTTTCTTCCAAATCCATGTTTTATAAAAATGTTTTAAAGAATGTTTTTCATATTTTACTATGATTTTTTAAATTCAATTTTTCCAATGATTTAATTTTTTCTATTTCTTGAAAAGGAATATTATTTATTTTTTCTAAACAAGGTACTTTTTACTTTTTTCTGAGAATGTGAAAGGAATATTTATTTTAGCATAAATGACATGAGTAGAATTTATATCCATCATGACTTCTTAACTCATTAAAGATTCTATTACATGTTTTTTTGGTTCCTTTTAATGATAATGTTTTCCAAAATATTTTTTAAATTTTTAGATTTTAAGGAAGTAATTCAAAAATGAAAAGGGTATTTTCCTCAAGAAATATTCCAAGTCATATTTTACAGGAATTTTTATTTATGATAACATATTTTGATTATAATTTTGCTTTAATAGGGAGATATTCCAAGGATACCATCCTTATTGTTCCTCTAGATGTTTTATGATTATGATTATGATATTTTTAAGAAACTCATTAATTTTTTAATGGGTTATGTTATGGTGAATTGTTGAAATGTTTATGAAACCCATTTCTTTTCAAACGTTTATGATATATGAATAATTTTTAATGATATTGTGGAAAAAATATGAATTAATTATGATTATTTTATGGGTGTAACCAAAATTATATATCCCTCTAATGCATTGGGTAAATATGAATATCTCATGAGATAATAAGGACTGAAATAGGGAGTTAACCCAATTCTATAAGGGACTTTGTCCAACATGATAGTCTTGAAAGTGAAACTTGACCATGGATATGATATACTATTAAGTTAAACCAATCCACTTTGAAAGTTTTTGAAGTGATCCTTGAATGAGGAAATTCTTTTCTATGATTATGTGTATTCCACAAACATAGGTCTTATACCAATGTTATGACCTATGGTTAATGTTGATTGATTCCTTTTTAATTCATGTATTATGAACTGCCTAGATTTATTCCATAAGTCAAAATTATGATATATTATATGTTTATTATAGTTTTAAAATGATAATATCATGTTATCATACACATTTGTTCATGTTATAATTATGTGATCATTGATATCTCCCTTATTTACCATTACTGGTCATATGATCTCACCCTTTCTTATATTTCCTTTCTGCTAATTATGAAGAAAGGGTTTAAGTATGATATTTATAAGATGGGTTATAGTTATAAAGAACTTAATGAGATATATTTTAGAACTATTATGAACAAGTTTTTTATGTATCCAAGTTTCTAAAAACACTAAACCTATACGATTCTGGTATGGATCATAATGTTATGTAATGCATTTTCATCTAATAAAATGTAATATTTATGTTTTAAAGGTATGGGCATATATAGTTGGTATCATAGTGGTGTTTAGTTTAACTTTGAATATTAAGATTATATAACAATATCAAAAACCCTAGGATTAAGTCTAATAATAGGATAAAATCCTAATGTTTTGGTAAAGAAAAGTTTATGTGGTTTTCCTAGAAATACATCCATGTCTAGATACTAAAAGTAGATTTGGTTTTATAATAGATTCATCTAGGGGTAATAACCCTAAAAAGGGTTGGTCGATTATATATTGATCATCATTCTAGTGTATAGTGATTTTTCCATTACTGTTCACCTAGTTTGACACTCCTAGGGGATATGGTTGGGTTAATTCATATTTTATTTATAAACCATTATAAAGGATTGGAATAGATGATGACCAAAAATAAAGTAGGTTAAACCCATGATTTCATAGATTTAAAATAATGTATCTTTATTTAGATGTCATATAAATTATTTTTAATGATTATGTGGTTTCCCACTATGATTATTATTGCTCACACGATATTTTTTAGGTTTTAGTTAATGGTTGGAACTTGAAGGAATTGTGATAATACTGAATGTGATGGAAAATGTAATGATTTTAATCCTAAGAAACCAGATGTTTTTGGAGTTGGAATGAAAAATCATATTTCTATGTTTATGCAAATTTCTCAAGATATGAATAATATTGATCTTCCAAATGAGTAAAGTATGTGATAATGTTCTCTTGAGTAATTCCTAAGGCAACATCTACCTTATTTTAGTGGGTCTAATGATCCAATAGTTTGTGAATAATTAATTAGTACCACTAAAAATATATCTTCCATTATCTAGTGTTTAGAAACTAGAAAAGATATTTTAGTTGTTTATCATTTTGAAGGTGAAGTAGATCAATGGTGGAATCTTATCAACAAAATGAAGAAACAAGAAGAAATTCAATATATAGGGTTGGATGAGTTTAGAAGATTATTTTTCAATAAGTACATTTCTTATATTCATCATATGAAAATGGAGAAGTAATTCATTGAGATGAAGTAGAAGGATAATTAATCTATTAGTACCTATGAACTAAATTTTACAATACTTTTGAGGTACGATTATGGTACTATCATCCAACCAAAAAGTAAGATTGATTAATTATTTAGTGGCCTAAAACAAAGTCTCTAAAGGGAATTATCTATAAGAATATTCAGTAGCTATGAAGAAGTCAATTGATTCACTATCAAGGTGGATATGGAGATTATAGTTACCCATCAATATTTTGGTTTTGAAAATAAAATAAAAATTTAATTGAAAAGAAATTCTAATAATGAAAATCATGGAGAGAAGAATATGACCTTTCATTTATAATCAAATTGTGGAAGGAAACATGGAGGAAATTGTATTAAGGGGACTAGTAAATATTTTAATTGTGGAAGGGAAGGCCATTGAGCAATTTAATGCCAAAGTGATGGGAAGAATAAGTAAGTTAATGGTAGAGATAAAGTACTATAGAATGCACCACCCACACTTCAGTGTTTCAAATAAAAGGAGTATATTCATTATGCTAAAAAATCCATAAATATGATGTTTAATGATAATGATCGATATTATAAAACTTTTAAGCCCTAAGAAAAAGGAAAATATCATGAGATCATTATTGTTGATGTGGGATATGATAATAAAGTCATGTAAGGTACACTTACCATACACTCTTGAACTATTAATATATTATTTGATTATAGATCTACCTACTCTTTTATAACTAAATAATTTTCTAAGGGTATCACAATACAACCTCAATGATTAGATATTGAAATATCAGTGAAAACCCATAACGGTACGATGATCACATCTCAAGTATATTATTCTTTTATGATTGAAGTTTGTGGGATTGTGCTTCCTATAAATCATGTTATTCTCCCTCTAGTTGAATTTCATTTTATTTTAGAGATATATTCATTTTATTTAAATAAATCCCCCATCGATTATTAAGGAGGGGAAGTCACATTTGATATTCCAAAGCAATATATGATATTCAATCAATCTGAAGATCAATATGAAATTCCAAATGAAATTGAATCTATTTTAATAGTCTTGATTTATATTCAAAAGGAGTGTTTATATAAGATGGTTGGGTAGAGACTCAATATAGAAGATATTCCTATTTTATGGGTGTTTTTTATGTATTTATGTAATACTTGTATATTATTCTTATGAATCATGTTTTTTAGTTTTCAATAGAACCCATACATGTTGCTAAAACTATTTAAAATAATCCATATAGAATGATCCTAATTCAGTTATAGGAATTAAAGAATAAAATATAAGAGAATCTTGTTAAATGATTCATTCAGCCAAATGTGTCACCATGGGGTGAACGTATTATTTTTTTAAGAATAATGATAGATCTATGTGACTCTATATTGATTATCTAGAACTGAACAAGATCAAAATCAAGATTAATTTTCCTATGCCATGTGATGACGATTTGTTTGATCAATTATGAGGAGCTTAATATTTTTCACATAATTGATCTTCTATCTAGATGGTATCAGTTGAGGTTAAAAATTGAGGGAATACCTAAGAAAACATTCTATATGTGGTATGTAAACTATGATTTTATAGTGATTCCATTTGGTCTTACTAATTTCACTGATATCTTCATGGATTTAATGAATAAAGTCTTTAGAGAATACCTTCATTAGTTTTTGGTTGTATTTATAGATGATTATATTATGTATTCCAAGAGTAATTAAGATTAATAAGATCACTTGAGGATTGTATAAAAGACCCTAACAAAAGGATAAGTTGAATGAAAAATTTATCAAGTGTGGATTTTTTCTACAAAAAATTTCATTTTTGGGTCATATAATCTCAAGAAAGCATATATAGATGGATCCATTTGAGATGGAAGTTATTGATAGTTAGCCTAGACTAACCAATATGAATTTGATCCAGAGTTTTATTAGTCTATATTGATATTATTGATTATTTTTTGTAGAATTTCTGATAACCAACTAATCCCCTCAAAAAGTTAACTTGGAAGGGATTCATGTTCCTTTGGAAAGATGAATTCAAGGAATGTTTTAAGGAACTGATGATAGGTTAGTTAGTGAACCTATGTTTACACTAACCTATAGTGGAGAAGGTTTTGTGATCTATAGTGATTTATTGAAGAAGGGACTAGGATATTTCATCATGTATAATGATATGGTGATAGCTAATGCCTCATGACAATTGAATGTTCACAAACATGTTTACTTGATTCATGATTTGGAATTAGTTGTGATATCTTTTTCATTAAAGATATTGAAGTATTATCTTAATTGAGAATGGTGTGACATATATACTGATTATAAAATTTTAAAGTATATTTTTTCTAAGAAAGAGTTTAATATGAATCATATATGATGATTGTAGTTGATTAAAGATTATGACTTCTCAATACATTACAACACTAGGAAAGAGAATAAAGTGGCCAATGCTTTGAGTTGAAAGGATCATGATATCCTATCTATGATGAGGATAAAAAAGATATAATATTTTTGTATTTATAAATGATGTATCTGAAAATATTAAAGGATGGGAAGATATCATATATTTCTCAAATGATTGTTTGAACATCGATTGAATTAAATATTAAGGAGATGCATAACGATGATGTAGAGTTGAAAAAGAAGTTATGGAATGTTCATGAGTTAAACCTTGATTATGATTGAATGATATGTTTTAGGAACCTTGTATTTGTATCATCCATAGAATATTTTATAAAGGATCTATTTGATTGAGATTACAGTTCATCATTCTCAATTCATCGTGGAATTATGAAGATGTATAAAGATCTAAAAGAGTATTTCTGGTGGTAAAACATAAAGAGAAATATTGCAAAGTATGTGTCTCAGTGCTTGGTATGATATAGATTTAAGATTAAGAGATATAATTATAAGGGGTTGTTACAACCATTAACCATAATAGAATGAAAATGAGAAAACATCCCTGTATATTTTTTTTCTAGACTCCCCAAAATGTCTAAATTCCATAATGCTATTTGGGTATTATTCGATCTCCTTATGAATTCAGAACACTTTATTACCATTAGAGAAGATTTATCACTTGTTCGTATTCCCATAATTTTCATTAAGGAATTGGTAAGGTTTCATGGAGTATTACATTCAATTGTATCTAATCAGTATATGAGGTTTACCAAAAAGTTCTAGAGAAGTATTTAGCCTAAAATAAATACAAAGTAGCATTTCAATAATTATTATCACCCTTAAATAGATAGTCAGTTTGAGAGAACAATTCAAACCCTGGAGGATTTGTTGAGACCTTTTTCTATGCATTTCAAAGGTGGTTAGTATCAACATCTTTCTTTAATTGAGTTTTCTTATAATAATTGCATTCACTCGATCATTTATATGAACCCATATGAAGACCTCTATAGGAAGAAGTATAGAACTCCAATGTTTTGGGATGAAGTTGGAGAAACAATGCTTTTGAGACCTAATTTAGCTAAGGAAGTTCCAAAGAAGGTTATATCCATTCATTAACACATTAAGGTAGCTGTGAATCGATAGAAAAGTTATGATAACAATCATTAGTGAAATCAAAAATTTGATGTTGATGAGAATGTATTATTATGAATTTATACGTAGAAAAATGTTATGATATTCAGAAATAAGGGAAAACTAAGACCTAAGTATATTGGCCCCTTTGATATTCTTTATTAGGTACTGATGGAAGCATATCGTTTGGTGTTTCCACTGAACCTCTATCAAGTTCACGATGTGTTCCATATATCTCTATAGAGGAATCATATACCAAATCCTTCACATATAAGGAAATTAGAGGTTTTGGTACTAGATAATGACTATTCCTATAAAGATAAACTAGTAGAAATATTGGATCATAGGGATAATGTGAAATGGACCAAGACTACTCACCTGGTTAAAGTTATCTAGAGGAATTTGAAATTCAAAGAAGCTGCATTGGAACATGAGGGTGTGATGAAACAATGATATCCTCATTTTTTTGTATTGAAGTGATGTAATTTAAGGGTGACATACATTTTAAGCGGGTATAATGTAACATCTATAGATTTTATGATATATTTCTCTTCAAATGAATTTAATTTCTTCGATATATTGTGATACACACAACCCCGAGTCTAAATGAACTATAATATAGTACACCATTATAACCTAGACATTAGTTTGAAACAATGAATAGGAATAATTTTCATTTAAAAATTTAATATAAAGTATTTATATAAATAAAATATATTTATAAATAATGTACTCTTTTTTGGTAAAGTTACTAGGTGATTTAAAAATACATTTTCCCAAAAAATAGTCTTTATTTATTTTTGTGAGAAAATAATATAATTCAAATGTCCAATTTTATAAAAATTATATGAAAATACGAACTTCATTTTTTAAATCATCATGTAAAAATTATCAGTGTGAATTTTTTTGAATTTTATGAAAGGATTTTTTCATTAAATAGTAAAAAATATTGATTTTTATTGAAAACTATCTCTTCATTTCAAAACATTTAAAAAGATTTATTTTGTTTTTAAATGATTTAAAAGTATAAATAATTCATTTATATTATTAATAATTCAATTAAGTCAATTTTAATCATTTTTATGCTATATTTTGGTTTATAAACTTTTTATACTTTATAAAACATTTTTTCCTGAAATCTATTTCCATTGTGTTTTGCAGGTATAATTTTAAATTAAATTCTTTCACTAATGTAAATAGAGATTGAAAAAAATGGATTTTATATTTTTAATTTTAATTCCCAAATTTTTTAATGATTCAAATTTCATTTTTGATCATATTTAATGGTAAATACAGTAAAAATTTGTCTCCACAGTTAAGGTTAAAACAGGTTTACTGAGGGGGTTAAACCAGGATATAAGAGAAAGTTTGAAAATTAAACTTTTCTAAATCCTATTTTATAGAAATATTTCAACATATTAATATCAAAACTTCTAATATCTATCCATTTGTAATTATTTTTCTTTATAATGACATTGTTATATTTTGATCTTTTAAGAAATTCCAAGTGTGTCCTTCCCCCACTAATAAAATAACATCCCTCAATTCTTTAATTTACACCACAGTGAGCTATGTAGATCAGCCAAAACATACCCAATTCTCTCCCAAACTTCACTATACATGAATTATAAGTTTTTATATTCTTTAAATATCATCCCAATGATACTTAGGAAATGATCTAAAGGAGGCCAACTGAAGGAGAGGTAATTATCCTACCCAACCTCTTTCAAATTATTTCTTCTTTTACCCCCAATAAATCTATCATATTCATCATAAAATAATAAATTAAGTATAATAAATATAATTAAATTTAATTATGATTATATAACCACCATTATTCACCCTATTTTTTTATCAAATGGGAAGTGAAAGTATCGCTTGTGTGTACATGGACTACCACCTCCACATTGCGATGCGATTCATTTTCCATCACCAAATTTAATGTATGGGTATTATAATGGGTTTAATTTTTATAAATAATATCTATGAAAAAATAATTATTCTATAATTATAATATTTTATTTACATTCTTACCTTCCAATCCATTGTAATACAATAACATCGCTTGTGCGTACGTGCGGACTACCACCTCCACGAAGCGATGTGATTCATGTATCATTTGTACTTTACATGGATGGTAATAAGGATATATTTAATAAATATATATGATATATATGATATAATAATTTTTCTATAAAGTCTAATTATTAATTACCTTTATTTCATTCCATTCATTGAAAATTGAAAACAACATTCATGCGTACGTAAAATCCACCGTCTCCATGAACACTGTAGTTCATTTATATATCTATACCTTTTATAGATGACTCAAAAAATATATATAATCAATATATATGATATTTATATCATTATTTAATTTCTGGAGATTATGTAATAATGGTATATGTATAAGGACCGAAATTACATAACCAAAATTATAATGAAAAATGAAACAGTTAACACTCAAAAATGATGCTTTTAATATGGAATTATTAATAAATCCGAGTTAAAATGTTATAAGAGTATAATATATGATATAATAAGTATTTAAATGATTATTATATATATATAATAAATTTAAATTTATTATAAATGAGTTTATAGTGCCTTTTAAGTAAGTAAAACATGAGGTAAGGGATTTTTGTTGTAATCTCATTGTTTATCGAGATTTTTTATGATTACGTTTTTGATGGTCAAATTTTATAAAAAATCTCTAAATAATCCCATGAATTTTATTCACCTATTTTTTATTTCTATAGATTAAATTTTCATCAATTTTACTCTCTTTAACAAGTCAATAGATAGAAATAATATTTTTAATGAAAACAGAATTTATTTCTCTTTGGTCGAAAATCTGTTTCTACCATATCTATATTTTCTAAAAATGTTTTTGATGAATTATTTTAACAATAACCTATGAGTTTTTAATTCATTTTTACCAATTATTTAATTTTTATATCTTCATAAATGGAATATTATTGTCATTTTCCAAACATGGTACTTTTTAACTTTTTTACAAAAATGTGAGAAGATTTTTTTTAACATACACAGACTGAAAAGAATTTCCCATAATTATTACCCCTAAATAATTTGAATCTTCCCTTAAATGTTTCCATGGTTATTTTTAAATAAATTTTTTTCTAAAATATTTTGGAAATTTTTATATTTTAAAGAAGTGGTTCCAAAATTAATGGTGTATTTTCCTCAAGAAATATTCCAAGTGATATTTAAAAGGAATTTTAATTTATGATAACATCCTTTGATGTTACTAATTCATTGATGGGGATATGATACATGGATATTATTCTTACTCTTTCTCTGGATGGTTTATGATTATGATGATGAGATGTTTATAAAACCTCTTCATTTTCCACTTGTTATGCTATGATGAATTATTGAAATGTTTATGAAAATTATTTATTTTCACTGAATTATGATATATGATGAATGTTTTATCATCTTATGGAAAAAATATTAATGTATTATGATTATGTTATGCGTGGGACCAGAATTAAATATCACTCAAATGATTTGGATAAATATGATCATATCATGAGATAATAAGGACTGAAATAGCGAGTGAACCTAGTTCAGTAAGAGTATCTATCCACTATGGTAGTCTTGGAAGTGAACCTTGAATAAGAATATGATGGAATAGAGAGTGAACCGAATCCACTATGATAGTCTTGGAATTGATCCCTCACTAAAAGAATGATTTTCTATGCTTATATATATTCCAAAAACTTATATCTTATGCTAATCTTATGCACTCAGGGAATATGTTATTTGATTTCTTTATGATTAATGTCTTATGAACTGCTAGGATTTATGAAATGAATCACGATTATTATCAATCATATATTGCAAATGGTTTCCAAATGTTAAGATGACATTCTCATACCCTTATGATCACATTATCCTTATGCGATCATTGATATATCCCTTATTTACCCTTACTAAGCATTTGAAATCACCATTTCTTATGTTTCATTCCCCATGATTATGAAAAAATGTTTTAATTATGATATGTATAACAAGGGTTATAGTTATGAAAACTTTATATGAGATGATATAGATCTCTTAATAACAAGTTGTTGATGTATCCATTTTTCCAAAGACACTAGACATATAATATTATAGGGTGGATCATAATGTTGTGTATTGAATACTCATCAAATAATATTTAATATTTATGTATAAAAATTATGGGTTTATATAATAAGATATGTTTTATTCCCAGAGTGTGGTTGTGATCTATATTATATCATGTATGTTATGTGATTTTGTAAGCTATGCCACCCACATTAGTAGGGAGACTGACACCCAGTTGACTCTAGGAGGGTGTTTTCCTCTACATCATGGTTATGGAGGAACAGATTACTGACTACCCCTCTATCCTCGCTCTCTTCTCCTAGTAGTATTATGTAATGGTATGCATGGTGGTTACCTTTTTTCCATATATGTGTTTAGAGTGATGTAATGTATTGTAGTTATTTGAAAAAAGTGTATCTCTAGATATAACATCTTATGGATTATTATAGGTATGAAGTGTATGGTCTATGATGGCTTGAGGTATAATACATGACATTGAGGCTATGGAGGCTCCTAGAAACTACCCATTTACTATATAGAGATGCAGTATGAGATGATGAGATGATGTGATGAATGAGGTTCATGGTATGTGATGAGATTATGTGATGTATAAGGTGTATGATATGTGATTTGATGATGTGATGCACAAGGTGGATGGTATGATACATTAGCCCTAACGTATTTAGGGTAGTTTTTTTTAAAAATATGGATCAGGAAATGCGATGTTGGGGCATATAAATAAACTAGGAGAGATGTGTTATTGGGGAATCTTATTTTGATATTATATTACATGATCTCTTATATGTGATACTTAGTGTGAGATAGCCATGGTGATGCTGGGAACTTAGCATACATGTTTCAGTGAAAAGTTAGCTTCACTTGTTGTTCACTTGTATTTAACATGATTTATTTATATTTTTCATGAGAGGCTCTAGGTATGATCTTATAAAGTATACATGTTATGATCACCATATGTGTTTATAAACTATTTTCAGTTCAACAGAAGTAGGTTGGTGATCAGGTTGGACATTACTAGTTCATGTGTTGTTCAATAGTTTTTTTGGTCATTCATAGTCACTACCAAGGATTATCTTTTAGTAAATTGAGTTTTCTTTATATACATTCTGTTTTTTGAAATTACATGAATTTATTTTATTGTATTTCTATCTTGAGAAGGATTTTTTGGGTGTTCCCATACTATCTCTCTCATTTTTCAAAATCATAGAGGAAAAATTCTCCCATTTATGTATATGATATTCCCTCTATGCTTGTAACTAACCCATGGAATATTGGGGGTAGGATTTGGGTGTAATTATCCACCTTTTATCCTTATCTATTGGTAAGCCCATGAGGACATCATTATTTCCCTACAGAGATAATCAAAATAAAATATTTATAAAATTGAGACAAATACATCCAATTAATTAAAATATAGTTATAATATAGTCAAAGTCAAACCCAAGATACAATGATTTAGGTTATTATGTTTTTAAATAAATAAATTTATCTACTTTTTTTAGATGAGTGGAGTGAATAAACAGATATTGGGTTTGAAGATAGTTTAAATAAAGTGAGAGGGAAACCAATAAAGATTGGTTGGTTTGAAATAAGGCTTTGAAAGCATGCTAGGGTTTTATAGTTATAGGGTTCAGGTGTAATTTGATTTTGGAAGTTTATTGATTATTAAATATTGGTTTCATAGTCAGGACAAGGTATATTCAATGGTAATTAAATCCCCTCCTCGATGTGGTGATTCCCCTTTTCCCATGGTTAGGTAATTTTGGGAATCACCAAATTGAGTTTGTCTTGATATTAATTTTAAACACGATTACCCTAAATTTGAAAATGGACATGATAAAATCAGGGTAATCAGTTGTGCAATTGATTTTTTTATATTCAAATATCAATTTTTATGATAAAAGTAAATGTAATGTCTATGGTGTTATTTTAAGGTATTTTCTCTTTTATTTTTGTCTTATCTTTTTACATGGGTTTACTAAGAGTTTTTGAGAAAAAATGGAAGTTTTTGGATAGATTATAAGGGGGTACATGGTTGGAACATGGCTAGGGAAAACCTTGAACCAGACTAGCGGAGACTGTGAGCTCTGAATAGTGGCACAATCCAAGCCACACGAACTAGTGTACGAGCATGCATACCTCCAGGGATAACTGTGCACATAGGTAAGTGGCACTGTATGAGGCACATGTCTAGGTTCATGGGTGTGTGCCACCTCCAAGAAAACCATGAGGCTAGTTTTCCTCTTAGATAGAGGATCCACATGGTTGAATCACGGTCTGGAAGACCATGCAGCCAAATAGTGCGGCCTGTCAGAACCTTAAAAATTATTAAAATTTTAAACTATCCCTACCCAATATTAACCCACAACTACCCATTACTCACCCCATTCAACCCCCTATACCCTAGGATAACATCCCTATCCTTACTTACTCCCATTGGCTCAAAATCATTGGTGTTTTGGTGTGAATTATTCAAGAAATTAACATATAATCCCCTCTTTTATTCTCTTTTCCCTTCTTCTTGGTTTTTTATTTCTTATTTCATGAGTTATCTCTTCTTTGGAAGATAAGTTAACCTAAAGTAGGTTTAATATTGTTTATTTGTGTTGAATATTGATGGTTTTGGTGTGATTTTTCCTCTATAGAGTTCCTCTTTTGTGCAAGTTGTGATTTACAACTGTTTTCGAATGATTTCAAGCAAGAGTTAGGTGGTTCCATGCCTTGAAATTAATTTAGGAATTAATTATTCTTGTCTTAGCTTTCAAATAGATTTTATAATTTTTTTTGTGGTGTGAAATGTGTTTTCAAGGATTTTGGGTGTGTTTTCATGGTAAAATAGTGAATTACCTCTCGTAAGTGGATGTTTGACAAGTGTGATTTATGTTGTTGGAATTGTGATTAATTGAATAAGTTTTCACATGTTGTTAAAGTTTAAATAGAGAACTTTGGAACCCTAAGTATTATTGGTGGGTTTCTATAGACTAGTAAGTTGTTTGGGTTGGCTGGGCAATGACTCGGGCTCTCTATAAGGTTCACACTACAACAATAACTAAACATATGATGATGAATTAGGGAATGATAGAAATATGGCTATGACATCTCTACTGGCTCATGCATGAGAATGTTCTATATGGTTCGATCATTGAGGTATGAGGATCCTATGGCTCTAACAACCTATTTACTTATGTAGTATCCCGTGGTGATTTGGTTTTGTTTTTAATTATTTAAAATTAAATTTACATTTTTCCCATTCTTTATAAATAAAAACCTATTTTCATTTAAAATTATTCAATTTTTTATTTTGAAAATTAGCATGTTAATGTTTCATTTAATGTGATTTTATGGAATATTTTGGTTTTATCTTACTAGTAAATTTATCTCACACCCTATATACACCCTTGGTTGTATGTAGATCTTTTTTTTACTTAGGTAAAAGTAAGGCCTCCAGTGGTGGTGATGGTGGTTCCACGTGCTAGTGGTTACTTTTGGTTAGGTGTTAGTGGTGGTTACATGGGGTGTCGACCCACATGCTACATGGAGGTTTTGTTCATCTAATTGAAACCATCCCCATTTTGGTATTTTGGTTTTTTGTTGTAAATATTTAATGATTTACTCATTCTTTTAATGTTTACTTGATTTCCTATATTGTGGTTATTTGGTCATGATGTGATGTCATTATTGGTTATGGGTGGTTAATTATTTCATGGGAAAAACCATTCCAAAAGTTTTTACTCAATTCCCATGCACCATTTTCTAGCCTATGGTGATTGATAACACCCTTCGGGCCATTCCATGGGCCAAGACGGCTTTTGGGTTGGATTAAATTCTGGACCAGTTCATGAAAAAATGGTATGAGAGTAGGTTTTACCTTTATTTGGGTCACATTACTTGGGATATTCTAGATAGATAATAGCTAGAAATGATGGGACTTGAGGTTCTGGTTTTGAGTGGGGTGTCAGGCCAACACACCTTGTGACATGCCTTGGGTCACCATGGGATGTTTGAGATTTGGTTTGACTTCTCCTATAGGTGTGATGTATTGACTGAAGATTGTGCATGAAAACCAATCTAGGGTGAGGTGGTTTAATGTATTATTGTGATTCTTGTGGATTAATTTTTATTTATGGAAATGTTTAATTTTTTTTATTTCTAAAAAATTTATTTGTGATAAATTGATGGGTTTCCTTATTTTCTCTAAATGGTGTAGCATCATGACTCCCTGGATACGTCCTATGGAACCATGGGCAGATACTAGAGATAATTATACCTCACTAATTAATCAGAGATTAGTGGAATCTATGGTTTGAGATATCTTAGATTTAGATAATGGAGTGGGCCCTAGTCCTTCTCATGTTAATGAAACTAAACCAGATCCAGAAAATAAAAAAGTGAAGAAGTTCTTCAAGAACAAAACCCTTTTATTCTAGGGTAGCACAAACCCCTAGGAAGATAAGGATTGTTTAGAAGATATTGAGTGGATTTTTGGGTTTCTTGATACTCCTTGTTGGAATCCTCATGTATTAATCATGTTTTAATGATCACAAATATCATTAATTATCACAAGTCTCATTACTGATCCCAAATCTCATTAATAATCAAAAATATCATTCAACCTAATTATCTCATATAAATCATATCCAATCATGCGTATTTATGTTTCAAGTTATCTCATGATTTATAATGGTTAATCTTAATCCATTTCATGCATATTACTATTTAAGTTTGAATACAGTTATTCTCCTAAGTATAAGACACTATGAAGACCAGACACCTTGAAGCTAGATACAGTTAGCTAGACACCATAAGCCTGACACTGTGAAGCTAGACACAGTGAGAAAGACACCATAAAGACAAGACACCGTGAAAAAGACACTGTGAGAAAGACACTGTCAGAAAGATGCCGTGAGCAAGACACCGTAAGAAAGACGCCATAAGCAATACACTGTGAGAAAGACACCGTGACACTCAGATCGTGACACTCATACACCACGACACTCAGACACCGTGACACTCAGACAACATGAAGGAGACACCGTTTTCATAACATACTGTGACACTGTTTCTTAAACTATTTTGTCATCTTTCAATTTAATTCTTAACGGTCATATTTGATGCCATTAATGCACTGAAATAATTAATGTTTCTTTGTAGACACAGTACGAGGTATGAGGAACGAAACACATGGAACCTGTCGGCTAAAACACATGCATTCTAAGATAAAGAGTGGAGAGTCCCCAACAACCATAGAGCGCGATACTGAACAGAAAAACAAACCTGTGAGCACGACCACGAAGAATACATTGCAAGATTTTAAAAGAAGGAATTTTCACATGCATACAATATGACTCTACTGAAGAACATACGAAGTGAACTGGAATCCATAGAACATATTCACATTGTCAAAGCTCGTGTAGAACACAAGCTGAATCGCGACCCTCTATTTTTCAAGACAAAAACCAGAGAAGGACTCAGAATCATTTCAGCTAAATCAAAGGAGTCCAGAGCTGCAATTCAAATCACTAGAGAATTCTAAACTCATATCTACTATCTCTCAGTGATTCTTTTACTTACTTTTGAGCAATGTGTATAATCTGTACATCCCATACACACACTGAATCCTGTGATAAATTGAAGGATTTATAAATCATTACACCAAACTCTTTATACTCTTGTTTACCAATGAAAACTGTGGAAGAGGTCTCTGTGTGGCCTGGTTATTATTTTTGTTTACCCATGAAAATTTTGGAAGAGGTTCTTGTGTGACCTGGAAAGTCTGTATACTGTTGTTTACCCCGATCCAGGGTGTGGGTCAAAAGTTTATTTATATAAACTGCTTGGTGGTAGGTGATCACCAAGTGGAGTAAATTAGGTCTCGTCTTGAGACTGAAACACTTGTTTCATATCCGCTGTGCTATTTAAATTTAGTCTTCTCTGTTTTGCTGCTTTATTGCATAATCCAGAAAACTCTAATTTCACTTTGATAGTTAGTCTTGGAAAGAAGTTATAACTGATTTGTCTTAGTAGGATAACTTTAAAAGTAATATTAATAATACATATTAAGATTACTAAGAATTAATAAATCTTTTAAGAAGTTGTTTAAATAGTTAAACTCTTATAACAGTACAACCTTGATTAACTAGGCTGTATCTATTTTTGGGAAAACCATTTCTTTTAAAATAATATTTTTGTAACATAAATTTTTATAGTTACTCAATTCAACCCTCCCCTATTGAGTAAACTACTCCGACCAACATTTGGTATCAGAGGTTGCTTTATTAGGACTCTCTGTAATCTTACTCAACTGTGATTATAGTTGTACTTTAAAGATCTGTAAATTTCTATTAATTCTAAATTTATAGCTATTTTAAAGTAATTTGTTAGTATGGATAATAGATTGGAAGGTGTTGCAACCAATAGACCACCATTCTTTAATGAAACCAACTATGATCAACAAAAATGAAAATGAAAATGCATCTAGAGAGTATGAGCTTTGAAATTTCATCATCAATTATAGATGAATACAAACTTCCTGTGACTGATAGAATTACATGGGATGAACCTAAAAAAATTTCTTACAATAACAATTGAAAATCCATGAATGATTTGTACTGTTCCTTAGGAGATGAATAATTTAATAGGATTTCTGCTTGTAAAACTGCCCATGAAATTTGGGATACCTTGTCTGTCTCACATGAAGGAACATCTAGTGTAAAGGAAATGAGACTTAATACTTATACTATAAAATATGATAATTTTAAGATGAAACCTGATGAGCCTATTTCTGACATGTATCTTAGGTTCAATGAGATTGTCAACAAAATGATTTCTCTGGGAAGATAAGTCACTTCCAAATAAAAGATCATGAGAATTCTTAGGTGTTTACATGAAAGATGGAGGGGAACCTCTATCTCAATTAAAGAATCATGCGAAATCAACAACCTACCTATAAATGAACTCATTGGGAAACTGATGATGTATGAGGAAGAGTTGAAAGTCAATAAATAAGAGTAGGACGAACCAAATAGGAAATATGTATCATTTAAGACCACCTTCTCGAAGCACAAAGACAAAGGGAAACTAGAAGCTCCTGCGGAAAGTTCCACCACTGAACAATCATCACCTGATAGTGATGAGGAGATGGCTCAACTGTCTAGAAGAATCAAACTATTTTACAAAAAGAAGAACTTTTTTAGAAATCCTAACTTCAAGGGAAAGTATGATAAAAAAGGAAACTGGAAAAAGGACTAGAAAAGAAGTGATAAAACTGATGAAATTGTATGCTATGAATGTAAATGAAAAGAACTTATAAAGGCTGAATGTACAAAGCTCAAATAGAAGAAGAAGTATGAGGATAAGGACAAAAAGTACAAAAAATGGAATGAAATAAAATTAGAGTGCCTCTGAGGATAGTTCAAGCGACTCAGAGACATCACATGATGAACAGGCTAACAAAGCCAATATGTGTTTTATGACAAACACATCTGCGGTAACACTGAACTCTTCTATGTATAATTCATACTATTATGAAGAGGAAAGTGACTCTAAAAATATGTCTAATGAAGAAATGTTTAAATACTGTAACATGCTAGAAGAGACATGCAATGAATTAAAAGATAAATATAAATCATTGAAGAAACAACATGCTCTCACTGCAAATGTTAAATCCGAACTTACTACTAAAAAGGAGAAAAATGCTCAACTGCTCAAAGAAAACAAATAATTAAAAATGTATAATGAGTAATTAAAAAGTGACTTAGAAAATTTTACTAATGGGAAAAATACCCTTACACAAATGCTAGGAAAACAAATTTCCCCTAAATACAATACTGGTATTGGTTATCAATCTGGTAAAAGAAACCTTGGTAGAATGAATTTTATTTCCAAGTATAGGACATATAGTTTTGTTCCCGGTTTTGGACACAACTCATCTAGCTTGAGTCATGATACATACTCTACTGTTTCAAGTTTTTGTGGACCAAATACAATTTATTTTTCAAACACGTTACATAATGATTATAGGAAACCTATGAGACAAATACGGGTTCCTAAAGCACTTATTACTAATGTTACTGGACCCAAACAAGCATGGGTACCAAAATCTGTCTTTACTTGATCATGTTATAGGAAAGCTACTTAAAGAGCTCCTACAAGAATCTATGGTACTTGGACAGTGGATGTTCAAGGCACATGACATGAGACTACTCATGCTTCAAGAATCTAATAAAAGTAGATGGAGGACATGTCACATTTGGTGACAATTCCAAAGGGAATATCATTGGCTTATTCCATATTGGTAACTCTAATTCAATATTAATTTCTAAAGTACTATTTGTTAATGGATTGAAATATAATCTGCTTAGTATATCACAATTATGTGATGATGGATATCATGGTAAATATGAAAATGATGCCTGTAATGTCTTTAATTCTAAAGATGAATTAGTATTTTTTGTATCAAGGAATGATAATGTCTATTCTGTTAATTTAGATTCCTTAGCCTCTCAAAATGATTAATGCTTAAGTGTATTTCTTAAAGAATCTTGGCTCTGTCATAGGAGACTAGGACACTGTAATGTTCACTCCCTTAGAAATCTAACTGGAAAAGGCCTAGTTAAAGACTTACCCAAACTTGAGTTTCCAAATGATAAAGTGTGAAATCCTTGTCAAAAGGGAAAACAACACAGAATCTCTTTCAAATCAAAGAAATAAGTTTCTACTTCTCAACCTCTCAAATTGGTTCACATGGATTTTTTTGTACCATCTAGAGTTTCAAGTTTAAATGGGAAGCACTATGTTTATGTTCTAGTAGATGATTTTTCTAGATATACCTGGAACTTCTTCATGGCTCACAAAAGTGAAGCCTGCTCTTATTTTACTAAGTATGCCAAGTCTGTAGAAAACCTTAGTGGCCTTAAAATTAAATCTTTAAGAAGTGATCATGACTGTGAGTTTTAAAATCAAGAGTTTGAATCCTTTACTCACAAAATGGTTATAGTCACAATTTCTCTGCCCCTAGAACACCTCAGCAAAATGGTGTTGTAGAAATAATAAATAGAACCTTGCAAGAAATTTCTAGAACAATGCTTAGTGAATACGACTTACCTATTTACTTTTGGGCTGAATCTGTTAATACAACATACTACATAATCAATAGAGTCTTGATTAGAACAATTCTCAAAAATACCCCGTATGAACTCTGGAAAAATAGGTTGCCTAAGGTTAATTATTTTAGAGTTTTTGGTTACAAAGTCTTTATTCTCAACACTAAGGATAATCTTGACAAATTTTCATCCAAAAGTTATGAAGGAATTTTCCTAGGTTACTCAATATTAAGTAAATCTTATAGAGTATTCAATAAAAGAACTAAATGTGTGGAAGAATCTGTTCATATCAATTTTGATGAAACAGATCCACATGAGCCTAGAACCATCCTATAAAATCTGGAGGATGATGTATCAAATTTGAACATCAAGTCAAAATCCTAGAAATTCCTCTGTGAAAGAATCTGTGAAAACTTCCAATTCTGGAAATTCTCTTCAATCGAGTTATAATGAACCAGAATCTATTGATGAACCTGAAATCACTATTCCCCCTTTTTCTAGAAAGGTTAAAACCCTTAAAAACCATCCCTTAGATGCTGTTGTAGAAGACTTAGAGAAAGGAACACAAACTAGAGCTTCTATTAGAAATCAGGTTGAACATCAAGCCTTCTTGTCACAACTTGAACCTAAAAACATTGATGATGCCATCAATGATGAATTTTTGGTAATAGCTATTCAAGAAGAACTTAATCGGTTTGAAAGAAACAAAGTTTGGAAACTTGTTGAAAGACCCAAGGACACTTTCATCATATGCACTAAATGGGTGTTTAGAAATAAGGTAGATGAAGCTGGAAATATAGTTAGGAACAAGGCTAGATTAGTTGCACGAGGCTATAGTAAAGAAGAAGGAATTGAATATGAGGAGACATTTTCTCTAGTAGCCAGACTTGAAGCCATCAGAATCCTACTTTCCTATGTTGCACATCTGAATTTCAAACTATATCAAATGGATGTTAAGAGTTCATTCTTAAATGGTTATATAGTTGATGATGTCTTTGTTGAACAACCCCCTGGATTTACAAATCCTCATTTTCTCAATCATATTTTCAAACTATCAAAAGCTTTATATGGTTTAAAATAAGCTCCAAGAGCTTGGTATGACAGATTAAGTACTTTTCTTATTTCCAAAGGTTTAACAAAAGGAATAGTTGATCCTACCCTCTTTATAAAATGAATTTTAATGATTTTTTAGTTGTTCAAATCTATGTATATGATATTATTTTTGGATCTTCAAAAAATTCATTATGTGTTGATTTTTCTAAAATGATGCAAAATGAATTTGAAATGAGCTTAATGGGTGAACTAAAATTATTTCTTGGATTTCAAATCGTTCAAAATAATGATGGAATTGTTTTAAATCAAATTAAATATACTAGAGATATTCTAAAACGTCTTGGATTGGAGAGCACTAAAAGTAGTGACACTCCCATGAGTACCACATGTAAGTTGGATCTTGATGAAGATGGAAATTTTTTGATCAAACCACTTATAGAGGAATGATTGGAATTTTACTCTACTTAACTGCTAGCCATCCGGAAATTATGTTTAGTGTGTGTATGTGTGCTCATTTTCAAGTAAATCCTAAAGAATCTCATTTAAATGTTGTAAAGAGAATTTTCAAATACCTCAAGCATACACCCAATCTAGGACTATTCTATCCTAAAGGATAATCATTTGAACTAGTTAGTTATTCTGATGTTGACTTCGGTGGCTGTAAGTTAGATAGAAAGAGAACCTATGGAACATGTCACCTTTTAGGAAAGTCACTAGTGTCATGATGTAGTAAGAAACAAAATTCTGTTGCATTATCTACTGCAGAAGCTGAATACATAGTTTCTGGAAGTTTTTGTGCACAAATTTTGTGGATGAAACACACATTACTAGATTATGGATATCAATTCAGACATGTACCAATAAATTATGACAACACAAGTTCTATTAACATCTCAAAAAATCCTATTTCACATTCTAGGACAAAACATATTGATGTAAGACATCACTTTTTGAGATATCATTATAAAAAAGATGATATTACCTTGGAATTCATTGGTATTTAATATCAACTTGATGATATATTCACTAAACCATTAAATTCTAAGAGACTAGACTACATCATACATGACCTTGGCATGATAAATCTCAAATAGATATCTTACTTGTCTTACTGTTCAATATTTTACTATGCTTTACTTTACTGTTTCATGATTACTGTTTCTAAGTTACTGTCTCTTATGTTTACGGTCTCACCATTAGCACTTTGTACTCACGTTCTGACATTTACTGTCTTATTGTAACGCGGACTGAAAAGTTCACTCACTGTGTCACCGTGACGTTCTCTCACTATGACACCGTGACGTTCGCTCACTGTCGTACCGTGATGACCGATTACTGTCTCACCGTAACAACCCTTCACTGTCTCACAATGAAAATTATTTATGATATTCTTTAAACCCGTATCGTGGTAATTTTTATTTCATCTCTTTTACTTTACCACATTTTTATTTTTGTGACGTTTGACATTTCAAAATAATAAAACCAAGAGTTTCACTCGGTTCTTCACCCGGACTTTCTCCTACTCACTCGTTTTGAACCCTCTCAACCTTGAAACCCTCTCTCTCCCTCTCGACCTTCAGTGGATTCCAAGAATGAAGCAACCATTTTCATCCACACCTGAGAAGCGCCACCCAAATAAGAAGAAGATAACACCCAAGCTGACACCCAAAGGACCGTTGAATCCGAACCTGGTAAATTGAAGTGTTGTTCCTGAGAAATAAATTTGCCCCGAATGGATCTTGTCTAGAAAATATCTAGTACTAAAAGTGTTAAAAGAACAAGGCTGGTTAGAATGGTTCTCAAAGGAGAATAGACCCATTTATCCAAGGTTAGTTTCTCAGTTCTACCAGTACACACAATTTTCTTTTGACTCTGGTGAAAGCTATGTTGTGAGGAGCTGAATTAATGGCCAAAGATTCTTCTTCTCATCGAGGTTATGGGCTGCATGCCTTAGGATACCTCACGAAGGAATTTGTGATGATTATCAGAGAGAACCCCCACCTAAAACTGATTTATTTGACCTTGAAGATGATTTGAAAACCCTAACTGGGAAAGGCACCAAGGGAAGGGCCATAGCTGCTGAACTTGATGGGGAAACAAGGCTGCTGTTTAAGTTTGTTCAAAATCTGGTCAGCCCAAGGAAAGGTGACTTTGTTGTATTAAAGTATCAAGATGTGTTTCTGATTCATCTTATGAAGAATGGATACAAAATCAACCTATTCAAGTACATTATTCACCATATGTGTGAATTGATCAAGGTTACATCAAAATCCACCTCTCTGTTCAACTCTCGGATGATTTCAGCCATGCTTGTTGCCAAAGGAGTAGTTGGACCCAATAAAGAAGTGCTTATGGACTATGAGTATTGTCTCTCTAATTCCACCATCAGGATAATGAATATAAACTGGAACCCTTGGAAAAAGGAGTGGGTTGAAGACAACGATAAAGTTTATGAGAAGTTTAATCCTGTAGATTATCCGTCAAGGCTGAAAGACATTTCTGATCCTGGTTTGGAACCAGATGAACTTGGTGAGTATTCGGAAGAAGCAGAAGAAGTGGTTGAATTACCTCATAGGGAAGAAGTTGTTGTTGAGGAAGAAAGTAATATTGTTCCTCTCGTTTTTCTTGAAGAAGAAGTTCCTACCCCTAGAAATGATGTCAATCTGGAAATCCAACCCAAGACTGGAAAAGAATTAGGTGTGACAGAACCTGAGCATAAATCCATGGAAGAGCTTTTTCTGGAATAACTCCCTGGTGTACACGAAGAAAATCTAGAAGAACTTCCTGGTGTACAAGAAGTCAACCTAGAAGAACTCCCTACTATGGAAGAAGAAAATTTTGAAGAAATCCCTGTTATGCAAGAAGAAAATTTGGAAGAACTCCCAGAGGAACAACTTGTTCTTGAAATAATACCCTCTACTGAAGAGAGGATGGAGATATCCTTTCAGTTGGATAAGAAAGAGATGAATGAGGAACTTATAGATGAAACTGTGAATTTAGAACTAGCTCCTGAGCCTCTAGGTCTTAAAAAGGAAGCATCTGTTGAGGGGGAGGAAACCCAAGATCCTGAGACTAATGAAGCATCACATCCGGCTGAGTCTTGTCCTATGGACACTCAGTAAAAATTCCCTATATTTTATGATGTGAGTGAATCTTAGCAAGTTACTGCAACTGGGTTTGATCACTCCTCACTGTTTCAGTTGAAGTCAGTTTCTATCTTTGTCCCTGAGAAGGAACCATAACTTGAACCTGCCCCTGTACCAATTCATACACCTGAACCTCTACCTGAACAGCTGTCCTTTGTCAATAAGGATGATTTGAAGGAATTTGGGGACAATCTCTTAGTTGGAATTGAGAAACTTATGAACTCCCAACCTCATTCTGTGACACATCTGAGTGAGAGAGATGCCTCAGTACTTTTGGAAAAGATAATTTGGTAGATCCAACCTAAAATGCTCCACGAAATTCAATAATTTTAAGTTGAAAATAAGTTGCTCATTAATTAAGTTAAAACCCTGAGAAGCATGGTTGAAGACATGCAGAAAGATCTGCATTCAAGATCAGATCCTGCTACTGCTCCTTTAGAACCCACTGTTTCTCAAATCTCTCGAGATATTGTGTCTCAGATTCACCCTTACCTATTATCCTTTGATGAAAATATTGCAGAAAGGCACAAAGAGTTGTTGAAGGAAATGAGAGAGCTTGTGGAGAACCTCAATAAACTCATTGATGAGTACACTGGTTGTCTTCAAAAGGTATTGAATTAGATAAAGTCTCTAACCATAGCCTTCAAAGCTTCTCATCCCTCTGGTGAATCCTCTACACCTGCCTTGGACAGTTCTTTGCTCAGATCTATAGTCCAAGAAGAGATTCATAATGCTTTCAGTGGCTTCAATGTGGCTTCTTTCTCTGAAGTTGTCAAGAATAGTGATAGAGTGTTTGACCTTCTGTAAATTCATTCCAAGATTGCCAATGATTCCCAGCAGGAGATTTATAAGAAAGTGGATTTCTATTTCAACCAGATTTTCTCCAAGACTGATATGACTAATCACTTCAAATACCTTGTAGAGAATCTGAAAATTCCTCCTGTAACCCAAGCCTTCAAAAACCAAGTCCAGAAGCTAACCGAGTTTACCAGATTGTTGGATAAGTTCATGAAAAAAAAAGATGACTTTGAAAAGTCCATGCAATATGGTGGAGAAATCATTGTAGACTTCATCAAACTTCTGAGACCGTATCTCCATGTCCAGAGTACAATAATTGTTGCTCCAGCGACTGCTCCTCTCATACCTGGACTACCCACATTTTCCTCTACCTTACCCTCAACTACCATGTCTGTTGTCCAAGCTCTCAGTTAGATCGGGCCTATAATTCTTGATCAGCAACTGCCAAGATCTTCCACTGCTCTAACATTGGCTCCCTTAGTCTTCAAAGGTCTCCCTTTACCCTCTCTCTCCACTACATCTCTACCTTCTTCCACATCAGCCACTGCCTATATGGATTCCTCTTCTGCTGCTGATAAAGGCAAAGAGAAGGCCAATCCCTGAAGAAGACCAGTGCTTACTACTTTTTGACGGGGATGTCATTATTTTTGTATCTCTATTTATTTTGTACTGAACTATTTACTCTTAATGCAATGTGCACTATTTACCCTCTCTTATTTCCACTTTTTTATAATCCCAAAAGGGGGAGAAATACGTTATATGTTTTTTAATGTTATTTTATCTATAGTTTCTTATAATTTAAACTTTAACTGTGCATGATTTGTGATCATAAAAAAGGGGGATATTGTTGGACTCCTCATGTATTAATCATGTTTTAATGATCAAAAATCTCATTAATTATCACAAGTCTCATTACTGATCCCAAATCTCATTAATAATCACAAATCTCATTCAACCTAGTTAACTTCTATAAATCATATCCAATCATGTGTATTTATGTTTCAAGTTCTCTCATGCTTTATAATGGTTAATCTCAATCCATTTCATGCATATTACTGTTTAAGTCTGAATACAGTTATTTTCATAAGTATAATACACCATGAAGACCAGACACCGTGAAGCCAAACACAGTTATCCAGACACCGTATGCCTGACACCGTGAAGCTAGACACAGTGAGCAAGACACCGTGAAGACAAGACACCGTGAACAAGACACTGTGAGCAAGACACTGTAAGAAAGACACCGTGAGAAAGACACCGTAAGCAAGACACCATAAGAAAGACACTGTGAGCAATACACCGTGGGTAAGACACTGTAAAGAAGACACCGTGACACTCAGACACCGTGACACTCAGACACTGTTAAGGAGACACCATTTTCATAACATACTGTGACATTGTTTCTTAAACTATTTTGTCTTCTTTCAATTTAATTCTTAACGTTCATATTTGATGCCTTTAATGCACTGAAATAATTAGTATTTCTTTGTAGACATAGTATGAGGTACGAGGCACAAAACACATGGAACCTGTCAGTTAAAACACATACATTAGAAGATAAAGAGTGGAGAGTGCCCAACAACCATAGAGTGCGATACTGAATAGAAAAACAAGCCTGTGAGCACAACCACAAAGAATAATTTGCAAGATTTTAAAAGAATGCATTTTCACATGCACGCAATCCGACTCTGCTGAAGAACATACGAAGTACACTGGAATCCATAGAACATCTTTACATTGTCAAAGCTCGTGGAGAACACAAGCTGAATCGCAACCCTCTGTTTTTCAAGACAAAAACTAGAGAAGGAATCAGAAGCATTTATGCTAAATAAAAGGATTCTAGAGCTACATTTCAAATCACTAGATCATTCTAAACTTATATCTACTATCTCTTAGTGATTCTTTTACTTACTTTTGAGCAGTGTGTATACTCTGTATATCCCATACACACACTAACTCATGTTCTAAACTGAAGGATTTATAAATCCTTACACCAAACTCTTTATACTGTTGTTTACCCATGAAAACTGTGGAAGAGGTCTCTGTGTGTCCTGGTTATTATTTTTGTTTACCCACGAAAATTGTGGAAGAGGTTCCTGTGCAACCTGGACAGTCTGTGTACTCTTTTTTACCCTGATCCAGGGTGTGGATCAAAAGTTTATTTATATAAAATACTTGGTGGTAGGTGATCACCAAGTGGAGTAGATTAGGTCTCATCTTGAGACTAAACCAATTGTTTCATATCCGCTGTTCTATTTAAATTTTTTATTCTCTGTTTTAATGCTTTATTTCATAATCCAAAAAAATCTAATTTTACTTTTATAGTTAGTCTTGAAAATAAGTTATAACTGATTTTTCTGAGTAGTATAACTTCAAAAGTAATATTAATAATACATATTAAGATTACTGATAATTAGTCAATCTTCTAAGAAGTTTTTTAAATAGTCAAACTCTTATAACAGTATAACCTTTATTAAATGGGTTGTATCTATTTTTAGGGAAACTATTTCTATTAAAATAATTTTTTTGTAACATAAATTTTTATAGTTACTCAATTTAACCCTCCCCTCTTGAGTAAACTACTCCGACCAACACTCCTAAAGTGGTCAAGGTGAAATGTACTTTATTCACGTTTTAAGGCTCCCATAAGAGGTGGTGGGACTTAGTGGTCCAAGCTGGGAAACATGAGAGGATGGGTTGGATGGATTTCAAGGTCATATTAAATAATTAGTACTTCCCTGAGACCTTATCCTTTTCCAAGACCTAGGAGTTTTTATATCTCCATCATGTGGATCAGACTGTGTCAGAATATGCCAACATTGTATGGAGTTGGTATGTTTCTCACCCGAGGTGGTTTCTAATGAGAATCTAAAGGATCAAAATTTTTAAATGGGATTGCAAATAGACATCTGATCTCCTTTATTATTTTTTAAGATGATGACATGTGATGATGTAGTTGATTGGTCCCTGATAGTAGAGATTTATCATACAAGTAAATATGGTTTCTCTGGGGAAGTTTTAATGGAGGGAAAAGGTATTCATAACATGTTTGAGAAGAAAAGGAAGCATGATGAGCATGAGAAGAAGAGAGGTGGTATCTCTGGCCATCCATATCAACTAATTTAATTTGTAACCAGTGGTGGTGTATTTGTCATGCTCCATCAATGTGGGAATCCCAGAAACATATAGACCACCTATTCAAATCCACTTAGGAATTGTCATTGGCATGGGATTATAGGGAACCTACATCATTTTTATAGGAATGAATTACCATATCAGAGTGGTGAAATTTCCTTAAACCCTAGGGGAATGATAGCTTAGTCAGATCCATCCAGAACCATATCTTCTCAGTTTGGTGGCCATATTGGTAGGGCTAGATCCACTACTTGGTAGAGTTGTCTCAAGGAAAATCCACAAGTCACTAGTCATTCACAATACCATATAGATATGATTTACCTTCGTGATATGAACCAGGTGCCTGTGGAATCAGATGCTGGACCTATGACTATTTGAGGTACCATTTTTATTTCATCATCCATATCCATCATTTTATTTTATATGAGTGATTCTAATTCTATTATTTATTCTCATCTTGTTGAACTGTTGAAATTCCAACCAAACTTATTCCTTATGCCATGGATTTGGTTGACCCTCTTAGAAATAAGAGGGAATAAGGGTTCGTATTTCCTTTTTATGCTCTCAATCTGTCAGGGGTTGAGTTGGAATTGGACTTATTGGTTAAAGAAATAGATCTTTTTGATGAAATCCTCATTATGGAATGGATGGAGAATTTCAAAGATCAAATTGATTTCTACCATCAGTTGGTAACTTTTATGGCACCTGATGGGAGTACCAAGATTTTTGAAGGTGAATGGGATCCCCGGTCAGGTCGAGCTGGACCTCCACTTCCAAAGTTAGGAAATATAATTTTTTAGGTATCTTCAATCATGAAATAGGATGATGGTAGAGTTTCCAATAATGGATTACCTCTTGTGGTGGATGAGTTCTCAGAAGTGTTTCCTGATGACTTCTCAGGGTTAACCCTAGATCAGAATGTAGAGTTCACTATCAATTTGGAACCAAGAATAGAACCAATATCTCTTCCCTCATATCTTATAGCCCCCACCAAGTTGAGTTAATTAAATATATAGTTGGATGATATGAAATCTAAATGATTAATTTTCCTGAATGTCTTAACTTTTACCACCCTAGTTTTATTCGCTAGAAAGGATAAAGGATACCTCCATTTTTTACATTAATTATCATAAGTCGAATGGGGTCACGATCAAGAATAAATACCCCTTTCCAAATATTGATGACCTATTTGATGAAATCAAGGGGAAATGTGGTTTTATGAGATTTAATTACACTCTAGGTATCACCAAGTTTAGGTTAGAGAGGAATACATTCCTAATAGGACCTTATAATGTAGGTATGGTCACTTTGAGAATTTGTTCATGCCATTGGGGTTGAACAATTATCCAGTGGTCTTCATGGATCTTATGAAATAAGTGTTCTATGAGTACCTTGAATCCTTTATTGTGGTTTTTATGGATGATATCTATATTTATTTTGGGATGGATGAGGAGCATGGAAAAACCAGAGGACATGATAGGAACTCTTTGAGATCACCTTATTTATGATAATCTTTCTAAGTGAACCTTCTGGATTTAGGAATCCACGTTCTTAGGACACATAATCTCAGATAATGGGGTTCTAGTGGACCTTGAGAAGATTAGAGTTATAATTTCATGGGAGAAACTGAGGAACATCTTCAAAATCAGGAGCTTTTTGGGCTTGGATGGGTATTATAGGTAGTTTTTTCAGGGATTTATCTTGGATTTCTTTACCCATGACCACACTTAAATTGAAATGGGAATGATATTAATGGATCCCAGAATTCAAAAAATCTTTTTAGGATCTTAAGTGGCATTTTAAAACTGACCTTGTTTTGATCTTACCAAAATATGGGAAGGGATATGTGGTCTACTGTAATGCTTTAGGTATAGGTCTTAGTTGTGTCTTGATGCATGATTATCATGTGGTGGTGTATGAAACTCAATAAATCTGACCACATGAAAGGAATTGCCATAACCATGAACTCAAACTAGCAATGGTGATGCATGCTTTGTGTACATGGAATCACTATCTCTTCGGGGAGAAATTTATAGTCTACTTAGATCATAAGAGTTTTTTCTATATTCTATCTTAGAATGATTTGAATCTATGGTAGAAACGATGGGTTGAGTACCTATAGGGTTTTGAATTTGATATTTTCTACACCCAAGGAAAAAATAACATAATAACTAGCACCCTAAGAAGAAATATTCTAGTTTAGGATATAAAGGGGTCTAGTGATGAGTGTGCTTTGATGGGGGTTTTTTTCAGATGCATTTGGAATCCAAAGAGCATAGTGGAGGTAGTTTATGGATAAAATTTAGTTGATGGCCTATATTATGGAGCTAATCTGGGAAGATCATCCAAATTATGAGATATGTCAGTGCTCTAGGTAGCCACTAAATGGTGGGGAGGTGCCTAGTGAGTGGTCATTATCACCTGAGGCAATTATTTGCCTTAGGGGGAATTTAAAAGTTCCATTATTATTGTATAATGTATTGATATAGGATAGAAACTAGTCTCAATGGTCCATTCATCCTGGGACTACCAAAAAGTTTTATGATGTAAAACACTAGTTTTGGTGGATAGGTATGAGGAGTGACATAGCTTAATTTGTATATAGATGTTATACTTGTCAGCAGATTAAAGACGATCACCAGAGGCCCCCAGGTTTTATTCAGACACTCCCCATTCCTAACTGGAAGTGGGACGAGTCAACCATGGACTTCATTATTGGATTTCCTATACACCCTAGGGAAGGAACACTATATGGTTTTTTATTTAATGATTGGACAAGTCCACCCACTTCATCCTGATCAAGGATTCAACCAAGTTGGAGTATTTATTCTAGTTGTATGCTCAGGAAATTGTGAGGATTCATGGTGTTTAGTTGGTTATTGTCTCATAAAGGGACCCCTATTTCACCTCTTAATTTTAGAAAGGCCTTCAGAAGGCAATGGGGTCATAGATCAAACTCATTACAACATACCATCCTCAAATAGATGGTCAACCAGTGTGGGTGAACTAAATTTTGGAGTATATTCTCTATGCATGCATGTTGGATTTTGGAGTTTCATGATACAACAATTTGGGATTGGTGAAATTTTCATATAATAATAGTTATCAATCCTTGATTAATTTATTTCCCTTTATGGCACTTTATTGTTTCCCATGTCAGTCTTCTTTGTGTTGGATAGAAGTGGATGAGACTTCTTTGTTGGGACCAAGCATGTGCAAGAGACACCTGATAAAGTATGATTGAATAGAAAAAAATTATTGATAGTATATATCCTTGATAACTCTTATACAGATTAGTGTAATTTATCCTTATAATTCTCAGTGGGTGAACAAGTGCTTCTAAAGGTGACACCTCGCCTCGGTCACTATCGTCTTAGTAATTAGGGGAAGTTGATGCTGAGGTATGTAAAAAAAATTGAGATCACTGAAAAAATTGGAAATGTGGAATAACCATTAGCTTTATTGACCCAGTTGATGTCGATCTATGATGTGTTCCATGTTTTGAAATTAAAGAAGTATAATCTAGACCTATCTCACATACTTAACTGGGAAGAGTTGGAGATGGAATCTGATTTATCTGTGTTTGAGCGACCAATGCGGACTGTGGACTCCCAAATAAAAGTTCTTTGGGGAAAATACATACAACTGGTTTAAGTATTTTGGAAGCATGAAAATGGTGAACAAGATACATTGTAATGGAATTATTGGTTAGAGGAGTAATATCCTCATTTATTCTATGATCAGACTTTGGTTTGGATTTATGATAGTAGAATGTTTTCACAGTGGAGAGAATTGTAACATTTGTGGTGTTATTTTGAGGTATTTTACTTTTTTTTGGTCTTATAATTATTACATTTATTTAATAAGAGTTTTTTTTAGAAAAATGTCAGTTTTTGGACTGGGAAGAAGGAGGCACACAATTAGCGCATGGTTAGGGGAAACTATGTGCCAACCCAGTGGAGACCATGATCCTTAGACAGTGGCACTATTTAGGACTCATGGATTTAGCACTGAAATGTATTCCTCTAGGGGTAACCATGAAGCTTCGATAGTGTTACTATCTCATGCACATGGCTAGAAGCACGGGTGTGTTCCCCCTATTGGAAAACTGTGAGACCTGTCAAAATTTTAAAAATATTGAAATTCCTAAACCACCCTCCCCAATTTTAACCCTCACTCACCCCTCACTCACCCCTCACTCACCTTATTTGATCTCCCTACCCAAGGAACACCTCAATATCCTTACTCTCTCCCTTTTGATCCAAATCTTGGGTGTTTTTGTGTGAATTATTTAAGAAATGAACAAGTAATCCCCTCTTTTCTTCTCTTTTCACTTCTTCTTGGTTTTCTCTTTCTTTTTTCTTTAGTTATCTCTTCTCCAATAGATAGGTTAAATTAAATTAGGTTAAATATTATTTATTTGGGTTGTATATTTTTGGTTTTTGTGTAATTTTCTCCTCTATAGGATTCATAATTGGTGTGACTTATGGTTTCTAACCTTTCCTGAGTGATTTCAAGAAAGAGGTAGGTGGTTTCATGCCTTGACATTAATAGATGATTTTATTATTCTTGATTTAGTTTTCAAATGGGTTTTATAAATTATGTGTGTGGTGGTAAAAGTGTTTTAAAGGGTTTTGGGTGTGTGTTCATGATTGAATAGTGAATTTCCTCTTGTAAGTGGTTATTTGAAAAGTTTGATTTCAATTGTCGGAATTATGATTACTTGAAAAGGGTTTCAAATGTTGAAGAAGTTTTAATAGAGAAATTGGGAACCACCGTTTTTCTAAAAGGGTTTCTATGGGAAAATAATCTATTTGGTTCAGATGGGAAATGACATAGGTTCTTCGGCAGCTTCACAATACAACACTAACTAAACATATGATGATGACATGGAGACTGCTAGAACTTTTTATGTGACCTCTCTAGTAGCTTGTGCATGATAATTTTCTATACAGTTCCATCACCAAGGTATGAGGATCCTAGGGACCTAACAACCTAGTTACTGGGGGAGTCTCCCATGGTTTTTTTGATTTATTTAAATCACATTTACATTGATTTCCATTCTTTATAAATAAAATACTATATTTATTTCAAATTGTTCAAATTATTTATTTTAAAAATTAGTATGTTAATTTGACATTTAATGTAAATTCCTGGAATATTTTGGTGTTATCCTACTGGGAAATTTAGTTCACACCCTACATACACCCTCATCTCTATATAGATCTTGTTTTGTTTGACTCAGGTAAAGGCAAGACCTCTCGTGGTGGTGATTGTGGTTCCATGTGCTAGTGGTTTCTTTTGGTCAGGTGTTGGTGGTGGTGGCATGGGGTTTCGACCCACATGCTACATGGAGGTTTTGTTCATCTAATTGATCCCCTCCCCATTTTGGTATTTTGGTATTTTTTGTAACTGTTTAATTCTTGATACATGCTTGTAATGTTTTCTATATCTCCTATATTATGGTTATTAGTCATGATGTGATGTAATTATTGGTTATGCTTGGTTAATTTTTTGATGAGATAAACCATCAAAAAAGGTGTTACTTGATGCCCATGCACTAATTACCAGCCCGTGGGGATCAGAAATTCCCATCGATCCATGGCACAGGCTAAGTCAGGTGTTGGGTTGGATAAAATCCCATATTGGTTCATGATATGAAAATAAAGAGATTATAAGTTTATTCAAAATTACAACAACCCAAATACATGAACAAAAATAAATAAATCCAATGAAATTGTAATGCCCCAACCCCAGTAACTTAGATCAGGTGCATTATTTTAATACATTGGCATGATTACCAGGATTCAAGTCCCAAAGGACCGATTAATTTAGTAGTCTTGGAAAATAGATCACATACATGAAAGTTACATTACACTTTATAACATACATCAAAACAAAAATAATCCTTTGAGAACTCCATTATTCCTTTATCATAACCCTGCATATCAAACACAATACACTTCTTGGAATCTTGGGAAAATAAAACATAAGAAAGGGGTGAGCTCAGATGCTCAGTAAGGGTAAATAATTTAGCATAAGTTATAAAATTTTAAGGCAAGATATGTAATAAAAACAACAGCCTTTTAAACATAAACATGAAAATAATATGTCAAAAATAAATAAAAAATTACCATATAAACATGTACATAGATATTCTACTCGTCAAATAATCACATGTAATAATTAATTTCATAATGAGGGAATGCCTAATTCCAGACATCATTACCACATAGTCAAGTCCTCGTGCCAAGACTACAAATAAATTTTTTTTCAAGGCCTTGTTCCAAGACAATAGTTTGTCTCATGATACCTACTGATGCATCCAAGAGCTATAGAGGGCTCCACCCGTCACTTTCTAAGTCCACTACATTTCTCATATAAAAATGTTGAAACATAACACAAACATTCGTATTAAAACTAGCATACGAAATGTCAATACATTAACCATAAACCATGAATGGTATAAAAATAGCACATTCATAGTCAAACATATCATAACGCATTCAATACAATATAGAATATTGTATTTATAATAAATCAACCACAATCAAGAATAATATCCAAAAAGGATGTTGACATAGTTGAAAATACTCATTAAAACCCTTTGAGAGAAATATCCTTTTTTTGTGAAATCATTTAAAAGTAACATATTTATAAAGGAAGTAATTTAAAAGATATTTTTTAATAAAAGTGTCTCATACCTATTTGAAACTTTTGAAAATAATTATCATTTCAAAACATTCATGTCCATATAAATAAATCCTGAAAATCATTTTGAAAACATGGAATTTAATTAAAAAGATTTAGAAAGATAAATCTTTAAAACATTTAAAATGATGATATTTATAAATATTACCTTCCAAAAATCATTAAAGTATAAATTTTTAAATCATTTTTATGAAAAATTTACATGATGATAAAAAATTCCCAGTAAATAATTACACATAAACAATCTCAGATAATAATGAGAATGAGGAATTAACCCTTACCTTGCACTTTCCTTCGGTCAAGGGTACGTTTAACCTCCTGTATAATTACCGTAGTATGTTATTAAATTATAATATAACCATATTCATATTTATTATATCATACATGAGTCATTTATGACTTTATACTATCCATTTAATAATTATTTTCATGTTAAATTAACATTTTGGTTAATAATTGCTTTCTTTATCGTACGTGTTTTAACTTGTTATCCGTGATTGTATAACTTAGATCATGATTTAAATAATTCCAAAATATAAAACATTATTTATATATCATATATATTTTGAATATAAATATCTATAATATATAGATATATGAAATTGAAAACATCATTTATGGAGACAGTAGGTCGTACGTACGCATAAACACTGTTTCCATTTTCATGTCGTATTGAACAGAACTAAGTGAATAAGATATATGTAAATACATATATATATATATATATATATTCAGTAGAATTATTTTTTCATATATTAAATACTTATTAATAATATATATTTTTATAATCATCATGGAATGGTGAATGTGGAAATGAATCACATCGCGTCGTGGAGACGGTAAGTCGTACGTACACACGAGCGACGATATCATTTCCTTAATGATTAAAAGGTGTGGAATTGAATGGTATATTAATTTTAAAAAGACATTATCATGTTATTTTAATTATTTATACACATATTAATCATCATTATATCCATCCAAATAACATAGTGTTGAATAAAAAATTACACCACGACGTGGAGACGGTAAGCTGTACGTACGCATGTATGGTGACTTTGTAATTTATAGGATGGATAGAATAATGAATATGGTTGTACCATATTTATAATAACATAATATTATGTAGAAGGTACTGGATTTATTATTTTGGTATAGAAACAACAAAGAAAGAGGAAGTGGAAGAAGAAAAGAACTTGAAAGAGGGTGGGGAAATTATTACCTCTTCTTCGAGTGTTTCCTTTTGAGTTGATAAAAAGGGATCTTTAGGTTGGATTTCTGATCAATTTAAGGACTCTAAGTTGAAGTGAGGGAATATGGGAGGAGATTTAGGCAGGGTTTGGCCGATCCAAATGGCTTTGGAGGTGTGAAATTAAGAGAAGGGGAAGTACCCTTGTATAAGAGAGGTGAGGGTCACTTTAGGAAAAGCAAGAAATATTATTTTATAATAAAATTATTTTCTGTTTATAATGGATAGAAAATGATTTATTTCTAGGATAAGGTGGTTATGGGTCGAAAACCACTCAACCAATAGGTTTTAGACAGGTTTAGGTCACCATATTAACCATATATTTTAGATTTAACTCTTAGTTAAAATTTTTAACTTTTACAATGTCCTCTTGTATTATTATAATAAATGGTTAATAAACTTACTATAAAATAACAAGAGAACCCCAATAGGTTTATTAATGACATATTTATCACTATATAAGTCTTTTGGACGAACCTTATATTTTTAGGAATATTATATCATTTAAAAATATAATATTCTAAAAAAAACTAATTTATGTAAATTTTCACACTATTTAGTATTTGGTTTTTGTGAAAGTCATAACAACTTAATTACTTAGAAAAAAATACATTTAATAAAACCTAACATGTCATATTCACCAAGAAAATTTGTGGATGGCATAAAAACCTTTAGATTCTATTTATTTTAATATTTCATTAAGAAGGTAATTACTGCATCATCATTGTGACATAAATAATTTTAATTATTTAACGTCTAAAAATTATAAATAAAATACCATTGTATAGAAAATATTTTTTATATTTATAATTAATATTTTTAATCTAATTCATCTTATGTATAACCCTATATTAAAATTGGTTTAGTTATTAAACTTTGAATTTAACACTTTTAACTCTTCTTTAAATAAAATAATAATAATGTCCTAATCTAATCCAAGTGGACCTAAAGGATCATATTTTTTTTATAAAGTTGATTTTGGTCGAAATAAACTTATCCAATAGAATCATGACATGTGTTAGGGTAATAATAATATCATTTTTACCTTTAATTACCCTATTTACTTTTAACAGTGGTAAATAAAAGTCAAAAATAATTATTCACAAAAAAATATTTTCATCTTATTGAACCAAATTTTACTTACTGATATTAACTATTTCTCTCAGATTTTTGAAATTCAACTCACAGAAGCAGTAAAATTAAGTTTTATGCAAATTTGCAAATGTGCCTAGATGGTGGGTAAAAGACGGTAAAAAGTTCAATAAAATTTAATAAATCTAATATTATTATAAAATAGATCCAATGAAATATATTGAACTTATATAGGTATTATGTATCTATTTTTACTTAAAATAAATTTAAATAAAATAAATAATTATTTAAATAAAAATTCGGTTTTAAATAATAACGCAGTATTTTTCACTATTCCTAAAAAATTGAATATTTTTAGAAAAATACCAAAAATTCACCCTAAGATAATTTTGATATTCTGAATTCAAAAATGATATCTATTTTACCAAATTCAAAACATAGATGTTTCATTTATTAATTTAAAATTAATTCCCTTTGTCAAAACCAGAAATCAGATTTTAAAAAAAAAAATAAAAACTATCAAAAGATTGACATTTGTTTATGTCCAATTTATCTGTGAAATTACTTATAATGACCTAAATTGTATTAAATGATAAAAATATCATCTAATTATACTTCAAAACCATTCAAATTTATAATTTAACACTATAAATTATTTTGATTAAAAAATTTGTTTTCAATTAAAGTGATGTTACCACGCACCCTTAAAGTGGTTTATTCAGAAAATGAAAAAATGGATTTGAGCACTATTCGTCAAAATATGAAAGTTACCAGAAAAACACAAAAAATTTATCCAAACTAAAATTTTATGTTCCAATTCTAAAGAAGAATTTAATTTCATTAAATTTAATATATAAAAATTTCAAATATTTGTTTTAAAAATGGTTCTCCATTAAAAGATGTTAAAATTGTATTTTTTGAAAAATACTTCTTTTATCTGAAAAAATGAATTTGTTCTTATATTATGTCTAAGAAACAAATAATATGGATTCTAAAATTATATGGAGTATGTAAAATTCAAAATTCAGTTAATAATATTCATAATCGCTTTTTGAACGACAAGTTTGGTAAGTCATGGTGCGCTCGAACTCGGTGTTTCATTTAACGCAAGTTATCGAATTACTTTGAAGAGATAATGCACTATGAAATCTTGGGGTGTTACAGGAACCTTACAATTTTGGATACATTACCCTAGAACAAGGTTGGATTTACCCCATCATACTAGGGATGAGGAGTAATGTGGAAAGAATAATGAAAAATAAAACAAAAAATAAAATATTGAGAAGAAGAATTGTGAGGGCCATGCAGAGCAGAACTTCTAACCCCAAGCTTTGGTCTTCTGAATAATTTTGAAAGATGCAACACATATATCTACTTATAAAATACTTTGGGGATCATGTTTCATTTTTGGTCATCATTAATTTGTCTCATAATGAATGCCTTGGTCTATCTAGGCACTAAATGGAAGCATGGGTTATATTTGAGAAAGTTTTCAATTGAAATCCCATTGAAAAATTTCCTCACTCGGAATTCTTCAAAACTTTCATGGTGGGAAATTAGATTTAATGCCATGAATTTTTAGGATCCAAATAATTTTCATCATGTCATGTAATCTCTTTATTACCGGAAAAATGTCCACATCATGTACTTAATTCACTATGTGAATCTTTATTTTCTAACTCTAAAAGCCCTATTTCGCTTTGGTCCACCAATTTCAACCCTCAAAAGCATTTCATAGGCATCCTTTATCATGGTAAGCCATATTTAAATGAAAATCACGGTCTCTTTTGTCTTCATTTTCTCATTTTCTAAAAAACATTCAATCCTTCCATATATGAACACATTCATTAAACAAATAGGCTAGAATAAATCATTTATATATCAAAACTAAGGTTTTTAATGCTAAAAAATGCCTAAAATAGACAAATCAAAGCACCCACACTTGAATTTAGAATTTTTCTCATAGACAGAATCTTAAAATACTACAAAGTATTTTTACTTTCCAATGATTTAAACTCAATTCCAACAAAAGTAGTTGATAAAATGTTAAATTAATGTTCGAGCAGTACATAGAAAAATTAATTAACACCTTAATTTTAAATGAAACAAATCAATCAAGTATTTTAATTTTTACCTTTTTAAATATCCAATCCTTTTTATTCATCTATTTTCACTTCTTAATTATTTATTAATATGCATGCCATTTTCAATTTACCTCTCTTAAATTTTTTCTCTCTTTATCAAGGAACAATTGTAAATAGAGTTAGACACATAACTCAAGAACATGTCACTTACCATAGGCCCATAAGTAATCTATCATCTTCACTATGTAAATATATAAATAAAAAATAATCATGATAGCTTCATCATTTTGGATTAAATGACTATGAGGTTTAGGGAAGGTATGTAAATGATATAAAAAGTAAATATCAAAAATGAGGTTTGACTCTAAAGAATAATACATGATTTAAAAATACATGTTCAATAAAAACTCCCCTTTATAGATTTCATCTCCCCCAAAATATTTTAGTGGGATCATGAAAAAGTAATTATAATGAATAAATCATCCTCAATTGATTTTTTTTATTTTTTTTGAAAGTTATATTTAAGAAAAATCTCACACCCACCACTTAACCACATATGATAAAAATATTATTGGTCTATCAATGTTTATTTTTGATCCTACCAAGACACACCCCAATTTTTTTGAATATATATTTTTTATCAATAGATATGATTAATGCCATACAATGACAAATATCGTAGCCTCTCCCCAAATCATAATAAAAAACCCTAGTAAGTTATTCTTAATAAAGTATATCCCTATCCACTATATAGTGTATCTACCCTAAATTTATTATTTTAAATATCTTATAATATATTTATATGAAGGTAGTAATGGATAAAATTGGTATGTAACTCAGCTCATATCCTAACAAGGCTGTTCATGGATTCTACGGGATTAAAAAAGAATTATGTAAGGGGGGTCCATGGATAAAGGGTTAAAAAATATGCCTTAATCATATTAAAAGTGATTATATTTAGTCATATATTTGATAAGATACCAAGAAATTTCAAGAAGATAACTTGATTTAGTATCATAAGAAATATACTATAGACATAATGGAAGATATTTGGATGAGAGGATGTATTTTTAATGAGAATGAAGCATTATGAAAACTACTCATGGAAATTCATATGAATAATCAAATAAATTAATGAAAATATCCAAAATTTAAAGTATGGAAAAATATTAGAAAATATTTACTTACAAATATTAACATGCTCCCATAAATCACGATTTTCCAAATCATAATCCACATGCTTATCTCTACTGATTATTTCTATCATTTTTTCAATTAAATTTATTGAAAAATAAATTTAAATCCATGGCATTGTAATTATCCTAAGTAGTTAATATATCCTATTTTAGTTGATTAGATACATAATTAAATGTGGTGAGTGTAATTGATTGTCTAAGGTTATAAAATAGTTAAATATTGGGTATATAGTAGAAAAATTAAAAATGGAAATGCTTACTCACATTTCAATGATGCTTCAGAGATGGATCCATTGGTTCTACCTTCCCCTGATTCATCATGTGAATGGGTTTCTTGATGTGTATTTCCTTAGATTCATGAAATTAATGGAGTTATCGATGTATATTGGTCCAATAAATTCTTATTTCACTTCCTTCCACTTGCTACCTTCTAGGGTCTTGATGGTCTTGTAAATTAACAATAAACTGGTGAAAGAATAGTCCATAATCAATGAATTTTTAAAGGATTTTGGGAGAGTTCAGGAATTCCTCTAAAAATATAAAATAAATAAATAAAAACTTTAAAAAATCGGATTTCCTCGGGGAAGTTTTTTTTAATGTTTTTGGCTCGACCATTCCTTCTTTAGCTTTAGCTTAGGTGATAAATGATTGAAAAGTTTTTACTTGTTTGGGATAAATAAATGGTCTTAGTTGTGACGTACCCACATAGTTCAGTCCTTATCCTCCCTCTATAAATATATTAACTCTTTGTGATGGAATCAAATGATTAATTTCCATTAGACTAATCCACTATTTCTTCCTTAGTCCTAGAATACTAAAAGGAAATTAATTTACCATCCATACTTGTTCACCCATCTCAAACTAGGTGGATTCGGTCACTGCATAGACATCATTAGTCTGACTCTTCATCTTCCCATTCTTCTTCTCATGAATTTTAATTTGAGTATCCTATCACACAACAATATCTACCACATGTACATTTTCATCTTTAGTTATATCTTCATCTTTAGGTTTTTTGTCTTCTCCAAAATCATTTTATTATCTCACATCATAGTTCATTATTTCCCAGTGGCTATTGAAACTTACTTATTCAAATCCAAATATAAGTTAGAGTTATCTATATTTTACATCAATCAATTCTCACCCAGTGGCTAAAAATGGTCTCCCCAGAAGAAGAGGTGTTATCTATTCCTCCATATCAAGCACTAAGAAGTCTACGGGGAATTAGAATTTATCGAATTTGATTAGAATATATTTGATGAACTCCTAGAGGTACTTCAATATCGAGTCTTCTAATTGAAGATCAAATCTTCTGGGATTTAGGCCCTCCAGTACCAGGCTCCTAAAAGTGGTTTATAATATGACATTGACAATTTCACCTAAGTCAAATAATTATTTTCCAAATTTATTAGCTTTTATAAGGATAAGTATAAAAAATCTACATGGATCTTGTTATTTATTAGGTAAGTCCTTTGATACCACCACTAAACACTCTCATGTGAGTGGAATGGTTCCAATATCCTCTAGATTCTTTTTTTTGTTCACAAATTCTTTTAGAATTTTTTCATATTTCATCATGTTTTTTGAGTTCCTCTATAAAATTAATATTAATATGTTTTTTAAAGTTTTCATGGAATTCACCTTCCTGCGTGTCGGTCTTCACACATGCTAGTCTCTCTAGAAAAGGTAGTCTCATATTGCACTATGAATCTTCTTCTTAAGAATATTTATCTATAGCTACTTTCCCCTTAATCTTTTATATATCTTATTGGTTTTCTTCTTATAATTTTCTTAGTTTGGGATAATCCCAAGTGACTTATCATCTTCTTATAGAAATGACTTTAAAATATTCATGTGGGTGCACTTTGGGTCATACAAGTAGTATTCCTCTTAGTCTTTATCTTAGTTGGTCAATGATTTTTCATCCTTGGAATTTATGGTTCTGGAGTGTTTTCCTTTTACCACTTTATTTTTCCTTTATCTCTTTTATTGACACAATTTTATCTTTTGAATAGGTTGAAATTATTTTATAGCATCATGAGTAGAAGTTGTGAATATAGCCAAAGTCTCCTCCAGCACATGTACTTGTATTGTTAGTTAAGGACCTTGGGTGCATGTTGCTACTACCCCTGTGCCTTTTTTGGTACCCTTATGCTTGTAGTTGTTTTAGCAACAAACCCTAAAAATTATTAACTTGATTTTAGTTATCATAATTTACCTATTCTATATAATTACCTTGGGGTTGTTATTGTTATCCCATCATCATGTACATTTATCTAGGTAGGGATACCATCTGTGCTACCATCCTATCATTATTGTTATTGATAATGTGGATTATCGATCTATTGCATCCATTCACCTTGTCACTAGAAGCTATTTCTAAATTTTTTTTCAATTAGCATGTAGTTCTCCTCAGGTGATTTCTTCATCAGTTATCCTCTAGCTGTGGCATCCATAATTAACCCAGTTATGTGCAACAAACCCTTATAAAACATTGGGATTAGTATGTATATATCTATACCATGATGAAGGTATTTTCAAGTCATATCATTGTATCATTCCCAAGAGGAGTGTCCATGTGGAAAAAAATAATCTAGCTATCCTACATCCTTGTACTTGGGGTTGACACATTCTTTATTGCATATCTATAATGAAATTAAGAACAATTATTAAAATAATAAATTGCATTAAATTAGATAATGTAGATATTAGACATATTTAATTCAAAATAAAAAATAAATGTCATGGTGACTCCTATGAATGGTGACACGATACTACCATTGATAAATTTTATAGTAGTGACTGAATATTGCAGTGAGTTAGGCTGGCAGTGAGTCAGGACAACATTAACTCATCTTGGCAGTAGGTCATTCAGACACTTATCCAAATTCTAGGTTCAATGGAGAGTCATCCTCTGGTGTTAGTTAATTATGAAACTTATACAAAATATAGGTTCAAAGGCGAGTCATCCTCAATGTTAAGACATTTATAGTGGTGACTCAGCCTCAATTATGAGTCATATATGATGGTGATTCATCCTTAATAGTGAGTTAGCCTTGGAAATGACTCATCCACAATAGTGAGTCTTTCTCATACTTAGACAAATTTATTTGTAACCTTACTTATATTATAAAATTATATCTTAACACAAAAAACTCATTAATATCATAATAAACATGATTTGGTGATAATTAAAACAAGGGTTCCAATATGTGGCATTTTAAAAAAATGTTTTCAAAATAGAAAGGATATTTTCCTCTAGAATTATTTCAAGTGATCACTCAAAATTATTTTCCATATAATATAACCTTATTTGATGTTACTTATGATTTAATAGGAATATTATTCAAGGACATTGTCCTTATTATTTTATTATTGGTTTAGGTTTATATTTATGAAACCCATTTCTTTTCTATGGGTTATGTTATGATGAAATGTTTATGAAACCTATTTGTTTTTATAGGTTATGATATGATGAATGATTTATATTATTGTGGTATACATATGTATGGTTTTAATTTGTTATTGGTGGGACCTATATCTCCCTACAATTCATTGGGTAATGATATTATATCTCATGAGATAGAGAACACTAAAATGGGGATTGAACTTCGTTCAGACGGGACTATAATGTGAAGTGAAACTGGTTCAGTAAAGGGATTTTTCCACCATGATAATATTGGGAGTGAACCTTGACTACAATGATGGTTTAGGGAGTAAACCCAATCCACTATGATAGTCTTGTAAAATACCCTATAATACTAAGGAAATGATTTTATATATTTTTTTGTTTTCCAAAATTCCATGTTTTATGCCAACTTATTAGGTTATGATTAATGTTTTATGAATTTTTATGATTTATTCTATGAATCAAGACTATGATTTTGATATTCAGGGTATAGTTATCAAATGTTATCTTCATATTATTATTTCATTAAGTTTATTTTATGATCCATATTTTCCTTGTTTACCCTAATTGAGAATCTATGCATCAGATATCACCCCTTTCTTATGTTTCTTTTCCCCAAGATACAAAGAAAGTTATTAGGTTTTATATGTCAAAAAGGGTTCTAGTTATTAAGGAATAAGAAAGAGACAATTTAGACATTTTATGAACTAGTTTTTTTTGTTTCCAAGTTTACAAGAAACTAAACCCATGCAATTCTGGAGTGGTTTTTTTGTAATATGAATATTCATCTATTTAGATATAGTACCTATTTATGAAAATAGAAGGTCATTATAGAAACCATGACCAAGTTGTAAAGATTAAAACTGCTGAACCTAAACATACATGAGAAATAGAAAAGTTAACACCCAGAATGGTGATGTTAATGAATAATTGTTAATAAAGGGGTGATAATAGGTTATAATTGAATCATTTATGGTATTATAATTATGAATATATATCTTTTATATGTTCATAATAAATCTATATTTATTATTTAGGTGGTTAGGAACACATACAAATCCTTCTAGACCTGAGGTAAGGGTTCTCTATCTCAATATCATTTCATTGAGACATGTTTTATGTTACGAAAATATTTGTGTTTATATGGTTTATATAATACCCCTTTCATATATCATTTCATTAATATCTTCATAATCATGGTATTTAAACTTCCATATGAGGTTATTTATTTCTTGGGGTTTATGATTCAAAAGTTACCAAAGTGGAAAGGTTTTATGCTGCGATCTCATTTTTAATCGGGATTGTTAATGATTAAGTCTATTTTGGATGAATTATATGATATTTATCTCCTAAACCCCAACTATTTTCTTATAAAATGGTTATTTCTAGAATTTTCATGTTATCCTTTCATTATCCCATCTTTGTTATTTAAAATTATCAAGAATATTTTTAATAAAAATTGAATTTATTTCCTCTTTGTTCATTGAAATTTTTATTCCATGTCCAAGTTCTTATTTTAATGTTTATAAAATGAATAGATTGGCCTAATTTCATAACTATTATTTTCTTTTAATATTCTTTTTCAAGTTTCCATAGTTATTTTCAAATAAAATAATTTTCTTTCTATTCCTAAAATTGTTATTTAAAGTGTTATAAAAAGAAAATGATAATTTTTACTTGTTTCCAATGAAAGGTTTGAATGTAATTTTAAATATATTTTTTTCATCTATGTGAAAATATTTTGGGATTTTTATGTTCTACTAGGGATATTCTTGAATAATACCCTTTACTTTCTTTAGTAAGACAGATTATGATTTTATGGTGATGAAATATTTATAAAAACCATTTATTTTCCATGGGTTATGATATGATGAATAGATGAATGTTTTTATGATATTATGGAACACATATTTATGGTATTAATTATGTGATATGTGGGATCAAATTTTTATATCCCTCAAATTCAGTGGGAAATGATTGATATCTCATGAGATAATATGAAATTGTTTTGAGAGTGAACCCATTCCAGGATTGAAATGAGTTTGGGGAGTAAACCAAATCCATTATGGAAATTTGTTCACTATGTGATAATGGCCTTGATAGTGATCCTTTACTAATGAAATGATTTTATATGCCTATGATTATGCCAAAATTATTATGACATGTTCTTATTATTATTATATGATCTCATTGATCATGATTGATGATTGATTATTCTATACTCTTATGACTAACATATCTTTTTATGAAAATGTTTTATATAATTAATAATTATTTTTGATATATTGATTAGTGAGTGTGAATTTAATAATTTGTAATCATGCTCTCATACCTATATACTTATCTTTTTTTACATATGATCATCGATTGATATCTCTCATGTTTACCCTTATTGAGCATATAAGGTAACTATTTATTAGGTTTACTTTTCCACAGGTTTTGAAGAATGATATAATTTAATATATGTCTATAAGGTTATCATGTGTGTAGAAATTTGGTATGGATGTTCTTGTCTTCTTATAGAAAAATAAAATCTAGTTATAATGGGGGGAGATATCCATTTAATGAGAAAGAAACTAATTTTTTATTGATTTTTTTTTACTAATTATCTAATACTCTTAACCTAAAAGGTATTGGGTATTTATGAAACTCAATGTTGGATATAAATATTGTATTTATAGTTGGCTTAAATCGGGTCTCTTCATTTGGTATAAAAACCAGTATGTAAGGAATATGTTTTAGCACTAGATCTGGGTGTACGGGTCCAGTGCTATCTCAAGTTAAGATATGATGGAATTATGAATGTTTTCATGTTCATGTGGAATAAATATATATGGTTTCCATTATGTGATATGTTAGATCAAAATTATATAAACATATAATACATTGGGTAAAGCTCTATGTCTCATGAGATTACATGTATGGGACTGATGAGTGAACCCAATCCACTATGAGAATCTATCCATAAAGTTTATAGATAATATAATGTGAACCCAATATTCTATAGGACTCTATCCACAATGTGATGATAGTATTGGAAGTGATCCTTGACAATGGAAATAATTTTCTATTATTATGCTTATTCCACACTCATTTGACTCATTATTATAATTATGTTATGTTTTCTTGGATCATGATTAATGAATCATGTTTTCACACTTCTTTTACTATAATATTATGTTATTCCAAATACTTATTTCTTGAATCATGGTTTATGATCCATGTTTTATTGGTAATGATATTCTTTTTTATATGCATATGTACCTTGATTATGTTCTCATACCAATATTCCCACTTATGATCTTGGGTTGGTATCTTTTATGTTCACCCCTTACTGAGCATTTTAACCCATCCTTATTATGTTTCCATTTCCCTAGGTTATGAATAATAACATTAGGTGTGTTTTTTTCTAAAAATATTTTTGGCCCCTAAACAAGGAATATACTCTGATAGGGGGTGAATCAGGGTATTATAGTAAATAGATAAGCATGATCCTTGATTTTTTATCTTATTCCCTCAGCTTGGGGAACACTTCTATCTCTCCCTTTCTCCCCTTATAGTAAGAATAAAGTATAAAATGATACAAGATAATTTACTTAGTTCACCCTAACTAGGATACTCTAAGGATCATGCATGGAAATGTGACTATGCACTAAACAAGATAAAAATCATTTCTTCAATGTTTAAAAGTTTGGAGAGACCTCAATGAACCCCCTAGTTCAATACCATGAATTATTTAAAATCTTACTACTCTCCAACATTATAAAAATCACTCCTCGTTATTTTTTTCTTTATTTTAGAAAAATGGTGATAGAAATATACACCATTGATGATGTTTCTCTCTAGTAAAGTCATGTTGAACTTATAAAGAGAAATGTAACTCCTATAACACCTATATCTTGAGATTTTATTTTTCCAAAAGAGATTTGGAATCTCCCACTAACTTTCTAGTGATATTTTTAATTTCCCCTTTAATATTTCTCTATTTTTTGAACACTAATTTTATTTATATCTAAATAAAAAACCTTTTCAAATCCAAACTTCAGTGAGCCTTAACCCCATGAATTGAATGCACATAATTGAGGCCTTTAAAATAGACAATAACCACTCAGAAGAATGATGGTTACAACTTCCATGGATACCCTAAAAACTACATTATGTATCTCCAAAAGATTTAGACTTTACCTCAGACATGGCTGGTAACACACCCATATATTTTTCACCATGACATGGTGGTATTTAAGATTTTATTCAACATAAATCCAACAAGACTTGATCTACGACTGTAGCGCTCCTCCCTATGTTTCATAGGTAGATTTCAAGGACACCATCCCCACTGACATGATGTGTTCAACATCATGTTTCCTATTATTTTATTATATTTCCACCATGGTGACCAAAACAACCTCAAATATTTCACCATAGTGTAGGAGGATTTTAACACTTATATTTGATTAGGTCCACCAAATTCTCTTCCACACTTTTAGTTGGCTACCGTAGGTTACTTAGGTAGACCCATAATCCACCACAACTATTTAAGTAGAATGTGTATTTTGACTATCCTATTTGGCCATCTAAAAAACAACTCTTCAATGAAATGTGTTCTCCTTAAGACCATGATCACTAACACGACCATAGAGGTCTTTTCCATTTTTCACATGTGGCTTCTCAGCTAAAAACACTCAGTGTTGTAGGATTGGTCAAAAAATCCAACCTTAATCACCTTCAACATGTCTTAGATAAATTTACCATGGTGTATACTAAGATATAGTGAAGATCTAGTTCATAAATTTGAAAAAAACTTCTAAATGATCCTTTGTTCAAACAACTTCATCTTATAAGAAAACAATCACTATCAAATTTTTCATTAAACTCAACCTAGAAATTCATAATATGGGATTTTTATAATAATATCACACTTTGTGTTTATTGACAACTCCTAAACAAAACATCTCCCAAATACTGCAATAAAAACACAACATCTTAAATATTCATCTTTCAAAGTCATGAATCAATGATTCATTAATCATAAAATATAAGCCCACATGAGCTATACTTGGTTTCAAAAACAATATTTTAATGAAAATATTCTAATGATCACATAACCTGGATCCATTATCATCAATACTCTCTCCATACAACTTCTTTCCCTGATTCAATATGAAATGCTATCCCCTTTAAAATATACTTTCACAACTTCTTATTGATCAATTAATATCTCTCCCCATTTTTCAATGAAATCAAATAAATAATTTCTCAAATAAGTTTTATGAGGGTTTTATAAATATAATAATTAAATATAATAGTTTCACATCTTTCTCTTTAGAGAAATTCCCAAGGAGGAGTGGGGGTACCTTCATGATATATGTTGGTAGATGGATTCGATTAGACTCTAAGATCCAATTGATGATTCTCAAATGCCATCATGGGTAGTTACTTTATTATAATATTGTTTCCTCACGGATTTCGGGGATGACCTCCTAGACGGGAGATTCAAACGTTCCGATCGGTTTCTAGCGGGTTTGTTCGTAGAACCGGAAACATCCAATGATTCCACATCCGTTTGGACCTACTTTCCAAAGGTAGGCGCTCATTAGCTTGTGGACTAATGAGGCTTAGGAATTTGCATTGGTCGAGAGGATGGGAGGTCGGACTCATCACACCTTTTTGAGGGGAATTATTGTCTACTCCGAGACTCTCTTTATAGATTTAAGTTATGTTCGTGAATCCTTATTACATTACCAAGTATAAAATGAGCTTTCCTTAAGTTTTAACAATAAATGATTAAATATACAAGAAATTTAGAGAATATTTTATATGTATTCGAGGTTCTTCATCAATAGAGAATCATCTGTATCTATTTAGAGATTCTTGGTCAATGGTATCCTTCGAAACATTTATAAAAGTCTCTTGGTCATTATGATGACCGGGATGGTTTTAAAGCCACTCAGTGAGGCACTTGAAGTTTATCGTCATTCAGAAGGACATGGATTATTTCAAAGTTGGGATCGAACCCATAAATGGGCTACCTACGTATCCTTTGTTTTGGAAAAGGAATCAGAACCCACGTAGTTCGAGTAATGGAGTATGATGTTTATGATTGATGGCTCAAAGAAGAATGTCATAATTACTTTTACACTCTAAGCTCACGCGAGTCATGCTCGGTGTGAGAAACAAGAGGTATTGGTAAAAATTAGAAAATTGTTCCATGAAAGATGCAATCATAAGAATTTGTTTGGGGCTTATGTATGTATGACTGGCCAGATAGATGAAGGTTTAGGATTTACTTTTAGGGAGAAAATCCAGGAACAGGGTCCATAAAGGTATATGTGATTTATGGAGATTTGAATACTCTAATCTTGGGGCTTGCTCCTAAGGAGGATTTCCAAGTTAGGAGGGGACTTATGATTGGGTTTTACTCCTGAAAAGGAAACCCAAATCAAGGGTAAATTAGGACTGGTTAAGAGAAATTTAAGGGGGGCTTGGGGTTTACTCCTGAAAAGGAAACCCAAGATTATGACTGGGACTTACTCCTAAAAAAGGAGGCCCAGGTTAGGGGACTTGGGGCTTACTCCTGAAAAGGAAGCCCAAGATTATGACTGAGTCTTATTCCTGAAAAGGAGACCCAGGTTAGGGATTAAGGTTTGGGGCTTACTCCTAAGGAGGATGCCCATATTTGAGGTTGGGGCTTACTCCTAAGGAGGATGCCCAAGTTAAAGGATTATGATTGGGGCTTACTCCTGAGGAGGATTCCCAAGTTTAAGGAATTAAGGTTTGGGGCTTACTCCTGAGGAGGATTCCCAAGTTTGAGAACTTTAAGAATTTGGGGCTTACTCCTAAAGAAGGATGCCCATAGTAAAGTATTTATAACTGGGGATTATTCCTGAAAAGGAGACCCAAGTTAAGGATTCTCTCATCTTAAAGGATGAGTTTGAATAAATGAACTCTCCATATTTAGTGACATAAGGATATTTAAATCACTAGGTTTTGAGAGATATTCCACAAAATTCCTTTCAGATAAAGAAGTCAAATCAAGAAATCATGCCATAAATGGCTTTGAAGAGTGTCTTGAAGACTGAATCTTGAAAAGGAAAGGTGTGATGGCTTAAGAGGGGTAAAATGGGCAAGATGGGCACCCAAAAAGGTAGGGGCGCACAAATCTTGAAAGGCGCACAAGTATTGCGGCGGCGCGCAAGTATGGGTCGCGCAAGTATACTTGCGCGACATGAGGGGTACTTGCGCGATTCTCAAACATCATTAGAATACTTGAGCGACTCTTTATAAATCCCTTTAGAATCCTCTTGAGGTTCTTCCAGAAAAGGGACGCGCAAGTTATATTGAAGGAAATAAGTCGGCTCGCAAGTGTTGATAAGTTTCAACACTTTGGCCTTCCTTCTTCTCTTTAGATCTTCTGTTCTAGGTAAGAAATTACCTTAGAAGTGTTTCGGAAGCTTTGAGAAGAGACTTGGGCGTCGGGAGCTTCAATCCGAGTTTCTGGAAAAATATCCTCTCGAATGGGGGGCCCACAGGGTCTATTTATAGGCAAAAGAAGACCCCGGTCGGTTACCGGGCGGTTACCACTTAGGTCGCGCAAGTCACTTGCGCGACCAAGGGTGCCGCACAAGTTTACTTGCGTGACAGTGAGATAACTTGCGCGGTGCAGTTGTTGTTGATCCTTTGTTCAGGCCTTTGTCGATTTTTGATGTTTTCTTCAAAGGATGAATCACTTTGAGCTCAGATATTCCCTTTTCTGATCTTTAGATTCTGTGACGAAAAGGAGCGTCAACAAAAGTCCCCCCTCAGAGTTGGATCCGGAGGGAAATGAGGATTTGACTCTGAGGAAATCGAATCCATCCAAAGGAAAAGGGTGGCGCGCAAGTCTTCAGTGCACAGAGGGCGGCGCGCAGATAGGCATCCTGGCCTATAAATACATGGCCTCACCTCCGTACAAGCATCCGGATTTCCGGACTTCATACCTTCTCGAGCTCTCACCGTGCAGGTCACCTAATTCGCGCAAGTCTCTTTTCCACTGTTCCCTCGCTGTCGCGCTCCTGTAAAGGTATTCGTACTTGTGAGGTTTAGACTTGCGCGTCAAAAACTAGCGCGGCACATGAAATACTTGCGCGCCGTTGTTTAGACTTGCGCGACTTAATGCCTTGGCCATTTTTCAGATTTCTTTCACAAATTTTATGAAAAATAAACCTATTTAAGAGTTAGTTTATTCATCTTTTGTGCAGATTCAGTGGTTCCCAAGGGAATTGGAACGGCTGATGAACTGGCTAGCAAGCGGATTGATGACATGATGAACATCATTGGCCACGATTACTATGATATCTGCGACAGCACTTTCCCAGATTTGGCTAAGTACTTGAAGAAATATCATCTTAACTTTCCACAGAGCATCTACCTGTCTCTATGTGGTCATGGTCACCTGCAAGGAGTCAATGTTCCAGTTGCAAAGAACTATATACCTGAAATGCAGCTGCGCTGCTACTCCTTCATTTCGGTTATGTTGTGCATTAAGAGCAACAACAATGGTGTGAATTTTCAAATTCTTCCTCCATGTCATTTCCTTGCAGATATGAAAATGGAAAACCCATGGGCTGAAATGTTTTCCACTAATGGTTGGTGGAGAGAAGACAAACATGGTATTAGAGCAATATCTGAAAAGAGTACTCTCTCCAAATGGCTCTTTACTTCCAATGCTCCATTCTCAAATCCATGTATCCATCTTCCAAGTCTCTTGGACAAAAATAGAGTCACTGTTTGATCAGCAGAAAATTTTCTCAAATCGTACTCAAGAACATTCTCTTACAATTGTTCCAAGAAGAGCTGGTATCACTGCATCTCTTATTGTATCCAGTTGAATGAATGAATTCCAGGTGGTTGCTAATGAAGCTCGAGATGCCGTAAATCAAATGAAGTGTTATGTTTAAAGCCTCTTGTAATTCTTGAAAAAGAGAAGAGACTCCAATCTGTGGATGTCCTTCTAACTCTTGTGTATCAATGAAAAACACTTTTGTCTTCAATCATTTGTACCTGCATTCTTTCACTACCTGCTTCAAATTTACTTAAGCCAATGGGCCCAGTAAGTATAGTTTGATTTTTACTAGGATTATTACAAATAATCCTACAAACTTTAAACCTTTTAATTTCTCAATATTACCTAAATCATAAAAAAAATGTATATTTAGTGAGCTGGAACTTGAATTTTATTCAGAGTTCCTTTGTCTTTTGTGGGCAGTTTAAAGTCATGCATGCCGGACATAAAGGGGATAATGTTTAAGGTCGAAATAGCTTTGACCGAAATGGATTAAAATTGATTCAATTCCTTGACAATTTATCTGAAAACAAATTACCATACTCAAGTATGAGAGAAAATATGTAAACTATGGCTTAAGAATATTTGAATCTGAGGAATGATATGAAAAAGAGCTAAAAGGCATTAGAAGAAGTAGTTTCCAAGAATGAAGTTACTATTATTTAACAAAACCCGTTAGGGGGTTGAAATATGCAGGGCCACCTATGGGCATTGGCTGCATGGTCAAATAAATAGTATCTTTCGGCTGACAAGTCTGTTATGTGGACTGTTTATGCAAGGCCACCTATGGGAACGTGCTGCATAGTCAGGTGAAAAGAACTCCCAGAAATTTACTTTCCTAGTGCTAAAAGCCAATGAAAGTTTATGGAGATCCAAATTTTCCAAAGCATAGAGTTTGTTGTATGGAAAGAGGTACTTGAATATGGAGAAGATATTTCCGAACAAGAATATCGAAGAACTGGATGAATATCACTCCTACGAAGGTCTGACCCAAACGTAGGGAAGAAGAATAAACCATAGACTTGAATACTTTCAGATCATGAAAAAGGATATGGGAAAAATATGTTAAGGATGGCTATTTTTTTTGTGGATCCCTACATACTGTCATTTAAGACAAATAAGGACAAAAGAGGCATTCTTCCCAAGAATGAAGTTACCATTATTTAACAAACCCGTTAGGGGGTTGAAATATGTAGGGCCACCTAAGGGCATTGGCTGCATGGTCAAATAAATAACATCTTTCGGCTGACAAGTCTGTTATGTGAACTGTTTATGCAAGGCCACCTATGGGCACGTGCTGCATAGTCCGGAAAAAGAATTCTCAGAAGTTTTACATTTTTGTGACTAGAAGTCATGAAAAGGGTTATGAAGATCTGAAAATATTTAAGGTTAGGATTATAACGTATAAAGATGGGTATTGTCCAATGTATATAGAGATACATAGGTCAATGATAACGATAATCATGTTGTGGCTGGGTCCTGAATTGAAATTTTGGACTTCACTACGTATCTCATAAGAATGAGAATCAAGCCATACGTAGTTCTTGAAATGCAGTTTAACGTCGTGCATGACGAAAGTATGAGAAATCTTAGTTTAGGGTCATAGAATTCGGACTATAATAATGAATACACAGTGTGTGTTTTCATGAGGACTTTTCAGCTAAGGGACTGAAAGTGAAATTTGGGGTTAGGCCCAAAAGACTTGGGCCTGGATTCGAGGGATACTCGAACGTTCCTACGTATCCCATAAGGATGGGAATCAAGCCCACGTAGTTCTAGAACTACCCTTTGTACAAATTTGGTTCGTACATGTGAAGGGTGAAAGGGGACTTTAGTGCAATGATGGTTTAACCTAAGATAAAAAGTTTAGGCATTACCATGTATGCATGTAGTCTTTTGGAATGAAACATGATAAAAGAATATTGTAGTTTATTGTCGTACCGTACAAAAGTGTTGTATAGTTTAACGTCATATAACAAGGACGAAAGTGAATCAATGTAAAGATATTGATTCCAGGGGCGGTTTCACAAATCATATGAGATGGTGGTGAACCGATGTGAAGAGATTGTTTTTTGGGTTTGAACCCTGAGAGGTTGCCTACATACCCAGCCTGGAGGGCAAGGATCAAAGTCTGTGTAGTTCAATTAAAGAATGAATTAATGATCAAGTTGTTCTTGGGGACAATGATCTAACTAAAATGTTGTTGGGACTTACACATGGTTAGTGGCCCAAAGGGAGTGTTATGGTTGATGTTCGCTCTAAGATCACGTGAGTCATACTCGGTGTGAGAAACAAGAGGTAACAATAACCTTAACGATGCACAGTTTAATGTCATGTGGGACATATAAAGGGACTATGCAGTTTAAAGTCTTGCAGTTAGGACTATTGGTGCTGCACAGTTTTAGTGTCATGTAGCAGGGAAAAAATATAGTTTAATGTCATGTAGGACATATCAAGGACTTTCTGTACAGTTTAGCGTCATGTAGTTAGGACGATGGGGACAATACAGTTTAACGTCATATTGGACGAAAGGGGGATTGTGCAGTTTATTGTCATGAAGTAAGGACAAAAGAGTGTACCATTTTAACGTCATGTCGGACGAAAGTGCGAATAGTTTAAGGTCATATGCATGGACCGTGAATGGTGCAGTTTAATGTCATACTGGACCTTTGAGATTATATAGTTTAACATCTTTTCGAACGTAAGGGACTTTTATACAGTTTATCGTCATGTAGTTAGGACGTCATAGTTTAACGTCTTGCTGGACATAAGGGATTTGCAAATAGTTTATGGTCATATACATGGACCAGGGATGATGCAGTTTAAGGTCATGCTGGACGGTTTAGGGAACTTTTTCACAGTTTAATGTCGTGTGGGACGATGTTGCAGTTTAAAGTCATACTGGACCATTGCTGTATAGTTTAACGTCATATAGCAAGGACGAACTGGTGCTGTACAGTTTAAAGTCATGTAGCTAGGACTAAGGTGAACCAATATGAGGATATCAGTTCTGGGGACTTTTTTTACAGTTTATTGTCATGCTGGACGATGAAAGTGCCACATAGTTTAATGTCATGTTGCTAGGACACAATATAGTTTAATGTCATCTCAGACAAATAAGGAACTTCTGTACAGTTTAATGTCATGTAGATAGGACATAATACAGTTTAGTGTCATGAAGGACAAAATATAGTTTAATGTCATCTCAGACAAATAAGGAACTTCTGTACAGTTTAATGTCATGTAGATAGGACATAATACAGTTTAGTGTCATGTTGGACAAAATATAGTTTAATGTCATCTCGGACAAGTAAGGAACTTCTGTACAGTTTAATGTCATGTAGATAGGACATAATACAGTTTAGTGTCATGTAGGACAAAATATAGTTTAATGTCATCTCAGACATATAATGAACCAATGTGATTGTTTTGGATCTGGGAACAATATTTTGTGTTTATACAAAATACTTCTTCAAAAATCTGGCATTAGTTGGAGTCGTGATGTGTTCTCCATCCATTGAGATTAGAGAATACGCTCCATTGGAGTAGACCTTATGTATTGAGTAAGGTCCTTCCCATTTTGGTTCAACCTTGGGAGGATTCTTTCCTGGTATCATTGGTGCTCTGAGAACCAATACCAATTCTCCCTGAATGAATGAACGAAGACGAATTTTTTTGTTAAAAGCTCGTGCTATTCGATTCTGATAGATTTCCAAGTGGTGCAAAGTGCACAATCTTTTCTCATCTAACTGTTCCAATTCATTCAACCGCTTTTGGGATTGCTCATCTGTAGATAACTGATCACAAATGGCTATTCTGAGTGAGGTCAATTGAACTTCAATTGGCAAGACTGCTTCTGTTCCATATACCAATGAATATGGAGTTGACCGCGTTTCATTGAGAGTGGTAGTCCGATAAGCCCATAAAGCATGAAAGAGTTTATCAGGGCATGACCTCTTATCTTTATCCACCATCTTTTGCAGTATATTTGAAAGATTCTTGTTGAAGGCTTCTATCTGGCCATTAGCCGCTGCATGATATCGAGATGAATGGTTGGACTTAATGTTGTATTCTTGATACAATTTCTTTACCTCAGAAGAACAGAAGTTGGTTCCGTTGTCCGTCAATATGGTATGAGGGACACCAAATCTAGTAATGATGTTAGACTTGATGAAGCTAACAATGCATTTAGAACTGACTTCTTTGAGAGGTACTTCCTCTGCCCATTTGGAAAAGAAATCAGTAGTAGTAAGAATGTACTTAAACTGCTTGGCCGTAGCTGAAGGGTAAGGTCCCACCACATCCATTCCCCATGTGGAAAATGGCCATGAGTATTTAGTTGTATGAAGCAACTCTAGAGGTTTATGAATGAAGTTGGCATATACTTGGCATGAATGACACTTCTTTGTAAAATTAACACAATCTTGTATCATTGAAGGCCAAAAGTATCCAAGCCTTCGAATTTGATCAGACAGTCTATGTCCAGACTGGTGGGCACCACAGACTCCTGCATGCACTTCTTTTATGACAACCGTTGTCTCTTCACCATCAATACATCTGAAGAGAACTCCATCAAAACCACGTTTGTAGAGAATTTTCTCGAGGTGGTTTGGGCTATCATAAAGAGTAAAATTGACCACACGTCGCCGGATTTGTTCTTTCTTGGCTCTATCAGGTGGAAGTGTTCCATTTTGAAGGTATTCCCTGATAGGTGACATCCATCCTGTAGTATGACCATACGGTTCAGGAATGGGACTAATTTCATTAATTTCCTCTATTCTGACTTGAACATAAGGTGAAATTGCACGACGGTGGGCAATACAGATGGTTGTCTCGTCCCGATTTGGATCTGCTAAAGCTGTGGCTATATTAGCTAGTGCATCAGCTTGAGCATTTTGTGATCTTGGGACATAAGAAAATGTCAGTTCTGAAGGGAATTCCGACATTAACTCTCTGACGTAATCATACAAAGGGATTAATTCTTCTTTTCTGATGGCATAATCCCCATTGACTTGTTTGATTACCAAGTCTGAATCACCTTTCACCTTTAAGTGATTCACTTGTGCTTGAAGCGCTAATTCCAAGCCTGTAATGAGAGCTTGGTATTAAGCTTCATTATTGGTACCACCTTCCCACAACAAAAATGAATAAGGTAACACTGCCTTATCTGGAGAAATGAGCACAATTCCTAAACCAACTTTGTTGAATTTAGGATTTTCCATTTTATTCCCTGTTGGACTTCTAGAAGCACCATCAAAATACATTTCCCATGTTTGAGGACTCTCTTGAATAGAGAAAACTTCCTCATCAGGGAGTTCGATATCTGAATACGTGTCTTCTACTGAAGGATGTTCAGCCAGGAAATCAGCCAGAGCTTGGCCCTTAATTGCCTTTTAAGACACATACTGAATGTCAAACTGCTGTAGAATAACCGCCCACCTTGCCAGACTTCCTGTAAGCATTGGATGACTAAGGATGAATTTGAGCGGATTATTACGAGATACCAATTGGACCTCATGATGTTGCAGGTAGTGTCTCAGTTTCTGAACTGCAAAGATTAATGCTAGGAAACACTTTTCAATACTTGAATACTGGGTTTCTGCTTCAAGCATAGTTCTACTGAGATAGTAGAGACTATTTTCATTCCCAGCATCATTCTTTTGAGTGATAAAGGCACCCAATGATCGCTCTAAAGCTGCCACATAGAGGATAAGCGGTCTACCCTCAACAGGTGGCATGAGTACTGGTGGACTCAAGAGGTATTTCTTGAGAATATCAAATGCTTCTTGACATTATTCAGTCCACTGGTAAGTGACTAATTTCTTCAATAATTTGGTAAAGGGTAAACTTTTGCCTGCCAAATTGGCGATGAAACGCCGAATATAGGCTAAGTGTCCTTGAAGTCCTCTTAATTCTTTCAAATTATGAGGAGGTGACATACCAAGTATTGATTTGGTCTTCTCAGGATCGACTTCAATACCACGATGGCGTACAACAAAGCCGAGGAATTTTCCTGAGGTTACCCCAAAAGCACATTTTAAAGGGTTCATCTTCAAATTATGTTGTCGAAGCTTGTGGAATATGACTTCAAAATCAGCCAAGTGATTAGAACGTTGTTTGGATTTAACCACCAAATCATCTACATAGCATTCAGCAAACTTCCCTAAAAGAGGTTTGAAGATACGATGCATGGCGCGTTGATATGTTGCACCTGCATTCTTTAAACCAAAGGGCATCACCCGGTAACAAAACATACCTTGAGGAGCTCTGAAGGCTGTATATTCCTCATCTTCTGGGGCCATTCGGATCTGATTATATCTGGAATATCCATCCATGAAAGAAAGTACTTCATAGCCAGTCGTCGCATCAATTAAGAGTTCTGTAATCGGAACTGGGAAATCATCTTTAGGACAATACCGATTAAGATCTTTGAAATCGATGCAAACCCTAATTTGTCCGTTCTTCTTCTTTACAGGGACAATATTAGCCAACCACTTGGGATATTGAACTTCTCTGACGAAGTTGGATTTGATCAGCTTATCCACTTCAGCTTCAATTTTTGAAGCATAGGTTGGGTGTGTTCTTCTCGCGGCTTGTTTAAAACCTCGATGTTCTTTTGGTAAACCCAAATGATGAGTAGCAACATCAGGATCAAGCCCAGGAATTTCTGTATAATTCCAAGAAAAAATATCTTTATTTTGCTTTAGAAAAGAAATATACATCTCTTGCTCTTCAAGGGTCACAGCCGCACTAATTAAAGTGGGGCGTGGATCTTTCTCTGTACCCAGATTTACTTCTCTGAGTTCATCCACAGTGGTAGAGATACCCTCTTCAAATGCTGGAGGAGCATCTCTAAGATCTTCCTCTTCCTCTTCATCATGTGTTATTTCTTCCGTTTCTACTTTCAAAGTAGATGAAAAAAAAACGAAATTCTCATGATCATAAGAGATGTCAAAATTTTCACATTTTGAAGAAGAAGCTTTCATTTCCGACCCTATTGATGATAAAGGGTCTTCTTTGGGAAATAAAGAGGAGATGATGGATTGAGAATCGACATCATTATTCACCTCTGGTGTTTCTATAACTTCTTCTGGCCTGATTAGCGAAGTATAGACTTGTTGGACTTCATCACCACTTATGCTTTCATCACTGCTTGGTAGGTTACCAATTTCTCCCATGTTGTCTGGCTCGATCGCCGTAATTGACATTATGGATCTTTCCATAAGAGTATTTTGATTTGGGCCTATTTTGTCAATTTGACTGATAGGTAACACATAATCTGTACTCACATGTGAAAATGGATTTATTGTAATTTTCTCCAAACCATATGGAGCATTAACTTTGGTAATTTCCTTCATTGTAGATTTTTCTATTCCTTTCATGTGATAAAATTCCGCCTCAATGTATTGAGACTCACATGTCTTGAACGGGGCCTTATCACCATATAATGTTCCAACTTGACCATCGAAACAGTATTTGAGACATTGATGGTATGATGAAGGAATAACTGCATGATGATGTAGCCAGGGTCTTCCAAGAAAGATATTGAAAGCTGAGTCTTGATCAACAATCATGAAATCCGAATTGGATACAAGATCTCCAAACTGAGTTCTGAGTGTAACTTCTCCCAGTTGTTCTTGTTCATTTTTATCATATCCTTGTAACATCATGGTAGAAGGAGATAAATCAGATTCCGTGAGGCCCAATCGACGAAGTGTACGAATGGGCATGAGGTTGACTCCTGAACCATTGTCAATGAAAGCTCTTCGAACATCTACACAATTGACTTTTCCAGATAAGTACAAAGGTTTTATGTGCCCATGCACAACATCATCTTCATCTTTATCAGTAAAAGATATCACTGCATGGCATTCTGCAGGATTATTCTCTATGTGATAGATTTCAGCTGCAGCAATTTCAGCTTCAAACTCCTGAGGACTTGACAAAGCTTCGATGAGTGCTTCCCGAAGATCTTTTGACAGATTCAAAGCATCCAAAATTGATAACTTGGCTGGTACTTGGGCCAAGTGTTTCAATATATCATACTTTTGATCTAGAGGTCTGAGTTTCCCAATAGGAATATGCGGTTTAGCAGGTACCTTGGAAGCAGATGCTTTGGAAGCTGATGCATCTTGTATTGAAGTTGGAAACATCCTTGGTTTTGGAAGATTAGACTGATTATATCCATTTACTTGCTGATATAAAGAAGATGGAACCTTTAATCGGTCTTCCAAAATAACTGTGCCAAAACTGAGTTGGCCATTGGCAGAAGAACTTGCTTGTTCTTTTTGAGCTCGCTGAAGGGCTCTACCACGAGTTTCTGCTGCATATACAGTGCTACCAGGGGTAGAATTGGAGTAGTGGCTTCAAAAAGATCCACGTCTTCCCCTATATCCTGAACCTCTAGAACTTCCTCGGATTCCCTTATTTGATACAGGGAATTCAGGCTCATCAAGACTGGAATATGGATCTGTTAATTGAATCATATTAACAGAACCAAAGATTAACTCTTCGTCTGATAAAGACTCTACCTGGTTAGCCTATTTAGGCTGTGCCGTTTGGTGGGACGGTGCCCGTGGCTTTGAAGTAGACGGCATGAAATCTGCCAGAGTCAAAGACAATTTAGGCTTTGATACATACTCATCTTCTCCTGATTCCTCTTTATTCTTTGAATTGCGCTGCCCTTTTGAGGATTTATCTTTTGATGGAGGCTTTACTGCATTTTTTGTAGGAGACACAATTGGCTTCTTCAACTGTTTTCGCAAAATGGAATGGGTCCGATTGATTGTCTTTCTAACCATCCAATCATCATATTTTTTCGCAGTTTTGCTTTTGACTTCCTGCCACTCGCCTCCTTCCTCTGGATCTGTAGCAGTAATACACGCTACATGAGCTGAAGAACCCTTCAATTTGACTTGTCCCAAGTCGACCATCTTTTGCAGGAGGTCTTTAAAGACAAAACACTCCTGGATGGGATTCCCCAACATTTGATGAAAGGGACAATAATTGGGACGGTCTTCATCTCCTTCCTTGTTTGGCCTCTTGGGCACTGGTAATTGAACCAAATTATTTTCCAGAGCTGAAATGAAGTAACCAGGAACTTCCTCACTCTAGAAAGAGTATGTTTTACTCTTCATATCCTCAAATTGTTTTCGTCGTTGATCTTTTTGATCATTTGGACGAAACAGCCTTTGTTGTTGGCGTTCAGGAGGTGGAGCCCTTCGAGAAGATGAAGGTTTTGAAGTAGAAATAGGTACAGGTGCTTGTTTAAGCATAACTGTAGCAGTTTCCGCTTTACCCATTCTCCTTCCTGGAGCTGATGGAATTATACGAGATTTAACCTTATCCTGTATAAGGGAATCTTCAATCTGTTGAGCGATTGAAGTAAGGTCTCGAAACCCTCCTGTGTATTTCACAAGGATCAATGGCGTGCGTAATTCGTCACGCAAATTTTCCACACAGATTGGCAACAATTCCTCCCGAGGGAGTGCTAAACTCAGGGAATACGTTAATCCCTTCCAAAGAGCAATGAAATCAGAGACTCTTTCATTCTCCCTTTGCTTGCAGTTTGTAAGATCGAAAACTGTCGTTTTTGGCAAAGTTGAGCTAAACTGAAGAAGGAATTTTTGACGAAGATCCTCCCATCCGATGACTGACCGGGATTGCAAGCTTGTATACCAGAAAAAAGCTGGTCCTTGCAAGGTTCGCATGAAGCATCTGAGTTTCACTGCTTCTTGCTGCTCTGGAGTTCCCATCATAGGATCACAACAAGACACGTAATGCATCAAATGTTGTTCAGGGTCGCCTGATCCATTGAAAGTAGGGAAAACAGGGTTTCCAAAACTGGATGGAGGAGAAATTGAATCTACTCATTCAGGGTAAACTTTCTTTTCAGGTTGAACTTGCACCCGTTTCCCTTCTATAGTTTCTAACCGAGCTGTTAATGACTCAATAGTAGTTATTAACTTTTGAGAAACATCAGGTTGAACTTGGTTTTGGGTAGGTGAAATGAATGGAGCTTGGACATGTTGGTCGGAGAGTGATGGAAAGAGGGGGGGTGAATTGCCTTTTAAAAATTAATTAACAATTTAAAAACAATTTATAAATGCAGCGGAAATAAAAAGGGGCAAGACACAATTTGATAACGGAGTTCGGCTTAAACCAAAGCCTACGTCTCCACTCCCAAATCAACCATTGAGAGATTTACTTCAACTTGCTTTTTAATGGTTGTAGCAAGAAACCCACTAGCCGTTTTAAGGTAGGCTAGATCACCTTCGTACAACTTGCTTTTTTATGATGGTTGTAGCAAGAAACCCAAAATGAAAGTGAGGAAGAAAAGGATGGTTTGTTTTAATACAAACCCAATTAATAACTAAACAATTGAAATAAATAAATTACAACAAACTTGATGAAGCCTTGAGCGCCAAGAGTGTGAGAGTAGTTGATGTAGAGGCAGCCCAAGATTCAAGGATGGAGATGGATCACAAGTAGCCTTAGAGATTTGTCGTTAGAGCTTCAAGGGATCAAAATATCATTCCAATGTATCGGTAGTGTTCCCGGCATCCATCCTCGTCTATTTATAGGAGAAATATCTCCAAATACTTCAATATAGCCGTTGGAGGGCTTCCGGAGCCGTTGGGGGTCAAAAGTACAAGTCCGGTCAAAGCCCAACGGCTAGTTTGACTGGGCTTACCGGCTGACCGGTGCTTGGCCACCGGCTAGCCGGTGCTGGGCCACCGGCCGGCCGGTGATTCAGACACTGGGTGGCCGGTGGCACCTGGCAGTGGGCAAGGCCTACTGTCTGGTTCCACCGGCTGGCCGGTGGTCAGGCACCGGCTGGCCGGTGGTCAGGCATCGGCTGGCCGGTGGTCAGGCACCGGCGGACCGGTGGAACCTGGCAGAGAGCATTGCTTCTGCCAGAGACCACCGGCTGGCCGGTGGTAATCCACCGGTTGGCCGGTGGACTCATAGAGTCCTTTTCCAGTCTTCTTGGGCCAACTCTTTGGCAACCTTTTTCCTATCATCAAACAAACTTGAAAACAAGTTAGAACATGATGAGAGTGATTGTGATCATTAAAATCCAAGAGAGAGGGGTACAACAGGACAGACGTGGTGGTTGGTGCTGCAACTGATGGTAGTGCTGCCAACCGTTGTTGCGTTTGACCCGTAGGATTAGACCTCTGAGGGTGTACTGATAAAGGAGGATATTCCTGATCCATCTCAGTAGTTACAACAAATTCCTTCGGCTGTCGGACTTCAGCATTCTTAAGAAGAAGACTACTCTGAAGTAGTTCTGCATTCAACCTTCTTAATTCTTTCATTTCTTCCTCCTGTTGTGCAAATCTTTGCTCTAATGGGAGAGATTGACCTCCTTCAGAGGAAGGGTGAGAAGTAACCTGATTATTTCCTTTCCCCTTATTGGATCCTTTTCGGAGAGGGGGAAGTGGGTTACTTGAAGGAATACCCAGATTTTGGGTAAGCCTTTGATTACGTGTGCACACACCTTCTTCATTTAGGTCTGTGTGCGCAACTTCTTGAGCAGGAACCTCTTCGTCTGATCCCTCTGATTGAGCCTCATCTGGTGAATCAGCAGCAACGACATTGATGACATTAATGGATGCATATTGCATGGAATCCTTTCTATCAGCATTTCTGTGATATTGTCTTCTTCCATTTCCATGATGAGACATGGCATTCCGTTGACTTGATCCCTCAGGAACTTCTTGGAGAACCGTCACTTGGAGAGAATCTCCTGATAGATTGGCTCTTCGTTCCTCTTGAGGCTTATTCCCTAATTGAGAGAATACTGAATTTCTCTAAGGGAGGGATTGAGGATTTGAAAAAGTCCCCAGTCCGGTGGACTGGGGATGTTCCTGCTGCTTCCGCTCAACTCCTCGAATCCCATTTGTTGACTCTGAGGGTTGGGTTAGAGAAGTCCCCAGTCTGACAAGCTGGGGTGTCTCTTGACATGCTATGTCTGATATCTTCTTAAAATCTCTCTTGATCTTGCGAATCTTAGTTCAGAAATTAGCTGGATGCATTAACCTGTATCCACTTTTATCACCTGGTTCAACAGACCGTTGGATGATTTCCGAAACTTCTGTCATCTGATGACGTGTTTGCTCCAGACGAGAGGCTTGTGCAATATTCTCGCCTGCTTGATGTAGGAGCAATTCAACAACTTGTTCTCTATATACTTGATTTTGAGAGGAACTAGTTGAAGCCTGTTCTTGAGCAAGATTTTGGTTATGAACAAAGCCCATTGACTGTGACCGGCCATGGGCAATAACATTGCATGAGACCATTTTCGGCGGGCTTTGCTGACTGGAAAGCACTGTGAAATGTAGTGCTCCGTGAACACCCCATCCTCTGATATGAACATCATATGGAGCATTGAAAATTAACTGACGCAATTTTCTTAGTGCGCCAAGGCATGAACGTTGAAGGGTTCTTTGTTTCTTTTCAGCCTTCGGATACCGAGAGACTGATAGAGATGCCAAATCAATCTGGCGTTGTAACCCTTCTATTATCTTAATATGATTTTCATAATCACCGTAAGATAATACTTTCTTCTTCAATTGACAAAGAGTCTTCCATATGTTGAGACGAATATCATGGATTCCATCATCCATCAACATATTTGGAATGTCGTACTGGGAGTCAGCCAAAGGCCAAAACATGACTAGTACTTCACCTTTTGCCATTTTTTTCCTCATGTTCAGCATTTCCTCTTTATCATTAAATGAAGATTCTTCTACCTATTTGGACCAGAGTTGGTGTTTCCTTGTTGCTTCATCAGATTCAACAAGATTGGTAGAGAGATCACTATTCATGCTGGAAGATGAATGACCCAGGGATGGTTCGGAGAATAACCTGAACCCCAGGCTATCTTCTGATGGAGAAAGAGTTTCACCTGCCGATAGTAAAGCATCAGACATGACTGGTTTTACGTTTACAAGTGCCTCGAGATAGGAGGGCTTTCTCGTCACTACATTGCCTTCTGAAGAATTTTCGAGATAACGTGAATCACTACTGCGGAGAGGACTTTCACAGCGAAGTTCATCACCATGAGGAGGACCATCATGATGGGTTACAGCAAAAGATGAAATCTCTTGCTCCTTGGTCTTCTGACCACACAGAGGGTTCATGTGGCTCTCATCTGAAGAAGAAACATCATGATTGACCGAACTTTCATGAAGCAAGACTTAATGAGGAAGTGTCTGTTGAAGACCGTCAAAATTAATGTTCCCGTTATTGATAACTGAGGGAGTAGAATCTTGAATTCCGACAGATAAATGTCTGAGGTCTTCAAGAACTCCAGTATCGAGAAAGGCCTTGTTGCAGATTGGCCTTTGATCTCCTGACTGTGCTGGGCGGATCTTTTTCTTAGATGCCTTCTTACTCACTTTAGAAACCACTTGTTGACGAAAGTGGTTACTCTGAGCAGGTGTATGTGCCTGATCATGAAAGATGGTCAGGTTAGGCTGACGATCTCCACTCAAATTAGGTGTATGTGCCTGACTTGGTTGTCCGTATGATATGGGGGAGTATGCCCCATAACCCTCTTGGACTGGAACAGATGTGTGTGTCTGTTCCGGAGTGAATCGTTGATGTGTCACTCCACTGCTAGGGAGAGATTTATGTGTCTGTCCCTGAGGTGATGCTGAAGCTGTTATGATATCCTGACAAGCATCCAGAATATGAGCAGGAATTTTCTTCTGCTCTTTCACCATTGAAAAAATATTTTTGGTGACTTTAGCCGCCGGAACGGGGATATACGTCCATTCCGGGCTTGGAGTAGGTGTATGTGCCTGCTCCTGTCCTCCTTTTCCTGTCAGTGAATCCTGACAGTACTCAAGTGTGGAGGCAGAGAGTTGAGTTTGCCTCCTGTTTGTCGTCGGGGCTTCCCGACTGACTTCTCCGTGCGCTACCAAGCGAGACTGTTGGTAGGCTTGATTAGTATTAGCAGGTGTATGTTCCTGCTGATTACACTTCGCCAAACGCGGTTGACGAGATCCATCATATGTAGTCAGACGAGCTTGCTGACTAACTGGTGATGTATAAGCAGGTGTATGTTCCTGCCTATAGTACTCCGCCGGGATTGCTTGGCGGGATTGGCGTGATGCTGCTAGACGAGTCTGCTGGACAGCGGAATTAAAACGGACAGGTGATTGTGCCTGCTCATTGTTTTCCACCAAGTTAGGTTGGTGGACTTCTCCGGAGATGGCAGGGATGACAACCTGCCCATTGTTCACCGGATTCCGTCTCTGGCGGTTCATCTTGCCTGCTCGGGTTTGAGGAACCTGAGCTGAATGCCTGGAGTCGGTACCCTCATCATGTTGAGGGCGCACTACCGCACGAGTCTGGCGGCGATTGTTGATGGGAGTCCTCGAGAAGGACTCCTGTCTTTTTGAATTAAGGCCCTGCGGGACCTGCTCATTCACTTCCTCAGAGTAAGGGAGTGAATGGAAATTGCGTTCCGGGGATAACGACCCGAAACAGTTGGAGACGGTAGTCAGCACCGCCTGCTTCTTGATCGCTGGTCTCCATTGTCCGGATGACCAGGTAGAGTTGTTAACTTGGAGGGCTTGACGAGCGGCCTCCAGAGTTGGGATAGTACCGTTGTGACGGTACTCCTTAACCAGTGCATTAGAAACCAAGCATTGAAGACGCTGAGTTGGTGATGTCATCCTCAGAGCGGACAACGTTCCAGCAGGAGTAGTAGCATTGGTTTTCACAGCAGCAGACCTCACAGTAGAGGTGTTCACAGCAGCATTATTCACAGTGGTGAATTTAAGGAAAGCCATTTTGCAGAAGATCTTGAGAAAAGAGTGCCTGTTCCATATAACAGACATAATCAAGATGAATCCGGCCACTGCATCTTTTGGATGAGCACATGTCAATGATTGCTTTGTTGGCCCAAGGGGCCTAACAAATAAGAATAATATCACTTTAACTTGGTTAAGGTTTCACGTTGGGTTCACCATTTTTGTTTCCTCACGGATTTCGGGGATGACCTCCTAGACGGGAGATTCAAACGTTCCGATCGGTTTCTAGCGGGTTTGTTCGTAGAACCGGAAACATCCAATGATTCCACATCCGTTTGGACCTACTTTCCAAAGGTAGGCGCTCATTAGCTTGTGGACTAATGAGGCTTAGGAATTTGCATTGGTCGAGAGGATGGGAGGTCGGACTCATCACACCTTTTTTAGGGGAATTATTGTCTACTCCGGGACTCTCTTTATAGATTTAAGTTATGTTCGTGAATCCTTATTACATTACCAAGTATAAAATGAGCTTTCCTTAAGTTTTAACAATCAATGATTAAATATGCAAGAAATTTAGAGAATCTTTTATATTTATTCGAGGTTCTTCATCAATAGAGAATCATCTGTATCTATTTAGAGATTCTTGGTCAATGGTATCCTTCGAAACATTTATAAAAGTCTCTTGGTCATTATGATGACCGGGCTGGTTTTAAAGCCACTCAGTGAGGCACTTGAAGTTTATCGTCATTCAGAAGGACATGGATTATTTCAAAGTTGGGATCGAACCCATAAATGGGCTACCTATGTATCCTTTGTTTTGGAAAAGGAATCAGAACCCACGTAGTTCGAGTAATGGAGTATGATGTTTATGATTGATGGCTCAAAGAAGAATGTCATAATTACTTTTACACTCTAAGCTCACGTGAGTCATGATCGGTGTGAGAAACAAGAGGTATTGGTAAAAATTAGACAATTGTGCCATGAAAGATGCAACCATAAGAATTTGTTTGGGGCTTATGTATGTATGACTGCCCAGATAGATGAAGGTTTAGGATTTACTTTTAGGGAGAAAATCCAGGAACAGGGTCCATAAAGGTATATGTGCTTTATGGAGATTTGAATACTCTAATCTTGGGGCTTGCTCCTAAGGAGGATTTCCAAGTTAGGAGGGGACTTATGATTGGGTTTTACTCCTGAAAAGGAAACCCAAATCAAGGGTAAATTAGGACTGGTTAAGAGAAATTTAAGGGGGGCTTGGGGTTTACTCCTGAAAAGGAAACCCAAGATTATGACTGGGACTTACTCCTAAAAAAGGAGGCCCAGGTTAGGGGACTTGGGGCTTACTCCTGAAAAGGAAGCCCAAGATTATGACTGAGTCTTATTCCTGAAAAGGAGACCTAGGTTAGGGATTAAGGTTTGGGGCTTACTCCTAAGGAGGATGCCCATATTTGAGGTTGGGGCTTACTCCTAAGGAGGATGCCCAAGTTAAAGGATTATGATTGGGGCTTACTCCTGAGGAGGATGCCCAAGTTTAAGGAATTAAGGTTTGGGGATTACTCTTGAGGAGGATGCCCAAGTTTGGGAACTTTAAGAATTTGGGGCTTACTCCTAAAGAAGGATGCCCATAGTAAAGGATTTATAACTGGGGATTATTCCTGAAAAGGAGACCCAAGTTAAGGATTCTCTCATCTTAAAGGATGAGTTTGAATAAATGAACTCTCCATATTTAGTGACATAAGGATATTTAAATCACTAGGTTTTGAGAGATATTCCACAGAATTCCTTTCAGATAAAGAAGTCAAATCAAGAAATCATGCCATAAATGTCTTTGAAGAGTGTCTTGAAGACTGAATCTTGAAAAGGAAAGGTGTAATGGCTTAATAGGGGTAAAATGGGCAAGATGGGCACCCAAAAAGGTAGGGGCGCGCAAATCTTGAAAGGCGCGCAAGTATTGCGGCGGCGCGCAAGTATTGGCCGCGCAAGTATACTTGCGCGACATGAGGGGTACTTGCGCGATTCTAAAACATCATTAGAATACTTGAGCGACTCTTTATAAATCCCTTTAGAATCCTCTTGAGGTTCTTCCAGAAAAGGGACGCGCAAGTTATATTGAAGGAAATAAGTTGGCGCGCAAGTGTTGATAAGTTTCAACACTTAGGCCTTCCTTCTTCTCTTTAGATCTTCCGTTCTAGGTAAGAAATTACCTTAGAAGTGTTCCGGAAGCTTTGATAAGAGACTTGGGCGTCGGGAGCTTCAATCCGAGTTTCTGGAAAAATATCCTCTCTAATGGGGGGCCCACAGGGTCTATTTATAGGCAAAAGAAGACCCCGGGTGGTTACCGGGCGGTTACCACTTAGGTCGCGCAAGTCACTTGCGCGACCAAGGGTGCCGCGCAAGTGTACTTGCGCGACAGTGAGATAACTTGCGTGTTGCAGTTGCTGTTGATCCTTTGTTCATGCCTTTGTCGATTTTTGATGTTTTCTTCAAAGGATGAATCACTTTGAGCTCAGATATTCCCTTTTACGATCTTTAGATTCTGTGACGAAAAGGAGCGTCAACAAATATCTACAAATTTCTCTTGATTTGAAACATACTTTAATTCTAAAAAATGGTTCTAAACCCACTCCTTTATGAGATGATACATAATCTTGATGTTATTTATCCTCGAATGATGTATGTGATTTCTTCTATGGTTTATAGCACTAGAGTTTTTTTACGTTGATTAGAAAAGGATATCTAAATTCAATTCCAATGTATTCATGTTTTTATTTCATCCAATGAAATTTAGTTTATTCTTGAATAGCTAAAATATTCTCAGCTTATGTGGTATTTAATTATTTATAGTCATATTTCTTGCTAATCTATAAAATTAAATAATTCCCATGATAGAGTACACCACCAGAAGTTGATTTCTAATCATCAATTGAACCTTCCCAACCCAAATAAAAATATACAAACAACCATTTTTGTGAATTTCTATAATAAAATAGCCTATATTTTTCTATATGACTAATATAACAAAGTAACCTTTTCATAACTATCATGTGACATTCTTTTGAAAAAAAATTGATATCAGGAATATTGATATATGGAAAACACAATATCATGTTGATTTACTATCAAGTAGAGTAAAATTACAATCATTTATCAATAAATTACGATGTCAAAATATTTTCCTTCTTCATATTTATATAATTTTGTCTGGATTTTGTCTGGAGTTTCCATCATTCTTGAATTATCTATCTAATTTTTTTTAATAACTCCTTGGAATTTTTTGTTTGAGAGATGAAAATTACAAACTTTCATTGAATCACCAATAGGCCAAGGAAAAATTAAAATTCACCAATAATTGATGTCCCAAATTCATACCATATAATATCTAAAACTTTATTTCATTGGTTATTATATGATCCTCCAAAGATAATATCATACACATATACAAGCACCATCCTCTAATCCCCATATTATTTCTTAATATAAAGATTATGATCAACCCCACCCATTTGAAATATGAGCTTCTTTATATATTATTCTATCCTTGATTACCATGCTCTTGGAGATATATTTATGTTATACAAGGTCTTATTTAACTGTAATAATTTATTTTCATCATAATTAAGGATAAATACATCTAGATACTTGATGTATACCTTATCTTAAAGGAACCCATTAAGAAATGATGATTTGATATCCATTTGGAACACCTTGAATAATTTTTTCACCATGATAGATAAGAATAATATTGTTTCTTCAAGTTATTCCACCAATATGAATGTTTAATCCACATAAATTACTTCAATTTTATAAAACACATTATACAAAATTCATGATTTTTTCCTTATAACCTTTACATATTCATTCAATTTATTTTGGAACACTAATTTTCACTAGATGATATTCTTGTCATATGGGCATGGAATAAATTCTCATTCCATAATTTTATCTCTTTGGAAAAACTCCTCATGCATAAATTTGAACCAAATTTTATCCTTAGAAACATCCTAATTTTTTTATTCCACCAAATATAATAGAGACACTTGGTTTTGATCCTTCATCCTTCTTCTTTGAATGTGGGTTGATCGATCACTAAAAATGTTATATTCTATTATTTAATACATCTATATTGAATGAATGAACCTACTATTATGACTATTTTATTCATTATTAAATACGTTATAATATTTATCTATAACCCTCAAAACTCTCCCTTATCTATAAAATTCTTCATCACTTTCAACTTCTAAAATGGGATAATTTTAATATGAATTGTTCTCATTAGAATTGGAATTATTTTAAAGTGGAATTGTTATATTCCCATTTTCAACTACAACAACATAATTACCTCCAATATCTTTGTAATTACTTTTATTATAACACTGGTAGCTCTACTCTTTTATGAATACCTAAGAAAAATTTCTTCATTACCTTAATATTTAAACATTGTATTCTTTTCTTTGTTGAGATTGAAGAACTTATTTCCAGACAAACAAAAGTATTTAAGTATAATATTATTTCCACACCATATTTCATATGGTGTTTTATTATCATTAGGACATAATAAATCCATTTTAAAGATATATACCACTACCTGCACTGCCTTTTACCAATATTTCACTTATAATTCTTTGTTAATAACCATAGTCTCGCCCATGTTTTTGATGATGTGATTCCCCCTTTCAATAACTTCATTATAATAAGGATTAATAATAGATTAACCTTGGTGTATAATCCCATGATTTTTTAGATATTCATCCACTTGGGTGTTTTTTTAATTCCATATCATTGTCAATGTGAAACTTTTTGAGTTTTTAACCCAATAATATTTTCAACCAGACTTTGACATCATGTGATACACTTAAACACATAAGATTTATGAGATATCACTATAATATATTCCATTCTAATGAAATAATAAACAAAAAATATGGAGAACCTTTTTCTATCCTTGTATCTGGGTGTAATTGGCCCACCTACATCCCCATGCACATGCTAAATAAATATTGATTACTTTCAATTATTTTTCTTATAATTATTTTGAATAATCTTCCATTTTGAAAAAGAATCACATATATGAGTGGGATCACATGTTGTCTTATAGATATATCAAGCTCCATTATACTTCATTAGAGTTTCCAATAATTTTTTACTCCAATGGACAAATTATTTGGGCCATAGTCTATTCTTGTCTACCTTATAAATCATACACTAATTCTCTTCACCAATAAGAAAAAGATTCAATTTTGTTCATGTTCCTTATAAAATAACTAAACCATCTCCTTCTCTAATTGTGAATACCTTCTTTTTGAAAACCCCAACATTCCCCAAGTCACATAATAGAGTAACACTAGGAAGATAATGACTGATGTCTTCAAGTAAGAGAACATCTATCTAGAAGAGATATTTATCTCCAAATTTATATTTCCTAGATCAAATGATCTTGAGACCATCATCATTGCCAAAATGAGTAAAAAATCTATATTATATTCAATTATGATGATGAGGTGTTCATTTCTAGTCATGCAATATGTGCATGTATTATCCAAAATCTATAAACAAGACTTGACTATACCTCTCAAAGAAATATCATCCCAATAGATTTTTCATACTTTCTTCTCTCCATCCAAGATTTACCATCCACATCTATTGATGATAAATAAAATTTATTTTCTTTTGGATTAATTGAATATTCTTTATCTTTCAATACTGAGAATCTGTTTTGAAATTTTAGTTTGTTTGATAAGGATTCTAACTACTGTTTTCCACCCTTCCATGATCCTTTTGGAACCATCTATTTTACTTATGATACAAAATAGATATCTTTATTCCCCAAAACTTCACAATAGAAACAATATCCATTAAAATCATAGGATAGTATTAAAATCATGCAAGACTATTTTTGAGATTCTTCTTATTATAGATATATCTTAGAAATAAAATAATCATATTAGGTGTGTCCCATATTTCTTCGATAAAAAAATCTGATTCTTAGTATCTTATTTTTATAATTTAATACTACAAATGTACCTTGTTAAGTGTAGTGAAGATCTAATTTCCTTCTAGGTATTGATGTATAAGTTTCACCATAAAACACTTTTGTATTCTTCATGCCAACATTCCCCACAACTGACTCCCCTATGTCTTTGAAGCATTGTACTTGTTGAATGGGAATATATTACTTAGTTATTTCCTCATACAACTATCTATCCTTGATAGAAGAAACATTCTTTGAGAAACTTAGTGTTATACTAGGTGTGAGAATCCTCTATTGATAATCACACTTACATTTCTATTTCATGAAATATTCTTCTATCTATTCAATTCTCTTGGGTTGGTCTTACAATAATTTATATAGCCCAAAAATGTTTGGGGATTACTCCTTATATTTGAGTTTCAACTCAACTTATTTCATTAAACATACTAAATTTATAGATTTTATATTTTCAATTTATGTTTTTAATTCTTTAATCTCTTCCTCTTTTTGTTTTATATTGAGTATAAATCCATGAAAAACCACACTATACTTATTTTTATTTTCCCTCCAAACATCAATTTATTCAATGGATTCCTCATGTTTAACCCATAGATCAACTCTGCCATCGATATTATTTTGGGTAGCACTACCATTTTCTCATTTAATGTTTATTAGTTCTTATTCATAAATATCCTTACAATATTATAATTATTAAACTTCACATTCCTCAAAGGTCACATCATCCTTCGAGATAATTTTTTTCTTTTTAAATAACTTTTTAGTCTCTTCATATTTTCCTCATCATCTTTTTGAAATTTACTTGTACATTAAGCTATTGTATTTCTCACATTTTCACATTTGAAATAATCAAGTAGGGGATTTACTTTAAAATTTTCTTTTATTCTTATAAGACTAGAGTAAATAATTTACATCATCTCATCAATTTAAACTTCTTCCAAAAGTTCCTTCACCATGAGTTTATTTATCGATTTAAAATCCACTTCATAAGAATTTTCCTTCACCCATGACTAATTTTATTTATTCCTCATCTAATATACAATAAGAGTGATATAAAATCTATTAGAAGTGATTTCATTTGGATCTTTATCTTATATAACTTTCACTTTTTAATTGAATTAAGGAAGAAGTATTCTCATGATTCTCTTCATAATCTTCTCATCTTTAAGATCCTAACCAAGAAAACACATATCATTAAAAAGATCATTTATTTAATAGAAAAATGTATTGACCATCTTATTTGGACTCATTCTCGAGTCCTCGTATTTATTACATGAATCTTATAACATGTCCTCATGAACCATAGAATATCCTCAATAGATATTTATTAGTTTTTTCAACATAACATAACAGGTTTTATAAGCCATTAACTTTTTGTATATGGGATTGTCCAGTACAATTCATAAGGAATTAAATTCCTATTCGTCTACATCCAATTCTCTATGATCATTTTCTAGACACATAAATATAAATTCCTAATGATAAAAAAGAGTGTTTCATATGGATATTCTGTAACTGAAAATTGTTACCTTCAAAGATAAGAATTCCATTCTTGTTGAAAATCATCATCATTATTTATAGAGAGATAATATCACCCAAAAAAACCGATTCTTTGATACCAATTTTTAGTCCATTGTCAAGGAACATGACATGAGAGGGGGTATCAGGGTGTTGTAGTAAATAGATAAGTATGATCCTTGATTTGTGATCTTATTATCTAAACTTAAGGAACACTTTTATCTCACCTTTTCCTCCTCTCTAGAGTGAATATATTAGTAAATGGGATGAGATATTTTACTTTGTTCACCATAAATGGGATAAACCAAGGATCATACACATAAATTTTCATGTGAACCAAATATAGTAAAATATCACTTATTTAATGTTGAAAAGTTTGGAGCTACGTCACTAATCTTACTAGTTCACTACCCTGAATGATTTGAAAGATCATTTCTCTCCTATACTAGGGAAACCAATATTACTTGGGATTTTATCTTCATCTTTGAATAATGGTGATAGAAATATAAACCGTAGATGATGATTCCCACTAGCACTATTGTGTTAAACATATAGAGAGAAATGGAACTCCTAGAATACCTCTATCTTTAACTTTTTTTTCAAAAGAGATCTGTAATAACCCTATGACTTTATAGTGAGATATATAATTTTCCCTTCAATTATTCTCATTTTATGTACCATAAATTTCTTCATCCCTGAATCATATCCCTTTTTAAATCCACCCATAAATTTCCATTGACCCCATACATTGAATGAACATAATTTAGGACTTCAAAAAAAACTAAAAACATTTGAAAAAAATGATGGTTATAACTTTCATATATACCCCAAAACCACATCCAATAACTCCTACAATTTTCTGAATTGACCTCTGACATAGCTTGAAACATAAACTAAAATTTTTAATCACAATGTGGTGGTATTATATATTTTATTCAACAAAACACCACCAATACTTGTTCCATATCCGTATTGAGCCTCCCCGTGTTTCACAGGTGTATTTCAAGGAGACCATTCCTAATACCTAGAATGGAATATACTATATTTACTCTTCCTTAATTTAAGTTCCACCATGGGGAACAAAACACCCTCAACTTTTTTACTATAGAATAGGGTACTTTCAGAACTTCTATTTGATTAGGTTCATCATTGTCTCTTCCACTACCTTAACAGGATGCACTATATAACATAGGCAGACTCCAAATCTACCATTCCTAGAGAGATGATGTGGTTCATTTTGACTATAAATTATGGCTATCTTGAAAAAAAAATCAATAAAGTGCATTCTCCTCTAGACCACGATCACCAAAACACCCATAGAGGGCTTGTAAATTTCACATAATTGACTTTTCAAATAAAAACACTAATTTATAAGGGTTTAGGTACCAACACCATATATATAAATCTTAAACAAATCCTAGATAAATTTACCACTATGCGGTCTAAGTCATGCTGAAGACCTACTTCACAAATTTGAACAAAACTCCCAAATCCTCATTTTTTCAAACAACTTCATCTTTTGAGAAAACATACTATATCATATTTTTCAATAAACACAACCCAAAAATTTATAAGAGGGGACTATTTTTAACAATTATAGGATTTGAGAAGAAAATTTGTGGGAAATATTATATAAAAATGAGAAACGTGACATTTATGTTTCTAATATCCAAAGACACTAAAAATTAGGGCTCTAGTATTTTGTGTTTATTTTTGAGATGAAACATTTAAGTTATGGGAATGATATAAAATATATACATGTTATGCTCAATTTATCTCACTTTGTTTTAAACCCTGTGTTTAAAATATATGTTTTTGTCACCAGATCTAGTGGTGTGGGTCTAGGTAATCTCATTTAACACTATCCTTAATAATTTTTACTAATACTATTGAACTACCCCATTGCTATATTTTTTAACCATTTTTTACCTTCTAATATTTAAACAATTTTAGGATCACTAACATGGTTATACTTAATATTAGTAGCATCAATTAGTGGAGAATCCATTATTAGTACAAGTTTTTAAATAACTAATTTAGATTGTGTAAATATATTATTGAACACGTAATATTATTTGGGAACACATTATATATAAATAACTAATCAAAAAAATTTGAACAATTCATGGAAATATTTTTCATTTCATAAATGGTTGAAAATATTTGGTCCCTCTATCTAGAATCTAAATCCCACCCTTATGATCCACTATAACATATAAGGCACTTTCTACATTGGGACCATAATGAAATGATTATGATGTCTGAATTAAAGGTCCATCCTTATTGAAATTTTATTTTGAACCTATAGTTGTTTTGGTCAAAAAATTAACAATTGACCAATTTTTGTTCAAAGGATCCGAGGCATAAAATTCTTGTATTTCCTATGATTCCATTATGAACAATTCATATATGTACACTTCCTTAATAAAATTCACATTCATGAATCCCATTTCATGGATTTTAACTATACTTATTTTATTAAATCATTTGTATAAAAAAGTGACACTTGGAATGTTTTATAATCCAACAACCATATTTTTTAATGATATCGAAGTATGACATATTTGAATAAATTTTATTTCTATCATTGATACTTGATACATGCATATATTTTGGAACACGATTATCTCTTCAATTTTTCATCGTACTATTACCATATTATTTATTTGTATAGAATATTTAATTTTTTGTTACATTACAATTATAAGATAATACATATAAACTTGTTCCTTTGAATATCTATATAAGTCATTCTAAAATTGAATTAATATAAAAAAATAACACTTTAAAAATATAGTCTTGATACCATCATATAAATGGTTGACTTTGTGTATTTGATATCAATATTTTATCACTTAATGGATTCAAATACCTAAGAATTAATTTTTGAGTTTCAACATATATTGAAAAAAACTATACTATTATGTAAAATAGAGCGGTGGTATTGCTAATTGTGACATCATTTATTCTGAAAATTCCTTCACCCACAAGGTTCCTACTGTGATGAGATTTTGTGAGATTGAAGATATCTACATTATAAAGGTATTAAATATATAATTAGTTATATTCCTCAACAATATATCAATTTTCAATAAAACCTTTTGGAAGAATTTTATTTTTTTTCACCATTTAAAAAATACATATTTTTTTCAATGAGGTACATTCATATGTAATGTACATGACCACATAGTTGGATATCTGTAAATAAGTGAACCATTATATCAAATAATGATAATTTGAAGAATATATCCAATTGACTAAATATAACATTAATTTCATTTTCTATAGTTTAAAAATTCATCAGGTTTTTAACTTTAATACATATAACTTTGAAAATGAAGAAAACCAAGGTTAATGCATGTTAGAATTTTTTTATAAAGAATGAAATGTAAAGGTATGAGAACTAAATATTTCATAAAAAATAACAGTCATATGATTTTAATCCTTTTAAATTCCAATCATTAATCAATATAATATTAATGATATTGGATGAATAACCCTATAGAACATTTTCACCAATAAGTATGTCAAAAAACTAAAATCTATCTTTCCTAGAAAGTGTGTAACTATTGGAGTAAGAAAAGTTCATCTTTAACAGTTTACTAGAGCCAACTCTTCCCTTATCCCCATATCAATTATGTCCAAGCTAGCCTTAATGCTATATTTTTTCAAATAAATTAATTAAAATTCCAATGATACTATCACATACATTTTTTTCTATGTGCATGACATCAAGAAAATATTTGGCATACAAAAAAATATAACATGATAGTTCAAAAAAATAGATTTTGTTTAACCATTTTTCATATGGTTTCTTGAAATGAGTTTACCAAAACATTTAAAATATGATTTATTTTATTAAAATATTAATTACATTTTAATGGAGATGGTTTTGTACCTTCTTCTGAAATCCTATTAAATGTTGTTCTCTAATATTAGTATTTTTATAATTGGGGTAAAAATTAATGATATCCTAGAAATATCACCTTCAAGGAATATTTTAATCTAATTAAGTATGAACCTTTTTCACAAATGGGATACCCTAACATTCCTATAAAACTATATCTTGAAAATTTTCCATAAGTTGTAATGTCATTTATCACATTGAAAAACATGTATCTTAATGTGAAATATTTATTTCTATGATTATTATAAAATGTAACACCTGAATCCCATATTAATTTCAGATCTCTGATCAATGGATCCAAATAAACATAAATATCATTACAAGGTTATTTTGGTCCTAATATAAGTATAGAGATAATAATGTATTTAAAATGTATACATAACCACAGTGGAGGGTTATGTTTTACCAACATAAACAGCCACGTACTATTAGTGATACTTTGTACACCAAAAGGATTCATTCCATATATAGATAGAGCAAGATGGTAGTTTATCAGTATGTTTCATAATTCAACATTATTGTGATTAATTTTATTCCACTGTGGAGAGTCTCCTGGGTAAAAAATTTTCCCATATTGAATTCTTATATATACATGCCACAAAAATTTCTTTGCAATATCCTCACTTCCATATAATCATATTAACTATGGAAAAATTAAAAAGCACTATACAATTTTTTGAAGGATTTGATTCATCCTTCTTATATCGATTCCCACCACACTTAGAAATTTTTTATGTTATTCATGGTATGTGAGAAACAATAGATAGTCATTTGGATAAAAATACATTATTTCAGAGATCATACATATTTTCAATAATTAAGCTTATTATCTTCTAGAAACATATCATTTAGGAGAGAAAGTAGTTCTATAAAGCTAGTTTTCCCTATATATTTATATCTTATAAATTGTATTATTTTGGTATAGATGACATTGATGTATATTTGATACAACCAACAATCAATGGAATATTTGAAAAACTCTTTAAAATCTCAAATAAAATTAGACAATCCTGAAGGTCATCCTCAACTTCCATTTCTATTTCTTCAATATGATCTCCATCATCATTTATAGTTGTAATCATATGAGACGATCCATAAACCAAAGTTTTGTCTCAATCACTAGATACGTTCATTTATTACCCATGTTTAGTCCACCATTTATATATTTGATCTATTATGTGATAGATCTAGTTTTCTTCCAACTCATATAGACAAATTTAACTTGAATAATAACAATGTAAACCCAACAAAATGATATGATGAGGGTCATTTCCACACTATGTTTCATGCTTGATGAACTACTTATACCTATCTTCATACCCTTGGAATTTGATTGGTATTTATCCATCTCTAATACATATTCATCAAATTTAGTTCAACAATATTAATATTTAACAAAAAATAAATAAATATATAGAATTTATGTATATAATGCATCATTTTTGACATGGATGTATTTTATAAAGTATAACTTTATAAAATATAATTATAATTTATAATACATACATATATTAAAAATATTAAATAATATATATAAATTTAGGTTTTATAATACATTTCATGATATATAAATATAATAAAATTAATATATATAAATATAATTTTGTATAATATATATATATATATATATACTGTTAGATATGTACATAAATTAAATATTTGTGTGTGTATAAGAATATTTTTGTGTAATTATATAAAGAATATGTCTTATAATACATTGCAAAATATTATAGTTTGATTTCAATGTAGTGCATCATGGTATGTATGGTCATTGACCAGTTATTATATTTCATGGGCCATATTTCAAATACTCCATGTCATTATATACACTCTCATTGAAAGTAATTATATGTAAAATGTGTTATTCATTATTATAGTATTGGGTAATTTATTTATTTAATCACATATTTATTGATTCTTTATTTATTTATATTTTGTTTTTTAACTTGTTCATAAATTGTTACCTATAATTAATTGTTTTATGAATTTCTTCATATCTATGGAAAATATAGAAAATTAGAATGGTGTTGATATTTTATTATTATATGTGACTTGTTATAAGAATTTAATGAAATATACTAATCTTCTAATTTTTTTGAAGTACTCAAATAAATTTTTTAAAATGATCGTGAAACCCCTTGGTTAACTTGTATTATTATTATTATTATTATTATTATTATTATTATTATATGTATCATAAATATTATATATAAGATAATATAAACATTTGAATCATGTTTTTAATATATATAATTGTCATATATTATAAATATATATAAAAATAAAAAAAAATATTAATTATAATATAAACTAATTTTAATATATAAGTATATAAATATATATATATACACAAACACAAATATATAAATAACCACACAAAAAAAACATATATACATATCTATACATATAAAAATAGATGAAACACTCACACACACACATATATATTTATGTATATATGTTTATATGTATATATACATAGATATATACATACAATTATGTGAAGAACAACCAAAATAATGAGGAATCAAACTAATACTATGGCGTATATATATATAATTATATATGGAAACATGTATATAGATTTAAATATATATGATTTAGAGAATAAGGGAAGAACAATTAGAAAACATGAGAAAAAAACATGTAAGATCAGTTGAGAAATTATTAAAAAGAACTTATGAATAGCATAACTTCAGTTTTGATGTTGGATTCCTCTAAAAAGATCAACATAGACAAAGAAAAGGTTTGGGTTTTGAGAAATCTTGAATGATGAGGGACGATAACATGAATGTTAGGGTTCCTTTTAAAAGAAGGGAAGTGTTTTATCTATGCTAACTAAAAAACATTGATAAAAATGCCCTTTATCAATGCTAAAATGATAAATGCAGATAAAGAATACTTTTATCTGTGCTAAATTAATTTTTTTTAAAGAAATGACTATATCAGCATTGATACGAAGTTATTTTATCAATGCTAAATTTAGATCTAATAAAGGCATGGTTTATGAACACTTATTTTAGCGTTGATATGTAAGGTTTTCGCTTTAAAAAAATTTATGCATATTAATTGAATTTTAAAAAATAAAAATTACATCTAAACATTGCAATAAGTTAATAATTATATAAAAATGAATATTAAATATTACAAAGTTTCTTTATAATAAAAGTGAATGAATATTAAAAATTACATTCAAATGCAAAATATTTCTAATGAATCATCAAATAAAAATTAATAAATGATAATTGTATAAAGTTTTAAATACCAAAATTTTAAAATACAATTTAATAAATATTAAAAATAAATATTAATAACATAAATTATAAACATATTAAAAATATTAATCCTATATAAATAAAAAAATAAAAATACATAGTAAAAAATTAATAAATTGAAAAAAATATTAACTAGATAAAAATAGAATAAATTATATATATATTAAATAAAATAAAAATTTAAAAAGTGAATAAATAATATTAAATTAAAATTTATTAAAGATAAATAAAATGAATAAATCATAAAAATATTTTACACATTATATAAATTTTAAAATTATAAAAATTAGAAAAAATAATAAAAAATAAAAAATATTAAAAAATAATTTTATATATTAAGTATTCCTAATAAATTATTAATTCTATAAATGTATATAATACTAATTATATGTATATATATTTATTATTAATAATAATAGTATTTGAATATTTTTAATAGGTGAACTCAACACATATATGTGTAAATAAAACTATATAAAATGAAAATAATATAATTTTATTGTAATTTCTATATAAAATAAACAAAAATTATTTATTAATATATAAAAATTATTATATTAATTAATATTTTTATATAAATATTAATAATTAATATTTTTATAAATATATATAACATTATTATTATATATAATATATAATATTAATAATTATAAATTTTATTTAAATATTATTAATTATATTTTTAAAAATATTACAAGTTATATAAATAAATAAATATTTTAAACAAAATAAAAACATATAGTTAAATTTATAAATATTATAATGGTATTTTATTTAAATATAAAATATTTTCAATACATTTTACTAATTAAAATATAAACATTAAAATTTATTATTTATTGTGTTTAGAATAATATTCCATTCCTTATTTTTGACAATTAAAATATAAATTACATATATATATATATATATATTTCTTATTAAAATTCATATATATATATATATATAACATTCCATTAATTACATTTGAATGACATTAATTATTGGTATTATACATACATAAACATACATACATACATACACAAACATACACATACATATATATACATATGTGCACATGAACATACATATACACACATGCACATAACTACACACATACACATGTATACACATCCATATGCATACATACACATATGCATAGACATACATACACATACATATATACATACATACACAAACATACATACGCATACACATACATACACATAGATATACACAGACATACATGCACATACATACATAGAAAAAAATACACATACACATATACAAACACATACGAACACATACAAACACATACAAACACATGCAAACACACACACACACACACACACACATACATACATACATACATACATACATACATACATACATACAAACACACACACACATATACACATGCACATGCACATGCACATACACATACATACACATGAATACACAAACACACACACAAACACTTAGGTACACATACATACAAAACACACACACACACACACATACATATACATACACATAAACATACATATGGGAAGTGTGGTAGATTTTAACTTATTGATCATTGAAGGTCCGATGATCTATAATAATGTGTATAGTAACACTCTAGATGAATCCTCGACGATGGAACTATTTTTTTTGGAATCATTTTTTTACTTCAAATTATAATTTCCTTTGTTTAGAGAGATTATATAGATTGATTAATTATTTTTGATTGATTAACTATTTTATATGGATAGGGGTGAGTTAAAAATTTTTAATTTTAAGACTTATGATATCCTTTAGCATTACAAAGTGATAAATAATTTTAATATTTATTATACAAGATGTTTTAGATCAGAATCTAGAGGTTTAGAATTTAATCCAGGTCTTAACTAGGGTGTCGATCATATTCTAATCTCACTCATAGAAGGTTAAATATTCCATGAGTTATTGTGAAAGTGGTTCCAATAATCCATGGAATCCATATAATTAACTAGATATGTCACTAACTCATGACATATCTAATTAAGACACACAATGTTATTTTTTGTAAACTTTAATAAAGTAAATATCTCAATCACCTTCACTTATCAACCTTATAACTCAACTAAATGGATGGTTTGCATAGAAAAAAAATGGTGAGTGCATGTAATTTGGATGATGGTTATTAATGGGTTTGGTATGATCATCTAATTACCATTTGCAGTGGAAGATAACCCAAACATAGAAAAATCTATCTTCAAGAAATCATTGTGTTTATATCATAGAAAAAAAGAGTACCTAAAAAACATGAGTTGCAGTAGCTTCCATATTCATTATTCAATGGATTTTCCTTGAGGGAGATCATGAGGAGCAGTGAATGAATACACATGGCCTTTGAAGTGATACACTGGCTAATAGATCCATGATCATATCATGAGGATACCTAAATCCAAAGGGGTTATAATTCTTTATCAAATGAGATAAATAGAGTTTTAGGAGGAAGATAGTTTAACAAAGGCTCATACACATCATACACCTAATATGAAAGGATATCATCCTCTTGTATAGGTGAATCCCAAATCATATCATATTAAAGACACATCATTTGTGTTTCTAACTATTAAAGAATAATTTATTAAATGTTTTCAATGAATTTAATGAAAATACTTTAATCCATTCATAATCAATAGTAATTGATGAATAAACCATTCAGAAGGAAATGAATAATATATATACATCATATATATATATATTATTCATCCATCAAATTTATGAGAAATATGGGAATTATGTGAAATATTATGTATACACAATATATATAATATCATATATTATATACATATATTTGTATCTCATGAAACATATGTATGCATACATGTATGTCATGCATATGTATTCTAGTGAACATCCAACAATCTCCTTCTTGCAATAAAATCCTATAAAAACATTATAAAAAACTTTAAAACTCATTGTAAATCCATCCAAACTCTTTTAGATATGTTTTTTCATAAAAATATATTCATTTTGAATAAATAACTTTTCCACAACTTTATCCTTATCCAAGGGACAAACTGTGTGACACTGCGGGCCTTAGTAGAATTGGAAACAACTATAAAATCTATATCTTATAAATGCAAGTAAATGGTAACCTCTAGAAAAGAAACAATACTACTCAAGGTACTAAGTGGTCCGGTGTGATCTCTATTAAATATACTCATATATCTCTATGAACATTTCCACCCCAATATGTATTATATGCATCATATTTATACCTATATAATGCATTTTTTCATGAAATCGAGTGAATATAAGACATGGAACATTTCAATTGATAATTTCTTTCTCATTATATCATGATTACCTAAAAAATACTAGATAAGTCAATGAATACATCATATTTCATTCATCTATCTAATAAGTACATCATATATCACTTATCCAAATAGTTGAACACATCATATGTGAAACAACTTATCATGGCCACGGATATCCTTAGTATAAATCAATAAAGATCTATATGCCTTTAAATTATCATACAAGTGGAAAAATATATTCTTGGTTTCACTCCAACTGATGACATGATTAGGAACATACCTAACCAACCGTGTATTAGATAAGTTTACTTGTAGAATTTTGTAAGTAAGGTATCAAAGTATGAAGGTTCTCATGATAGGTATCTCACCAAACTTAGTTAAAAAGGATTGATAATAATAATACACTCCTAAGTATATCAATGATTTTATGACATTACATGATATATAATTTAGCGGGTTAGTCCAAGTAATAAGTCTCTACTTATTACCTCATTAATATATTCTTCATATCTCATATATAAATCTTTGTAATGAATACAATATTCTCTTCTTTCTAACCTTATCATTTCATTACAACCCATAATACTCATCAGTGATCATAGGTTTTTCATAACGTAAAGTCTTAATTTGAGGGTATGTTATCATTTATCTATTCATCTAAAACAAAATTACAGAACACATGAATGAATGATAATTGGAGATTTACTTTATTATAAAAACATGATCCATTTATAACCATTACAACTGTCTTCTCATGTGTCCAAAACCTATAGATTTAACATGACCCTAATATTATTGTCTTGGTAATAGTTTCATCAATAGATCATATGAATTCTCATATGTATCCACCAAACTAATCTTTATATCACCCCTTTCAATGATCTTTGATGTGAGAAGTTATTTGAAAAGGATATGTTTGGTCCTTTGATAAGGTCTAGGTTCCTTAGCCTGAGCAATAACACTTTTTTTGTCACTATATGGATCAATTATTAATTCAATTCTATGAACCACTCCAAGTTCAAAAAATAACTTAATCCAAATTGATTCCTATATAGTATCTGATATAATGATTTATTCTTCCCATGTTATCGAGTCCACTATAGTGGATTTTTTGGAAATATTCTAACTAATTTCTCTATAATTTAAGAAAAACATGAATCCAGATTGAGATTTCATATCATCATTCTCTAATTGTAAAATAACATCTATGTAACCATTTACACATGGATCATAATCTCCTCCAAAGACTAATAACATATCCTTAGTCAATCTTAATTACTTAAGGACGTTCTTCATAGAAATCCAATGACACTCACAAATATTTTATTGGTATTTAGTTGTTATGATTAAAGAATATGAGACATCATATCAAGTACATAACATGGAATACATGATATATCTTATTAAATATGTATAAGAAATCATATACATCGGTTATAAATCTTTAAAATGATCCTTAATTCTCTTAATATCCATGACATGAAACACTGGTAAAGACCCATTCTTGTATTTCTCCATGTTAAACCACATTAACACATTACTAATATACGTGTTCTGCCTCAGTCTAAGAAACTTCTTAGATCTATCTCTATAGATCCTCATATCGATTATGTAGGCTGTTTCACCCATGTATTTTATTGAGAAACATTTACCCATCCATATTTTCAAAAAGTGGAGTGTTAATAAATCAATTAAAAATAAGTATTATGTCATCTACATACAATATTAGAAACACTACTATATTCCCACTAAGAATATTGTATATATAGGAATAATCCAAATTCTTTATGAAACCAAAATATTTGATTTCATGATAAAACTAGATATTCCAACTCTAAGAATCTTTATTTAGTCTATAAATGGACCATTATAACTTTCAAACCTTAACATCCTCATTTGGAAGTTTAAAACCCTTAGGTTATAGATTATAAATTTTCTCGAATAAATTTATGTTAAGAAATGAGGTTTTTATATCTATTATATATATATAATAATCATAATGAGCTACTATGGGTAGAAAAATCCAAAAGGACTTTATGATCACAATAGGTGAAAAGGTCTCTTCGTAATCAATACGATGAACTTGTTTGTAACCCTTTACCACCATGCGAGATTTATAGGAAGATAATCTACCTTCCATGTTAGTTTTATTATAGAAAACCCAATTGTAAATTATAGGTATAACCCCTTCAGGTGTATCCAAAAAGTTAAAAACTTGGTTAGAGTACATAGAGTCCATCTTAGATTCCATGCCTTTTAATCATTTCCTAGAATTAGAACTCCCAATGTCCTTTCAAAAGGAATTAGGTTTGTCTCCTATAAATATTTTTTCATCATAATTATCCATTATAAATCCATATATATTAGGTTCTTGATGAACCCAACTAGAAATTTGAGGTTATTTTGTAACTTGAGCCGGTTCTTCTCCACAACCTTTTGTGGAACCACCTCAAATTCCTTCTCAGGAACACTTTCTATTGTGGTTCTTAAACCTCTCCAAGATTATATTTCATACCAATGTCTTCTAAAATATGATATTATTTCTCAAAAAATATTCCAATTCAATCTATAAACACTTTTTTCAGTAGGGTTATATAAAAAATATCCCTTGGTTTACTGGGAATAACAAATATATAATAATTTTTAAAATTTAGAGTCAAGTTTATTAGAATTGAAACATCATACATAAGCTTAACAACACAAATTTTTTACATAATATGAACTAGGATGTTTCCCATAACATATATCATATGGTTTCCTTATGAATGCACTATATGGTATGTGGTTTGGTAAGAATGAAGCATCCTATAGAGAATAACCCCAAAATGAGATAGAAAGGTCACATAAACTCGTCATCGAATGAACTATGTCTAAAAAGTATAATTATTAATTTAAAATACCCCATTACATTTTGGTTTTCTAGGAGGAGTTAGTTGTAAAATGATTCTACAATCTCTCATATAATCTATGAATTACTTTCACATTTATTCAACACCCTTATCTAATCATAGGACATTAATACTTTTTCTTTATTGATTTTATACTTCATTCTAAAACTCTTTGAACTTTTCAAAAGTTTAAAACTTGTGTTTCCTCAAAAAAACATACACATACCGACTAAAGGCATTAGTAAAAGTAACAAAGTACCTAAAAATCCAAATTTATTGAGTACTCATTGGTCCACATACATCACTATGTATGAGATCCAATAGTCTACTAGCCCTTTAACCTTTTCTCCCAAAAAGAAAATTCTCCATTTTTTCCCAATAAAAATGATTTTCATGTATCAAATGTTTTATAAACAAATGAGTAAAACAATCCATATCTATGAATTCTTTAAATGAATTTATCATTTATATGTCAAAGGAAACAATTCCGAAGGTAGGTGGGATTAAAATCAACCCTAAAATTGTTATTATGAATAGGATTATCCATACCAATAATATATAAATGATTTATTATATTCCCAAATCAATAAAAAATCCAATTATTATATATATAATAACTCACATTCTTAATAATGAATGAAAATACCATCCTTTATAAACTAGATACAAAAAATAAAATTCATGTTTATAGTGGGAACATAATAATAGTTTTTCAATTCTAGGATCAATACACTTGGTAAAATTGAATCATAAGTTCCAAACTTTAATGCAAAAAAATTTTCTCCATTACTAACACAAATATCTACTTTTCCCTTCATCAATTCCCTCCCTTATCAAATTATTTTTTTATCACAAATTCATGATCCTCACCTAGTATCTAATACTCACAATTAAGATATAGAGAAATTTATTTCTATAACATTCACATTTGGGTACTCTAAATACTTCTAAATGAGAGGACTTATAAATACTATATACTAATCAATAATTATTTATAAGACATACCTATTAATGATCTCAATATTATTATTGTGAAGTATGCCATAATCTATAACAAAGACATATCAGTAGTTGAGTATCATGTATTATATATTTTCATTAAGGCATTTAAATAAATTTTCTCTCACTTAAAATGATGATCTCGTACATCATATCCATTTTGTGACCCAAGATCCATATTTCACTAACCAATGAGTCTTCTATGGAATTTATCTCACCACTTAGCTATTTTGGTAGGGAATCATCCCAATAAAAATAATTGTGACTCTTGGATAGTTGAGTGGATAACCTATTATCCAAAACCATCATATGGATTCACTACACTCTATTTTTCAAGTAACCTAATCCTATTAGGTTCTCTCGGCTAGATTAACCCAAAGTAAACACTCAAAATAATCTAAAAAAGTATGATCTAGGGGAAACTATATATTGAATGACCTAACCAATGATTTCCTTGTGTCACCCATTAATTTCTTTCCTTTTTACAAGATAATCCATGGGAACCTAGCTATGGAATAACCTACCGGGTTGGATGATCGAGGTCTTGAAAGATGTCACTTTGGAAAGAATATTACATTTAGTATTTATGGGGATTCCCTTTAAGGTCTCACCAATTAAATGTATATCATATTCATATTAAATTCATAACCATTTTATCATATGTAACAATTATATTTTTATCTTTTATTATCTTTTTGTATGCATGTTTCTAATATTTTTTTTTTGAAATCCCAATTCCAACTACCAAATTAATGTGTTCATAAAATATTAATGTGTAACTCTTCACAAAACCAAAAATTCAGTGTTAATCACCCAAAAAAAAGATGTCAAGTATGTTCATACATATCCAATTCCATCATATGAATAAGGTACATGAATTATTCTTTTAAAGGTAAAGAGTTATATGATATAGAAAAAATCCATATGATTATTCCTGGAGTGACAGATAAATAACCCCATTCACTTTCCTAGGAAGGGAAAGCCTCCAGAAAAGTAGGTGGTCCAACCCCAAGTCCCTCTATCCAGGGAGAATTTACTCAAGAGATAATTCAATTCATAAAAAATCTAAAACCTAATATACATAAACTTTTCCCAATAACTATTCTCAAACTCATAACTAAAAATAAAAAACAAGGTCAAAGTAGATGAAAAATAAATGTTATGATATCAAACCTAGAATGATATGAAAGGCTCTATATTAGAAAAAAGTTATCATATAAATGGGAATAAAAAATATTCATATTTAATAAAAAATTTAATAGACATGAATATTAAGGAAATTTAAAAAATAAATAAACAATTTATTTATTTTCCAAAACATGAGACATTTATGAACTATTCATAAATAAATAATAATTATAAACATTTTATAAATTAACATGAGTATCAAAATTTTAATTTAATTTCAATATGAACCCATTCATATTTTATATTAAATTAAATTTATATGATATTTCTTGAATTGTAAATTTTTTATAATTACATATTTATTATATAAACATTTTATATATTTTGAATATCATAATTTTGTAATTTATAAACACTTATAAACCACCTCTTGTGATTTATAAATAAAACCATTTATTTCTATGTCATAAGGAATACCATTTAATTTTTAAAAAGGTATTGTAAATTATTAAACATTAATATTGTGGAATAATATTTCATAAAATTTTATAATCAATTTATAATTAATTAATTAATTTATAAAATCCTTAAAAAATAAAATATCCGAAAATACATTTTATCATGATTTATAAAAATTTTATAAACCAAAAAACCATTTATCATTTGAAAATAATTTCTTAAATATAATTTCTATTTACCCATACACAGAATCCATATTCTGTGTAAGGGTATCTACCCTTTAACCTTACATGCGACATCTGAAAAAATATGTGCAACGGTAAGTAACTTATTACCTTTACACAACATAGATTTACATACTGTGTAAATGTAATATGAAGATTTTATTTACAAATATCACTCTGTGTTAGGTTATAACAGATATTACCTATAACACCCCGAGATTTTATGAAAAATATTATTTTAATTTCATTGATGTCTTTTGTTGTATTCTACACCAAGATTACCTTGCGCTATACGCAACACCGTATTAGCTTGCAGTATACGCAACACTATTCTTGGACCGTGTTACACATAATTTTGATAATAGTTATTCTACGCAACATTGAGTATATATATATATATATATTAAATGTATAAATGAAATATGGTTGGATTCTGTTATACGAAACAACGAAGGATTCTTTCACAACACGCAACCCTTACTTGGCTTGCATTACACGCAATCGCGACCTTCCTCGATAACGTGTGTTGTACGCAATACCGGGTTTTAATAAACAATGTTATATTATTATAATATTGTCATGAACTAGCCGTTATGAATAGTATTAACTAAATTTTGAATTTTATAACATTATTATTCATCTTACACATTTCTAGAACATGGTATAAGAACAAAATAAATTTTTCGGGTAAAATAAGTATTTTTCAAAAAATGCAGTTTTACCACCTTTTGATGGCGCACCCACTTTAAATATAGTTTTTGAAATGTTTATATGTTCAATTTGACAAAATAATATTCTTATTTTGAATCAGGATATAAAAATTTACATTAGATAAAGTTTTGATATTTTTCCGATAACTTTCATATTTTAATGAATAGTAAAAACACGCTATATTTTAATTAAAAACAACTTTTTTCATCGTAATATCTTATGTGGTTAAATTATAATATTGAATGGTTTTAAAGTATAAACAGAATATATTTTTACCATTTAATATAATTTATTTCATTAGCATTGATTTTACCTTGAATTCGTAGGTTAAATCAATTCAATCTTTTGCAATGTTTTAAAGAAAAACCCGTTTTCTTTCGACAACGGGATTAATTTTAATTTAATTTCTGCATCTTTTGTGTATTGAATTTGGAAAAATGGATTCCATATTTGGAATCAGTGGGTCCAAATTATGTTAATAAGCTACTTTTTATTTTTGGGAATTATGAATAGTAACTACGGTAAATTTTATTTACCATAGTTAAAGGTAAATCGGGTAATTAAGGGTAAATATAATAATTTAAAATTATCCTAAAAATGTCAAAATTCTATTGGATGACTAAAAAACGACCCATATCACCTAAGGGTCGGATTAGAATCATTTAATGGACATTTGTCCATGAAAATAACTTAATTATTATTAAAACCAAAGAAAGTGACAACATGTCACTCTCTTAAATCTTATAAGTATATTAATTTTAATTTAGTGATAAAATTCATGAAACTTCGAACATGAATAGTCTCCAGAAAGCTAATGAAATTATCTACATCATGGGAATTTATTTAGAATTTTTAGGGATTAAATAATTATCATTTATTATGACAGAAAGATAATGCAGTAATTGTCTTATTAATGAAATATTGACAGAATTGATGTTATAAATGCCCAAATAAATGTAATTTGAGACTTTTTATGAATTACACTAATTTTCTAGGTTACTATGATATATTAGTGTTGATTTAATCAACTTTTTTCGAACATATAATTCTGTTATGACTTTCAAAAAAATCATATATCAAATAGTGTCAAAATTGACACAAAATAGTTTTTAAATCTAATATTATATTATTAATTGTTATTTTATTCCTAACAATCTAAGGTTCGGCCAAATTACTTAGATAAGGATATATATATTTATAATAAACAATTTGGGGTTCGTTTGGCATGTTATAGTTAGTGTATTAACCATATGGTGTAAGAAAACAAAAAGACACGGTAAAAGTTAAATTATTTAACTTAGAGTTAAATCTAATTGATAAGGTTAAAATAATAACCTAAACTTGTCTAAATCCTATTGGTTGATAGGATTTCGACCCATCCCCACTTTAGCTTCGAAATAAGACCCTTTGGAACCATTATAAACCGATTTTGACTTTAATATAAAGTAATATTTTGAGATATTCCTAAGGTGCCCCTCTCCTCCCTTATAAAAGGGCACCTCCTCCCCCTTCTCCTTACACCAATTTGAGCACTCAAGCTCGGCCAACCCCTGCCAAAATCTCTTATCCACTTCCCTAGAAACATCCTAGAGGTTCTGGTCTTCCTCAAAGACCAATTTTAGTTCCCTAAGAGGAGGTCTCAAAGAGGCGCTTCAAAGAAGAGGTAATTACTGTTACCAATTCTTTCATCTTTATTTCTTCTTCAACTTCTTCTTCTTAGGTTGTTTCATTATGAAGTAATAACATCAGTATTACTCATATACTGATATGTTATTATAAGTATGAAACAACCCTATTTCACCATCTATCCATCCTACGGAAAAAGAAATCATCGTGCGTGCGTACGTACGGAATACCGTCTCCACGACGCGATGAGATTCATTCTCCCTGTTAACCATTTAAGAATGATTATAAAGTATATATAAGAAATAATAATGAAATATATGACATTATAAAGCTACTGTATTTATGTATATATATATATATATATGTATTTCATCTACTTACTTCCATTCAAGACAATAAGGAAAGGAAAACAGCGTTCATGCGTACGTACGGACTACCGTCTCCATGAACGGTGTTTTTCATTTCATTTATCTATCTATTATATATATATATATACTGAATATATATGATATATAAATCATATTATATATTCTGGAAGTAAGTAAATTATGATATAAGTAATAATAATGTCAAGAATAACAAGTCAAAACACCTACGATAAATGAAACGATTTTACCCAAAACACTTCTTTAACATGGAATTTACAAAAGAACGGGTAATATAATGTCATAAGTGAACCATATATGATATAATAACAATGAATATGATTCTGTAATAAGTCAATGACATTATTTAAATCATTATACAGGAGGTTCGGACACATACGAAGAAAATCAGACCTAAGGTAAGGGAAAATATCACAGTCTCCTTTTTATCCGAGATTGTTTATACTTTGGCATTTACTGGGGTGTATTTTATCATCCACATCCATGTTTCCTAAATATGTAATATTTATATCCTTATACAATAGTTTATATTCAATTTTACCCTTCGGTAAATTTTTAGTAAAGGATATGAAAGGAATCTTTTGTCATTTTTCGTACGAGGTACTTTTTTGACTTTTCCGACAAAAGTACGAGAAGAATGTTTTTTTAACTTATACGGCATGAATGGATTTTTAAAACATTATTTCCAAGAATATTCCTTTACAAGTTTTCAAGTTTATTTTTAATTATCTTCTTTTATTTTAAATTCGTATGACATGTTACGAAAGGAAAAATGTTTTTGAAGTAGAAAGGATATTTTCCTCAAGAATGGAGTTCAAGTATTTTATCAAAATAATTTTCCATCTAAGATAATAAAAGGGTTCTGTTTTTATCCCTATTATTACATGGATTTGATTATGTTGTGATAGAAATATTTTAATTAATTCCTTTATCTTATATGAATTGTTTTATGATGTCATGTTGTTTAAGAATTCCATTTTTATTACATGGGTTACGCTATGATGTATGGTTTATGATTATGTGGCACACATAAGAAAGGATTAATTATAAGATGGGAGGGACCAATATCTCCCTCCAATGCATTGGGTAAAGATTTTATATCTCATGAGATAGACATGGCTGGAACGGTAGGTTATACTGGTTCAGTGAAACAAGACTGAAACGAGGGTTACTCGATTCAGAAAGGGACTTTGTCCACTAAGATAGTCTTGACAATGAGTCTTGACTAACAAGAAATGATTCTCTATGATTATGTGTGTATTCCACAAAGTTTCATGTTTTAAGTTATGATTATTGTGATTACATTTCACTGCCATGATTTCTTCCATGTTATGAAATTATGATTTCTTTTGCAGGTTAAGATTTCCAAAATGTTATGTTCTTATGAATATGATGTGATTGATATTTCTTTTGTTTACCCTTACTGAGCATTTGAGCTCACCCTTTTATGTTTTCTTTTCCCCAGGATATAAAGAAAGGTTTTAGGTAAAAAAAAAGGAAGATCTTTATGGGAGATATTGAAGATCTTTCACCACGATTAGAAGATTATATTCCGAGTTTCCAAAGACACTAAACTATTACGGTCCTTGTGTGTGTGTTTTTTTTTATGTACTAAGTATTCCTCAAAAGTAATGTAATGTCCATGTACGTCAAGATACGGGTCTCTACAGTTGGTATCAGAGGAAAGGTTTAGTCAACCTTTGGAAACTAGGATGCGAGAACTTTAGTGAGATCCCTAGAGATATTTATAAGGTATGTCTAGGGATGTCCCTAAGGATAAGCATACGTATAGGATATAGTCCTATAACTATGGTAAAGATCTTAGAATTTAACCTAAGAAGTTAGATATTGAGGATACTCCCCCTTTATAATGTTGTTTTCCCTAGCATGATTTTTGCCTCTCACACTATTCTTTTTGGGTTTTAGAAAATGGCTGGAAACAAGATGATTCACGATAATGGAGGATATGATGGACAATGGAATGATATTCTTCATGAGCAACCAAATGAAATGGGATTTGGAAGTCCAAAAATCATTATTATGCCGAATCAGCAATCTCATAATATGATCAATAAAGTAAAATTTGGTAAGATTCCTGACTCGGCTAATAAGAGAAAGATGGAGTTTCATGATGATCATAGAGGAAAGAAAGTTCAATTTCCCCTATGTAAATCATGTGGGAAGAGGCATCAAGGAGAATGTTTCAAAGGAACTGGAAGATTCTTTGGGTGTGGAAAAGAAGGACACAAAGCCAGTAAGTGCAAAGGAAAAGGTTCAGTTAACACCATGGATGAGGATAATGGTATTGCTACGACATCAACAATGGTTAAATGTTTTAAATGTGGAATGTACGGGCATTATGCAAACCAATGCCCTAAGGTAAAGTCTCATGAAGAGAATCAGTATGGTTGTATGGGTAGTATTTATGTGGATGATGATGAAGAGACTACAAATGATATGTGAGATGAAAGAATTGTTGAAGCTCGGTTAATGGTTTAAGAATGTAGTGGAATGATTACATATTTATCATGTGTAATGTTGTATAAGTAATATCATAGTACTATGGAATAAAGAGACATCTGAGGATTGTTACACTGTTGTCTTTACTTGAGTTTTGAAAGTGTATGATTAATGGTACCGGTATCCATGAAAGGTTATTCAGATATTTTTGGAAATAAGATGATATGCGCATAATGAAGGGAAAACGAGAAAATGAAATGTTTAATAGTATTCATGAGCTCATGATTGATATAAGGACTAAGTGATATCATGGTTTGAGTATATAGAATTTTGAGGATTTTGGTATGTGGAAAGTGTTAACTTTAAACTGCATTCATGTTTTCACTAAGGTATTCAAGAGAATACATGATTAAGGACTTTGAATGTTTGGAATGTGACCAACAAAACATATCTTATGATATATGGGGATCAACGATGGTATTAAATCTCTGGTAATCGTTTTCACTATGTTATGAGAGTGGACTGCAGTATTATGGATAAGCCTAAAGATTGAAATGGATTATGTTGGACATAAGTGAGTATTGTTTAAGGATAGAAGTTTTTTTTCGATATTATTGATGGGATGTTATAGTAATGTAGTTTTAGAAAAAGGACAACCTGAAGGACGGGCGACAGCCCATCGCTTCGGACAAGGCTGTGGGAATCGAACCCACAACCGAAGTGCGACTGGCCTTTATCGCCTACCACTGGCCTACAGGAAGTCCCTGTTTAGTCGAAACTAGTTTTATTATATTAAGCAGTATGATATATGAAGTATAAGTCCATTTTAGGAACAATATATGATTAATATCACTATATATCGACTTATGTATATAACTTTTTCTAACCTTTTGTTTGAGACAGATGGAATGACCCGTTATTCTATCACATTATCTGCTAACACTTCACGAATAACAAATTCAACTTCATTTATTTAAGAACTGAAGTAGAAATTGTTCAAGGCACGAACAACAATGAGATTGTACCAAAATAAAGTAAGTATTTATTCTAATTCAAATTTTCAACTTTAGGGAAATGATCTTGAAAACCAAAAATGTTGTCCTAGTGCCCTTATATCCGATGAATCAGATGGTACCCTAGATCATCACAAATTTATGGCTTTGTGATTGCTAGCTTTTCCATAGCCATGTTCTCTACCACTCTCCATCAGAACATGATGGTTAGATTTATCTTCCATATCCATATTTTCACCTATGTGGAAACCCAGTGATTAGTTTATTTGGGTAACCGTTACGTTTCATACTTTTGTTTTTAAAGATAAGTTTTGGTATTCCTTTTTACGATGTGGGTTTCTATCAAAGAAACTTTCAAATAGTAAACCATTTATAACCCCGACGAATTTCGAGGGCGAAATTCATTTTAAGGGGGGTAGAATGTAACACCCCGAGATTTTATGAAAAATATTATTTTAATTTCATTAATGTCTTTTGTTGTATTCTACACCAAGATTACCTTGCGCTATACGCAACACCGTATTAGCTTGCAGTATACGCAACACTATTCTTGGACCGTGTTACACATAATTTTGATAATAGTTATTCTACGCAACATTGAGTATATATATATATATATATTAAATGTATAAATGAAATATGGTTGGATTCTGTTATACGAAACAACGAAGGATTCTTTCACAACACGCAACCCTTACTTGGCTTGCATTACACGCAATCGCGACCTTCCTCGATAGCTTGTGTTGTACGCAATACCGGGTTTTAATAAACAATGTTATATTATTATAATATTGTCATGAACTAGCCGTTATGAATAGTATTAACTAAATTTTGAATTTTATAACATTATTATTCATCTTACACATTTCTAGAACATGGTATAAGAACAAAATAAATTTTTCGGGTAAAATAAGTATTTTTCAAAAAATGCAGTTTTACCGCCTTTTGATGGTGCACCCACTTTAAATATAGTTTTTGACATGTTTATATGTTCAATTTGACAAAATAATATTCTTCTTTTGAATCAGGATATAAAAATTTACATTAGATAAAGTTTTGATATTTTTCCGATAACTTTCATATTTTAATGAATAGTAAAAACACGCTATATTTTAATTAAAAACAACTTTTTTCATCGTAATATCTTATGTGGTTAAATTATAATATTGAATGGTTTTAAAGTATAAACATAATATATTTTTACCATTTAATATAATGTATTTCATTATCATTGATTTTACCTTGAATTCGTAGGTTAAATCAATTCAATCTTTTGCAATGTTTTAAAGAAAAACCCGTTTTCTTTCGACAACGGGATTAATTTTAATTTAATTTCTGCATCTTTTGTGTATTGAATTTGGAAAAATGGATTCCATATTTGGAATCAGTGGGTCCAAATTATGTTAATAAGATACTTTTTATTTTTGGGAATTATGAATAGTAACTACGGTAAATTTTATTTACCATAGTTAAAGGTAAATCGGGTAATTAAGGGTAAATATAATAATTTAAAATTATCCTAAAAAATGTCAAAATTCTATTGGATGACTAAAAAACGACCCATATCACCTAAGGGTCGGATTAGAATCATTTAATGGACATTTTTCCATGAAAATAACTTAATTATTATTAAAACCAAAGAAAGTGACAACATGTCACGCTCTTAAATCTTATAAGTATATTAATTTTAATTTAGTGATAAACTTCATGAAACTTCGAACATGAATAGTCTCCAGAAATATAATGAAATTAGCTACATCATGGGAATTTATTTAGAATTTTTAGGGATTAAATAATTATCATTTATTATGACAGAAAGATAATGCAGTAATTGTCTTATTAATGAAATATTGATAGAATTGATGTTATAAATGCCCAAATAAATGTAATTTGAGACTTTTTATGAATTACACTAATTTTCTAGGTTAATATGATATATTAGTGTTGATTTAATCAACTTGTTTCGAACATATAATTCTGTTATGACTTTCACAAAAATCATATATCAAATAGTGTCAAAATTGACACAAAATAGTTTTTAAATCTAATATTATATTATTAATTGTTATTTTATTCCTAAAAATCTAATGTTCTGCCAAATTACTTAGATAAGGATATATATATTCATAATAAACAATTTGGGGTTCGTTTGGCATGTTATAGTAAGTGTATTAACCATATGGTGTAAGAAAACAAAAAGACACGGTAAAAGTTAAATTATTTAACTTAGAGTTAAATCTAATTGATAAGGTTAAAATAATAACCTAAACTTGTCTAAATCCTATTGGTTGATAGGATTTCGACCCATACCCACTTTAGATTCGAAATAAGACCCTTTGGAACCATTATAAACCGATTTTTACTTTAATATAAAGTAATATTTTTAGATATTCCTAAGGTGCCCCTCTCCTCCCTTATAAAAGGGCACCTCCTCCCCCTTCTCCTCACACCAATTTGAGCACTCAAGCTCGGCCAAACCCTGCCAAAATCTCTTATCCACTTCCCTAGAAACATCCTAGAGGTTCTGGTCTTCCTCAAAGACCAATTTTAGTGCCCTAAGAGGAGGTCTCAAAGAGGCGCTTCAAAGAAGAGGTAATTACCGTTACCAATTCTTTCATCTTTATTTCTTCTTCCACTTCTTCTTCTTAGGTTTTTTCATTATGAAGTAATAACATAAGTATCACTCATATACTGATATGTTATTATAAGTATGAAACAACCCTATTTCACCATCTATCCATCCTACGGAAAAAGAAATCACCGTGCGTGCGTACGTACGGAATACCGTCTCCACGACGCGATGAGATTCATTCTCCCTGTTAACCATTTAAGAATGATTATAAAGTATATATAAGAAATAATAATGAAATATATTACATTATAAAGATACTGGATTTATGTATATATATATATATGTATGTCATCTACTTACTTCCATTCAAGACAATAAGGAAAGGAAAACAGCGTTCATGCGTACGTACGGACTACCGTCTCCATGAACGGTGTTTTTCATTTCATTTATCTATCTATTATATATATATATACTGAATATATATGATATATAAATCATATTATATATTCTTGAATTAAGTAAATCATGATATAAGTAATAATAATGTCAAGAATAACAAGTCAAAACACCTACGATAAATGAAACGATTTTACCCAAAACACTTCTTTAACATGGAATTCACAAAAGAACGGGTAATATAATGTCATAAGTGAACCATATATGATATAATAACAATTAATATGATTCTGTAATAAGTCAATGACATTATTTAAATCATTATACAGGAGGTTCGGACACATACGAAGCAAATCAAACCTAAGGTAAGGGAAAATATCACAATCTCATTTTTATCTGAGATTGTTTATACTTTGGCATTTACTGGGGTGTATTTTATCATCCACATCCATGTTTCCTCAATATGTAATATTTATATCCTTATACAATATTTTATATTCAATTTTACCCTTCGGTAAATTTTTAGTAAAGGATATGAAAGGAATCTTTTGTCATTTTTCGTACGAGGTACTTTTTTGACTTTTCCGACAAAAGTACGAGAAGAATGTTTTTTTAACTTATACGGCATGAATGGATTTTTAAAACATTATTTCCAAGAAGCTTCCTTTACAAGTTTTCAAGTTTATTTTTAATCATCTTCTTTTATTTTAAAGTCGTATGACATGTTACGAAAGGAAAAATGTTTTTGAAGTAGAAAGGATATTTTCCTCAAGAATGGAGTTCAAGTATTTTATCAAAATAATTTTCCATCTAAGATAATAAAAGGGTTCTGTTTTTATCCCTATTATTACATGGATTTGATTATGTTGTGATGGAAATATTTTAATGAATTCCTTTATCTTATATGAATTGTTTTATGATGTCATGTTGTTTAAGAATTCCATTTTTATTACATGGGTTACGCTATGATGTATGGTTTATGATTATGTGGAACACATAAGAAAGGATTCATTATAAGATGGATGGGACCAATATATCCCTCCAATGCATTGGGTAAAGATTTTATATCTCATGAGATAGACATGGCTGGAACGGTAGGTTATACCGGTTCAGTGAAACAAGACTGAAACGAGGGTTACTCGATTCAGAAAGGGACTTTGTCCACTAAGATAGTCTTGACAATGAGTCTTGACTAACAAGAAATGATTCTCTATGATTATGTGTGTATTCCACAAAGTTTCATGTTTTAAGTTATGATTATTGTGATTACATTTCACTGCCATGATTTCTTCCATGTTATGAAATTATGATTTCTTTTGCAGGTTAAGATTTCCAAAATGTTATGTTCTTATGAATATGATGTGATTGATATTTCTTTTGTTTTCCCTTACTGAGCATTTGAGCTCACCCTTTTTTGTTTTCTTTTCCCCAGGATATAAAGAAAGGTTTTAGGTAAAAAAAAGGAAGATCTTTATGGGAGATATTGAAGATCTTTCACCACGATTAGAAGATTATATTCCGAGTTTCCAAAGACACTAAACTATTACGGTCCTTGTGTGTGTGTTTTTGTTATGTACTAAGTATTCCGCAAAAGTAATGTAATGTCCATGTACGTCAAGATACGGGTCTCTACATTACCCTTACATGAATGCTACATGTGATGGTAGATCCTTTACGCAACACCACTAAAATGCTGTATAAAGGTACTTCCTTTACATGACTCATTTGTGTAAAGGTAACAAAGAGGTTACCATTAAGAATAAATTCTACACAATGGTATGAATTTAAAGTAACCCAACTGTGTTAGTGAAAATAAAATTTCCCCTTATGTGTCTCATTAAAGGGTCTGTAATATTCCTTCAATTTTTTAAAAATGTTGTTTTTCGTTTTTCCATGGATAATTAGAGAACAAAACTCATTAGAAACATGATGAACCTGTCACTAAAACCACTGATTAATTTTTTATGATCATCTAATGAGCATTTTTAGTGGAATACAACTCAACACAGGTAGATCTATCATTAGAAAATCAACATGTTTATAGTATCATAAAACAAAATACCTAGAAAATGTGAGTTGCAGTAGCTTCTATCTTCATTCCTTAATGGAGTGTGATCGAGCAAAACCACGAGGAGCTGTGAATGAAAATTCCAAACCTATGAGGCGATACAATAGTCAATGGATACATAATAATATTATTAGGATACCAGAAATCCAAAGGGGTGTGAGCACCTTCAAACATGAGATAAATAGATTTCAGGAGGAAGAGAGTTTATCAGAGGCTCATACACATCAAAAATGTAATAGGAAAGGATATCATCATCTTATATACCTAATTAAAATGTAAGAATCCCATTTTTATATAATGTATGAATCCTTTTAAATTTTGGATGTTTTTTTATTTTAGACCTAATATTGATGCCTAATGAGGTCATGGGTGTTTCTGGGGTGTTCGAGGCTTGTTCAGTGCGTAAAGAACAAATTTTTAGGAGAAATAGGATGATCACATAGTTAATAGAAACCATGTGGGGATGGAAACATGGTTAATGATAACCAAGTGCAGCTGGAAAGAGGTGAAAGCTATTTTCATGGTTTCGTCTAATTGTGAACCATGGGCCGCACACCCATGTAGGATGTCTGTAATTTTTAGCAGAGCTAAATCACAGGTTTAGTGCACAGTTTCCCAAACTATGCAGCATAACCGTGCAGGACCCCTCTTGATGAAATTCCATGCGTACAATTAGTGCACGGTTTGTCCAATAGTGTAGAAAAACCCTACACCAATAAAAATATTGTATAAAATGACCAAAATACCCTTAATGAATGTTTAACCTCACCCCATCCTTCTTTTCTCATTAATGTGGACAAGGAAGCTTATCCTCTCCCTTTTTGAAGCTCTAAATCCTATTTGATAGTTTTTGATCATGTTCCTTCATATGAAGTTCGATTTGATCCTCATTTTTCTCATTGGATACACATCAATAAGGTCTTCATTCATCTTGATTCGTCCTTCATTTCTCTTCTCCTAAATGGAGTTATTTAAATACAATCCCATATGACATATTTGTAGGGTGTTGATCTGTTCTTTAGTTTTATTCCAATCATGGCCAAACTAAAAAGTGATACTGGGTGAGGAGAGTTTCATGAGTATACGGTAGGTGGTTTATGACTCATCCCTCATGTATCACTATTTTATAAAATACCATTGTTGTGCGCACACCGATTTCATTGGGCATTTCCTGTTTAATTTATATTTCATACTTGTAATCAATTTTCTCAAATTCTAGAGAACATTTCATAAATGTTAATTATGTCCTTGGATGTTGAAACCACAATTATATCCACCCCATTTAGGGTGTTTATCTTGATTATTCCTTTAGTGGTTGGTTATGTTCGTCTCCGCCACCATTTAGGTGTGCTATGGATTAACCCTATTAATGGCAATCCCTTACTCAATAGAATGATTATTGAATTGTAATGGTTAGTCTCTTGTATATGATAATTCCACTTGACCCATATAAGGTAAGTATTCTAATTAAAAAATTAATCTTTTAAATGATAGATGGAAAGTATATTGACACATATCCTTGGCCTAATAGAATGTAATTAAATAGTTTGGTTTCATGTTCCTAGAACCCCTTTCCATGATTAATAGAAGGAATTTTAGTGTATCTAATGAATTGATTATGACTTATATAAAATAACAAATGGTTGCATATCTCTCTATCCTTGTCACTTGAATGTAAGGTTTGGAATGAATACCTTGACTTGTTAAGTGGAATGAGTATTACATAGCCTAATTTATGTAATGAATCAATTATAAGGTGCATATTCCATATGGACCCTAACATATTTATAGGAGTGGTTAGACTGATTCAATCCTTGGATTCCTGAGGAAATTACTTGATCACTCATGGATGCCATTACTATTTAGGGATGTTGGTTGACAAGGGTGAGGCACACCTTGGAACCCAACCATTGTCTACCAGTGGATGCCCAACATGACACCATAGGATCCCTCCTTTATCACTGAAGGATGACTTGGGTACACTCCTTGGATCCAAAATGACACCTATGGAAATGTGGTGCCTTTAATACACCCTTAGGCCCATTCATTACTTACCCATGATTACCTGGTATGTGATCGTTAGACTCGATTAGAATCATATTATAGTGGATGCCTTGGGTGATATCCCTTGGATTACATGAAGATCCCTTTTAGGAAGGCTATATATTATCACTAAGTTGGATACCTCTAAGGTCAAGGATGCCTTGGTTATTACCTTGGATCATCTTCATTAGCACCATTACATGATGCCTTGTTATATCTTTGATCCTTTACAATTACTATCATGATATGATTTTAGTTTTGGTAATACCTCATGTGATTTTTTATATGAACTGAACTGAAATGAAATAATTAAATGATCTCATGTTTAGAGACATTACCTATTAAGGTTGAAGTAGGTATCAGGGTATTTTCATTTCTTTATTGTCTTTAATTTCATATATATACCTTCACACTGGTTATGTTTATATTTATTAGACTAGATGGTATAAACGCCATTGGTGGTGGCCTATTGAGATTTATCTCACACCCTATTCGAACTACAATTGGTACCCAAGAATATTACATGTATTCAGGTGTTGACAAATGGAAGCATCCTGCTTTGGAAACCTGATATTTCTTGCCTACATTAGGATGGATCTTGGTAGAAGATGATTGGGCTAGTGCTTGGGATAATGGATAGTTTTTTCCTTCTTTTTCCCTCTTTTTTATAGCATGTATTTTCTACTTCCATGTATACCGTTTTTTCATTTCTCTAGAGACATGAAATACATTATCATCAGTGATTGTATATGATTCAGTTTTCATTTATTGGTTGATTATTATTTCATGGATGTTTACTTCTATTTGACTATGCAATCCATTTATCATACTACTTATGTTATTTAACTATTATTATATTTATTCATTTTTTTCCACTCTAGTAATGAGGGAATAGTGTCCCCAGGAACACACCCTATGACCTTTATACTAGTTGTAAGCCTCTGGTTTTTGAGGAGATGCACTTGAAGTAATACGGCCAACCAGGCTTGGGTAACCTTGAGTGAAATCTGGGTTTGGGATGTCACAAAGTGGTATTAGATGCCTTCTTTTCATTCATTACTATTTTGAGACAATAGAAAAAAGATTAGGAATTCTAGGAACTTGGATATATGTCATGTGTGGGCATAACTAACCCATGTTCATGGTAAATACTGAGTTTCCTAAAATATGGTTTATTATTCTGATTTTTCTTGTTATAGATGATATCATTTCGCTATTGGGTAATGCACATATTGTGTGATGTTAATTATTATGATTAATAATTTTCTTTCATCCTTATCCCGATGAGATAAGAGTAAGGATAATTGCTATATGTATCATTTTAGGCAGCTAGGATTCACATGACATGAATATTCCATTCCATATAGGTGAATTTCACTGATTTCATTTTATTGTGATTTTTGAGTGATGCTATGACAGTTATTATTCCTATGTTTCTCTTTGGATTCGATTGAGTGATTTCTAATTTCAATTCACAAGGTTTATGGGCACTATTGAATTGGAATAGATAATTTATTATTTTGATTCATCGTATATTACCCATTACATTCTAAGAAAAAATATAGAAAAGGTTTAATATAAGTTAAATGGGTGTCTATTTTAGTGATAAGGTGTATGGGACCTAATTCATTAGGAATATAAATATTTTTTAATCAAACTTTCATATAATTATATAAGAAAATGAAACATAAAAAGTGAATCTTGACTTATAAAATTAAATGGTTTCTAGTAAATTAATAGAAAATGTATAGTTGACCCTTAACCTACCGGAACCCTGCAATTTAAATTTAAACACTTACCAATACCTATCCTTCTAAGTTGGTAGTTTGGGTAGTACCATGGGTAGTGATCCCTTATTAGTATTTTTTTATTCCTCTAGTGCTTCTATCTATTCTTAAATATTATTCTGAGGCATTTGGTTAGAATTTTTAGAGTTATTCCACCATGACATACTTATGTTGTGCACCAGGAGGGTGGTGGCGACCATGATCCAAACATGGTGGGACCTGAGATGCTAGAATTACCACTAGGAGTGACACTTGAGGAACTATTTTTTATACCCGATTTGGGAACTGATGCTCAGCTTCATGAGATTTTTCTACAAATTATATAGTCTATGGAGGGTGCTCTATGACCTTCACTTATGATGGATGATTTGACTTATGAGATACTACAGTAGCACACTCCCACATTCTGAGGGGATGGCAGTCCATAGGTTGATAATTCTTGGATAGAGGCTACTCTATCTATCTTTGAGAATCTGGAGATGCCTCCACAGTGTAGGGTCAATATTTCCACCTATATGATTCGTGATTCAGCCAAGCATTGGTGGGATGTGATTACCCTGGCTAGTCATCATCATGGCTATGGTCTAGGATGACTTTTAGAAAACCGTCTATGATAACTTATTTCATCATACATTGAGAGCTAATTGATCTAGAGATTTCATGCATCTAGTGTAGTTTTCTATGTCAGTCATGGATTATTCAGTGCATTTTACCACATCACAACACTTTTCACCGCTTCTAGCTAGTGATGAGATATTGTGTGCTACATGTTTCATGGATGGGCTCCATTATGTCATCCCTACTCTAGTGAATGTCTTTCACCTACCTAACTTTTATAAGATAGTAAATAAGGCTCTTATAACTGAGTGAAACTTGAGGGAAAGTGATAATACCTAGAATAGATGATCAATGCTGAGGTAGGATAATAGTACTTTTGATAGTAGGAAACGTTCCCTTAGGGTTTCATGTTAGAGAAGTGGTGGTCAGATTAAATGCACTGGAACCTATGATGTATGGAATCAGTGTATATGGTAGGGTCATAAGAAGCCTCAGTGTAATAGAAACCCTATGGAGTGTTGGTCTTGTGTCCATATGGGGGAATCTTTAGAGATTTTATCAGACCTTTCCATATGCTTTATGTGGAAGAGGATCTACACCAACTTCAACATCAGGGGAATGTTCTTTTATGTCTCATCATATGAGGAGTTGGAGTAGCACTAGTGTGACTGGACAAGAAGGTGTTCATATCCACAATAGCCAGACTTCATAACATTAGAGCCAGCAACACGATATTACTTAGGGTAGTCCAGTTGTAGCACATGGCCATGGATCAGGTCAGTTTCATGCATTATAGCCAATACCAGAGGATCAAAGTGTAGGCCCATCTACAGTACAAGGTAGTATTCTAATATCCTCCACTATAATATATTATTTATTAAATACAGGTTATTCACACTCCTTTATCTTCTTATCCATCGTTGAAAGTATCAGAATGGTAATTTATTATTACTATGGTGTGATGACCTTGGATACACCGTTGAGAGTACGGTCAGAGAGAATACGCCAATGTAGGGATTTTACCCTTAAGGTAGGAAGTTACCCCTTCTTATGGGGCCTCATTTTTATTGAGATTATGGGATTATATTTCATTCTCAAGATGGATTGGTTAGTTCCATACCATTCCTTAGTAGAATACTATCATTATAGGGCATCGTTTACCTCAACAGAGGGTTTCACTTATCAACATCAGGGTGAGTGGGATGTACCAAATAGTAGATATGGACCAGATAAACATGGTATATGTAGAGTTACCAACCATATTTATAGTCTCTTCATGGTGGATTAGGGATTACACCTGACATATTCTAATCCCATAGTAGATCATTCCAGGTAAGTAATTCCTTATGATTTTTTGTAGATTACCTCCTAAGGGAGAGGTAGAGTTTATGATTGAACTCATTCCAAGAGTATCTCCAGTGTCCATTCCTCTATAAACGATGTCGCCTATTGAGATCCATAAACTCAAGTGAAATTTTGATGATCTAGAGTCTAAAGGCTTTATCAAACCCAATACTTCCTCTTGGGGATCTCCAGTAATTTTCTACAAAAAAAGTGGACGAGATCCTTAGACTATGCATGGATTATAGATGGTTGAACCAACTTATAGTCAATAACTAGTATCCACTACCTCATAAAGATAATAAGTTTGACTAGAACTAAGGATCTAGGGTGTTTCTAAGATTGACATGAGATCAGGCTATCATTAGGTGTGAGTCAGGACTTCATACATAGCTCATACAACTTTTTTTAGTATGTGTGGATTGTATGAGTATATTACCAATGTTAAAAAAAGGGTATCTATTTATTGTGGTCATAAGTGTGTGAGAAATCCTTTTAGAATCTAAAAGGGAGGCTGGTATTTTCACCAATTCTAGTTTTTTCAGAGCATGGACGAGGCTTTATAGTGTTCTATGATGTATCAAGCATTATACTGGGTGTAGTGCTGATACAGGAGGATAGAGTTGTTGTGTATGGTTCTCAAAAATTGAGGCCTCATTAGAGTAATTACCCGACACACGACCTCGAGCTAGTATCAGTTGTCCGCACCTTATATTTCTAGATACACTATCTGATGGGTGAGTGATTTGTGGTGTATATGGACCACAAGAGTCTCAAATATATCTTTACACATCATGAATTGAATACTATACAATGAATATGGGTTGAATATATTCAGTCCTTTAACTTTGATCTTACCTATACACCTGGAAAAGTAAGTGCGGTAGTGGATGTGCTGAGTCATAAAAATCAGGAATAGGTTGTATAGGAATCCAGTGGTGAATGAAACTTGATGGACCTATTTTCTAAGATACATCTGAAGTTTAATGATATTCATGAGAAGTCATATCTCTCAGCCTTTAAAGTTACCTCTCACATCCTTGATAAGGTGAAGAGTATGCAGTCTTTAGATCATGAATTCATTGTTCTCCATGAGAGTATTTCAGGATATGGCATGCCTCCAAATTGGTCTACTAATTTAGATGAAGTTATCTATGTCCATGGGTGTATCTAGGTTCCTACAGATATGAGAGAGGAAATGATGTGATAGTCTCATGATTCTCAGTGAATAGTTTATACAAGCATCCCCAGGATATATTGAGATATGTGACACTAATATTTGTACCCTAGTATGAAACGTTAGATATCAGGTTTTATCACTTGGTGTTACACCTATCAGTAGGTGAAGGCAGGGCACCAATAGTCTATTGGCTTGTTACAAAAACTTATAGTCACTGAATTTAATTGGGAAGATGTTGTTATGGACTTTGTATTTGGATTACCAAGGTTGCCTTGAGGTAGTGACACAGTTCAGGTAGTCATGGATTGACTAAAGAAAGCATCCCACTTCCTTTATATCCAGAAGAATTTCTTAGTTGAAGAGATGGGAAGACTATATGTACATGAGATCATACAATTACATGAGGTCCCTCATACTATCATTTCATATAGATACACTCCTTTCACATCATGATTCTAGTTGGTGTTGTAGAAATCTATGGGTACATGGGTGCTTATGAGCACAACTTTTCACCACAGACCAATGGTCAGTTGGAAAAGACTATAAAAATTATAGAGGACATGATACAAGAATGTTTCTATGATTTCAGATGTTCTTGGGAGAAGCATATATCTATCATTTAGTTCTACTATAATAATAGATCTCATGTGACAATTCAGATGGATCTTTATGATTCCTTGTATGGTATCCCATACCGTTCACCCCTATGCTGGATAGAGATAAGAGAGGTAGTGATACTAAGTCCTCATATCATGAAGGATACTTCAGAGTAGGTTCAACTGATCAAGAACAATATGTATACTTCTCAGTCTAGATAGACATATTATTCTTATCTCCATTGAAAACCTCTAGAGTTTGGGGCCAGGGATCATGTTTTCTTGTGAGCATCTCCTAGACACAAGAAAAGATGGATTCAGAGGAAAGGGAAGTTTTTGCCTCATTAAATAAATCCATTTAAGATTATAGAGAAGTTCAGGTAGGTATCCTATTAGTTTATACTACCTTATAGGTACTATTTGATGCACGATGTCTTTAAATTTTCCTAGCTTCACCATTATCATGACGATTGATCCCATACTTTTAATCCCAAGGAGGTTTAGTTAAATGTTGATGCTTCTTTTAAGGAGTATCCTATACACAACATTGACCAAAACATAAAGGATCTCTGAGGATAGTCTGATCCTTTAGTATGAGTGATATGGTAGCACAACCATGTATAGGACAAGACCTGGGAGCGGGAGGATGATGTACATGTCCAGTGGCTAGAGTTGTTCTTAGATAGTGTTTCAATGCCCTTGGAAGGTGAAATTGGTGATGATTTCCATTAAGGGGGAATACTGGAAGTACATGATTTTTATCTTGGGTATGGATACTTTTAAATTCGGTCTAATTTGTTATTTTTGAAATAATATGGATGCCTAATGAGGTCACTGGTGTTTATGGGGTGTTTGAGGCTTGTTCGGTGCCCGAATCCCAGTTTTTTGGGAGAAATAGGTTGGCCGCATGCTTAGTAGAAACCATACAAGGCAGTATGTAAGGTTAACCCTAACCATGTGGGACTGGAAAGAGGTTCAAGTAGGGAGCATAGTTTTCCATAACTATGTGCTAAGGGTTGTACCCATATAAATGATATCTATAATTTTTTGTAGAGCTGAAGTACATGGTTGGGGCACGGATTCCCAAACTATGTGGAATAATAGTACAAGTACCTTCTTGAGGCAGTTCCATGCACCCAATTGGTGAATGGTATTCCAATCGTGCGTGAAAATTATGCACCCCTAAATTTCTTGGTAAAATGATAAAAAATACCTTAATGTATGTTTAACCTCAACCCTCCTCTTTTCTAATTCTAGTAGAATTGGAAGCTTCTCCTCACCCTTTTTGAAGCTCTCAAGCCTATTTGATACGTTCTGATCTCATTCCTTTGTCTGAATTCTGATTCGATCCTGGTTCATATAATTACAAGCACATTGATAATATCTTCATTCATCTTGAGTCATTACTCGTTTCTATTCCCCTCTATGGAGTTATTGAGATACCAGATCATATGTTTTATTTTTAGGTAATTGATCCATTATTTGGTTTTCTTCCAATCCAAGCCAAAATAAAGGTAGATATTGGATAAAGAGAGTTGTATGAGTATACTGTAGGTGGTTTATGACTCATCACTCAAGTCTCACCTTTTTATAAACTGTCATTGTTGTGAGCATGCTGATTTCATTGGGTATTTCCTGTTTAATTTATATGTCATACATGTAATCAATATGATCACATTCTAGAGCCTGTTTTATAAATGTTAATTACATAGTTAGAGGTTTCAACCTCAACTCTATCCACCACCTATAGGGTGTTTCCCTTAATTATTCCTTTAGTGGTTGGTTATTCTCATCTGCACCACCGTTCATGTGTCTTATGGCTTGATCCTATTAATAGTAATCCCTTCCTCAATAGAATGATTATTTAATTGTAATGTTTAGTCCCTTATATATGATAATGTCACTTAAAACTTCTTAGCCAAGTGTTCCAATTAACAAATGAATCTTTTCAATGATAAATGGAAGGCATATTGATAAATATAACTTGGCTTAATAGGATGTTATTAAATGTTTTGATTTCATGTACATATAACCCCTTACCATGCTTAATGGAAGGAAGTGGAGTGAACCTAATGGATTGGTTATGAATTATATAAAATAATTAATGGCCACGTGTCCCTTTAGTCTTGTCACTTATATGAAAGGCATGGAATGAACCCCATGACTTGTTAAATGGAATGAGTATTACATGACCTAATTTATATAAGGAATCAAGTATAAGGCTCCTATTACATATAGACCTTGAAATCATTTTATGAGTGTTTAGACTCGAGCCAAATTTGGATTTCCAAGGGAATTCCTTGAGCACTTGTGGATACCATTCCAATTCAGGGATGCCTATTTCCAAGGGTCATACCCACCTTGGAACCTAATCCTTGTGTACTAGTGGATTCCTAGAATAACACCATAGGATCTCTCCTTTATCAATATAGGTTAAATTGGATAAACTCATTGGATCTAACATGACTTATATATACATGTGGCACCTTGTATACACCCTTGGGGATAATCATTTCTTACCCGTGATTAGCTTGGATGAGATCCTTAGACTCATTTAGAATCATATTATAGTGGAATGGCTTTAGCTATTCCCCTAGGATTACACACCGATACCTTTTAGTCAGCTTATAGATTATTACTGAGTTGGTTTGACCCCTAAGGTCATGGATTCCTTGCTTATTACCTTGGATCCTCTTCATTATCATCATTATATGATGACTTGTTATATCATGGATACTTTACAATTACTATCATGATATGATGTTAGTTTTGGTTATACCTCATGTGTCTTATTTATACGAGCTGAACTCAAATAAATAAATTAATTGATCTCATGTTTAGAGACATTACTATCTGAGGCTGAAGAATTTATCTGGGTATTTAATTTTTTTTTATTTTCTTTAATTTCATATATATACTTGCACACTAGTTCAACATATATTTCTCAAACTAGATGGTATAAACATCATTGGTGGTGGCCTATTGAGATTTATCTAACACATATTAGGGCCTCCATTGGTACTCAAGTAGATTAAATGTATGTAGGTGTTCAAAAAGGTAAGCATCCTAACTTAGACACCTATTATTGTTTGCCTGCTTTAGGATGGATCTTGGTAGTATATGACTTGGCCAATGCTCATAATGCTAGATAGTTTTTATATTATTTTTTATTCTTTTGTATAACATGTATTTCATACTTCCATTTATACATGTCTTCCATTTTTCTAGATACATGACATACATTATCATTAGTTGTTGTATATGATTCAGTTTCTAGTTATTAGTTGATTATTATTTCTTAGATTTTTACTCATGTCCCACTATGCTCTTTGTCTATTATACTACTTCTTTTATTTATATATTATTATATTTACCCATTACATTCATCTCTTGTAATGAGGTCATAGTCTCCCCACATAAACACCCTAGGTCCTCACTTCTAGTTGGAAACTTCTAGCATTTGGGGACATGTGGTTGAGTCCATGTGGCCAACCAGGATCAGGGAACCTTGATTGGAACCCATGTTCATGACATCACATCCCAAGGCATCTCATTTTCATAACTCATTGATTTTTTTACTAAATGGGTATAACCCATTAAATTTTTTCAATGAATTTAATGAAAATAATTTAATCCATTTATAATGGATAGTGATTTCCAAATAAACCATTTATGGGAAAATGAAGAATATGTATGTCACACACACATATATATATTATTCAAGCATCACATGCCTAAAAAATACAAGGATCATATGTATTATTAGATATTATATATATATATATATGTGTGTGTATATGTATATATGTATCTCATACACCATATGAATGTTTATATGAATCTCATGCATGCATATTTTAGTGCACATCCAATAGTTATGAGAATATAAAAGAAAAGAAAAATAATAGGATAAAAACACAATATTACCAAACACACCCACATAAATGAAAAAAGGAAAGGAAACACTTATGGATGAATTAAATTGTGATTAGAGAGAAGTTTTTTAAACATAAGTTGAAATTATTTATTAGACAAAAATAGAACTACATAAATTATATTTGAATTATATTTTATAAATAATCTTACATTAACAAAAATATAATGATATAATGACATTTATAATTTAAAAAAATGGAAGAGAAAGAAAAAAATGTTAAAGGATAGTGAAGGAAAGGTTTGTAAAGTGGAAAATTACATTAGTAAATTCCTCCCAAACTTGATCAAGGATTTTTCAGGCCAATTATCCTATAAAACATCTAAAATGAAAAAAAAATTTAAGGGGAATAAGGGTATCAATTTATAAGAAAAGGGGGATAGATGTGTTCACATCAATTATACCTAGTATGTTGTCTCCCCAATTTTTCCAAATTGATATAATTATTTAGAAAAAATATATTATAATGAGTTTAAGATATGGATGTTTTCATTATACCCTCCAAATTTTACATCCATTGGACTTTTGATCCAAATATATGGATTTTTTCCTAATCCATGTGATATTGTCCTGGATTGTACTGATTTCTACCATGTCCTCGATGTAAATGAGTTCTAGGATAGGAATATGTGACCATATAAAATTAAAATATTCAGTAAACTTATTTTACAATATCTTTAATTTATCCCCATAATTTTTGAAATTCATTGGGCGGTGGATTGGGAGAAATTCCAAGATTAGTGAGTTATGCTTCAATATTGAGAAGAATTGTGGGTCTTTAATTAATGAATATATTAAGATCCATCTAAGTTTAATTGGGTCTAGAATTTTTGATCTAATATGTTTTAGAGTGTTATTATATTTGTGGTAAAGATTAATCAAATTTGGGATTCAGGATTTAGCCTAAAAAGTAAAACACTATTATAATTCCAGTTTACCTAATAGATTCTATTTCACTCTTAAAGAGAATATGAGGAGGTTAATGTGTGTGGAAATATATACACTCTTTGGATGGTTTCTAATAATGTTTATTCATGGAACTATAAACACCCAATAGTTCCCATATCCTTAGTAGGCTATAGACCTACTTTTCAAAGTTTGGTAGTCACTTGAGAATTTTTTCCAATGACCCTTAGAAACTCACATTGGTTGTGAGGATAGGAGATCAGGCTCATAATACCATTTTGGGGGAAATTTTTATAATTATGGGGCTCTATTATAGATTTAAGATATATTTTTGAATCCCCCCATGATCTCAATAAGAGACTATTTACCCCTCTTGTATTACTAATTGGTTATTAGCATACATTGACACGAAAAATCTATATGAATTAGAGGTTTTACATTAGTGGGACCATATTTATATATCAAAGGTTCCCCATTAATGTATCCATCTGTATGTATCATAGGTTATGAATCTTGTTTTTCTATTTACCTGTTAATTTATGTTTTATGGAGTTCTGATATAAAGCCTCAAAATTGGGAACTCTATAATTTTTAGCCATCTATGATGGAGGTGGTTGGTTTGGTTCCGGGATTAGATCCCTAACAGGGTTTACTACTTATCCACATAAGAGGAATTAGAATCTATGTAATTTAGTGAAACTTAATGGGACACATCATACCTTTTAGGGCTAGGTAACAAGTACTAGACCATGTAGTTTAATGTCATGTGGTAAGGAAATCCAGGAGAAAGGTTCCTAGAAAAGATTGGTGTGGGGATTATGTAAGAGAAACCCTTTATATTTGGAAGGATCTAGAAGGAATTTTTCATTTTTGATGGGGCATGACATCATTAGGAACTAGCCTAATAATAATGGTGATGGGTGAAAGATGATGGGTTTGAACCTCAGAGAGGCATCCTACGTATCCCATTAGAACATGAATTTATGCCCATGTATTTTGGTTAAGTTGGGAATTCCACCCATAGAGGAGGCCTAAGGATGGAATTTTGATTATTCTAATGATATGATCGACTCGATTACCTAATCCCATGTGATTCATGCTCGGTGTGAGAAACAAGGAACACTATTAGATCAGTAAAATTACACAATTGGTTTCAAATAAGACTTACACCTAAATTGGAAGCCCATTTATGAGATTGTTTCCTCATATGCTACTAAAAAAGGGAGGTGATATTGGAGGTGGGATGGGTATGACATCCTGCAATAAAGTCTATGAGTTAATATAGGAAGGATTCCAAGGTAAATATTCCCCTTGTCTACTGATGGATGAGGGATAGGCTATGATTGGATATCCAAGAAGAAAGACTAGGTGATTACTCTAGGAGGGATTCTTAGGAGAATATTCTCCTCATCCACTAATAGATAAGGGCATGGCTATGGCTAGGTGGAAATGAAGAAATACTAAGGGATTAAAATAGAAGGGATTACCAATTCAGTCTTCCCATGTACTTATAAAATCCAAATTGGGTCTTATTTATCCATAAATTAGATAACATAAAGTTTTGATATTTCCTAATTCACATCAAATTTCAGGCAACATATAGGAGGTGAGAGTTTCTTCCTAAAATGAGATGGTTTATATCCCTTGCTCTAAGACTTGGGTCCTCATTACTAAGGTAATATGTGATTGTGAACATAATTATAATCCTAGATACTATGGAGGTTAAGTGGGTGGGAAATCCTTTACTAAGGGAATGAATGATCGAAATTGGGGCACATTGGTGTGTCCCATAACATAATCATATAGGTTTGGTGGGTTTTTAGGAGATTTTACTTTAGACTTCCTTGGGATTTGATGTTGATGAGATAGAACTTTTTAGATACTTCCTATAGGGGATAAGGTAAAGCCAAATTCTATATAAAAGGATAGTGTTGAGTGTGGAGAGGTAAATACACTAGTGATATCATATTTCAAATACTAGTATCACTCTGTGAGATAGGGAAATAGTGAACGGGTCCTCTAAAAAGGGTGTTCCTTCTTATAGGAGAAAATATTCTTTGTGGATGACCAGGTGTTTTTACCCTTTCAAAAAAAACTTTATGGTAAATTCTTTTTTAAGTATTCCTTTTTTGGAGTTTTTTATTCATTTGTGGTGAGTAAGTTTCATATGGGTTGTGTTGAGACCATATCTCAAGGTTCTCCAAATGAAAATTTTTTAATCATTCATTTTCTTGTCTCTTCTACTCTCAGTTATATCTATGTGGGTTCACATTTCTTGATTCCAGGGATAATTGGTCATTTATAGAAGGTTCTAGAAAATACCCTTTCTTAAAATGGTCAGACACATAACATGTCAAATTCTATGTGGTGGGAAAAGGATCACTTCCTTGTCCTGTAAAAAAAATTTGTTTGTGGGGTGCAGGATCACCACCTTAATCTACAAAAAAAATTCATTTTTAGGGAGAAAATCCAATTCCTTACACTAAAAATGAATTTTGCTTATAAGAGGTGAAAATCCAATGTATCATGTTGTAAACTAATTTTGTTTATTAGGAGAAAAAATACACCACCTCGCATCATAAATGAACTTCATTTCTAGGGGGGATGCTATGTGAATAAGTTAGTTCTACATTGAGTCTGGGCATGCTATGAGTAAAGTCCCTTTTCTATATGGTTTCAATACATCTACGAAATCAACTCTCATTTTCATTTGGTTGATCTTGTTTTAGGTTCATTTTTTTTCAAATACCTTTCTCAGAATCTTTGCAAACTTATGAGCCTAAAAAAATGCACCCCATAAGAATGGGCTCCTATCAACATGAAATTGGGTCCATTTTTAAGAATAAACATAGACTGCATATATGATCCTTGTGGTGTACCGATGTAATGAATGAAGGGACCACACCTATATAAAGGTGTTAGGTGGATTCATCTTTCATGTAGTGAGAGAAATTAGTTTGTAGTTGGATTTGATCTCATGATGAACTACTGAATCCTCCTATAAATATTACTTTTCTATTGATAGTTTTTTTATACTAACCCATATTGATTCATAAACTGGTATTTCTATGAACTAAATTACACTTTTTATAATAAAATTACCCCCACATAATATTTTGGATAATATGTTGTCTATATAGCGTGGTATGTGGTCTGCATGTTGCCTAAGATACTATATATGATAATTGAGTTTACCAAATTTATACTTGAGTTTCATAGAATATAGCACTCCACCCTATAACAGGGACAAAAAAATAGAGCCCGGTCAAGTTGTCTCTATTGCGGAAGAGAGGATGAATTCCATGATTAAGAGTGTTATGGATAGTGTAAATCAGAGTGTTTATCCAAACCCTAATTTATTTTCAAAGATTAAGGATACTAGATTCTAGGGTTTCTCTATCTCAAATTGGATACTCATTTATGGATTCAGACTACTATATGATGTTTCTATTCCCATATACCACCATGGAAATTAACTCCTCATCTTGTTAAATAGTTATAGTCATGCTCATAAATAAAACATTTCATCAAAGGGAACATATATCAAAGAGAACCAATATAAAGAATTTGTTTTAGGTCATACTTCTTTATTATTAGATGATGATTTGTGAGAACTAGAGATATAAATTCACTATTATCACTCTGTTATGAGAAAAGTGACTATTTATGAGAATTTGGTGTGTTCCCCCAAATGGTATCTTCTTTACGTAGGATTATTCAACTTGTATAGAGGAATACCCTTTGGGGTCTATCAAAGATGTGATTAATTTAAAAAATAGATGAAGTCTATATGGATTTACAAGGCCTTCTAGGTGTCACAAAACTTTACTCATTGGAATAGGTTTATTATTCCACTTTTTCTTAGCATATGAATCATGAATAACAACACATTCCATTTGGTACAGAGAGAAGTTGTGATCATCCTCTATTTTATCTAAATGACCATAGGGGAACCAATCATGGGGGGTCTATATAATTAATTCCTCCCTCCTTCATAAGAATGGGATGATGTGTATAAAAAACCCCTTCTCATGGAAGAGATAAACACCATGGCATATAATATTATAATAGTAGAGCCCCATCCAAGGTTAGACATTCCTTTATTCGACTGGATCCAAGTATTTGCTATGCTGAATAGTCATGTGCCACATGAGAGGAGATCGAGAACTTTTTTGACCCATAGTACTTGAATTATTTATGGTTTATACTAGAAAATATTGGAAAAAGTAAACATCACTCAGTGGGGCTGGCATGTCACACCTAGGTCTAACCAACTGGTATGAATGAAAACATTAATTTCTATGTTCTTAAGTGTTTGGTTATTACTAGTATATGAGTCAAGTACCAGGTTTAGGGTCACACCTTTTATCATGGAATCCCATTTAGAAATCAAGAGGTCCATTAATCTGGTATTCCTCATACTAGAAAATATGTATAGTTTACTAGGATGAATCAGTAGGGGGATTCCACTTATAGAACTGATGGACCATTTTATGTTCTTGGGGGTTGGATAGAGGCCCACATATGGGGGTAATGAAATCATCACGATAAACCAATATCAAAATATTTATTTAGAATATATTTACAATGTATTTGTTGTGCTAACCCATTAACTCTAGAACTAAATAACATAATTGATATGATCAACTATTATGATCCTTTCACCTATCCTACTTACACACCTATGACTAGTGTTCGAAGGAATGACACATCTAAAAATCATGCAAGGTGAGGATAACTTCTTTCAGTAAGGTAAGGTGTTCTGTTTGTAAGGATTGGAAATAAGAAAATCTATAAGGGATATTCACCTTTCATATTTAGGTGAAAATTCCTTGTAATCCTTTAATAGTTCACTACATCTCTAAATAGTGTATTAAAGGGAGAAAATTTGATGATTTATCATCAATTATGGATGATTTTTACATGAGAGAATATGGTCCTTCATATTGAGATTTCCTTTTATGACTCCATGATTGAACTTAGGAAATATTATGCTGATGATTGGATTCATTTTCATCCTATTGGTTATATGGAAGGATTGAAACTTATTGTTGAGGGTCAATTAGTGACTAAGTTGAAGGATGAATGAAGGAAAAAAACTAAGATAGTTAGACCTGGAAAGGGATTTTCACTAAGAAAATATGTAATTTATAAGATATAAAGAAAGATATTAAGGGTTTTGGGTTCTTCTCTCCAAATTATTGGTTTTACTACCCAAACTACTGAAGCACCTCCCCATCCATATGTCCTTATTGAGGACGTATATACCATGTCTTGGAGAGAGTGAGATTATTAGAGGATCTCCATGTTTTTTAGGTATATATGGTGTTTTATTTAAAATGAATACCTCACCTTGAATGTATATGGGTGAATATCTACAATTAAAGATATTTCTTATACATATCAACCTAAAATGGAAGAAATCTATCTCTTATACCTTAATGCTTCTTCCCATTCACTTAATGGTCAATGTATAAATTCAAGATGGGCACTTAAAATGTTGAATCCTTATATAATCAAGAGAGAAGAAGTTGAAGATAGTATAAATGATTCCCTAGAATAAGTGATATTATTTTCTCCTTTAAATATTGATGATATATTCATTTTTTATGGGATTAACTGAACCCTTCACATATGGGAGACCAATGAGGAAGATTCCCCCAATTTGAATGACCTGAGAATGTAACATATCCTATATGATTGGGACCTCATAAACATATTTCTATGATGGATACTATTTTAACATATATGCTATAGAAATATGTGAGACATTCAGATCTCACTACTTAAGAAATATTGGCCTTATAAACATTATTAGTCACCATCATGGTGGTGTTTCCAAAGGCTTTGAAGTAATATTTCATTTAGAGAAAGAAAATATCTACTAAGGATGTATAAAAAGTACATTAAATAGAGGAAAATGATTTGATTAACTTTGGGATTATTACTACTATAGAGTATATTTCTTTTAATGTAAAACCATATGAATTTAGTGCCTATATTGATGATATGGATGCTTTAATCCATTCTTTAAAAGGTAAAATTTATGGTTCTGATTGAGTATGAGAGATGCCAAATAAAGTTACAAAGGAAAATAAATTTGATGAAGGGGTAGAATGGATTGTCATTACTATTCTCTACTTAACTATTATTATTATTCTAAACCCTTTTTTGTTTATTCATAGGAGGATGGAGGGGAACAATCACCCATTCCTTCCCCATAATACATCGAAGTGGGAACAAACATTGGGGTGGATGTCCTTTTTATTCAAAGGGTTGTATAAGGCTCTTCTATTATAGTTGAGCATATGTGTGTAGTGATTACTGATCCTGAAGGAGTATTTCCACTCCAAGCTATAACAACCACCAATTGTTCCTCCTATGATATTATCCTTGTGGGAAACCAAAAGGAGAAGGAAATTGAATAAGATAAGTATACACATTCAATCGAGGACAATATGTGAGTATTAAATTTTCTAATCTAACCTTGAAATAGATTTGGTAGTTTATTATTGATGAATTAACTTGTTCAGATGTTGGTATAAGTTTTATGATCCCAAGAGTACTAATTATCCAAGAGCATGCAGCTCATTCCTCTTCAAAAATAGATATATAAATAAGATAAATTCTTGGGAGGCTAGGATCAGATGAGAATATATGGCCGATGGAAAACATCAAGAAAATTTTAAATCATAATATGTTAGATCCCAATGAAAAAATGACCTTCTACATTTTGAGAAGAGAGTTTTGAAAAGGTTGATACATGTAAAGAGGATTCCTGATTCAAATGTGACAAATCTTACTATTATCAAACCAATATTAGTAGATAATCATTCTAGGGTTCATGATTTGGCAGAACCAACTTCTTCGGGGAAAAATATTCTTGTTCTCCTAAAAAGCACAACTATGGAGGAAGTAATGACTCTAGTATAGGGAGAGTCAGGCTCAATTGTCACTCCAAGTTCAATAGTTGTCATTCTTATGAGCTCTATGTTGATAATTAAACTCCTATAGATCACTGATCTAGTCTAATATACAACAATTGATTGAAATTTGGTTTACACATCCATAGAATAAGGTTAGTTACTTCAGGATTCACCAATATTGTTTTTGATTCTATCAATTCCATTCTACATTTCTTGATAGTAATGAATTTGATATGCTTGAATCAGTGGTTTCCTATGGAATCAATTCTCTAGAGGAATATTTTTCACCTATTGTTTCTGCCAACATGGCGATGAAAATAAAAGAAGACAGCACTTTAGCTAATGAAGGTGAGTTTCCTACCTATCCAGCTATCTCCCCTCCTTCCTTGTTTGGAACTAATTTCTCTAAATGTTCATTTTAAGGAATTATAGTATAAACCTACGAATTTTAAGATATTATTATGATATCTACCTGATATTATTTATTTTTTCTAGTCCTTGAATATATTCCACCTTCCAAGAGTTATTCTAAACCAAATCAAGAAACCCTCAACAACTTGTAAGTTTCCTAGAAAATATATGGAGAGATATATGTAAATTGATCTCTTGAAATCCTATTGAACTATCTAGAAAAACTATCCATGTTCCATATCATGTTCTCCTTGATTAGATATAGATGGTTCGACAACTATTTCATATATTATATGGTTAAATAGGTGACTATTTCTCTAGATAGAGTGAGTGTTGTTAAATAAAAACTTGTAACTATAGATTCCTTAGACCATTTTTTCATGACCTGAAATTTAGTACTTAGTGATATTTTTGAAATAGATGGTGTGGCTATAGAGTGGAAGGGTCATGTTATGGAAAGGAGAGCTTTAGTAGAATAGCTTTATCAAGAGTCGTACTAACATTGATAAGAGTTAGATCAGCTCAACCAAGAACATGTCAACATTAATGTGGTGATTGATATAGAAAAAAATGTTAGAAGTAGTAGAGAATGAAAGGTTGGATATTACTTAGGGAGAAGAAGCACTACGGGTTAATGAAAAAAAAAGAAATTGAAACATTGAGAAAGTTGTTTCATGAAATAGAATATTCAGATCAAGTAATTATTCAACTTTAGGGATCTATATATCATTTTTTAATAGAAATATAGGATTATATAGGGAGACACTAGGGTTTGGATGTTCTTCTTTTTCTATATTTTGATAGATAAATGAAAACTTATATGTTTGAAATTATATATCTTTTATATCAACTTGAAATATTTTGAAAATTAATATTAAGAAAACCTAAATCATTCAATAACTAATATCTTAATAATGAAAAAATTCATAATTTATGAACGCTTGAGTCAAAATTATTTCCCCCTTGGTAGGTCTGATGGATGGGTATAGGTGAAATTTCTCATTACCATAAAATTATAATTTTCATGTTTTAATGTATAATCTTATATCCAACTTTTTTAAATTTTAACAAAAATATCCAACAAAAAATGTTTGGAAAAGAAGAATGATCTAACATTTTACTATTACAAGGGACATAGAGAGCATAATTGACTATTATTATGGCCGTATATTGGGACCTACAAGTATTTTTTCTTTTATGTTATTGACCTAGATTTTTTCCTAATCATAATATAGAGAAGAATTAGTGGGAAATATATTTACTTTTCTTAGGTTTCTCTTTGTGGGTTTTTACATAACATGTTTTGTGCATATTCAATTTCAAATTCTCTATTTTTCTTAGATCATACAAAAACGTATCTTGCAAGCATTGAATTTAATTTCTCTTAGAACTCCCTTTATATATTTTTCATTATAGTGAGTCTTATTTTTATTTCCTTAGGCAGTTTATGGTTAGACAAGTTAGACCAACATTGCTAATGTTTAAGGCCAAACATCATTGACCAAAATTTTCCACAGTTTTAGGTCACATAACATTAACCAATAATTATTCTACTGAAAGTTATCATGATGCACAAGTGTAAAAAACCATGAGTATTGAATTTAACTGAACAAAAGTATTAGGGAATGTGTAAATCATTACCCAAGAATGTCTGGGTTAATTGGAAATTGATATTAGAATAAATATAATAACCATTAGTAATAGAGGAAAACTATATTGTTCTTGATCATTGGAGACTAGTGGGATTAAGCTAGATATTACCATAAAAAGTATAGGGATGACAGATAGGGGGTTCAAGTTGAGACGAGCCATCGCCACACTCATTTTATCCTTGTTACCAAATTCTTTATGAAAGAGAAACCCAAGAGGACTGATTGAATCATGGCTTGGATAGTATTGAATCAGACATGAGAGATATGAAGTAGGTTCATGAAGAACAAGAATATTTAGTTAGAAATTTAATCTCCTCATTAACTACATAATTATACAAGGAATACATATTCAGGGTTGGAAGATGTTTTATGGAACAATTCCAACAAAATTGTGCACACAATTTTAGGTCATGGTGCACACGACATTAAAATGGGAATGATTTCTTGAATAGGGTTTAATGGCCATATATTCTTCATTATCTCTTGAATGTGTACAAGAGACATTTTAATTCATAATATTAGGGAACTTGGATATGAGGGGTGGCATGATATAGGTACATAAGGAATGGTTGTAGACTATGTTCGAATGAAGGATTATTTTTCTATGATATTAGGGTATATAGAGATAAAATGTTTTTCTCTTCAAGAAACATATTCCTTTGGTTGATAATCCAGGTCGGGGTCACAAATACATATAAATATCAGGGACATAGTATACAGTGTCAGAACAAAGAAATCCCTTGGAGTCGGATACTCTTATCATCAATATCCAAGGAAGGCTTGTGATGATATGATATTATTAAGATACAAAGTGTAGTTTTTGAAATGAAGATGTATAGAAATCATGATGGAATTATTTAGACTCAAGATAGCCATGACTAGGTGATTTTGATCTTATATAAATAATGAGACTAAACTCAAAATAGATCTCATAAGAGTTTCTTTTCATAGATCTAGATTATTTGAAAGGAAAAGTGGATTTATTATTTTGAACATAGGTATATAGACTAGAGAACCAATGTTGGAATCTCCTATATAGATATGGATCATACAAAGGAGAGGTGATATTTTTTATTTTTTAGTTGGTCCTAAAATAAGATATTCAAGTGTCACAATGTTTCTTACCGGAATGAGAATCATGCCACATGTAGTTCTCTATAATTAACTCCCCACATGGATCTGGTTCATATGCTAGGAGGAGGGATTTTTTATCCATGTCTTTTCATAGGATTAGGGATCTAGGTATAACTACATATCATGTTAGAATGAAAGCTATTCCACATGTATATATTTGTAAATTACTTGAATAAATATGGATCATATGAAAGGAATAAGTGTCATTGATGTTTGATAACATGAAATGAACGTGCAACAAATTCTTATATATATATTGGGATATCATGTATGGAGAAATATTTAAAAAGTGATTAGGTCAACCTTAGTAGTTTAGAGTAATATTGTATTAACAATCACCCAATAGTTTAAAGTCATACGGTGGGGATGCTATCGTGCAGTTTAATATTGTTTGACTAGATCATGGATGCTATGTAGTTTAAATTATTACATTAAGAACTTAGATATTTTTTACATGGGTATAAGCCACATGTAATTCACTAGAAAATTGTCTCTATTTTAGGTAAATATAAGACTCAGCATAATTGGGTGAGTGGTGAAACATCAAAACAAGGTGAGGGAATTAAAAATTTTAGTAACTTTTGGGCCTAGAATAGGGGATCCTATCATAAATACATATATAATAGAAACAATAATCAATCTATACGTTATTTTAAGGTAGTTCCTCACATATATATGGCTCATGTGAAAGTAAAGAGAAGTAAATACAAGGAAGTTCACTTTAATTAGTTTAAATTCATACACTAAATGTTATATGACTTTGGTCATGATGTAGCTTAATCATGAAAATTTTAATAATCATCTCAAACCTCTAAGATCACATGATTCATTCTAATTTTGAGAAAAAAATAAGGGATTTTAAGATCATAAATATTATATTAATATGATGGAAAAGGATTGATTCTGACATGAACCATGTGATTTTTTATCTTATGTTGGAGATTTTTTCCCTCAGTTTTACACCGTGTGACTATGATGTGTATTGGGAAGTTTTAAAGTCATATGGTTTGGAATATGACGACATACTAATTAAAATTAAATAAAAATGATGTTTTAAAATAATTTAACATCATGTGACTGGGATAAATGATTTTTTTAGTTTAAGTTCATATATATTTGACCATGGGGAGGTGAGTATGCTAGCCAAGGAAAAACAAACCTGACATGAATGAAGGGACCAAGGTGGGACCAATTCTAGTACATTAAACATTAAAAATGGGGGATAAGTTCAAGAATGAGCATAATATAGGAGGTATGGGTGTCAATATGTATCTTAATAATGGGAATCAAGTCACACATAGTTCTAAAAAGTGGGTTGATAGGAGATCAACACTAGTAGTGGAGGTCCTCTCAGGCAAGGGCCACAACAATACAGAGTTTTACATCATACGATAAGGACTTTTACCATATAGTTTAACATCTTTTGGTGAGGTCCTTAGACAAAAAGTTTAACTTTTAATGATGAGGATGAATGGTTTCTATAGTTTAGGGTCACATTTATCTGACCAAAGGTTGTGCCTTCTAAGGACTTGTATCTAGGACCACAGGTTTGGATTACGTGAAATATTTTTTTGAAAAATATCTCATTAGTAGAGAGCATGGTACATTCCCCATGTATAGGGATTAGTGAATATGCACCATTGGAGTGGGCCATATAAATGAAAAAAGGCCCCTCCCATTTTTGGTTCTAGTTTTGGAGGTTTCTTCCCAGGTATTATGAATTACCTGATAATCAATAGCAATTCCCCTTGTAGGAATGAATGGAGGTGAAATTTATTATTTCAGGCTCATAATACTCGATTTTAGTGAACCTAAAAATAGTTAAGGGTATATAACCTTTTCTCATCAAGTCATTCAAAATCATCCAATTACTTCTATGATTTCTTGTCTTTGGATAATTGATAAAAAAAATATCAATGTTGAGAGAAGGTAATTGGACATAAATGAGTATAACTACTTTTTTCCTATATAAAAGTTAATAAGTGGATTCTTATGTAGCCATTTGGGTTGGGGTATGATAATCCCACAAATCCAGCATATGTTTTTCTAGATATGATTTCTTGTCTTTTTCCACTACCTTATACAGTATGTTAGATACTATTTTTTTGAAATCTCAATTTTTCACTACATGGAAGTGGGATGAGAGGTTATAATGAATTTTATATTTTTGATATAACCTTTTTAATTTATAATGGTAGAAATTGGGTCCATTATCCCCCAGTATTTTATAAGGGACACCAAATCTAGTAATAACTTTTATCTTCAAAAAATTGATGATTGCCTTTTTCCGACATCCATGAGGAATATAGCCTAATCCCACTTAGAAAATAAGTTGGTGTAATTAAGGATGTACTTGAACTTCTTGGAAATCATAGGAGGATATTACCTATTACAAATATTCTCCAAGTGGAAAATGGAAAAGAATATCTATCACTGTGAAAAAATTATAGGGGATGATGAAAGAATTTGGCTTGTATTTTTTAGGAATGACATTTATTTGTGAATTCCATACAATTATGTATCATTGAAAGATAGAAATACAAGATCCACCTAATTTTATGGGAAATCATGATCCCAAACTGATGGTCACTACATGCACCTGGATGGACTTCTTACATAATAATGAGATTTTTTCCTCCAACAATACATCTGGGGAGAACTCCTTAAAGTACTCATTTTTAGAAGACTTTCTAAGAAATTGGGCCTTTATAAAGAGTAATTTGATTAACCATTATTGGATTTTCACTTTTATTACTCAGTATGATGGGAGAATCTCATTTTTTATGTAGTCCAATATGGGAGGTATCCATCCATTTAGAAAATTATCTTCCTCCAGGATGGGATTGAATTCATTGATCACTTCCATTATATTACTAATAAATAGTGACACTATCCTCTAGTGTGCAATATTTCTCCCCATTTTTTCCGAATTTGGATCTACCAAGGTTATAGCTTCATTATCTAATACATTTTCCTAGGTATTTTGTGAACACATGGTGTGGGTCATTATTGGTTTTGATGGGAATTATTTTATCAACCATCATACATAGTCATGCAGATGAATCAGGTCAACCTTTTAGATGGAAAAGTCACCCTTGATTATCTTGATCACCATATCTAAATCAACATTTAATCTCAGGTAGGATAATGGTATTTATAGTTCCATATCCAAACCTAAAATGATTTCTTAATATTCTACCTTAATTTTGGTCCAAACTTCTAAGAAAAATAAGAAACAAGGTAGAATTTGTTCAGTTTGGGAGATAAGTATGACTCCCAAACTAACTCTATTAGGTTGGATATATTCTATTATTTTCCATATTGGGATTTTGGAAGCACCATAAAAGTATATCTATTATGTCTAAGGGAAGTTTGGGATTGAGAAAACCTCTTCATCAGAAAACTCAGTGTCCAATGGAATGTTTTTTGCAGAAGGAGTCTTTGTGAGAAAATATGATAATTAATATCCTTTTTTTACTTTTTTGTTGTGAAGGAAATGACAAATTGTTTTAGAATGACCATCCATAATGTTAATAATCTAGTAAACATAGAAAAATTGAGGATATACTTCAGCAGATAATTACGAGATGCCTAATAGACCTCATGGTGTTGTAGGTTGTTCCTCAAGTTTTGAACCGAAACGATTTAGGCAAGGAAATTCTCCTCGATATCTGGATATTGAGTTTCCATACCAAGAATAGTTCTACTGAGATAGTAGATACTATTCTGATTTCCTGCATTATTATTTTATGCAAGGAAATCACCTAGAGATCACTCTATAGATGTTACATATAGAATGAGTGGCATTAAATCCACAAGAGGAATTAATGTAGGTGGAATTGAATTTTAATTTTTAAGATAGTAAAATATTATAAAAAATCATCAGTCAATAGATAGGTAAATCACTAATTCATCATTGTGGTAAAGGTTAAACAGTTTCATGTATGGTTCAATATAAGGAATCAGATACAGAAGAGGAATTCCTAAATTCTTATAAAATCATTGATTTTTATAGTAGGTTTCACAACATGTATAACCTCAGTTTTCTTAGGATTGACTTTAATTCTATGTTGACATACTATGAAGCCAACAAAAATTCCTATGGTAACCATAAAAGAAAATTTCAATGGATTAAACTTCAATTAATTCTAACATTTATTATTGAAAATGTTCCCAATATTAGAAATATACTCCTAGTGTTTCCAGGATTTGACCACCAAATTATGGTTGCAACATTCATGGTGTTCCCTATGAAGGATTTAAAAATATGTCACATGACACATTGACTTGTGGATCTAGTATTCTTTAAACAAAAAGTCATGACTTTATAATAGTGTATCCCTTGGGTTCCCTAAAATATGTGGAATATTCATCTTTTATAACCATTCAAATTTAGTTTTATTCTGAACATAAATTCATATAGGATCGGGATTTATAGCCGGTAGTGGCATCAATATGAAGTTCTATAATTGGGACTGGGAAATAATATTTCGGAAAATTCTAGTTTATTTCTCTAAAGTCAATGAAAACTTTAATTTTATTGTTCTTAGTCTTGATATAGAAAATATTGGTGAGCTATTTTAGGTATTAAAACTTCCAAATGAAGTTTTCTTTGATGAACTTATGAACCTTGGATTCACAATTTGCAGCCTGACTTGTATGTGTTCTTCTGGATTCCTATTTTTAGCTATGGTGATCATTTGTAAATCCCAATTGGTGGTTAGCTACATTGGGAGAAAGGCCTAAAATCTCTATTTAATTCTAGGAAAACACATTTCTGTGCTTATTTAGAAATGATTTGTAAAACTATTATTATTTGGAGGGAATGGATGAGTTGATCAATTTGGGTTATGGATCTTCATCATGACCAGAATTATTTATGGGAGATCATAAATTGTAGTGAAGAAACCTTCTTAAAATTCAATTAGAGTGCCTCTATGTTCTTCTTCTTCATACACCTATTTAGTGTTAGGATAATTAGGTGATGAAGGGGTATCTTTAGAGTTCAAAGAATTTTCAATATCCTAAAATTCAAATAAAGAATAATTAGGTGCATTAACACTCTCTATTGGTGATATGAGATTATATTATGATTCATAAAACAATTTAAAAGGATTATGAAATTATAGGGATAGATAAAGGTTATTTTCACCAAGAGTGTTTCCACTATCAAAGTGATCTGGTGATTCTTTTGTGTTTATAGTTTTGACCAATGTGATTAATTTCATGAGAGATGATGAAAACATACCTAAATATGAGTTTTTTTCTTTTATTTGATTGATGTTCAATATATATTACTTTCAATTATCTTTAAATTTATTATACAAGGTCATTTACAAAACATTAATATTAGTAAAATGAATGACATATTCAATCATAAGTAGTTTTCCTTCTCTCAAGTATAATATTGAATCGATATACTGGGATTCAAAGTATTCAAATGGATTATTATCATTTTTAAATGTACCAATTTTTACATTGACACAATATTTGAGACGTTGATGGTATGATGAGGGAAATGATCTATGTTGATGAAACTAAGGCCTCCCTAGTAGATCATTGAATGTTTTATCAATCTAAACAACCAAGATTTATGAGTATGATATGATATTACTGAATTGAGCTATGATATTTATTTGGATGAGAGGCTTCTTCGCACTCTTGTCATAACCATGAAGTGTTAATATAGAAGGATTCAAATCATCTTCATTTTACCCCAAATGGTGATGTTTCTAAATTGAATTTAGGTTTATTATTCATGTATTATCAATTAAATATCATCAGATGTCAATATCATCAAGTTTACTATATACTTACAAGGGTCTCATATTTCGCTATATATCAGTATCTTTATCCTAATACGAGAAAGATATAATCTTGTGAAATTCTATGGAATTGGTCTCTATAAGATTTACTTTATAAATAGTGACCTCAGATTATAATTCTTGAGGGATTAATAGGACATCCACAAGTGTTTCTGAAATACCTTTTGATAAATTAAGAGCATTCAGGACTGAATGCTTAGCTGGGACCATCACCAACTATTTCAAGATGATATATTTGTGATCTAAATGGCTGTGCATGTCATTATGGGGTTTCTTCTTAGTAGAATACCTAGGGGATGAAGTGTTTTAGGTATATGGATTAGGAACTTGAACATATGTTGGAGGAACTCCTATCCCCGGTGGATTAGGAAGAATTGGTCTTCCCACTTTCCTGGGCTGATCAGATGGTTTCACACATTCCAATTGGTATTCCAAAACAATTTGATTTAGATGACACTTTAAATATCATGGATTGGATTCCTATTTCTACTAGGCTTACTAAATAACATGTCCATGGGTCATGGTCACATATATATCTTTGGTTAAGATGTGTCTTAGATATTGGGAATGACCATGACTGTATCTTGCCTTATTTCCTTAGCTCCAATGACCTCTCCACTAATTCTCCAATCAGGCATAACAAACTTGGGTGTATAATAATACTCATAACAAGATAAGGGATCCATTAAATGAATGAATTTAATGGAACTAAAGAGTAATTTGGGGATTCCATTTGGTGGAGTGGCTCCCACTGTAACATTTGGTTGGACGATTCCCATTATCTCCAGACTATAGGCATGAAGTCCAAGAGGGTCAGGACTAGATTTTTCATTTGTATGGGTTCATATTACTATACTTGACTCTTTCCTGGTGGGTTATTCTATATTTTATAGGATTGGATCTTGGAATATTTTAGTTTCAACAAGGTTAGTCACACCATGGTAGATGAAACTAAGGACACAAATAGATAATTTAACTTTTTCATGAGGATAACATGAGTTTGATTGATTGTATTTTTAGTTATCCAATAATTGAACTTCTATGAAACCTTAATTTTAAATTATTTCCATTCGTCATCTTCCTATAGAACTGTAGTAGAAACACATGCTACTTGCACCAGTAGCTTTCCCAATTTTACTTATCAAGAATAAACAATATTCTAGAGGAAGAACTTAAAATAGAACAACTCCTAGATGGTGTTCCAAAATTTTCTATTAAAGGGATAGTAATTCATGTGATCATTGAGATCAACTTGACTAGTAAATATAGGTTTTTTAAACCTTAATTTATTTCCTTTATAACTGTAATGAAGTAGTGAAGGACTTTTTCATCTCAGAAGAAATATAATTTATTCTTCTGGTCCTCATATAAGAAATTTTCCTGCTCCCTTTTCCTATCATGATGGGGATATTTTTAATTTTTTTCCATTGAATATGAGGTTTCACATGATATTATGAAGGATTAGAAGCTGGATATGGTATAGGAGTTGTCTTGAGTGTAATGGTTAAAATTTCTGATTTAATTATTATCTTCCATCGAGTTGACAATGTTGTTTGAGACTTGGATTTGGTTCATCGGATGGAATCTTCTAACATTATTGAAATTGTGGTAATTTTACCAAACCTTCATGTATATTTCACAAGATTTATTGTCATTTGAAAATCATCATGGGGGATCTATATACAGATCCCCAAAAAATATTCTTTAGGAAGCTACAAGTTCAATGAATAAGTTAAACCCTTCCATATAAAAATAAAATCCAAGACTCTCTCATTATCATGTTGTTTTCAATTTGATAGGTTAATTATTATTGTCTTTTACAAGATTGTGATGATTTTGTAAGAAAATTTTCATCATAGGTATTCCCATCATTTTGTTGACCTGGATAGTAATCTCATATACCAAACAAAAACTAGTCCCTCTAGGGTATATATGAATTATCTGAGTTTTGATGCTATATGATTCTCAAGGATTGCCATAATGAGACTGCAATAAGATACAAAATGTGTAAAATGATGCTATGGATCACCTAAAACCATTTCCAATTAGAAATGTAGTATTCCAAAAATTGGGTGGGGGGGAGAGTTGCATTTACCCATTTGGGGTCAGGCTTTCTCTTAGGCTGCACTAATGAATGTCATCCTTTTATATCCTCCAGTCAACTAGTCAATGAATAAATATTATTAATTATTTATGATGAAATAGAATGTTTAGAATATATTTGAATATGATCACATATGGGTGTATCCTAACATGGAATATGTTCCTACATTTGTTGATGATAATCTATATGGTCTCTCCTAGGGTAGTTGTCCTAACATAGTTTTGACTACATCCCTAATGGAGGGAACTCATGACATCCTTCCAACATTAAATCTCGATAATTTTTTTGTATTGATACCATATTTAGTGGATGTCATGGATCTAGATTTGTTGGCATAATGATCTCCATCTGTTATAGGATATCTTTTTAAAGAGGGAGTTGAGGTTCTACCTAAATAATATCACTAACAAGGATACTTCCCCTTGGTAACTTAGCATTGGGTATCTTCCACACCTTTTTTACCTCATATTTAGGAAATAATTACACAATTATAAGAGGATCAATTTCTTCAGGTAATGGTTGGGATGTATCCACACCTTTACCCATTTCTTTATTTGAAGCCCTCCAATGAGGTGGTAGCTAAACATTTGTGGGTGTTCCTAAATCTTTTTCTAGCCATTGATTTATAGTATTCACAACTTCCTCAGTCAATTTAATGTGGACCATGTTCCAGATAGAAACATCCTCCTCTTATTCTCCTATACAAGATTTATATACTATAGAATTTACATGTCCAATACTGATTATGATTACTAAAACATAATGTATTACAGGTATCACAACACTATTGTAAATATAAGAGAGTAAGTATCCCAAAGGATATCCATTAAGGAAAAAAGACATGATATTCAGAAGTATTTACACTCTTGATGGGTCAATTTTGTTTATCAACTATAAAAGGCCTCATATTTTATTTTGAGGATTCCCCTAGAGTTATTTTGTGTAGGGTAATATGAATAGAGTCTCAAAAAATACTCATTGTACATTTTCCCTAGGAGAAATATGGGTCATAAGATGAGACAAATAATGGAGACTCATTATTCTACTCCCCTCCTAAGTGGGAAAGGTCTGATATCCATCTAAAATCAGGTTGAGGTAAAAATGACCCTAGCATTGGGGTCTAGGGATGCTTCTAATCTATTAGTGTAATATCTTAGACCAGATTTGATGGCCTTGAAGGGGAAAGTTGTGGTAAAAATTCCCATATCCCTATGGTATGGGGATTCACCTAGATTTTTATTACTAAATATATCACTACTTCCCTATTAATCTTGTGGATATTTTCATGATCATGAGTCAGGTGTAATTTATTCTCTAAATGTAAAATGAATGCTACCAAAGGCAGTGCTACAACTAAAGTTTTATCTTTTCTAAAAAGAGAATATTTTCAAATATTTTTAGAATATTGATGTAATATATTTTCAATGGATTTCACTCTTCAGATTTCACATTCCTAGGATTTGGTCATGTTCTATCCTTGCTGGTCATACCATCCATGGTGGATAGAGCTCGATTCTGAGAGTCTTCTTAGAGTATTGACATAGAATGATTCCATTTTAGTAGTCTTTACTGGTAGGGGGTGAGGTGAACTGAATATACCTTTGTTTACACAAATCGCTAATATAAAATTTAGATGGAACACCAATGATCAACTGAAGTAGGTTTTTCAAATAATCCATGCATGCATGTTTAATATTCACATGTTATTTTTGAATTTCCAATATTGTACATCTGAAAGGGATGTCAAGTCAATTTAACAATGAAATTATTCTATTTACTTAACAAGATTCACATATCCTTGTAAGGAAATAATATCCCTTTCTAATGGTGAAGATTCGTCCAAATATTTAGATGAATATGATGTATTCATTAATTTGTCAAATTTTTTAGAATTTCATATTGAGGAGTGGAAAATGGGAAAACATGACTGCTATATTATATTTTACTAGTTGTTTATTTATAATCAATGTATTCTGTTAGTCTTATATGATATATTTATTTAATTTATTTGATAAAAGGCATTGTTTCTTGGATTTCTTGTTGTAGTAGGAAGTGTTGACTGAAATATTTTATGTTTTAAAAAAATTAAGTTGTCCATGGTTGGTTTGAAGAATGACTATTTCCTTGGGATGCATTATAGTAGAGAAAAAATGTCTCTTATTATAAAAAAATATATCCATTGTGGATGGCCTCATGTTCTCAAGTGCCTCATGATATGATTATTCTCTCATTGTTGATTCTATAATGGGAGGACCATATTATCAAAATGAAATATCACTATGGGGAAGAAATTTATAGGGAACACCAAAATGGCGACATAGAACATATTGAATGGATATCTAGTCATGGGGAGGAGTCCTACAACATATGACCTCAGGAGGACCTTTAGGGTAGATAATGGCAAGAGGAGGATCATGTTTCCAATTTATCTTCTAACCACAGGGAGGGATTCTTTTTTAATAATCATGATAAGAGTTATAATGATCAATCTAAATAAGACCATGAATTGATCCATTGAGGTAAATTCCCATGGGAGGACCTCTAAAGCTGATAGTAGAAAAGTTGCATGGAGGACCTGCACACCTGAAACTGCCACTTCATTGATCTGGAAATGAGTCACCAGGACCTAAGTATTCTATTGAAAAATGTTTTAGGGCATAAAAAATACAATAATTATGTATATAAGGAACATGGTCCTACTTAGGGGCTTTAGATCTCCCTTGGTGAGAATTCTTCTTAGGCATATTCTATCGGGTGGTTAGAATTTTGTATTGTGAGCATTGACCTTTATATATGAGATCCAACATGGGTGACTCCCACATTATCATGAGAATTTACTGAAAAATATATGTGGTTTTGGTAGGTTTTTCTTCCTATCATGAGGTGTCCATTGAAATGGCACATTGGTCCCCAGTTGGAATGGGAATGTGTAATTGATCTGCTTGTCCATTCATTGTGGGAGTGTGCTGATAACCCTCCTGGATGAGAGAAAGAGTGTGTGCCTACTCCTCATTAACCCTTGAAGTATATTAAGGTGCTACTATAGTAGTGGGTTCATGGAAGTGCATATTACCCCTAACTACATTCACTACCAATATATAGTGAAATCTTTATAGTACTTGGGAAGAGACGTATGCACACCCTTATATTACCACTAGGATGTGTCAATGGGATTATAATGCATGAATGGGGATTTTTTTATCATTCCTTGGTTGGAGAAGTAATGTGTTATTTCCTTATACCTCTAGTTCTCAATGGAATATATTGATGAGATTTATGTGTGGGGCTATTAATGTGGGGATTCTCCTTATTTTTTGTTAAGATATACCAAAAAACCTCTTTTAGTGCTACTAGAATGTACTGGAATGTTTTCTGGGTATAGATAGAGATGTGTTCCCACTAATAGGTTGTTGGTAAAGTTTATTGTTGGGATTATTTTGTGGAGGGAGGGATACGAGACTTCTCTTGGTTGTTGATTACCCACCACCCTTGATGGGGTGTCCTTCACACTCGAATCTAGGTGACTTGAGTCAGGACCCATGGGGTGGAAAACTTAGTGGGATGAGGGATCGATGTCACATGACATTAGTGGTGGAGATTGCTACTAAGATCCCTCCAGGGTGACTCATGTGTTGGGATGAGGTCTCTATGGACCTTTGGTACATATCTCAAAGGTAAGGGTGGTACTTTCTACTAATTTATGTAGAATTTATCTCAAAATAGTTTGAAATTGTAATGGGTATCATTTTCTTCTTTTTAATCACTCATTATTATGAAGATGGTTGTTGGGGATCCATGTCCAAGAGGGCTTCACATGCGACCTCCAATGTTGATAGAGTACCATTTAGATGGTACTACCAAATTAATTCATTTTCTAACCAATGTTAAAGTCAGTAGGTGGGTGACATTGTCCTCTAATTTAAAAAGGATCCATCTCATACAATGATAAATGCATAATTTTTCTTTGATAGGTAATATTAAATTTGGATTGAAGAGAGTTTTACTGAATGTTCATGCAGTTAAACAATAAACACAAAAAGGAAACCCATCAAATTAGTATCATTAATAAACAAATTTATTCATGATTGATTTAATTAAAGCATCCACATTGATTTTTTTTAAATATAAAATTGATTAACACGTGGGTAACTTTTTTATTTTGTTTAGTAAAACATTCATATTGGGTTCACCATTTTTTTCACTCCCAAAGTCCATTTGTGGTGGTTCATATGTGAGGAACTGTCCAAACTCTTTGGATAGTTTTCAATGGGGTTTATTCATGGAACTAGAAGCACCAAATGGTTCCTATATCCTAGTGGGATACGAACCTACTTTCCAAAAGTTGGTGGTCACTAGAGAGTTTTTTTACAATGACACTTAGGAACTTACATTGGTTGAGAGGATAGAATGTCAGGGCTATCACACCCTTTTAGAGGGGAATTTGGGCCTACTTCAGGAATGCATTTTATATTTAAGACATATTCGTGAATCTTTCCCAAATACCAGTATGGGACTCATTACCCCTCCTATACTAGTAATCGATTATTATCATGTATTGATGTGAACCATGTATTTTTATCATAGGTTTTCCATCAATAGAATAACACACACACACACACATAATTGGTTCTCTATCAATGAATCCATAAATATATATCAATGGTTCTCCATATTGTTTCTCTATTTACTTATTAATGCCTAGTTTTAAGGAATTTTTATTTAAAGCCTTATAATTGGGAACTCTAGAATTTATATCCCACTAAGAAGGTGATGATTGGTTTAGTGTGAGGATATGACCCCTAAAGGGGTTTCCTATATATCCCAATGATAGGAATCAGAATCCACATAGTTTTTTTTCACTTAATGGTACACATAATACATTTTAAAGTTATGTAACAAGGATCGTACCATGAAATTTAGAATCATTCAGTGAGGATATCCAGGTGAAAGGTTCCTAGAAAATACACTTGTAGGGAATTTTCATGAGTGGAAAGTTATTGTTGAAAGGATCCAAATGGATTGTATCCCTCCATATGGAGAAAGGACACATTGGGAATATAAACCAATAAGGATGGTGATGGCTGGAAGATGTTAGATTTGAACCTCAGGGAGGCATCCTATGAATCCCATCAAAATGGGGATCAAAGCCCATGTAGTTCGGATGATTTTGGTCTTACACATAAGGAGAAGTCATAAGGATGAAAATTTGGTTATGATAATGTTATGATCGACTCAATTCCTTATGCCCGTGTGATTTATTATCAATGTAAGAAACAAATAAAACTAGAATATTATCCAATTTCATAATTAATTTCAAAAGGCACTTACACCAGAATTGGTAGATTAAGGATAAACTTCTATCCTTGTCTACTGATGAATGCTGGAGGTGACATGAGAGGTAGTAAGAGTATGGAAACCTATAATAAAGAATATCGACTTAATTTTAAAGGTATTCCCATGAAACTATTCTCCTCATCCACTTATGGATGCGGGTGAGACTATAGTTAGGTTTCCAAGAAGAAAAACTAGTGGCGTACTCTAGGAGGGATGCCTAGGAGAATTTTCTCTTTGTCCACAATGGATGTGGTTGAGGCTACAATCGAGTATAAAGGAAGAATGACTTGGGGTTAATATAAGAGGGATTCCAAGTTTAATATTTCCATGCATTTATAAACCCCAAATTGGGGATCACACATATTTTAATGAGAGAACAAAAAGCATAGATGTTTCCTGGTTCACTTCACATTTTAGGTGACATGTAGAAGATGAGGGATTCTACCTAAAATGAGAAGGTTCTTGTCACTACCTCTAGGATTAGGGTCCTCTTTACCAATGGAATGCATGATTGTGAACATATGAATGATCTCAACTATCACAGAGGTTAAGTTGGTGGAATTACTTTACCAAGGTAATGCTTGATCGAAAGAGGGTCACGTTGGTGTGTCTCACATCCTGGTCATACAGGTCTAGTGTATTTAGAGGAGGGCTTACTTTGTCCTTCCTCATATTTTGATGTGGATGAGAGAGATCTATTTAGATATTTTTTAAATGGAATAAGGTGAAGCCAAATGTTATGTAGAAGAACAGTTTTGATTGTGGAGAGGTAAATACCCTAGGGATACCCCATGTTGTATACAAGTATTTCTATTTGAGATTGGTAAATTACAATGGGGTCCTCTATTAAGGATTTTTATTTACGAAGGGCTTGCATCATAAAGTAGAAAATATCTTTTATGGATAACCAAATGTGCCTAAAATTTCAATAAAAACATCCTTTATGGTCAAGGTATTTTATGAGGTATTCCTTTGAAGAAGATTTCACTTCATTACAATGAGAAAGTTACCTATGGTTTGAAGTGAGACCGAGTCTTAGGGTTATTGAAATGGAAATTTATCAATCAGTCTTTATCCTTTCACTCATTCTCTTAGTTCTCTCTTTATGTGTATTTGTGTCTTGCTTATAGTGATAATAAAGTATTTATTAGTGGTGTAAGAAAAATTACTTTCCTGAAATGGATGGCCACATAGCACATTAGATGTTATGTAGTGGGTGAAAGATCAATGCCTTAACCCGTAAAAAAAATTTATTTGTAGGGTACAAGAACACCACATCACTATAAAAATTAATTTCATTTATAGGGGGTGAAAATCCATTTCCACACCCAAAAAATAAATTTTATTTATAGGGGTGAAAATGTAATGCCCCACTCTAGAAAATAATTTCATTTATAGGGGTGAAAAGACACCACCTCATGCTATAAATAAACACTGTTTATGGGGGGGGTATATAGAATACTATATTATTCATGGATTATTAATGTGCTATAGTTAAACACCTGTTACTATTAATTTTAAAGTCATTTTCTATATCTATACCAATTTTCATTTGGTTGATCTTATTGTTGGATCACAATTGTTTTTCAAATACCTTTCTTGAACTCTATGAAAACTTTCAACCCTTAACAGATTAATTGGTCCTTATTGTGTGGTCTATATAAAACTTCAAATGGATGATTTAGCCAAGGATTAAGTTGAATAATTTGTTTTAATTGGAATCGTAAACCCTAAAAATAGTAATAAGACAACATGGATTAGTTGACTGAATTTTATCATCAAAATAGTAAACTATACGGTAAGTGGATGAATTTGAACAATTCTCTTCATAAATATTTATGGCCAAACAAGAACATAAATTTAAAATTATGTATGTTTTATTAAGAAATTACTGATGAGAGTAATTTAAAATTGTGAATAAATATATAATATCAACTCCCTCACACTTAATCTAGTGCATTTCCTCAAGAATAAAAGATCATAAACATAAATGAAAATAATTTCCATTAGAGGACAAATATATAAAAATTATCTAATTAGGGGGTATAGATATGATCAATCATACATAATGAATTTAAACAACTATTAGTTCCATAATCATGTATCAAAAATAAAATATTTCTTATGATCAAAATTTTAATTTGAAAACGTAGTCACACAACACTAACTCATCTTAAAATTTAGTTTTTAAATGAGGTTCACTCATTCACCAACCAAATGTGAAAATATTATAGGTTGTAAGATTTCTCGACATAAATTTCCTATCCTAAAGTGTAAAAAAATTAATAATAATTTTTAGTGGATTTTCTATAGGAAAGATATGGTAATAAAATAATAGGTGAAAGAGGGGAAAGTGGCGTAGAATAAATATCATGGAAAACTAATTTAATTTTTTTTAAATGAGGAAATAAAGGCCATGGAAACCCATCTTTACAATGTAGAAACATGTGAATAAGGAAAAAATATAGATATAGAGGAGTGTAATGGAATGGAAGTTTTTTCAAAACTCAAAATTAAATTAGAAAAAAAATTCAAGTTTTCTTTATATATATATATATTTGTGTTTTTATATTTTTTATTTTTTTTCATTTTTTGACTTTTTAATCACTTTTACATATAATTTATACAAAATAAAATTTAATATAATTTCATCCCCAAACCTTACCATATTAAAACCTCTCGCCCATACATAAAATGATTCTTTCCATCCAACATATGAAGAGAAATTGAAAATCAAGGAAATTTAGACCAAAATAAAATTTATTCCCCTATAGATAAATTTTAATAAAACATTCAATGAAAATCCACATAGTTTTTGGGAAGGAAAAGGTTTTTTAATTGTAATCTCGATATCAAAAAATGGGGTTTTATAGGCTTATAGGGTCTTTCTGAAGGAGGGTCAATATATGGGTAATGGGAGGCTTTCCTATAATGACTCTTATGTGGTTTAAAAAATGATTATATCATATTAATTCACACATAAATAATATTTTTGTATAAAATTTTGAAAAACACAAGATTCACACTAAAGGGTGAAAAAATATTATCAAAATATGGTTGTGGGTGACCTTGGCATAAAATTTTATGTTGTTCTTCATGGGTAGGGGAAAAAAATTTCCAAGAAAAATTTGAGAACAAAAAATTTATTAGTCTTGAAAAAATATTTAATCCATTTTTATGGTGAAAATAAACACATTTTGAGTTGAAAATAATAGTATATTAACTCCCCCAACATTGTTGGATTTTTTTTAAAATTTAATGGTGATTAATAATGAATGTTTTTTATTTTTGGTTTGAAAAACTTGAATACTCAAATAAAAAATGTTGGATTGAGAATGTTGTAAAAACTAAACCAAATAACAGAGAAATAGATATATAGATAAGAGATATAGAGAGATGAAAAGGGTAGAAATAAGAAGAGATGGAGAGAATGGTATATATTTAAAGGGAAAAAGGATCTATCTTGTTTGGAATTGATGGATTTACTTCTCCATTGAGTGGTGGGTATATTCCAATAGTTTTTGAACTGGTCAAAGTCATTTTAGTTCTCAAGGAATGTGTCCTATCATGGTATTCATTATCTAATTCCCATTAATCATGAATGTTATTTTTATATAAGGATTGTTGACTTTCACTACACCAAATGGGTAAATATTATTAATGATATAATGAAATTATCAATGAGAGTAAAACTTACCCATATGAAAATAAAGAAAGAATTGAAGAGTATTAATTTATCAAATCCATGAAATACCTTTAATAAGATTTATTTTTCATAGAGTACCTTATCTTTATCTTTATAAAGATTATAATTCTTATATGAATTGGGTCTAAGATCCTCTAATTCATTTAATTGAATCAATCTCTATTCACCAGATATTTTACAATAAAAATTATATGTTTTTATATCCAAAAATGATTTAATATGAATTTAAAAAGGAAAATGAAATGATTTTCCAAAAACTATCCTAAATAGAGACATACCTATGGGTATCATGTAAGCCATTTGATAATCACAAATTTCTTCACCAAGTTTCTTTCACCAATATTTTCTTGTGGGTTTTACAATAATTTTAATAGATATTTTATCTTCAATTTATTAAATATTGGCCAATCCATTTTTTGGGGTGATAATAAGTTGATATTGTTGTGACTCTTTTGAAAATCCAATAAAAATGTTTATTTGGCCATAAAAAGTTGATATTTAATGAAAAAAACCTTGTTTTTTTTTCAAAATTGAATCTATGGTTTGGTTATATAAATGTGTTAAAAAGTTAGTCACCAATGCAGGTGGTGTTCCAAACCTATTGAAGATGTTTGTTTTAAAGAACTCACTCATTGTTTATCCATCATCCTTCCTAGTGTGTTTTTCATCTACCCAACTGGAATCATAGTCAATAGTCAAGATAATATATGATAATACATTAGATGGAGGGAAGGTACCCATGAAATTAATACCACAATTATCAAATATTTCTTAGAAGATTAATATTTTTTGGGGAATTTCTTTTGTTTTAGAAAATATTCCAAATTTTTTCATGCAAGGCATGATTTAAAAAACTCATGTGAGACCTTGAAAATGGAATTCTATAATAATCTATAGTTTAAGATTTTTGGGAGGTTATATATGGACTAATGCATCTACCTACAGATAATGAATGAAAAAAAATCACATGATGGAGGAATGTTCCTCTTCATAAACATGTCTCATAATTACCACATCAGCCCTATTTTTCTATATTTTATTATCATCCTAAAAATAATTTTTTTAATCACTTTTATTTTTTTTTTGAAAAATATTATGGGATAACACCATTAACATAGAAATATTTAATTGAGTCATACCATGGTAATTTAAGAGAGATCAATGAAAATTTATGCATGAGAAATTAATGCTGAAAAATTAGAGAATAAGAATAATTTGAGATTATACTTAAATTATCATCTATAAAGTTTTTTTCTAGGTCTATCAATAATTTATAGGTTAAACTATCAAAGCATTAAGATCCAACTTATTATCATTGGTTTCAAATCACTAGTTCCGAGTAAGAACTTTAAAGACGAATGTTATGTGTGTACAATGATTTTGACAATTGAGTGATAGGTTTAAAAATTTTCTAATGAAAAAATAATAGTTAAGAGTTGTTTTCAGTGATATTTTAATGAGATTGATTTTCATCATTTTTTTTTTGTAGAATAATAGATGAAAAATTCAATATTTCATTTTATTTGTCTAAGGATGAAACTGGTGTCCCTATCAGAAGAATCAAACATCAATGCAAAGGGAATAGTTTAATAAAGATATTGAATGGTTGGGTAATATGTGATTTCATTTTTTAATTCAATAAAGGTTGTCATGCATGCCTCATTGAAATAGAATATAAAATCATTTTGAAGTAACTAAATGAGAGGGAGGAAAATCCTACTGATGTTATGGATGAATCACTGATATAATCCAACATAACCAATATAGGATCAGCTCGATTAAAAAAAATTAGCTTAAAAAAGTTTTCATATTACCTTTATTTTGAAAGGGACATCTTGAATACCCTTATGATAGATTATGTATCCTATAAAAATATCACTGGTTACTATGAAGTGAAATTTTTCAAAGTTCAATACCAGGTTACAATCAACACATTTTTTCAGACTAATTATAGTGAATGATAGAATGATTCAAATAAATCACCATAAATTATAAATTCATCCATGAAAATATCCATGTAATTCTCAATGAATTTAGAAAATATGATCATCATGGACCTCTAAAATGTTTCCAGATAATTTTAATGTACAAAATATATTCTTGTATATGTGTATGTTCTAAAAGGTCAAGTGAATATAAAATTTTATTAGTCTTGAGGTGTGATTGGGATTTCCAAATAGTTAGTGTATCCATCAAGAAATTAATAATGTGAATTTCTAGCTTATCAATCTAGAATTTGGTTCAAGTAGGGAAGTGGGATGTGGTCATTCCTTGTTTTGAAATTCAATTTTCGGTAATTAATCCACACATTCAGTTTTTTTACTTGGTTTGGGACCATTTTTCCATGTTCATTGATGAAAATAGTTATTCCGCAGTTTTTATAAACTACTAGATTCATACTAGCCCAATCAATATTAGAGATAGGGTATATAATACTAGCTTGAATAATCTTGGTAATATCTTCCCATATAACCTCATGTATTAGTGGAGTAAGTGTTCTTTTAAGTTGCATACAAGATTTGGGGGATTCTTATAGATGGATATAAGGCATGAAAAAGAAGGTTTGATTCCTGATATGAAATCTAGGGTCCAACGTAGGGTTTTTCCTCAAAAAATTTAATGAGTTTGAACTCCTGAATTTCATTATGGATAGTTTACAATATAATAGTTTATAATAGATTATTGAAAAGAATTCATACTTCAAGTGAATATAAAGAGTTTTAAATTTAGGTTGTTTATTGACATGAGGGATAATCTAATTGAGATCAATATATAGATTTTTGGTTTTTTTGATATCATTATTCAATATAATTTCCAATGTGGATACAAAAGATCATATGGGAGATGAGATTCTAGAGAGACTCCAAGATCCTTTAGATCGAAGGAGTTTAGAAATGAATGGTCCACATCAACTTCTCTATTTATGAATTTGTTAATGAGGATGAAAATTTTATAAACTTCTCTATTATTAGAACATGAAGAACATGATCAATCAGGTTTAAACTCACTCTTAGGGAGACTAATGTACTCATTTTTCATGAAAATTGTTTAAATAAATTTTTATTAATTTTATAAGAATTTTAATCAGTTTTCCCATATAATTCTTTTTTTAATTAAAATGTATGAATTTAAAAATAAGAAATTAATATGGATTCAAATGAATAAAAAAATTATGAATTATAAATTTTATGTTATAAAGAACTTATGGTATAAACTTATTTATCTTGGTAGAATTGTGGTAAACTAATTGATTTGAACTCATTACAGGTAAATAAAGTGGCTAACAGTTTAGCCCACAATCTCAAGGACTGCAAGCTTTATATTTAGCCTATATGGGATTAACGGCCAAGAAATACCAAAGGTAGATATATTTTCAAATATTCATAATAGTAGTAATTTTACCATAGTACATTTATAGTGTGATAAAAGGCTCGCATGGTCTCATGTATGTCGAAATGGGCTCGTTTTGTGTGTGAAAGGTGTGTGCGACATCAATACCCCATTTCCATAGCGTAACTGATTCCCCACAAGGGTTTTAATTTATTTAAGTGATGATACTAGAATAATTTAAAATTTGGTTCAAGTGTAACAACCTGAGATTTTATGAATTTTTTTCAAATAAATTTAAATTCTTTAATAGCTTGCATTACATGAAACATTGAGTTTAAACGAACCATGACAAACTATTAATGTTATTATTTAAATAAGACTATTATAACCAAACTATTAAAATATATGGAATGGATATTAATAACCACATTTTAAAAATTAATTATAGTGGTTTTATATAATTAAATCATATTGATAAAAAAGTACTCAATTTTTAGTAAAGTCTTTATATTCTTTGAAAAATACATTTTTCTATATAAAATATTTTGTACAGATTTTTGTTAACAAAAATTAAAATTAATTTTTGAAACATTTATAAAATTTATTTTAAAAAATTAACTTTATTTTTGAAATAAACATGTCAAAATTGGATTAGTATGATTTTTTTGGGATTTTCCTGAAAAGGTTAATTTTTTGATGAATATCAATAAATACTAGTTTTTATTGAAAACTTTGCTTTTATTTAAAGGATTTAATAGGTTAATTTTTTTTTCAAAATGGTTTATAAAAGTAAAATAAGATAAATTATAATATATTTAATCCAATAAAGTTAATTTTAATCATATTCATATTTAATTTTTATATACAAACTTTTTAAACTTTTGAAAAAAATTCTTTTGAAAACAACTTATTCATCGGGTATACTGGTTTAATTTTAAATTAAAATTAACCACTATTATGAATGTAATTTGGAAAAATATATTACATATTTATAATAAGAATAATTAATATTATAAAATAAGTTCTACTTATTTTTTTCAAAATGAATATTAAAAATAGTAAAAATTAATTACCACAGTTAAGGTTAAAATAGGTTTACTAGGGGTTAAACAAGAATGATAAGGGGTAAAATGACTAATAAACTTGTCTAAAACCCATTTATTGGAAATATTGATACCTTATGACCTATAAGGTTAAATAATGGCAAATTTTGGAGCCTTTTTTCTTGTGAAAAACATTGGTACACTTTATTCTTTATAAAAATTCCATCCACGTCCTCTCCCCCACTTATAAAAGGTTAACCTCTCCTATTAAACCTTATAAACACATTTTATTCTACCAATAAAAAAAATATCTTCCCTAATTAACTCTCCACCACTTATATGCCTTTTTTTTATTATGTAACCCTCCTAAGAAGGCTTTAGTTATAAACCTAAAGTGGTTCTCCAAAGAAACTGTAAAATTATTAACCTTGTGTTTTGCTTTATTTCATCCTCCAACTCCTTAAAATATTCATCAATAATGATGATATAATAACAAAATTATATCCCATATACTGAGATGTTTTTATTTTATTCGCATAACCTCTATCCACACCATTAAATGGGGAAAAATAGTGGATCGTGTGTACGACGTACTACCGCCTTGCGAACCAATGTTATTCATTTTCTGTCACCACCTATCACAACTAGATATAATGATGAACTTAATGTTTATATATATTATATATGATATTATTATACATATTTATTTTTAATACCCCAAATATCTTCTTACTTCCCAACCCATTGGAGAACAATAACATCGCTCGTGTGTACAACGAACTACCACCTCACGAACTGATATAATGTATTTCTCATTTCTCTTTTACTTGGATGGTAATTAGGATAGATTTAATGAATATATATGATATTTTTAATATAATTATACTTATTTAATTATTATATCACATATACCTTTTTATTTTCCACTATGTTGGGGATATGATAACATTGTTCGTGTGTACGACGAACTACCACCTCACAAAGCGATGCGATTCATTTTTTAATAACTCATTGCATGGATGATAATAAGGGTAAATTTAATGAATATATGTGATAAATATTTCATAAAAATTATTATATAATGTTAATATATTATTTACCTTTCTTTAATTTCATCTACTTAGAAAATGGAAATGACATTCATTCGTGCGTACGACCTACCGTCTCTATAAACAGTATAATTCATTCTCAATCTCTAAATTTAATGGATTACTATAAATACTTATATAATTAATATATATGATAAATATATCATGTTTAAAATTATTTATATGGTTTAATAATGATAAAAATTAAATTATCAAATATATCAAACCAAAACATACATGAAAAATGAAGTAGTTATTCCCTAAAATGTCATTTAAACAGGGAATTACAAATAAAATTGTAATAAAAGATCATAAGTAGATCATATATTACATGATAAATATTATTATGGGTTTTTTATATATTTATAATAAACCTATATTTATTTTATATGAGGTAAAAATGTGTATGAAGGAATTCGAGACTTAAGGTAATGGATTTTTTCCCAATTTTTCTTTTTTGAGACATATGCAATGTTATGAACCTATCATATTCTTGGAGGTGTATATACTTTCCATTTGAAAAGTTTAATTATTAATATAATTATTTTCATGATATTTAAAGTATCATTTTATTTTATTATTTGATGGGGATTATGATTCAAAAGTTACCAAAGTGGTATGAGTTTGATGTTACAATCTCTTTTTTTATCATGATTGTTTATGATTATGATTTTTGATGATAAAATATTATGATCTATTTATTAATAAAATCATGAATTCTATTCTCCTGTGGTTACTTCATGAGAATAAATGTTTTCCATTAATTTTTATCTATTTATGTACTAAATATTCCAAAATAATGTTTTTAAAGAAAACCAACTTTATTTCTCTCTTTGGTTGAAAACCATTTCTCTTCCATATATTTTTTTTATAAAAATGTTATAAAAAATGTTTTAATATCCTTATATTATTTAAATTCACTTTAGCCTTGTTTTTATTTTTTTTTCAAATGTTTTAAATGGAATTTTCATGTCATTTTCAAAAATTCCCATTTGGGTTTTACCAAAAAATGATAAAGAAATATTTATTTTAACATATAAGACATGAATGGAAATTACTATCATCATAAAAACTAAATTATTTAAATATTAATTTATAAGTTTAAAATTTTATTTTAAAATAAAATTATTTTCACCATATTTTTTTGAACTTTTATTTTTAAAGAGGTGATTTTCAAAGTAAAAATGTTATTTTCCTCTATAAACGTTCTAAGTGATCTTTCAAAAAACACTTTCCATATAAGATTATATAAATTGATGTTACATAATCTTTATTGGTGTTATAATACATTAAGAGAATATTTATTCTTTCACTTTGTGTTTTATGGTTACGATGATATGATTTCCATAAAACCCATTCCATTTTGAGAGGTTTTTTATGAGGAAATGTTTATGAAATGCATTTCTTTTCATGTATTTTTATATAATTAATTTTTTATGATAATGTAACACACATATGTATGGTTTTCATTATGTGATGGTGGTTATATTATAACAAAGGATGGTGGTTATATTATAACCAAGGATGGTGATCATTTTATAACCAAGGATGGTGGTCACGTTATAACTAAGGATGGGTGGGACTTATATATCCATCCAATGCATTGGGTAATTATATGATATGTGTGGACCTAATTTCATGTTTAAAATTTTATTTTTGGACCTAATTTCATGTTCATAAGATTATTTGAGGACCGTATTTCATGACCTTAATGAAATGAGTGAACCTATTTCTATTTATACATGTTACCATTGTTTTAAGTTCTTATGTATGATAGAGATCTATGTCTTGTGCCAAGTTTTTTCTCTCATGGATTATTTAATTTGATTAATTTATTATTTATTTCCTATGAACAGCCAAGATTTATTCATGAATCAAGTTTATGATCTATGATATGTAGGGTATGGTTTTCAAATGTTAAGCTCATGGTCTTATTACTTTATGCACATTTTATTCTTATATGATCATTGACATCTTCATTATTTACCCTTAACGAGTATATGAGATCACCATTTTTTAGGATTTATTCCCCATGTTATGAAGAAATATTTTATTTATGATATGTCTAAGAAGGGTTCTAAATAAGAAGTACTTAGTGGGAGAAGATGTAGTTCACCCATGAACTAGTTATTTATGTTTCCATGTTTCCAAAGGAACTAGAACTAAATGATTATGGATTTGATCACTATGTTATGAAATCAATATTCATATATTGAGATATAATATTTATATATGAGAATTTTGGGTCTTTACAATAAGTGCTTCAGTGGTACTCTTCACTACTTATAAAAATGACACCGCTTCACCCCAGGAACTCGACCCCACACTTGAACATGCCTCATCGCCACCTCTATCAAGATCAATATCTATAGACCATTGTACCACTTATTGGACATTTCCATGTTCGATGCTCGAGAAACTTGAATTAAATTGGAACACCACTGTTGACACCCAAGTATAACATAGATGACTTCTAGAGACTTGGGTGACTTCAGTGAAACCATTTTTGAGGGGAAATGATGCCATGCATGTAATGGGAGCTATATATAGCCACTATGAAGTCCAAATGGTTTTAGTAGGAGCTATTTTTTGTTTCTTCTCCATTTGTTCCATTGAATCTCCATATAAGAGGGTACTATGACATGATAATTAAACATATGCTATGGAGATTCCATTCTAGGTAACATCTTACCCTTCGAGTTAGATGAAGAGCTGCACCGTGGATACAAGACTACACTGAAAATACTCCATACAATAATTTAATTTGAAATATCAATATTCTCATACTATTTTGATATATATCCATGTCTTTGGGAGGATTTTTGACTTTATTAAATCAAAAGATAAAAGATATCTTCCTTTGATAATAAATTTTTAGAGAGATACTAAAGGAGGATAAGATGCTTCTTTTTTCATTTTAATTAAAAATGGGATACTATCGATAGAGGTTGATATATTTGAGTGTCAAAAAATATTGGGAGTGGCCACTACCAAACTAGGGTTGACACAAAGGAAGAAGCTGTGGATATAAGGAGAAAGGTAGATCCCTTTGGACTCATTCTAGCCTCCCCAATAATCTTATTTTTTCTATATTTCTATTTCATTATGTCTTATAACCATATAACATCAATGATCCCCCCCTTTAATGGAGGTTTTTAATATCTATGTGATTTGGTGAAGGAGAGGTGACTTAAATTGTGATTCTTGAGTATATTTTTGATTAAATTCATCAATCTAATTTATTTGTTGAATGGTTTTCAATTCTTAATTTCAGAATTTAAATTTAATATTTTTTGTTTATTTTAAATTCTAAATTTTAATAATTTCCTTAATTAAGAAATATTTTCTACCTCTTATTGGTTTTGGATCAAATTTATTGGTTTGTCTAGAGTCAATTGGACAAGTGTTTAGTGATTAATATGCATGTGAAGAAGAAAAAATAGACTAATATGGATGTTTCAGAATTTCAGTAATAAATTTTGTATTTTATAAATAATTCAAGGGAAACTCATTGTGGATTTAGAAAAATAGAAGAATAATAATCCGATCAAGGAAATTTTTAAAATTAATCTCATCATAATCAAACTTTATCATGGGTAAAAAAGAAAAATGATTAATAATCCTTTCATTAAATCAATTAATAGAGATAATAGATAAATTTAAAAAGGTAAATGATATAATTTCAAAATATAATCAAAACCTAACCCCAATTACTTTTCTCTCATCTTATTTTCTTAATATGTGTTTCTTAATTTTAAACTCATAGTTATCTTGTTCAAATAATTTATTTTTCATCATAACTAGATTTTAGCATTTCTACATAGATAAGACTTTTTTTCCTACTACTACTACAACCATAGGGGAATTTAATTATCTTTTTCCAGACCCCATGATAGGTGTGCATCAAAACATGGAACCACTACCAGTGAGTGAGTGAAAATCTAATAACAAAACATCCATGACTAGTACCTCCAATGAAGAATAATTCATTTTTCATCCTAAGATATAGATGAATTTTCTAACTGGGGTTAAATATCTTAATCTGGGAAATAAAATTGAAAAAATAAATGTCAAGGACTTGATTGAAACTTCAAATGTTCACTATGAGCTATTGAATATGGAAGTAAACCTACAATAAATTCTATGAGACCTTTATTCCCCACAATTTTACAACCAAAAATACCAATTATCCATACCTACTCAAAAAAAATATTTTTAATTTCATGTCAATATGATTTTTATTCCACATAAATTCCATGGAGTTTCAGGTGAATATCCTAACTAGAACTTCCAAGATTTTGACTTTGAATGTTCAAGGTGAGAAGAGTAGCTGAGGATAAAATCAAGAGGAGTTCATTCCCCTTTTCACTTGTGGGGGAATCCAAGGAGTAGTTGTTTAGTAAAAAATACCAATAGACCCATTTCTGGGATGATCACTAAATAATATTCATGCAAAGATTCTTCCCAACTTCATAGATAATAGTAATATGGAAGGAAATATACACCATTTAAAAAGCTACTGGTGAGACCCTCTACGATTATCGGGAATTATTCAAGAATCTATGCGAAGGATACCCTCATAAATTTGTATAAGAACACCACATTCTAGTCTTTTTCTACCAAGGACTACTGGTCAATGAGAGGAACCACTTAGATGCATCATATGGGGTATCTTTGATTAACAAGTCACCCATGGAATCTAGGAGCCTAATTGAAAAAATAACAAAAAATTCCCAATAGTTTAGAACAATAAGTTTAAGAAAAATAGGTATTCATGAGGTAAGAACATTTGAATAATCACATTTACCTAAAACTAGTCTTTGAGAATTAACAATTTTAGTGAGAAAGGCAGTTGTCAAAAAAGTGAGTGAACAACCTACCCCACCTTAGGTAAGTGGATTATGTTCATCAATACATCATTTTAGTGTTCAATGTGTTGAGATATACAGTATAGAGGGTTGTTTAGTAACATTCTAAATAAGAAAATTTTAAAAAAAATCAACTATGGAGACAAGGGAAAACCCAACATGGATTTGGAGGTTAACAAAACCAATATTGACACCTATTTTCTAACCAATATGTTATTTATCCCATTTTCTAACAAAAATTTCAGAATACAACTCCTTTTAATAAATAATACAAGAAATCATACAAAAATAAGCTTATCAAGAATATACTTTTAAAATAAATCCTATGGAAAATAATTTTCTAGTGAACCACTTGCTGAATAAAGACACTGAATAGAGATTGAGAAGATGACAAATATAGTGAAGGATTTCTCAAATATATTTGAGAGACTCATGGACATGATGGCTAAAAACCCTAGAAAGATACCAGTTTAGAACATCAATAAACCTAAGGAGAGTGTGATTATGATTTTTAAAATTATAATAAAGGATATTAATCCACCTATGCCCAATGAAGATTAAACTGAACATGAAGAATATAAGTTTGAAATTTCTATACTGACTTTGGGAAAAAATCCCACACAACCAAAAGAGGAAAACACCAAGAAAGAACAATAATCTATGGCAATATTTATAAAGGAAACAAATAAATAAAAAGGTTATTCCTCTTCTATTATTTTCTAGGTTTACTAAATCAAAAAAATTAAAGGAAGAGAAACCTCAAAGATATTTTCAAGAGACATTCCAAAAAGTCTGAATTAATATACCTATCTAGAAATCCATCTAAAAAATTAACAAATACACTAAATTTCCAAATGAAATTTGAACCAAAATAAATAGGCTTCATAAATATAATAGAATCAAGCTATGGGAGTGACACATCTATAATCACACCACCATTTCCAAAAAAAATATCAAGATCCATGGACATTTTCTATTCCTTGCACTATTGGTTCTTTAAAGTTTTTTAATTATTTGTGTGATCGTGGCTCCTCTGTAAATTTCATGTCTCATTATAGATTTTCATCTTTTAAAATAGGTTAATTAAGTCCCACAAGTGTGTTTTCCCAATAAGGGAATAGGTCCTCTATTTTTCTAGTAGGAGTGTTAGAAGATGTGTTTTAGGACTTGAAGGGTTAATTTTTAGAATATTATTTTATGTCCTCTATTTGTAGGAAGATAGAGCACTAAGACATTCAACCATTATATTGTGTAGACCATTCCAAAATATATCTAAGAAAATTATCAATGTTCATGAAGTAACCCTCACCATGGAATTTGGGGATAGGAATTTTTACTTCAATTTTCTTTACTCCAATAATAATCCATCTAGAAACTAGTCCCTCTTTGAAATTTTCCATGAGTAGGCATTAATCCCATTGATGATTCAGGTATGATTTGAGAATTTTTAGCCTTATTAGATCACTTTTCAATAGAAAATATCAAGGAAAATGCAAATACTCAAAAATCAAAAATTCTATTTTCAAATTTCAAGAACAATCAACCACCAATTTATTTGACAATTTATTGGAATAAACCAACATGATTCTCATTACATATGATATTAATTTTTTGGAAGTAAGGAATTTTAATTCAATCTCATCTATAGACCAATCCCCAATATGGAATTAAATAATCTCCCATGTGATTTAAAATATTAGTATCTTATGGAAGGAGAAACATTGCTAGTAATAATAGTTAACAACCTGTCTAAAGACCAAGAGCAATATTTAGTATACCTTTTGAAAAGAAAATTCCAATCCATAGGGTAGATCCTTGGAGGAATTACTATAATTAACCACAAAGTTTGATACCATATAATATTTCTATATGGGGATTCCTAAAATACTAGACAGTCCTAAAGGAAGATAAACCCCACCATTATGGAGGTAGTAAAAAATAAATAGAGAAGTTTCTAGCAGTTGATATTATTTACCCAATTTATATTTCACAATGGGCCATCCACATCTATGTGGTTCCAATAAAACTGGTTTGGACATTTTATATAATGAATCAATTCACATGAGAGAGTTTATAATAGTTGGAGTGTATTTATTGACCATAGAAAGCTAAATCAAGTCACCAGAAAAGACCACTTCCCCTTCCCATTCATTGAAAAAAAGTTTGAATGGTTGGAAGGACACATTATTGTTTCTTGGATAAATTTTATATATATTTTCATGTACATATTTCCTAATAATTACAAGAGAAGACAACATTCACCTATTCTTTTGGGACCCTTTCTTATAATAGGATGCCTTTTAGGTTATGAAACACCCTAGATATATTTCACTAGTGTTTGGTAAAAAACATTTATGATCATATTAAGGAATTAATGGAGGTATATCTTAATGAATTTACTTTTTTTGAAATATTAGTGATCGTTGATTCGGAAATATAGAAAAATTATTGAGAATATGTCTTGATAAAAATCTTTTTTTGAACTTTGGAAAGTGTCACTTTATGGCTGAGAAAAGAATAGTGAGAGGTCATATCATTTAATAAAAAGGAATTGAGGTAGATAAATCTAAGGTTAAAGTGATTATTTTTTTTCATATCCCACTTTTGGCATGCATATTAGATCAATCCTAGGTGATTTTGGATTCTATAAAATATTAATCCATGATTTTAGTAAGATTACTCTTCCTCTTTAAAAATTTCCTTTAAAAGAATCTGAATTTGATTTTACTGATGATTGTGGGAAATCATTTGATGAGTTGGAGAAAAATTTGGCAACCCCACTGATAATGTAACCACTAAATTGGGAACACCCATTTGAGAAACTTTTTGAGGCATAAATCTTTTTAGGAACATCCCTTTCTCAAATAATTAAAGTAAGACCACATGTCATAACTTATTCCCCAAGAACCTTGGATACTACTCATATCGATTATATAACCACTAAAATAGGGTTCCTTGCTATTTTTTTCACTAGATACATTTAGATATTATTTAAATGTAACTAAAGTATTTTTATTTTCTAATCATTCAACACTTAGGTACATAATGAAGAAGGGTGATGCTAAGAAATGGTTGGTAAGATTACTACTAGTCTTTCAATATTTTAATCAATAGATCAAGGTCAATAAGGAATCTAAAAATTAGGTGGCGAATCACCTTAGTAGACTACTGAACACTGTTGAAATAGAAATTCCAGAACTAAACCCACTCAATGATCACATACATGGAGAGAAACTCTATACCATGGAAGGTAAAGTACCATGGTCTATCGGTATAGTAAATTATTTGGTCACACCTCATGTACCATCTCACCTTAATTCTCATCAAAATAAAAAAAACAATTCTTAAACTAGAATCTATATTTGGGATAATCTATTTCTATGGAAAGTTTATAATGATCAATCCATAAGAAGGTGCTTAATAGAAATTGAAATAGGATATATATTTAGAAATTTTCATACAATTTATTGTAGAGGGTACATTGGACCACAAAGTATGGTAAGAAAATCCCGAGAATCTAGAATTTATAAACCAAACTCGTTTAAATATTTTTATGAGTATTGTAGGAAATATGGGAAGTGTCAATTTTTTAGAAATATTTATACAAGATAATATTTTCCTTAAAACCCATCATTTTTTGTGAATTTTTTAATCTATGGGGAATTTATTTTATGGAACCCTTTTCCCATGACTTTTTGGAATTTATAAATTTTACTTGATATTGATTATGTATCAGAGTGAGTGGAATCCAAGGCTAGTAATACTGATGATTCCAAATATGTGTGTTATTTTATCAAGTCTAACATTTTGTGTAGGTTTAGAATACAAAGAGCCATAATCAGAAACAAAGTGACTCATGTTTATAATATAAATAATGGAGGTTGTTCTAAAAAATAATGGGTTGAATCACAAGAAATCTACACCCAACCATACCCAAAAAAAGAGCCAAATTGAAGTGTTAAACTAGTAGATTAAAGATATTTTAAAGAAACTATCCATACCCAACTAGAAGGATTGAAACCAAAGCCTGAAAGATACATTATGGACATACCAAATAGCATATAAGACACATTTATGTTTGAGTCCCTAGTGGTTAATTTATGGAAAATTTATCATCTAACGATGGAGTTGGAACACTAATCTTATTGGGTTGTCCAAAAGATAAATTTATATTTAAATATTGAAAGAAAATAAAGGAAAATTCAGTTATATGATCTGGAATAAATTTTAATAGAGGCATTTGATAATTATTGAATTAACAAAGAGAGAACATGAGTGGAACAAGACAAATTGATTGATCCCAATACCTCTCAATTCAGAGATAAATTATTTATCTATAATTCCACATTGAAGTTAATTTCAGGTAAGATTTATTTTTCAGGGGACAAGACTTTTATTATTAATCATTTCTATCATTTTGGTTCCACTCAGATCCGGAAATAAGAAGGAATTTTTTTTCAATGGGCAGAGGATAAAAATGTTCCATGGAAATTTTCCTCAAGAACTGGTGGAGGAGATTAAACTTATCTATCCCATTTACTAATTTCCTATCGTAAGGTTAGGTCAATCCAAAAAAATTAACCAAAGGTTCTTCTAGGAGGTAACCTGAGTTTAAATTATTTCTAAGTATTTAATAGTTTAAGATATAATTACCTATTCCCTTTACCCATCTAATCAAAGCTAGAATTTCATACACCTGTATTAAAATGGAATTTAAAATCCATACTTATAATGCTATGAGTTTCAATGTTTTCTACTAGAACATCACAAAATAAAGTCATTAGGAAACCCATAAATTGAAAGGACAATATAATAATAAAGTTATGTGATAAAAGGGAGTTTATTCTTAAATTCTTAATATTTTAAACTCCCTAATTTTCTCTTAAAAAATATTTTGAGTTGGAAATATCAGAAACTATGTTAAAGTGGGGAAATTGAATGCCTACTTCAGAATTTTTTCTTTACTTGAATTATCTAGGAGTAATGATTTTCTTAGGAACCCTATGATTCCATGTTTAAGATTTCAATGATAATGAGATTTAATGAGTAAGTTGAGGATTGAATAATCAGAGTTAATCATGCATATTAAATTGATGAATCATAATTTAAGGGAATTTTATGATATATGTAAATGATATTTCCTTACCATTTTTCATTATTTTAATTTATGAAATTTATTCGAATTGATTTGTTATTATTAGTCATGCTATGAGTGATTGTCCAATTTCATATGATTCATTACTCGAGTGTATTTATAGACCAAATACTTTCTATAATATCTTGATCATATTTCATGAGTGATCATGGGGAATGTCACCTACTAGAACTTGTGTTTGAAATTTTAAAATATATGACTATGAAAAAACAAATTTAATATGATTGAAGCATTTTTATTGATAAACCCTTATCCTTGAGAACAACTTATACATTAATCCTTATTTATACCATTGATACCATTAATTAACTTGTTTGGAATGAACCAATTTTCAAGATATTTATATCCATTTCTATCTGCCTCTTAGTATTTGATATGATATTTTGAAGTTGAACTATGGGAAAAGGGGGGTATTGAGAAAGGATTTATGCTGAAAATTAACTTTTTTTATTATCAGAACACTTTTGAGGAAAAAGCGAGAAACCAAAAACAGCATAACAACCAATTGAAACCATAAGATGGATAATCCAGATCAATACAATAGAATCTGCCCCTCCCCAGCTACTACACCATGATGATAAACCTTCACCATCGCATGACCGCTCGACTAGCTATCCCGTGCAATGTTGCACGAGCCCGGTACCAATGACAAAGCCATACCCTCTCAGTATTCTATATCCAAATGGTATGCAAGGGTAACATCTTCATGATTTGACCCACATCTAGAGTAGATACATGTAGAGTACTGGTTTCAATGCACCAAAAATCATAACCAAAATGAACAAAGGAAAAAACCAAAAACATATTCAAACCCAAACTAGAAATTCTCTAAGATCAATCTACATATTCCACCAAAAACACCAACATCAAAACTCTTCACTTTCGCTTCTACCTAACTCAGTCTATCTCCAAAATCACACACCAACCACAAAGACCACACAGAGCATCAAACGTCACTACAAAAATGAATCTTTCATAAGGTTTCACTGGTGCCAAGAGGTAGATAAATGATCCCTAGCCCAACCCAACCTCCACCGAATCACCACCACCGAATCGAAGCATGAAGCACGATCCCATGAGAAAAAATTAAACAAATACATCCAAAACAAAAATAGATGATAAGACAAATAACAAAATCAAACCATCTCCAGAAATATGGGAGAAATCCAACCCAAAAACCAGATCAAATCCCGTCACCGCCATCCAAAACTCCCATAGAGACCATGATCAACCACCAGATGCGCATCTAGAAATGAAGAGGATCTCCCAACCCGCAACTGTAGATCTCAACCTCTGGTCCTACACCTCACTGCCATGGAACCCTATCCCTCGAAGGGGAGTTGGGAAAGAGAAGACTGGAAATGATGTGCGATGCCGAGAATAAAAAATAATAATTACTAAACTGATGTTTTTAATCATATATGGTTTGGTGGTGGATGTGAGGTTTATTCCAAGGATTACTTATGAAAATGTAAAAAAATCTAAAAAATTATAAGGAAAAAATGTAAATTAATTGATAAAATTAAAGAAGGATTAATTTATTAATTATCCTAACATTGATCATAATCCTTATTTGAGCTTGTGAAGTGGGTGCTTTCATTTTTAAGGGGAGAATAATCATTATTATTTTAATTTTTATATCATGATTTATACTTAACTGATAAACTTTTTCCTTGAACCTAATTTTTTTTCACATAAATTAATACCTACCATATGCCTTAGAATTATTCAAACCTTAACTCAAAATCCCTCTTTATTTCATGTGATTTTTTTCATTACAAATTGGAGAAAGTATTTCCTTTGCAAGCCTATGCAAAAGGAGCATGTTATCTTAAATAGTGTATTACTCTAATTAAAATTTTATCATGATTGATGAGTGAAAAGATTCAAAATTGAGGTAGATCATGATTTTTCATGTTTAATAATAATGAATTGAGAAGCTTGAATTAATTAGAGAAGATGTTCCACCATTTTCAAATTGAATAAAGTAAAATACTTGGATTGATTGATCTTTTTAAAAATGTAAACATGAGTTGATGTTTTATAAGGCACATGAAAATTTGATATAAAATTTATAATTTTTTGATTTTATTCCTTTAGATTTAAATATTGGAAACATTTTGTTCCTATTTTAATTCAATGGTGGGATTAAATGCATGAGGACAATCATTTTTCAAGTGTGGGAGTGTTTGATGAACTCATTTTTACATGAAAATTTTTGAAACATGTTTTAGTAATTTTAAAATGATCTTAATAAATTTTCTCATATAATTAATTATTTAACTAAAATGTGGGAATTTAAAAATATAGAATTAATATGGATTTAAATGAATAAAAAATTGTTTAATTAAGTGTTTGATGTTATTGAAAACCTTCTAGTAGAAACATATATATTTTGGTAAAATTGTGCATAACTATTTGATTTGAAGTCATTATAGGTAAAAAAGTGGCCAGTTGGTTTTCCCTCAATCTTAAGGTATACAAGCTACATTGACAACCTAAGTGGGTTCATTGGCCCTAAAATAACCAAGGGGGATCCCACTGAGTGGTAGGGGAAGAGTAGCTCATGAACCAGAGTGTGCACATAGTGTGGGAAAAGTCCCGCTCAAGACTGTGTATGCTAGCACATGCCCAAGTCAGGTATGAGAGGTATGTGAAGGCACTGATCACCCACTTCCATATCTCACCATGTTTCCCACACAAGTTTTGATTTATACAAGATATGAGGTCAGTCACATTTCTGATAGGGGACAATCACTTTAGTGTTATTATTCAAAACTTAAAAAAACAAGACCATTATACCCCAGACACTCGACCACATAATGAAACACACCTCTCTACAAACTATTCCAAGATCTACCTCACCAGACCACCATGCCACTTGCCAAATAATTCCATAGCTGAAACCCAGGAAATTCAAGCTCGAGTAGAATAACACTTCTAACACTTGGGGATGGAATGAATGACTTCAGGAAGCTCAGGTAAAATCAATAAAGACTTGTTCAAGGGAAAATGATTCCATGAATTAAATGGGAGCTTCATATAACTACTATTACGACCATATAGTTTAAGGAGGATCCCAGCACTACTTCCGCACTCATTGTTCCATTAAATCACCATAAAAGAGGTTTTTATTCCATGATAATTGAACATACCCTATGGATATTCCATTTTAGGTAGTTTCCTATCCTTCGGACGAGAAGAGGAGCTATGTTGTGGATTCATTCTTATGAAAAAAATCCTCCATGTAAAATGAAAATATAAATACTTTTATTCTCAAACTATTTCAAGTTATAAAAAAGTATTCTGGTGGATTTTTGACTTTCTAAAATCAAATTAGAAAAGATATATTTCACCGATAACAAATATTTGGAGAGATACTGGAGGAGTATGAGATGCTTCTTTTTTTACTTTAAATATAGAAGAGACCACTGTCGAGAGTGGGTGATATATTGGAGAGTCCAAAAATATTGGAAGAGGACACTTCCAAGACAAGGTTCGACATAGAGGAGGAAACTGTGGATAGATTGAGGAAGGAAGATATACTTTTACTCATTTTGGCCTCCCTACTACTTTTATTTTTACTCTATTTATATTTCATTATGTATTCTATCACTACAAATTAAATTATGTCCCCTTTAATGGAGGAGTAGAATCTCCATGTTATTGGATATTTGGGAGGTTACTCAAATTCTGAGTCTTGAGTCTAGTTTTGATTAAATTCATCAATCTATTTTATTTTTTCAATGGTTTTGAATTCATAATTGAAGACTTTAAATTGAAAATTTTTGTTTTTATGCTAAATTCTGATTTTTAATGATTTCATTTATTAAGAAATATTTTATCCCTATTCTTAGTTTTGGATCAAACTGATTGGTTGGCCTAGATTCAAGTAGATAAGTGCTTAGTGATTACAAAGATTGTCAGGAATAAATAGTAGACTAACATGGATTATTGGGAAATTCAATACCAGAATTGGTATTTCCTAAATAATTCAAAGGAAAAAAAATTTTGTTTTAGAATAATAGAATAATAATAATACAAACATAGATATTGTTAAAAATTAATCTCATCGTCATCGAACTTGATCATTGGTGAAAAAAATGGATTGTAAATCCATTCATTAAATAAATTAAGAAATAAAATAGATAAATTTTAAAAGGAAAATGATAAAATTACAAAATAGTATCCAAAACTAACCCCAATTTCTTTCTTATCATCTTATTTTTTTTAATCCATGTTTCTTTATTTGATAATACTAGTGATCTTGTTCAAACAATTTTCTTTTTCATTATGGAAACTTGATTTAAGAACTACTCCTTAGAGAAAACTTTTGTTTCTAATTCCACTACACCCTATGGGGAATTAAAATAGTTTTTTCCACACCCCATGATAGGTGTGAGTTAGAGAATTTTATAAGAATGGATGGAGAATGCATAGTGAATCATTTATGGGTATCACATGTATTGAGAAATATTTAATATGACTAGTTGGTTACCAAATTCCATGGACACAATTAATGCATGGACATTTATTTTTTGTTCTAACTTTCATCAAGAAAGGTATTCATAGAATCACAGGAGATTGATAAAAATATGTCTCATGATCCATGTTTAGGACATAGAAATCAACTGATAAGATGAGAACATTGACCCATACAATAACATCCTTGCTTATTCCCTCAGGACCGATAGTGCTTCAATTGAATAACTAGATAACTACACTCATTGGGTACATGGGCCAAGACCAAGGTTTGAAAATATGGATTTATCATGAAATTGATTGAGGCTCCTAGTTCTATGAGTGAATCATTAAATTTATAACTCCCTATTTGGGTTGGAAATGTAAATTTCCTTGGATCCTTTCACTTCATCGGAATAGACTATAGGGTAGAAGAATTTTTAATGAATTTGAGTTGATTTTTATATGTGTATAACACCTTAAAAAAATTTCATGCATGGAAGATTTTTTTATGGATTCTAGAATTGGGATTTTTTACGTTATAATATATGAATATTCTATCATTTAAAAAATCAGGTCCAAAGGATTGTTTATTTTGGAAATGGATTGGGGAAAAGGAATTGGGTTGGTTGGTGGAATGGAATGTGCTTTTGAATCTGTATCAAATTATTTCATTGTTTGTTTATTTTTTTTATTCATACTATTCAACAGAATAAGTTATTATAAATGATTTAAAATCTATAATAGACACATTGTTTCCAAATCGAAGTAAAATTTCACTTACATTACCCTTGAGTTTGGTAAATAGTTGAGCTAGATGATGGGAATAATTATCTGTTTTTTTCTTAGATGCAAAGAAAATTAACTAATTTTTTTCAATGTTCTTTAGGATTGAATTGGTGAATGTAAATTTTATTCTATGAAATATTCCCAAGGTTTCTTAGAAGATGATTCATGTCCAAAGTTTTTATTTCCTCGATTTTTTTTATTTCTGGAAATAGATTATATTGATTTTGGAATTGATAAAAATCACTAGGATAGTAGAAACCAGGGGAAGGGGGAATTCTCCTTTTATTGTGAAGATAAAAGGGATATAGTTGTTAGAAGTTACTCCCAATAAGATAATACTATAATTGGTATGGATTTTAAGGAGGGAGTTGAGGGGGTTTAGATATAGGATTACCATACCTCATCCCGAATAGTCCTTCCAACCTTGTTTATAAGTATAAGAGAAGGGATCATAATGGGGTTGGTTTAAATTTATAACATAATGACCTGGAGGCCAAGGGTAAGTGTTTTTATATGCATATTCTACATTGATATCCAATTTTATAGAACAATATAATGGATCATCCTATAGTTATCAACATGTGTCAGTTGGATGAGATTTTAAACAATAGATACCAAAAATTTTAATAGGTCTGGAGAATTGAGATTGAGGAGAAAAAGATTTTAGTGATTAGGTAGACACTTCAAGTTGTCTTAAAAGACAAATGAGAACACTCATCTGCACAATAATCTTGTTTGGATCTATGGTTTGACTCTCTTGGGCTTGTTTCATATGAGAATGTGCTCAAGTATAAAATTGATGCATGTTGGAAGCCATGATTATTATGAAATTCTATGATTCTATAGGTTTTTTTTAAAATATCACCACCACTCATAAAATCAATGAGGGTTCTTTCAACCATAAATAACCCCCTCAATGAACTTTTTGATAAGAAGTTGGTTAGAGATTTGGTTGTGAGGATAGGTGGATATGATATTTTTGAAAGTGATTTATTTAGGTATTTTTTAATTCCACTAATTTCGTTTCATATTGAGGTTGTGTGAGAAGCAAGAAATATTTTCTCAAAGAATATATTTTTCATGTAATTACAAGATTTTATGTAACCAGGTGGGAGGTACTAGAACCAATACTTTATAGATTCAACTAGGGAGAATGAAAATACTGAAAGTTTGATTTTTTTTTCATCATAAAACCCTTGAGATTTTATGTTTGAGAATACCCTTTGAAACTACATGAATTGAATATGATGATCCTCACCATCCCTCATATATAAATAAGTCAAAAGATGAATCAAACTAGATTTGAGTTTGAAATCTACCTCTATATTGGGAGATTTAATAACAAGAGGTTGGTATTTCATATCAGGGAAAGTGGGTCATTTTAGAGGATTTACCTAGGATGGGATATTTAGATATCAATTGGGTAGAAAATTAATAGTTATTGAGTGTTTTTGTTATCCCTTATGGTTCTCCTAAGTTAGTGAAGGGGTCACACAATTTTAGGGTCAAGAAAATTTGAGATATTGTTTATGAGATATTGGAAATTCACACACACTCTATCTTTTTTTGAAGGGAATAGAGGTGATTGGATATCAAAGGAAGTATTTTGTTGGTGTTTTTTATTTTATTATTTTATTTTATTTTATTTTATTTTTTTTCTTTAAAAAATGTTTTCTTGAAGGAAATCAAGGATAGTTAACTCATTTTAGTGTTAGATATGGTAATGGTTCCATTTAAAGCACAACTTATTATCAACTAGAAACCATTAATTCTATTATTATCTATAATAATTTGTATAGATACACTTAGGTTTAATCACAATAAATGATAATATTGTTTTTAGAGTTAGTTGTTTTTGTTTTTTTATTTTGAATAGGGAGTTGTTTGTTTATATTTATTATGTAAATTGATTGATGGTTTTTTATTGATTAAAAAACTTATATTTATAGGGGTTAGTTTAGGATCATTAATTTGAAGGATTATGATATCCTTGAGCATTAAACATTTTTACTTAAAATTAACATCTGTTTCAAAAGATGATTTATATTAGAATAAATATATATATAATTTGATCCTTGTATTAACTAGGGTGTCAATCATAATATAATATCATTCATAGAGGGTTCAATATTCCATGATTTTTTTATTTTTGTTTCAATAATCTATGTAATCCACATAAGTAACTATATTTTCCACTAACCCATGAAATATCTAATTAAGTTACACTAGGTTAATTTTTTTAAAATTGAATCATGTAAACCTCTCAATCACTTCAATTACAAGACATATAAATAACCCTAATGGGTGATTTAACAAGTAATTAAAATCATGATAATATTTAGTTGGGATGGTGCTTATGAGAATATAAAAGAAAATTAAAAAGAATTGGATAAGAAAAGAGTGTTTTTAACACATGCACACAAACCATGAAAGGAAAACACACACTTGTAGATAATTTAAATGTTGATTAGAGATATGTTTGATTATTGAATTTGAAATTATTTTATCAACATAAAATTGGATTATATAAATGGTATTATAAGGATATTTTATAAAGAAACTTCTATTAAAAAAATTCAAATATCCAACTACACTTTCAAAGTTAAATCAAATAAAATAGGAAGAAAAAATGCGAAAGGAGAGTAGAGGAGAGGTCTCCCAAGTAGAAACTTGAGTTAAGAAAGTCCTATAGAACCTTAATCAAGGAATTTTCATGCCAATTCTCCTGAATGTTTTTTTAAATTCCCACCACTTTCAATGAGAATAGGGGGATGAATTTATATCCCAAAGGGGACAACTAGTTTTACTTTAATTCTTTCCAGCATTTTTGACACACCATTTGATCAATTAGAAAACATTATGTTAAAATAATGTATTCTAAAGAGTTTTAGAGATGGAAATTTTAAATCTACCCCCAAAATGGGACTTCTATTGAACTTTTTTATATAAAGATATGATTTTTTTCCTAAACCATGTGTTATTAGCTGGGATTTTCCCCAATTTTTTCATTTCCTTAATACGAATGAGCTTTAGGACCAGAAAAGGCCACTATATTTAATTAAAATATTCTAAAAGGTTTTTTGAATATATAATGGATTTCATTACATGTATTTTTAGAGCAATTAGATTGTGGATTGGGAGGAATTTTTGGATTTGTGAGTTGTTCTCCAATCCCAAGAAGAATTGTGGGTCCTCATTTAATGCATGGATTGTCCCCCTTATAGGTTGAACTGGGCCTCAAAATTTTAATCCAAGATGGTTTTGTGTACTGGTAGATTTACGATGCTTTTTAATCATATTTGGACTCAAGGATTTATCCCAGTAAATAAAAAACTACTGCCAATACAGTTTTCTTGATAGATTCATTAGGAATTATTATGTGGTCCATGTGACCCTTTAAATGGAAAATTTATACAAGGATCTGGTTGAATGATTTATAAGAATTGGAATTAGAAACCCTAAAAAATAATACAACTTGGATCACTAGAGTGAATGTTATGATCAAAATAGTGAACTTTATGGTAATTAGATGAATTGGAACAATGCTCTTCATAAATGTTTATGATTAAAACATGAACATTGGTTGGCAATTATCCTTTTTAATGAGAAATCAGTGATGAGAGTAATTTAAAATCACAAATAAATATGTAATATCAATAAAAATTCACATAGATATATATACATACACATACATACATGTACATACACAACATACACAACATAACCAACATACACATGCATACTCATACACATATATACATACACATACATACACAAACATTCACATACACATACATGCACATACATGCACATACATACATACAGTCATACATATACACATACAAATACACATACACAAACAAATACATACATGAACATGCACATACATACATACACATACATATGAATACATATTCATAAACATACATAAACTAATATGATATGGAATTTTTGAAATTTATTATCAGTTATTCATTGGAAATATCTCAATTTTAATTCAATTCCTAGGTAAATAATAATTTTCATTGACTATATGAAAATGAAACATTGATGGATTTTTTTAAATATGGTGTTTATTTATATATTCATATTTTGATTAGGAATCCATGCTTTGGAAGTGAATTTTCTCTTATTGAGTGAATTTTAATTATATAAAAATATTTAACTAAGAAAAAATGTGAATCCATTTGTTCTAAAGGTTGAAACATTACAAAGGCCAGAAGTGACCTTGCTATACATGATCATTATGCTAACCATGGGTACTGATTGAGTACTACACCCTACATTGAGAACATATTATGGCATAATATATATGGATACCATGCCTTAAACTTACCATGAACACTCTTCAAGGTCACTTTATCACCTTACCACACCTCATTCTCAAGGTAAGAATACCTACCTTAAGCACCATCAGTTGGACGTATAAATAAAATTTATTTACAGTGAAACCCCCTTTCATGGTAAGTATACCTACAATGAGAACCATTTTTAACAATATCACATGGTAAACATACTGATTGTGTACTTCATTGTAGGCATGATTACCATGAACATTTCCCACCTCTACTTATGGTACCCATGCCTCTCAAGCTTACATGTGGCCATCAATAGACGCCAAGCCTCTACTTTCACTAAAAAATAGGAACTTTCTTAACTGAATATTTAAGATAATCCAAAGTTAGGGTGATTATATAGATGTTTCCACCAACACTTATCTACCACCACCATGAGGAAAAGCAGGGTGCTACTTACCCTACCAGTTCCACCTTCTGTCGTCACTTGTGAATTTTTGGATGATGATGGAGTAAATCCAGCTTTCCAAGATAATCACAACAGTAATATTCTCTAATTTGAGCTTCTCATTAACTAATGAAGAGATCTAGCCAAATGAACCACAAGTTATGTCACCCTTCTTGCATAGCCTCTAAGGAAGATATGAAATTCCACTCAGTTGAGAGGAGATTTCTACCTAAAAATAGTAGAGTCGTATGGAGAAGGAAAAATATCCCATGAGAATCTAAAGGAAACAATGGGGCGACGTGAAACTAAATTCCACAATATCTAAATATTTTGAGAATCTCCTTCCGCATTTAAATAGAACCACTGACATGTATAAGTTTAAAACTTGAGGTAAGAAATAAAATCTATCATACTGAGAAATGAAATTCCATCAAAAATAGACAATTATAATTCACTTACCAATAATGAGAAATCTGAGTTATAGATACTGGAAATTTATGATGTATCATGGGTAAAAACAATAATGCTCAGGAACTAAACAAATAACGAGACCCATCAACTAAATCCCAATACCATTTCTCTTCAAATATAATAAAGAATTCCACTATGTTTTGAATAAAAAGAACACTCCAGTGTTAAAAGGACACTAGGATGAATCATGGTAGGAGCACTGATTCCATACAACAATCATCTAGACACTTAATCTTGAATCTATGTCAACCATATAGCAGAAAGTAAAGCTACTCCCTACTGAAATTAGACATCCACAAATACTATAAAGAAACATGTTCCCCTTATATAGAGAGAATCATGCTCATATAGTAAAGAAATAATATATAAAAGTTATTAACTACTATAGAATTAGGGGGGATAGAAATAACTCACTCTTGAAGGCCTACCTCACCCCCTTTTTATGAATTATGATCATTCAATGTACTAACTCCTTTGTAGATCTTAATAGTTTTAAATATTAGAGATTTTTTTCTAGTTTTAGCTTTTAATTTCTTCTTATTATTATTGTAATTGCACATAAAATACACTTTTATTTAATTAATTTCATGTGATAGAAAGTAATGGGGGAGTTCAAGGGTGAATGGAGGTATCCATTCACTAGGATAAGAAAAGGTAGGAAATATGATGATCATTTTACTTCCCTATCTGAATAGAGATATCTTGATAAAATTAATCAATGAGATTCAATTGGTGAGAGGAAGAATAAAACCTATTGAATAATGATTTAATAAGATAATGCGGTAATGATCCAATTTAGTACCGCTACTTATTAAATTGAATTTTAAACCAACCAATTTAATATAAAATTTTATTCAAATTGAACTAAAAAACAAGTTTTCAAAATATAAAAAGAACTATATTCTCTGAAGATAATCCGAGTCACATTTTTACTACATTTTCTTGGGTTCAAAAATCATTTTACTAAGTGTCACACAATAGGTGAGAATCAAACCTAGCACATTTGACAACAAATCAGATCTTTTGTTTAATTTTTAAAAAAATGTTTGAAAATGACCATATTCTGTTCTTCCAACCTCATTGGTTTTGATCCAAAGGTCAAGAGAACTGTTCTTGAAAGACTCAAAACTCCAAATAACCCAAAATAAGAAGAAATATAGTTTTTCACCCTTATATTAGATGATTCTACCACCTCAGTTTCTTAAAAATCTATAGTATGAAGTAAAAAAATGGAAGGTAATCTTGATCAAGTTAATAGGACTATGAGATAAATGTACATACTAAATTTCAATATTAACAATCAAAAATTAAAATTAAAGGATTAACAAGACTATAAACTCAAAACTATATTTATTAGTATATTTAATAAGTTTCATGGTTTTTCTGGTGAAGACCCCAATAGAAACATAAGAGTTTTTAAGGAAGTTTTCAATGGATTTAGAACCAGAGGAGTCACTAATACTCAAATAAGATGGATGGATTTCCCATTCTCACTTGTAGTATCAACCAATAAGTGTCTCTAAAACATGTATCTTGGAGAATTTAACTCATGGGATGTTCTAGAGAATTAATTCCTCTAAAAATTCTTCCCTAATTTAAGGATTTATCAACTCCTAAAGGAGATCTATGAAATCAAACAAGAAACTGGAGAAACTCTCTATGAGTTCAGGGAGAGATTCAAGAAACTGACCACATCCTTCCCACACCAGATATATAAAGATCATCAATTCTTGGTATTCTCATATTAAATATTAATGAACAATGATAGGAACTTACTTGATGATTATTTAGGTGGAGTATTATTTGATAAGTTACTGGTTGAAGTAAGAGAATTCATTGAGATGATCTCAGAAAATTCCCAATAATTTGGTATGAGAAATAAAACTGGAGGTGTACATGATGTAAAAAGTTACAAATCACCTTTATTAAAAAATAAAATTGAATAAATTTCTTCTCTTGTGAGATAGATAACTATGAACAAAGTCTAGTAATAATCACCAACCACACCCCTAAGGGTCTTCTAGTTGTTCTATTCCCAGAATCATTTCACTGACGGATAACCATAGGTGTAGGGGACTGAAAGTTGTGATGCCATGTACCCGACGTAAATCCAGAAACTAACAGGTAGAAACTAATGATTTATATAATTTACCACAAACTGGTTTGAATATAGGAGAAAACCGACTCAAAGAACACCATTTAAATATGCTTTGCAATAAACTTTTCATCCCCCATCATTCTAGAGAGAATGTTTACAACCATTTATAAGCTATAATCAAGTAAAAGTTCAAGAACCTTCCATGAAGTTCATGATGAGAAAGGTAATATAATCTCAAAATAATCAATAGACAAATCTCACCACTCATAGAACACAGTTTAAGGAATTTAATGGATAGTTTCTCCAGCTCATGACCACAATCAATAATATGGTAAATCAATGATCATGTAAACTTTATTCTCAACTAATTACTAACCCTAAAGGAAATGTTAGTGTTATTACATTAAGGAGTAGTAAGGATATTGAAAAAAAAATTAAGGATCACCCTAGGAAATTAAATTTGGAAGTGAACAACAACACATATTTAAAGAATCTACCCATGAAAAAGAACGTGGGGAGGTGGCAGTATTGACACCCTCAAATAAACACAAAGTTAAATCTAAAATATAAGACCCACAACAACCCCAAACAACCTTTCTTACAAGGGTTCAAGAACCTTATAAATCCACTGAAGAGTCACCACAATAAGAAATTCTAGAAGGTTTAAAGAATGTAGAGAACAATATCCCCCTGCTAGAATTTATTCACCAGATTCCAAGGTATGTAAAATTTATTAAATAAATGTTCACCAGTAAAATAATATTATGAGTAAATGAATATATAAGGTAAAGAAATAATGTTTCTTCCCTTATTACCCCTAAAATTCCCTAGAAATTCCAATATCTGGGCACTTTTTCTATTCTCATAACAATTGGTAAGATGAATTGTTCTAATGCACTATGTGATTTAGGAGATTCAGTTAATGTAAAGACTTATTCCATTTATTATTCTATACAAATGAGATAAATTAAACCAACCCTTGTGTTTGTACAACTTTCTATAAGACCCACTTCCTACCCTATAGGTGTGATTGAAGGTATCCTTGTAAGTGTACAAGGTTACCCATTCCCTACTAACTTTTACATTATTAACATGGAAGAAGGAAAAGGTAAATATTTGTAGCGACCCTAACCCCAGTTTCCTAGAGCTGGTGTCTATATTATTATATTGGCATAAGATACAAGAAATCACATCTCAAAGGATGTAATATATTACTAGTCTTGTTAAAATAAATACATACATGAAATTCACACTACATTTTAAAAAAATGAAAAAAATAATAATAACTGAGATTCTCATTATATTTCTTAACATATCCATGAATATCAATCACAAAACACTTCCTGGTATCCTGGGGAAAATAAAACATAAGAAATGGGTGAGCTCAGATGCTCAATAAGGGTAATAATACAATGAAAACTATAAATAAATAAGGAATAATCAACATGGAAAGGTAAATATTTGAAACAAATTCCATTTAATCAAAAACGTAAGAATAATATGGTATTAAAAAAATATAATGAAATAATTACATATAAATAATCACATGAGATTGAAATATGACCATAGATATTCTAACTCATCAAATAATCACATGGAATATCAATAACATAATTCATAATTATGGAATACATAATATTTGGCATCTAAAACATACCATCAAGGATTTTTATAAGATATCTAATACCATCGAGGCTTATTCCAATACATCTAATACAATCAAGTCTTGTTCCATGACATCTATATAAATGGGTAAGGCCTCGACCAAAACCATATATAGTTTATCTCATGAGCCATAACAATGCATCAATGGGATATATCAGGGCCACCCATAACATAAAAGTTCCAATTCATTCCTCATATTAAATGGGTAAAACTTAGTCAACATAAATTTTTTTATTGGAAAAATAGCATATGAAATGTTAACAATTACCCTAATCAATAAAAATAATCACAAACCATCTAGAGTAATATAAATGGAATCAAACTAGTAAATTCCTAGCCAAAATAATCATAAACCATCCAAAATTATAATAAGTATGATATAAATATGACATATCCTCGGTGGATCATAAGTACAATTAAGGGTTTATGTCATCGGTGAATAAAAATACCATAAAAATATCTTTAAAAACATCAGTGAGGAAAATGTTCTTTTCATTTTGAAAATTAATATTTAAAATTAAAAGTTAAAAAAAATAAAAACAATTTTTTTAAAATAATTTTTGAAAATAATAGAGGAATATTTAAAACATTGATTGTTTATGATAGAATGTAAATCTATACATGACAAGAATGTTAAAATAAAGATTCGTTTCATATTTTTTGTAAAGGCCAAACGAGCATTTTTTTTAAAATACATGATGACTCCATTAAAAATATTTTTTAAAAGTAAAAATGGGTTAAAATTTCTTTAATAAATCATTATGATCATTTTAAAAACATTTTTGAAAACAATTTTATAAAACATGGGTTTTGATGAAGAAAAATTTCTGAATGAAGAGGGAAATAATGTCAAATTTTTGAAAAACATTTTCCCAATAATTTTAAGCACCAATGAGGGGGGAAATGGTACTATTAATTCAAAAATTCCATGAATAAGTATATATGAATAAAATATATTGATTTTAAGATGTAAATATCAAATAATTATTCCAAGGGAGACATAAACATAAACAATCCTGAATAATGATGAGATTGTGAAATAAACCCATACCACTTTGGTAACTTCTGAATCATAATCTTCATAAAACAAATAAAATTAAATGAAACATTAAATACCATTATGATAAATAGATTCTTGATATAACATATCAAATCAATATTATATAAACCGCACAATAAAATTAGTGGGTAATACGACATATGTCTCACGGAAGTAAAAGCGAGACAAGAAACCCTTACCTCATGCATCATTTTGGTTGAACATACTTTAACCTCATGTATAGTGGTTTTAAACTTGTTATTAACTTATTAAAAAACATTATATTATTTATAATATCATATATAATTCTTTTATAACATCATATCAATTGTTCGTTAATAATCTTTCATTATTCTCATTGTTTTAGGTGTTAATTATCTTGTTTTCACGTGCATATTTCTTCATGAAAGATATGATTCTTGCACATATTGTATAGTTACATGATCTACAGAATAATAATAATTAAATATATATCATATTTATATAAAAATAATAATTTTAAACCAATTATGAAATATGGTTATGAAAAATTAACTACGTTACAATCTTAGAGACGATATGTCACACATATGCATGAGTAACATTTCCATTCTTCAATGAAAATTATGGATAGAATTTAAGTAATATTTTATCATCAAATAATTATAATAACATCATATATACCATATTGTTTTTTGAAATATATTTATTTATATCATTCATATTATGTGGTGATGAAAGAGAGGCATGTCGCTTCATGAAGACGATAATACACCTGTATAGGAATGATGTTATCCTTTTTCAATGTATAAAAAAATGAAATATTATATTTTAATAATGATAAATATTACATGAATATAATAATTATTTCATTTATATCACATATATTCATTAATTTTTTTCTTATTATCTTACATGTAAAGGGTTATTGAAAAAAGAATTCCATCGCTTTGTGAGGTGGTAGTCCGACTTACACATGACCGAAATTATTGTATACCCTACAGAATGGAAATAAAAAATATATATGTTAGCCCATTTATGTCAGATACCATGAGGGGGTGAATAAGGGTATTACATATTAATACTCCATCCCTTTTGGATATTGTTTTTTTATTAAACAAAACACTATTCTCTCTCTTTTCCCGTAACAATGTATGAACAGAATTGAAATCAAGCATGAGAAATATAAATTTTACTTGGTTAACCCTCAATGGGATACATCCAAGGAGAATAAAAAGGCGATGTTCCAATATAAACAATCCAATAAGGCTCATTGAAAAATTACATGGTTCAGGATAGATCACTTTTATGCCTGGGATCACTGCCTCTACAAGGTTTAGAGTCAGGTCAGTACTTTCCCAAGAGTCACTCCCTGAGTCTCTTTCTCTAGCTCACTACAATGGGAAAAGATCACCATATTCTTATTCCTTTACTCACTACTCTCGAAGGTGTCTACACATAGTTTATGGACATGTAGGTCCCTTCATTATCACTAACGAATGCATCCTCAGGTATAGATAGATGCTCTGTTGAAGTCCCATTTTCACCTATAGATGAACTCCATATTTTCATGTAATGTTAGTTTGAGGAAATTAATTTCGTGAACTATTTTAGTGCCTTTAAAAACATACTTTAATACTATATGAAATTCCCTACTTCCTTAATGAACTATCTTTAACCATGTGGTGTGAGTGCTTTACAGACCACCTTTTCTTCCACAGATAACCTCTACTACCTGGGACTTCTTATTATTTCATAGACCACTTATTCTTCCTTGTGCCCTTTTCCTTTATGAGCTGTAGAGCCCCGCAAAACACTTTCACAAACTATCCCTATGAATTTCCTCCTTCTAGAAAATGATCTCCCATGAACTATTTCTTCTTTCATGGAATCCTCCCTTACAAACCACTTCCTTTATAGAATTCCCCCTCATGAACTACTTCAGACTTCACTAAATTCTTCCCATAATGATGATATTTTCTAATGAAATACACTCTACTTAATGATCCAATTAGGGGTCTTTATATACTCAAATAGATATGTAAAACCCAGAAATCATAATTACCCGAAACTTAGATGTGGTATAGACTTCACCATGAACTGCTATGTGGTCTGCATAGCATCATTATCCTTTGCAGCGACTGATGTATTCTTAAAATGGATCCCTTTTTAGATCCTTAAATCACCACCTCAATTACACAAATGGTGATCCTAACAAAAAATGAGATCCTTCTGTGAACTGATTTTACTATTTTGTACATGTAGCACACTTCACGGTCAGCATAGTGTTTCTATACAGAAATATTCCTTTACTGATTTTCCTTCACCATCCCACATACCTCATTTTTGGTATGAAAACTATGCTTTTTGGTCCAAAAAGTGTGACCTCTTTTGTGGAAAACCTTATTTTAACAAAAACAAACTCCCGATTTTGAGGCCCAAATGTTTGGAAAACACTAGGAAATTGTTCCACATTAGAAACCTTCTTTAGAAACACCAACCGTACTCATTCACAATCATATGGATTTGTCAATAAACACAATCACCCCCAAAAACATCAAGATGACACCTTGGGGAATTTTTTCCAACAATCTCTCCCTTTGGGTTTGTTGAAAACTCTTTACATTTTGATACATTGTTAAATCTTCTTCCATATTCTACCAAAATTTTATTTTTCCAATTAAGATAGAGATCAAATATTTACTCAACACATAATATGATCCCATATAATCCATTCTCAGTAGGAGAAACAAGAGTATCATGAAAATTTCATCAATGAATCACTTCATTAAAAAGAAAAATAATCTTCTTTCATCACAAACCTCGTCTTTTGTGATATATAAACTTTGATTGATAAAATTTAGAATCACCATAATTAATAATTCCCCTACATAACTACTCACCCAATCAGCTTATCCCCTTTCCTTGATTAATACATCTCTCCCTTTTTATATGAAAAATTTTCCCCCTTTGTTAACAAACCTGATGGTCACTCCATTTTTTTCAATAGGGTAAAGAACAAAGACCAAAACATTTGGGAAAAACATATCATACCTTGGGGAGAGGGGGTCTAACAACTACAATTTTTAAAATTAGTGGTGTCAAATGGAATTCAAGAGTCAATAAATGCCTCTAAAATGCTTATTTAGGTAAGGTATTTGTTAGAATGTCTATAACTTATAGTTCTGTAGGCAAATAATACAACATCACAAGCCCTTGCTCCAACTTCTCCTTGATAAAATGATACTTTATTTCAATGTGATTTTTCCTTTATTGATGGACTCAATTTTTTCTCAGATGTATAGCAATTGAATTATTTCAATGTATTATGATCAGAGACTTCACTTCAACTCCCATATCATCAAATTGTTTCTTCATCCACAACAATTGTGTGCAAGATTTATTATCCACAACATAATCAGCTTATGTAGTGCTCAATGAAATGAAATATTGTTTCTTTCTTAGTAAATAAATACAAAATACACCAATACAAAATGCACCACCTGATGTTGATTTCCTATTATCTACTAATCCAACCAAATCTTTATTTGTATAGCCTAATAAATCTTTCTATTATTTTTAGTTGTATAGAAAACTGAAATCTACCATGACCCTGATATACCAAATTATTCTATTCACTGTATGTAATTGGCCTTTCTTGGGATTTCTTTTATATTGTGATGCTTGGAATGTGGAGAAAAATTCAAGTATTTTCCCTATCAATTATAGTGAACTTCCAATGATTTTTCTATATTTTGTGACATTGACTGCATTGCCTTCATCATCCCATGACAGTTTCATCTGGGTATCCACTAGAGTCATCATATCCTTGGATTTATCCTCTATAAATATTATCAAAACCTCCTTGAAATATTTAGATTGAGAAATTAATGTTCCATTTTTTCCTTGTGTCACCTGTAAACCAATGAAAAACATTAGTTCTCTAATCATTGATATTTTAAACTAACTATTCATGAATCTGGAAAATAACCTACATCACGCTTCATCTGATCCACCAAATATAATGTCATTGACATGTAGTAGAACCATCATCCTATTATTGTTGTCATCATTGAAATATAGATTTTAATCAACTTCATCATGATTAAAACTAATCTTCTTTAGAAACTAATCAATCATGGAATACCATGCTCTCAGTTCTTACTTCAACCCATATAAATCCTTTCTCAGCTAAAAAACTATGTAATCATCTTCATGAATGAGAAAACTATCTAGCTTCTTAATATAAAATTTCTCTTCTAGAACCCCATTCAGAAATACTAACTTGACATCCATCTGGAAGTCTTTGAACTTTCTTTGCACTATTATGGCCAAGAATAATCTGATTGACTCTAGCCTTACAATAGGTGAAAATTTTGCATCAACATTGATTCCCCCTATATTGGAGTACCCTTTTCACACTAGTTGTTCTTTGTTTTTAATCACAACACCTTATTCATTCATATTGTTACAAAAGACCCATTTATTCCCTATTAAAATCTTATTTGTTGGTCTTGAAATAATCTCCCATGTCTGATTTTTCTCAATTTGTTCAAGATATTCATTCATATCCTGAACCCAATTCACTTCTCCAGCTGCTTCATCAAAACATTTAGGTTGTACCTATGATAAGTAATATGCTTGATGTAGTGTCTTCATTATCCTTTTATGCACTGGCACTATATGATCACTAATTATGTTGGGTCTATAAATTTAGGCACTTCTCTTAGATATTTGCACATATACTAGATTTTTCTCATCCTTTTCATTTCTTGAATCTTCTTCTGAATCAGCCTCTAGAATTGGAAGATCTCTTGATCTGCTTATCTCTTCCTCATTGTCCTCCTGAGACTGATTAGGTATTTAGGGAATATTATTCTCATTCTATACTATAGTTACATTATGTATTTCACCAACTTTTCCCAAAAACATATTGAAGAATACATATAATTTACATTTCTTTGAGTAGCCAAGAAACATCCCTTCATCTCCATGGGATTCAAACTTCTTGTGTTTCTACTTATTGATAATGAAACACTTAATTCCAAAGACTCTAAAGTACTTCAATTTTGGATTATTTCCATACCATAGCTCATATGGAGTCCTCTCTTCTTTTGGAAAAAGTTACGATCTATTTGATTTATAGACTGATGTCATCACTATTTATTTCCAAAACTTCTCTATAAAGTCTTTCTCAATGAGCATTGTTCTATCCATGTTGTTTATAATTTGATTTCTTCTCTCAACTACTCCATTAAACTACGGAGTTTGTTCTTCTGAAACATGGTGCCTTATCCCATGTTTCTTGAGATAATACTCCACTTGGATATTTTTAAAATTTGTTCTATTATCTATTCGGATCTTTTAGATTGTTTTACCCATCAACTTCTCAACTTCCCTTGGATAATTTTTTATGCAACCGAACACCTTTTATTTTTGAGCGATGACTGAAACCCATTCCATTCTACTAAATTCATCAATTAAGAGAACATAATATCTCCTCCCATCAATAGATCTTATAAAAATTTGTCTGCACACATCAATATGAACCAACTCAAGCAATTTTATTAAACTTTTATCTTTTTACATATATTACCTTCGAATGATCTTCTCTTTACCTGCAAAAAAAACTGCACCATATTTTTCCTTTATGACACATAATTTCATAGAAAAACTTATGACATGTCTAAAGTCACATAATTGAATGAAACATGGTAAGTTGTGATTGAGACCTTCAACAAATAGGATATTTGCATGTCTCATGGCTTTTCCTAAAAAAATTCTTTTTTAGACCCAATAATTTTTAGACCTTCATCATTAACAAATATTATGATACCTTCCTTATCATACTCGATTCCTATCACTTTATCCTTATTTCCTATCATATGGGAGGTGCATCCACTATCAATGATCCATATTTTGGTGCGATCTAATTCTTTTAATGCAATATATGCAACCACTTCTTATTTAACTATATTCTTTTTGGTCCATGTTTTTTACTTCATACCCAGTACAAATTGAAAATATTGAACTTCCTCTAAGTATGATGGCCCATCTTTATCTTAAAATGCTGCAAACCAATTTTTCATTTTCATCTCATTTGATGATCCATTGAATTTCTACTTATGACCACATTCATTCTGCTTCAACACATTTATTTTCATTATTGATGAGAAATATCTTTCCATGTTCCCAAATTCTTCACACCAGAAATAGTGACAATCAGATGATGTTATAGAATATTGAGTTCTTTATGTATTCCTCTATTAGTCTTGTTCTCTTTGGTACCTCTTGGCTATGGAACATACATTTTGTGAGTGTCCCGCCATTCCACAATAATAGAATCTAATACAGGGTGCATTCCTATATGTCACTACTTCACCACTAGTTTTCCCTTAGGTTTTCTGAATATTTTGATTCTAATCCATACCCAAATCAATCTTCAATATTATAGTGGATGCTTGTGGTCTGGCTTCAACCATTCCTAATTTTTATTTTTTATCAAGTTTCATATCATCCTTATCATTTTGATTTGATTGTTTCTTCTATTCTTCTAGACCACAATGATCCACTTTAATCTTTTCCATTGCCTATATAATCTTCTTTCCCGATGTTATACTGAGATTCAATAATTTTTCTTGATCCTTAACACTTCGTCCCAAACCAATGACTTCCTCCTCAAGTTCTTTGATACGTTTGATTTTATCTTTTCTAGTTTCAGTAAAACTATTGATTTCTATTTCATATTATTAAATTTTTAATTTACACTCAACAAACTTATCTGAGCTATCTGGCATTGAAGATTTCAGTTTTTCAATTTCATCATTCAGCTTAGAATTCTCTTATTCATACTATTGCATATAAAGTTTAGTATCACAAACCAATTTGTTTGATTTATTCATCTTGGATCTCCTAACATCTATCTCATCAAGTGTAGAATCTAATTAAACTTAAATTTCCACACTTCCTTCAACATCTCCTTAGTAATTGACACTTTCTTCCATTTTTATAGATTTTTTTTCAACTTCCACCACAACATTTGATTCATGATCCTTACAGTCCTCCAATTATTCTGTCTCAGATTCTTCTAAACTGTTATCTTCTCTTGATAGAAAATTATTTTTTTTAATAATTTTTTCTTAGAATTTTTATTTCATTTCATGTAGGCTAAAGAATTATTCATTGGAGTTTTAAATTCATCTTCATCCTCATCTTGAAAATTCTAAGGTCACCTTACTACAAGATGTCCAACCTTTCCACATCTAAATCATGTAAGTGGATGTTTCTGTTTGAACTTTCCTTTTCCTCTTTAATGATTTGAGGAAATTAATTAAATGAATTCATATTTCTCTTCTTCTTCCTACCCATATTCAGTAGTGAGATTCATCATGATGTTTAATGAAACTTCAATATATTTCCCCTTTTCAACAACATCATTATCATAATTTATCACCACATATACAACAAGAGTATTGTGATAGTTATCCAATGTCATCTCCTTTGGATCTGTATCTTCTAATACAGAAACATTTGGATTAAATCAAAGTGGAAGTTTTCTCGATATGTGCTTAACAATATTTATATATAAAATAATTTATCCAAGACCATGCATGTCTTCCATAACAACATTCACTGGATCAAATAATGTATCAATATACTTATTAGTGTGAATTCTAATATCCTTATATTTTTTATATAGAACCTATAGTTTTGATTATAATAATTTTGAGTCACCCTCATAAATATTCAATAAAATTTCCCATGTATCATGTTATGACTTACATGACATCACCTTTATAAAAATTTTATTGGATAACCCCCCCCCCCTAAAGAATTGATTCCTTTAGTGTTATCATCCAATTCCCTTCAGAAAATATCTTATAAAGAACCACTATCGATATTGTTCAAAATTCCATGCATTGATACTATAAAGACATCCATTCATAATGATTGGAATTAGTGCTGCATCTGATTCTTCCATAATTGAAATTTTTTTCCATCGAATATCAGAATCCCTTTTTCATTGACAGCCTCCATTTCTTCTACTGTGAGAGAACCATGGACTTTCAACTGTTATCTATGATATCAATCGTTATCGCAATTAGGTTAAATACCCTGAGAGGGGGGAGGGTGAATTAGGGTATGAAATATTAATACTCCTACCCCTTTGGATCTTGTTTCATCGTAAAAAAACATTCTTATCTATTTTCCCCATTGCAATGTATGAACAAAATTGAAATCATGCACGAGACATAGAAATTTGACTAGGTTAACCCTCACCGGGCTATGTCCAAGAATCTTAAAATGATGTTGTGATGATGTACCATTTCCACTAAGTCTCTCTACAAAATTACAAGGTTCAGGATACATCACTTCAATGCCCAGGATCACTGCCTTTACAAGGTTTAGGGTTGGCTCACTATTTTCCCAAGGGTCACTCCCTAAGTCTCTTTCTATAGAACACTATAGGTGGAAAGGATCAACATCTTCCTCTCACTTTTCTCATTGATCTGGAAGTAATCCACACATAGTTTATGTACATGTATGTTTCTTCATTATTACTAATGAATGCATCCTCAACTGTAGTTAAATGCTTTGTTGAAGTCTTATTTTCACCCACAGATGAACTCCACTTTTTTGCATACTGTTAGTTTGAAGAAATTACTTTTGAAAACTATTTTAGTGCCTTTGAAAACTTCATTTAATCCTCTAATAACTTCCCTACTTCCTCTAAGAACTATATTCTACCACGTGGCGTGAGTGCTTCACGGACCACCTCTTCTTTCATGGATGACATTCACTTTCATGGACTACCTCTTCTTTCATAGTCTGCCTCTTCTACCGTGGGCCCTTTTCCTTAGAGAGCTGTAGAGCCTTAAAAATATCTTTTAGGAACTATCCCTATGAACTTCCTCCTTTTAAAAAATTATCTCTTGTGAAATAATTCTTCTTTCACGGAATCCACCATCGCAAACCACTTCCTTTGCGGAATTCCCCCTCACAGACTACTTTTGACTTCACCAAATTATTCATGGAGATATGATACTTTATAATGAAATTAACACTCCTTAATAATATTATTAGATGTATTTATATATTAAAATATATCAAAAAAACCTGTTAATAGGAATTACCCAAAACATTGATGCTGTACAACCTTCACTACGAACTACTATGTGGTTTACGTAGCATCATTATCCTCTGTAGTGGTCAATGTCTTTTGAAAATGACACCATTTTTGGATCCTTAAATCACCACCACAATTATGAAAATGAAGATCCTCCCGCTAATTGTGAGCCTTCCAAAAATCATGATCCTTCTATGAACTGATTTCACCATATGGTCTGTACAGCGCGCTTTACGGGCCACAATGCGCTATTATGCAGAGATCTTCCTTTACCGACTTTCCTACATCATTAAGCATACCTCATTTTTATTCTATGAACTATTCTTCAAAATACATAAACTATTAGTCCAATTTCAGGAAAAATTCCTTCTTCAACACCAACCATACTCATTCACGGTCATCTGTCTTTGTCTACAAACACAATCACCCTAAAAACACTGTGATGACACCTCGAGGAATTTTCTTGAGCAATATATATTATATAATAACTATAGTGATATAATTAAATTTTAAATATCATATATATACTTTAGATCCATCATTATACTAAACCATGATAGGTAGTAATGGAAAAACGAATGACATCGGTTCGTCACCCCGTAATCTGCCTTACACATGAATGATGATTTCATAACCCATTTGATGGAAGTGGGGATAGTTGTAGGTCATGATATTATTATAAAAACTTCCCAGTATATAAAAGATACGTAGGTTATTTTATATAAATGTGTTAATAATAATTGAAGGAGTTGGGGAAAGAAATAATATAAAAACGCTCATTGAAGAACATTACCTCTTCTTCAGGTAACCTCCTTAGGTTTTCACAAAAGACTTCAAAGGATGGATTTTTTCCTTAAATAAGGTTTATATAATGATTTAAGTGAATTTTTGAAATTATTTGGGTAGGTATTAGTCGGTCCAAAAGGTTGTGAAGGTGTGATGAAAAGTGGAGAGTGAGTGTCCTTTTATAATTTAGGTTAGTGGGACACTTGTAATTTTTTTGAAAGAAAAAGGTATACCTATGTTTTTCACATGCCAAAAGGGTCCAAAATAGTGTATCATAGAGATTTATACATATTAGGGTATAAATATAGCTATAAAATGGATATTAGACAAGTTTTTTATGTTAATTTAACCCTTATCATTTTAGTTTAACCCACAAGTAAATCCATTTTTACCTTAATCACGGTAATTAATTTTTATTATTTTAACTATTAATTTTAGTAAAAAATTAAGTTGAAATTATTAGAAAATATAAATTATTCTAATTCTATATAATGAACCCAATTTTTCAAATTCCATAATGTAACACCCCAATATTTCATAGTAAGTAATTTTCTTTAAAGTAATTCAATAGCTTACGCTACACGCAACACCGAGTTCGAGGGCACCATGACTTGCCAAACTAGTCGTTCAAAAAATGGTTATGAATAGTATTAACCGTATTTTGAATTCTATATACTCCACATAATTTTAACATCCATATTATGTGTTTCTGAGACATAATATAAGAACAAATTCAATTTTTCTGATAAAAGAAGTATTTTTCAAAAAATGCAATTTTACCGCCTTTTAATGGAAAACCCTTTTTAAATCCAATATTCGACACTTTCAAATATTCAATTTGACAAAATAAACTTTTTATTTGAAATAGGTACATAAAAATTTGGTTTGGATAAATTTTTGGTACTTTTCTGAAAACTTTTATAAATTGATGAATAGTGAAAAATACTAAATTTTTTAATTGAAAACAACTTTTTTAATAAAAATAATTTCTAGTGTTAAATTATAAATTTGAATGGTTTTTAAGTATAATTGGATTATATTATTATCATTTAATCCAATATTGTTCATTGGAAGTAATTTTACATTTAAATTGGACATAAATAGATATCAATCTTTTGATAGTTTTTACTTCTCAAAAACTCGCTTTCTGGTTTTGACAATAGGAATATTTTTTAAATAAATTAATAAAACTTATATGTTTTGAATTTGGTAAAATAGAAATAATTTTTGAATTTTTAATATCAAAATTATCTTTGGGTAAATTTTTGGTATTTTTCTAAAAACATTCAATTTTGATGAATAGTGAAAAACACTGTGTTATTATTTAAAGATGGCTTTTTATTTAAATAATTATTTTTAATTTAAATTTATTTTAAAGTAAAAATAGATATATAATACCTATATTATTCCAATTTAATTCATTTAAGTCATTTTATAATAATATTAGATATATAATATTTTATTGAACTTTTTACCGTCTTTTACTCACTTTCTAGGCACATTTGCAAATTTGAATAAAACATAATTTTACCACTTCTGTGAATAGAATTTAAAAAAAATCAGAATAGACACAGTTGGCATCAGTAAGTAAAATGTGGTTCAATGTACGAAAATAATTTTTGGTGAATAGTAACTTTTGAATTTTATTTACCACGGTTAAAAGTAAATAGGGTAATTAAAGGTAAAAATGATATTATAATTACCCTAACACATGTCATAATTCTATTGGATAAGTAAATTTTGACCAAAAATAAACCTTAGGAATATAATATGATCTTTTTGATCCACTTGTATTAGATTAGGACATTTATTATTATTTTATTTAAAGGAGAGTAAAAAGTGTAAAATTCAATGTTTAATAACTAAAAAAAATTTAAAATAGGGTTATACATAAGATAAATTAGACTATAAATATTCATTATAAAAATAAAAATATTTCCTACATCATGGTATTTTATTTATAATTTTTAGAAATTAAATAATTAAATTTATTTATGACACAATGATGATGCAGCAATTACCTCATTAATGAATGATTAAAATAATTGATATTATAAATATCAAAATAAATGTAAATTGAAACTTTTTATGAATTCCATGAATTTTATAGGTTAATATGACATGTTAGGGTTGATTTAATTTATTATTTCTTGAGTAATCAAGTTTTTTTGACTTTCACAAAAACCAAATACTAAATAGTGTCAAAATTGACATAAATGAGTATTTAAAACTAAACTATATTATTAAATGATATAATACTTGTAAATATATAAGGTTCAGACAAAGTACTTATATAATGATAGATATGTCATTAATTATCCACTTTAGGTTTGATTGTCATTTTATAGTAAGTTTATTAACAATGTCATATAAAAATACAAGAAGACATGGTAAAAGTCAAACTATTTAACTAAGAATTAAATATAAAAGATAATGTTAATATGGTGACCTAAAATTGTCTAAAACCTATTGGATGAAAATATTTCTACCCATACCCACCTTATCCTTTAAATAAATCCATTTTTAGCCATTATAAACTGAAAATGATTTTATAATAAAATAATATTTCAAGTTTTTCCTAAAGTGACCCTCACCTCTTTTATAAAAGGGTACTTCCCCTTCTCTCAAAATCACATCTCCAAATCCATTTTTCTCGGCCAAAACCTGCTCAAATATCCTCCCTACTACCCTCAATTGATCATAGAGGCCATACTTTGATCAGAAAGGAAACCTAAGGAGCCTTTTTGATCAAATCAAAAGGAAGCACCCGAAGAAGAGGTAATAATTTTATCACCTCTTTCAAAGTTCTTTTCTTCTTTAACTTCCTATTTCAATGTTGTTTCCAAACCAAAATAATAAATACAGTACCTTACACATATTTTTATGTTAATATAAATATGGTATAACCATATTCATTATTCTATCCATCCTATGAATCACAAAGTCACCATACGTATGTACGTACGACTTACTGTCTCCACGTTGTGGAGTAGTGTGTTATTCAACACTTCATTATTTGAATGGGTATAATAACGAGTAAAACTGATTTAAATAATAAATATAAAATTTTAATTATTCTTTATATATAATATTCCATCCAATTACATACTATTTCATCACTAATGGAATGATATTGTTGCTCGTGCGTACGTACGGCTTACCGTCTCCACAACGCGATGAGATTTTGTTCCCCATCATAAACATACAAGAATAATTTTCATTTGATGATTAAAAATAATGTTTAAAAACTTAATATAATTATGGATATGAATCAATTACGTCCTATCCATAACAAACATGACTTACGTAACAAAAAATATAAAGGAAAACGAATCAGTTAACACCAAAAAACAATGATACTACTTAAATATCATTAAAAAAGCAATATTAGAAGATCATATATGATATCATATTTATGTATGTGGTACTTGTATAATTTAATAACAACTATTTCACCATTATACAGGAGGTTAACCTACCCTCTACTAATGAAAAGTACAAGGTAAGGGGTTTTCATCTCACTTCTTATTCCTGTGAGATTCAAGCTATATTTCCACTATTTCCTTTTATGTGGTGTATTTACTTCCCATGATTGTATTATTTGTGTAATATACTTTAATTTATGGGTATTTACATCTTTATTTTATGATTCTTCTTTCATGGGGTGTATGTTTCGCAAGTTTCCAAATTGATAAGGGAATTTTTAATTTCTATTTCCACTCATTGGGTTTTACGCAAACTTCATTGATTATTTTTCTCCAAGATTATGTGTGAAATAACTATTTATTTCTTTATGTAGTAATTTCCACTCCCCTTTGTGTGGATATACTTTTGATACACATAATAACTCCATTTATAAATTCTCAAGTCATCTATATGAACTTGATAAGAGTAATCTTAACTCAATTTATATTCATTGAGTTAAACATCCAAGTCATTAGTGTTGTTTTTACAAGAATATGTGTGAATGTCCTATGATTGATTTACACTTAATTTCCAATAATATTCAGTGTATTTATATTTTTCACACATAATTATGTCATTGATTTATCCTTAATCTAGGGATACATTCTTTATAAGGGATTTCATATCAATTTACATTCTATTGAGACTTCTCTGTTGTTATGTGCCAATTCCCTTTTATATGGTGTATATACTGTCCTTTGAAATATTATATCATGAATCCATTTATTATCATGATATTATAATGTTTTTATTAATGTTATTCCTTAATTATTTTTATTCAATCATCTCTCATTTGGTTAGGAACTCTTTAACTAAAATATCATTTTAAATATTTATTCATATTAATCTTTGTCATTAATGTCCATGTTTTAAAAATGGTTTTAAGGATTTATTTATATAGACATGAATGTTTTGAAATTAAAATTCAATTCAAAAGTTTCAAATTGTTATAGGAAACTTTTATTCAAAAATATCTTTTAAACGAATTCTTTGATAAATAGTGGGACTTTTAAATGTTTTCAAGAAAAGGGGATATGTCTCTCAAATAGTTTTTCTGATTATTTTCATCTATGTAAATATCCTTCGTTGTATTTTATTCTTGATTGAGGTTGATTTTTTATAATACAATCTTTCATATTGTATTTAATGTGTTATGTTTGACTGTGGATGTGTTGTTTTTATACCATTTATGGTTTATGGTTAAAGTATTGATATTATGCTTGTTTTAATATGAATGTTTTGATTATGTTTCTCCCTTTTCATATGAGGAATGCGTTGGACTTAGTAAGTGAGGGGCGGGGTCCTCTATATCCCCTTGATGCATCAATAGGTCTCATGAGACAAACTAGTGTCTTGGCACAAATCCATGACAAAATTTTATTTGTAGTCTTGGAACAAGGCCTTGACTATGTGGTTATGATGTCCGACATTATACATTCCATCATTATGAAATTAGATATTGATATTACTTATGATTATTCGACTAGTAAAATATCCATGTGAATAAGTAAATGGATTTTTTTATTTATCTTTTCCATATTATGCTGAATTTTAAGTTTAAAAGGCTTGTGTTTTAGTTGTATACAATGCCTTAAAGGTTTATGCTTATTTATGATAGTTTCTGCTATATTTTATCCCTATTGAGCATCTGATCTCACCCCTTTATTATGTTTTCTTTTTCCCATTATGTGAAGAAGTATATTATGATTAACCTGCAGGGATAGGCCAAAGGATATTAGTGTGTTCAAAGGGGCCCCAATATTGTTTTTCTTTATTTAATGATGTAATATAAAACTTATGTATGTATCTAGAACATTCAAGGATACTAAACTAATCGGTCTTTCAAGAATTGATATCTTATGATCATGAAAATTTTATGTAATAATACACCGACTCTGGGTAACTGGGGTTGGATTATTACGGTTAGTATCAGAGAAAGTTTAGTATAAGCATTGGAAGTAAGATTTAGAAAAAATCTGAATAAAAAACACTACCCTAAGATATAATTTGAAGATTAGTATATAATAACATCCAAAAAATTTGGAAATGTAAATATTATATGGGTTTTCCAAGAAATACATCCATGTTTGGATACGAGCAGGCAGAGGTGGCTCTGGCACAGATGTACCTAGGGATAAAACCTGAAAACACAGATTTGAGCTATACTCGAATAAGAATTGGTGCATGACAACAGACCTTGTTGCACTATTGGTTACGACACTCCTGGGGAATATGCTTAGGATAATTAACATTTTCTTTACAAAATGATTTGAATGATTTTAATATAATATGAGAATAAATAAACTTGGTTAATCCTAAGGTGTGAGTCCTGATATTCTCTAAATAATTTTTATGACTATTATTACTTACACTATGCTTTCTAGTTTTAGTCAATGGCTGGAATCCAAGGAATTCATAGTAACATTGAACATGATGTACAAGGTGGTAATGATGGTGTAAATGAGAAAATAAATGGAATGTTGATAGGTGTAAAAGATATCGTGTTCTTGCTGAAGCAGGTTTCCAAAAATATGATCAACAATATATACATTAACCAACTTCTAAACTCAACAAAGAAGAGAAAAGAAGGAAATGATAAAATCTCAAGTAGTGGAGACCGTGGAGAAAATAAATCTCAATTTCCATCATGCCGGAAATGTGGAAGGAGGCCCCCATGAATGTGTCTCAATAGAAAAAATAATTGATTTATGTGTGGGAAAGAAGGAAATAAAGTAAATAATTTATGAGGAAAAATGAAGATTACTATTGAAGAAAATAAAAATGATCATAATAATACATTTACAATCATTTTCCGTAAATGTAGGGGACCTGAGCATTACCTGAGTCAATTCCCTATTCTATATAATAACCACTAGGTCAAGGAAGAACCTATGTGAAAATAAATGGATGGAGAAATGTTTAAAAGTATTAATTCTCTTCATTGATGGGATTAATTTGTAATACTTTTATCTTGTATGTGTAACCCTACAGTTTGTTATGTGAAAATGCTATTTGAGGAAGAATTATCTTTTCTTTTGCGGATATAGTTATAAAGAACCATTTGGGTTTATATGATCCTTAAATTTGAGGAAATTACTGGTTATTAATATTTGGGTTGAAAATGTGAGGTATGAGATAACATTTGTGGTTAAATTATGTTATAGTTATTCTGAGGAATTTAGCTCATTTTTTGTAATGTTATAAAATATAGTTTTTGAAAAAGGACAACATGCAGAGCATGTGACAACCCGTCGCGTTGGACAAAGCTGCGGGAATCGAACGCACAACCAAAGTGCGACTAGGATTTATTGCCTTCCAATAGATTATGTGATGTCCCTGTTTAGTGTGACTAATTATTTTTATTTAAATGATTTTATTTATCAGTAATAAGTTGATTTGGGATCTTATGTTTTATCAAATGGATATCCTTAGTATAGGAAAATGATTTGGTGATTAAGTGATAAATGTTATTTTAGAAGACGTTCTCTCTATTGGGAAAACTATATGCCTAAGGAAAATAGAATACTATAGGATTTCATTTGAGGAGTATTGGTGGATTTTTTTATTTTGGAAGAATATATTTTTTTAGAGATTTAGGTTATTAATGTTAATGATTAACCTATCATAGAGAATATGTGATTTGGTTAATTACACTTCTGTATGATACTTTAAAAGTATTTGATGTTATTTGGAGATAAATTTTAAGATTTACTATGAAATACTGTGTGATTAAATTCTCCTAAGTTTTGGGTTTCAATCTTAGTTTGGATTATATTGAAGGATTTTAAGGAAAATTGTTTATTGAATGGTCTTTATTGAACTTTGAGTATTGTTTGTTTAATTTTGGAAATTAAGATTAGTATTTCTTTCCATAAAAGATTATCCATTTTGGGGATCATCTGATCTTGTACTAACCAATTGGTTTTGGTTAATCTCTAAAGACAAGGTAAATATATAGTTCATCCTTTGTGGATTATTTGATTCTCTAAAAGTTGATTCAAGTGCTTCAGGTGTGACCAAGTCATCTTGAATACTCATCATTTGGAAAAAGATGAGTTAGTGGTAGAAATTTATTAAAGGATGAAAATATACTTAAAAATTAAGTATATATCTTTATGTTATTAATAAATATCATAAATAAATTCCTCAAATTTATGAAATGGAACTTAAAACAAAAAATGTTGTCCATTTACTTTTCCTTCTGGGAAACTAATGACTGTTTAACCCATCACAAGTTTGTGGTTTTCTTGTTATAAACTTTCTCCTGATCATGTTTTCTATCACTCTCCATCATAACTTGACACTTAGTTTATCTTCCATATCCATGTTTTCTTACATGAAATCCTTGTATGGGTTATCTTGTGTGACCTTTTTACTTCTCTATCTTTCTTTTAAAGTGATAGTTTTATTGACTTTTTTCCGATGTGGGACATTCAATAAAGTTCCAAAGACCAATTTTAAAATTGCAAGGATGCAATTTTCAAAATGGGGGAAGAATGTAACACCCCAAGATTTCATAGTAAGTTATTTTCTTTAAATCAATTCAATAGCTTACGCTACACGCAACACCAAGTTCGAGTGCATCACGACTTACCAAACTAGCTGTTCAGAAAACGATTATGAATAGTATTAACTAAATATTGAATTTTATATACTCCATATAATTTTAACATTCATATTATGAGTTTCTTAGACATAATATAAAAACAAATTCAATTTTTCAGATAAAAGAAGTATTTTTCAAAAAATGCAATTTTACCTCCTTTTAATGGAGAACCCTTTTTAAATCCAATATTTGACACTTTTATATATTCAATTTGTCAAAATAAACATTTTATTTAGAAGCGGGACATAAAAATTTAATTTGGATAAATTTTCGGTGCTTTTCTAATAACTTTCATATTTTGATAAATAATGAAAATACTAAATTTTAATTGAAAACAACTTTTTTAATCAAAATAATTTATAGTGTTAAATTATAAATTTTAATGGTTTTTAAGTATAATTAGATTATATTTTTATCATTTAATACAAGTTTGGTCATTGGAAGTAATTTTACATTTAAATTGGACATAAAAACATATCAATATTTTGATAGATTTTACTTCTCAAAACCCCGCTTTCTGGTTTTGACAACAGGAATATTTTTTTAAATTAATTAATATGACTTCTATGTTTTGAATTTTTTAAAATAGACATCATTTTTTAATTTGGAATATCAAAATTAACTTTGGGTGAATTTTTGGTGTTTTTCTAAAAACTTTCAATTTTTGATGAATAGTAAAAAACATTGCATTATTACTTAAAGCTGAATTTTTATTTAAATAATTATTTTTAATTTAAATTTATTTTAAAGTCAAAATAGATACATAATACCAATATTATTCCAATTTAATTCATTGAAGTCATTTTATAATAATATTAGATATATAAAATTTTATTGAACTTTTTACCATCTTTTACTCACCTTCTTGGCACATTTGCAAATTTGCATAAAACATAATTTTACCGCTTCTGTGAATTTAATTTAACAAATCTAAGAGACACGGTTGACATAAGTAAGTAAATTTTGGTTCAATGGATGAAAATAATTTTTGGTGAATAGTAACTTTTGAATTTTATTTACCTCAGTTAAAAGTAAATAGGGTAATTAAAGGTAAAAAGGATATTATAATTACCCTAACACATGCCCTAATTCTATTAGATAAGTGTATTTCGACCAAAATAAACCTTAGTAATAAAATATTATCCTTTTGATCCACTTGTATTAGATTAGGAAATTTATTATTATTTTATTTAAAGAAGCGTTAAAAGTGTTAAATTGAAAGTTTAATAACTAAACCATTTTAATATAGGGTTATACAGAAGATAAATTAGACTATAAATATTAATTATAAATATAAAAATATTTACTACATCATGATATTTTATTTATAATTTTGAGACATTAAATAATTAAATTTATTTACGACACAATGATAATGCAGTAATTACCTTATTAATGAAAGATTAAAATAATTGATATTATAAATATCAAAATAAATGTAAATTGAGACTTTTTATGCATTACACGAATTTTCTAGGTTAATATGAAGTTTTAGGGTTAATTTAATGTATTTTTTTAGAAGTAATAAAGTTTGGTTGACTTTTACAAAAACCAAATACTAAATAGTGTCAAAATTGACATAAATGAGTATTTAAAACAAATATTATATTATTAAATGATATAATATTCCTAAATATATAAGGTTATTCAAAAGGACTTATATAATGATAGATATTTCATTAATGAACCACTTGAGGTTCTCTTGGAATTTTATAGTAAGTTTATTAACCATGTAATATAAACATACAAGAAGACGTGTTAAAAGTCAAACTATTTAACTAAGAATTAAATCTAAATGATAAGGTTAATATGGTGACATAAACTTGTCTAGGACCTATTGGTTGATATTATTTCGACCCATACCCTCCTTATCCTCTAAATAAATCCATTTTGAGCCATTATAAACCTAAATGATTTTATAATAAAATAATATTTCTAGCTTTTCCAAAAATGACCCTCACCTCTCTTACAAAAGGGTACTTCCTCTTCTCTCAAAATCACACCTCCAAAGCCATTTGTCTCGGAAAAAACCTGATCAAATATCCTCCCCACTACCCTCAATTGAACTTAGAGGCCTTACAAAGATCATAAATTTAACCTAAGGATCCCTTTTGATCAAATCAAATGGAAGCACCCGAAGAAGAGGTAATAATTTCATCACCTCTTTCAAAGTTCTTTTCTTCTTCAACTTCCTCTTTCATTGTTGTTTCCATACAAAAATAACAAATCCAGTACATTCTACATACTCTGATGTTATTATAAATATGGTACAACCATATTCATTATTCTATCCATCCTATGAATGACAAATTCACCATACGTGTGTACGTATGGCTTACCGTCTCTACGTTGTGGTGTTGTTTGTTATTCAACACTTCATTATTTGGATGGGTATAATAATGAGTATAATTGATGTAAATAATAAATATAACATGTTAATTATTCTTTATATATAATATACCATCCATTTACATACGATTTCACCACTAATAGAATGATATTTTCGCTTGTGTGTATGTACGGATTACCGTCTCCACGATGCGATGAGATTTCATTCCCCATCGTAACCATTCAAGAATAATTTTCATTTGATGATTAAAAATAATGTTTAAGAACTTAATATCATTCTGGATATGAATCAAATATATCCTATCCATAACAAACATGACTTACGTAACAAAACATATAAAGGAAAATGAATCAGTTAACACCAAAAAACAATGATACTACTGAAATATCATTAACAAAGAAATATTAGAAGATCATATATGATATAATATTTATGTATGTGGTTCTTTTATAATTTAATAAAAATTATTTCACCATTATAAAGGAGTTTAAACTACCCTCTACTAAGGAAAAGTACAAGGTAGGAGGTTTTCATCTCACTTCTTATTCTTGTGAGATTCGTGCTATATTTTGACTATTTCTTTTTGTGTGGTGTATGTACTGCCCCTGATTGCATTATTTTTGTAATATAATTTAATTTATGGGTATTTAAATATTAATTTTATGATTCTTCTTTCATGGGGTGTATGTTTTGTAAGTTACCAAATTGATAAGGGAATTTCTAATTTCGATTTCCACTCATTGGGTTTTACGCAAACTTCATTGATTATTGTACTCCAAGATTATGTGTGAAATCGCTATTTATTTATTTATGTAGTAATTTACACTCCTCTTTTTTTGGATATACTTCATATACACATAATCAATCCATTGATAAATTCTTAATTCATCTATATAAACTTTATAAGAGTAATCTTAACACAATTTCCATTCATTGATTTAAACATCAAATTCACTGGTGTTGTTTTTACAATAATATGTGTGAATGTCCTATGATTTATTTACACTTAATTTCCAATCATATTGGGTGTATTTATATTTTTCACACATAATTATGTCATTGATTTATCCTTAATCTAAGGATATAGTCTTTATAAGGGATTTCATCTCGATTTACATTCTATTGAGACTTCTTTGTTGTTATGCACCAATTCACTTTTATATGGTGTATATACTATCCTTTGACATATTATATCATGAATCCCTTTATTATCATGATATTATAATTTTTTTATTAATGTTATTCTTCAATTATTTTTATTCAAAAATCTCTCATTTGGTTTGGAACTCCTTAACTAAAATATCATTTTAAAGATTTATTCTTATTAATCTTTCTCATTAATGTCCATGTTATAAAAATGATTTTAAGGATTTATTTATATGGACATGAATGTTTTGAAATTAAAATTCCTTAAAAAAGTTTCAAAGTGGTATGGGACACTTTGATTCAAAAATATCTTTTAAACAACTCCTTTGATAAATAGTGCGGCTTTTAAATGTATTCAAGAAAAAGGGTATATGCCTCTCAAATAGTTTTACTAATTATTTTCATCTATGTCAATATCCTTCATTGCATTTTATTATTGATTGAGGTTGATTTATTATAATAAAATCTTCTATATTGTATTGAATGAGTTATTTTTGACTATAGATGTGCTATTTTTATACCATTCATGGTTTGTGGTTAAAGTATTGACATTTAATATGCTTGTTTTAATATAAATTTTTAGATTATGTTTCACCCTTTTCATATGAGGAATGAATTGGACTTAGTAAGTGAAGGGCGGGTTTATCTATATCCCATTGATGCATTTGTAGGCCTCATGAGACAAATTAGTGTCTTGGCACAAGGCCTTGACAAAATCTTATTTGTAGTCTTGGCACGAAGCCTTGACTATGTGGTTATGATGTTTGACTATATGAATCCCATCATTATGAAATTAGCTATTGATATTACATGTGATTATTTGACTAGTATAATATCCATGTGATTAATTAAATCTCATTTTTTGATTTATATTTTCCATATTATGCATACGTTTAAGTTTAAAAGGCTAGTGTTTTAGTCTTATACATTGCCTTAAAATTTTATGCTTATTTAGGATAGTTTCTACTATATTTTTATCCCTAATAAGCATCTGAGCTCACCCCTTTCTTATGTTTTCCTTTTCCCAGGATGTGAAGAAGTATATTATGATTAATCTATAGGGATAGGTTAAAGTATATGAGTGTGTTCAAAGGGGACACAATGTTGTTTTTTTATCTCATGATGTAATGTAAAACTTATGTATATATCTAGTACTTCCAAGGCTACTAAACTAATCGGTCTTTCGAGACTTGATCTCTTGTGATCATGCCAATGTTATTTAATAATGCACTAAATCTGGGTAATTGGGGTCAGGGCATTACACATTTATAAAAGTGGGAAATTTTATTGTAAAATTAATCCCACAAACATGATGTGAAATAATGTTTTTCAAAGAGAAAATTATTAAAATTTCCAAATTTTTTATATAAAAATTCAATATGAAAATGATTCAAATTACATGAATTAGAATAATATATATATAATTGAACTAATTTTACTTTAAAACCAATTCAAAATATAATTTTTAACTATAAATAATTTAAATTAAAATACAGTTTAATTAAAATTTAGTATTTTCACTATTCATCAAAAAAGTAAACATTTTAGAAAAATCCCAAAAATTCACCATAATCTAATTCTGAAAATATAATTTCAAATTTTAATTTTTTTTATATAAATTTTATAAATTTGGTAAAAAGTAATTTAAAATTATGTTCAAAGCACTACTAAACCGACTTTTAGAAAAAATAGTTTTTAGAAAACATTTCATTTTCTTTTAAATGATTGTTATTTTATTTCTAATTAATATATAACAATAATTTTCATAATTTAGTTAGTATTATTCATACCCACAAACTTAATGGCTAGGTTATAATGGTATATTATATTATGGTTCATTTCTAATTTGGGTTGTGTGTTTGGAAAGCCATCTAAGATACTAAATTTATTTAGAAAGAAATATTTAGTAATGTATTAGATGTTATCTTTTCTTCTAAGATTGGTGTCTCATGTCATAAATTCTATCAAAATTTTTTTCTTCTTTTAAAATATCGGGGTGTTATATTCTTCCTACCTTAAATAAATTGTGCCCTTACAATTTAAACTCAACCACGGTAATCAAGGGCTTGACATTTGAAAATATCATTGTTAAAAAATGCACATTATAAAAGGGTTAATAAAACTTGCTCTTAATATGAGATAAAAGGAAGTATGAAGGTTATATAGAATAACACATAATTAGGTTTCTAAGTAGAAAAAAATATATGGGAAATGAAGACATGGATATGGAATAAAATCATATATAATTATAGTGAGTGATAGAGGTCATTGATCACAAGAAAGGGAATGATAAATGGAAAGTTAAGGACCTCAAAACTATAAATATTTGAGTATTTAAAAAACCATATGATTCATTATATATTAAGGTAACAAGATATGTAAAGACCCAAAAATTCCATGGAATTTTTATTAAATACATTGGAATTTTATGAGCCCGCAGTTTCTGACGACAGTTGATTCTGAGGCCTGATGTGTCTGGAATCAATTTATGAAGTTTTGTTCGGGTACGTTCAGTAAACGTACGAGTATGATTTTATATCTTTTGAACCGATGCTCAGAATTGAAATTTGAGGGCACCGTTGAACTCACAGCGCCAGTATTCTCTTAAGGAGACCTTTACCGCAGTTGCGTTTTATCGAGGTTGGAAGTTAATTTTTTGGGGTTTCTAAATAAAATTTTAAATAAAAATATGTGTTTCATATTTTTATTTGAATGGTATTTAAAACCTACAAAGGGAGTTTGGTGGTGGGTCCACCCACACATAACCTCCCTTAGGAGGATGATAATAGGTGGGGCCCACCCGAGCCCCTTAATTCCTCTAACCCCCCTTTAAACCTCTTGAACCCCCCATAAATGGGGGAGCTCTTGAACTTCCCATTAATGTGCCAACACTCCCTTGTAATTAATTAATTGATTCCCTTGAAATTCTTTCCAACTCCATATATTTAATTAAGTTAACCAACTTAATTAATTTGAATTATTTTGAACTCACACCAACCATTAAAATAAGGGATAAGCTTATTTTATTTTGGTTGGCACAAGCTTTGTTGGGAGAACTAAGGAGAGAAAGAGATATTGGTAGAGCTTGGAGAACCCTTGGAGGAAGCTCTCGATGGAGAATCATTCATCCAACGAGGAATGTGAAGAACACGAAGAACTCCCTTTATCTCCAATGAAAAACGACGGACTTCTCTTCCTCCTTCTTCAACCGGGGCAAGAAAGGGAAGCATCACCGTCTTCGAAGTACACTGACGGTATCGACTTGACTCATCTTCACCGAGCTTTTCCTCCTCCGATATTGACGGAACGACGTCCGTCTTCCACGATGTCCGTCTTCCGCGAATCCGTCGTTGATCACCGAAATTGCGGTATGGGGAAATTGGATTAATTTTATGTATGAGTTATACTCTCCTTTCCTCATCGTGTGTTGTTCTCTTGATGCTGAATGTTAACAACATAATGAGGAGGGTTCGGACCGCACGAACATGGTCCGACCCTCCCCCCATTTTTTGTTGTTCTCATTGTATTGAAGACATAGGTGGAGCCGGTAGGGAGCGGTGTCGTCGCATCGCGCTGGAGGAAGGGGGTCGCGGCCATGCGGGTCGCGGCAGATGAAAGAGGCGGTGGCGGCAGCGGCGGCCGCACGCTGGCCCCATGGAGGGACCGGTGGCCGCTCGGGCCACCCGGCCAATCCGGCCAGCCCACTGGAGGACCGCGGTGCCCACAGGCACCGCGTGGAGGAGGACGCAGCCCGCTTCCACGGGCCGCTCGGCTGGACGAACCGGCTTGTCGTGTGCCAGCCGGGCAGGAGAACCGTGCCACCATCAGGCGAACCGGACCGGCCTGCAGCGCAGGCCAGGTCCACAGGAGGGTTGCACCTTACCGGGCTGAGCCGAACCCCAGCCAGGTTAGACCCATCGAGCCGGGTTGGGCTGACCCGCTAGCCCACTGGGCTTGACGGGTGGGGCCCGTCTTCGCTTAAATGCAAATATATCCTAGTCCGCGCGTCCGATTGACGCGCCGTTTGCGGCACTGGGACCCTCGCAACAAGGTAGTACTTTTTATATACTCTAAGTGGGTTTTGGACAAATTTGAAAAATGGTCGTGTTGGATCTAACATAAAATCCAACCGGGCCCCTGGAATGGAAATGCCAATAACTCTCAGACCGAGTGTCCGATTGACGCGCTGTCTGTCGCGTTGGGTTCCTTAGGATGAGAAGGAACTATGTGATACATAAACTCAGGACTTAGTGATAGTTTATGTATCGAAACTTGGCTCAAGGATCGTACCCTCTCGGAATCAAGCGTGCTGTGTGCGGGAACCCTAGGGCTGGTTGCGACTGAGATGTACCAGAATCCTCCATGGGTTCGACAGCGATGACTATTGTACCTGAATCCTCCATGGGTTCGAAAGTGATGACTATTGTACCAGGATCCTCCGTGGGTCCGATAGTTCTGAATTCTGTTCCTATATCCTGTGTGGGTTCGACAGAATAGCTGGTCCTGTATCATGTGTGGGTCTGACAGCTTAGGTGGTCCTGTAACCTATGTGGGTCTGAAAACTTAGATGAATCAGTAACTACATCTGATCATCTCTATCACTCTACAAAATATGTATACCTGTGTGAGCTGAGCCATGTATTTCAACCATTATCATCGTAGTGATTGACTTTACTTCATTTGTGGAATAGTTTGTGCTTGGGCTCGAGAGTTGGAGCCGGACTGTGATTGATAACTTAGGTATATGTATGGGAATATACCTAAGTAGGGTTGGTTGATACTTCGTGATTGTATATATCTTCTGTGGTTTATCCTTTTTGGATTCTGGGAGACCTTCGGGGTTCTCGGGGTCCCCTACTGGGTATTGTTATACTCACCCCTGCACGGGCTTCACCCGCACCTTGTTGTGTTCTATGCAGACGACGGACATCAGTGATCAAGGATGAGGGTGACAGATGGTAGGCTGATCAGAGCTGGACAAGATAGAACGTACCGCAGGGACGAGTTGTTCGAGTTATGTACCTACCCTTCAGGTAGGATTCCCTGGTGGAAGATCTAAGAGCTATTTTCCCTTTTTACTAATACTTTTTGTTCAGTTGGGTTTGTATACCGGCCCACTTACTTTCAGCACACCTTACTTTTCTATTTTAGTACTTGATGCCTCTACTCCTTGTGTTCAGACTGTGTGTGTTACAGTTTTAAAGGAAATGCCTTCCCTTTTTATCAAGGATTCACCTTTGGTGCTAGTCGCCAGCCCCTGGCCTATGGAAGGTGGGCTTGGGGTAGTCACGGTATAGACCCTGAGGACGGGTCGTGACAAATTGGTATCAGAGGAGTCGGTTCTACCCAAGAACTTGGACTTTTATTCTTTAAACGACAATAGTGTTAAGTGTTTTGGGTGTGGTTATTAGTTTAGGGAAACCGGTGTTGGTGTGGCGACCGACGTATCCATACACTAGGACTCTGAATTCTGATCTTTGACTCAGTGCACGAAAACACTGATTGAGTGTGTGTTTCCTTTGAAAAAGTTTTCTTCATGATTTCTTTGTGTCAACTCACCAGGTATACTGTTTTAACCATGGTGCACCTATTTCTTTTCAGGATGGTCCCACGAAGGCAGCCAGCTAGGGTTCCGAGTTTCGTACGAGATGGTATCCCACCGATCGACGAGGCCTCGGTGCAGGGCCCCATCACAGCAGAGGTACCAGCGGTACCACTACCCACTGGTCCACTGATACCACTAGCTCCAATAACAGAGAGTGCACACTGCCTGAGTGCATTGCATGAGTTCCAGCGCCAGAGGCTGCCCAGGTTCCGGGGAGAGACGGACCCACAGGCAGCTGAGGATTTGCTGGAAGCTGTCGTGAGAGTTCTCAGATTGGTAGGGACACCAGCTGACCTCATGGTGATCCTTGTCGTGAGTCTCCTACATGAAGCATCAAGAAGATGGTGGATCCTGATGCTCCAGGTTCATGATGAGGTATCATTACTCTAGAAAGACTTTGAGAGTCTCTTCCGCTCAGATTTTGTTTTATCCACCCTTCGTGCGGTGCGGATTCAGGAGTTACTTCATCTGCAGCAGGGAAGCATGAAAGTAGCTCAGTACTCAGTGAGGTTAACCGACCTCTTGTGCTACTCCACGAATATGGTACCCAACCCATTCTTCAGGGCCCAGACCTTCAAGAAGGGAATCAGGCATGAGATCATGGCTTCAGTGATTCCCCTCAGCATCCCGACGCAAGCGGGGGTGCTGGAGCGAGCCCTTCTAGTTGATATTTTTCTCACTGAGCAGTCACCAGTAGCGAGACCCACCTTAGGGTGAAACGTAGTGGAGTCTTATGCATCCAGTAGTAGACAGATGACGTAGAGGTCCAAGAGGACCAGGCCATCAGGTGGGCGACCCCAAGATACAGGTTCGGTTGTGTGGGGCACACGAGACAGAGCCAGCTATACGAGGAGCAGGCAGTGATATGCATGCGGCGGGAAGGGCCACATGGCTCGTGACTGCTCGACCTGCCATGCAGATGAGTAGCAGACAGTAGAGGAACCTCCTAGGAAGAGGCATAGGTTCGACCATGGTGGTCCGCCAAGACCAGGTAGACGTGGCAGAGGAGCTGGCCGAGCAACGGGTGGTGGACGGCGTTTTGAGGCTCTACCACCACCACCACCACCAAGAGGTCCACCCCGACCACAGGGAGCTGGCTGACAGAGGCAGGCTCAGCTCCAGGCAGTCAAGGCCTAAGACCACAGCTCACCTAATATGATTCGAGGTACTATCTGTGCCTACTCCACCCTTGCTGCAGTACATATAGACACAGGTGCGAGTCATTATTTTATTTCCACTGCCATAATTCGAAGCTCAAAGATTAGGACGGAGATGTTGGCTCAATCTTTACGGCTAGAGAATCCTACAGGAGCAGACTCGATGATTACGCACTGGTGCTGGTAGTGTGATATTACTCTAGGAGGTGAGAGCTTCGGCTGGGATCTTCTGGTAGCGGCGTCGAGGCCTTACGACGTCATCTTGGTTATGGACTGGTTATCTACAGTTTATGCTTATACTGACTGTATTAGGTGCAAAGTGTGGTGTATCCACATGGATAGTAACAGGCTCACCTTCACCGGTGAGAAGGGAGCCTTTGCAGTGTAGGATGGACTTACATAGAGGAGGGAAAATCCGATCACACATCAGTTGGCTAGTCTCATTCTCAGAGCGGTTGATGTACGGAGTCCGAGTTTTTCTTGTTTTGGTGGATCAGTACATGGATGTTTTCCATGACAATGTTCCAGGACTACCTCCTCGCAGAGAGGTAGACTTCTACATTGACCTGTACCCCGAGACAACACCGATATCTACTCCAGCATATCGGATGGTTCCTGTCGAGCTTCATGAGCTGCGAGTACAGCTGGAAGACTTATAGGGGAAGGGATTTATCTATCCTAGTGTTTCACCCAGGGCATCTCCGATTTTGTTTGCCAAGAAGGAGAATGGGAGCTTGCGACTGTGTGTCGACTACCGTCGCCTGAATCAGGTGACCGTGAAGAACAAGTACCCACTCTTGAGGATTGATGACTTCTTTGATCAGTTCAAGGGAGAACGATGGTTATCGAAGATAGACCTCAGGTCAGGCTATCACCAGCTCAGATTTCGAGATGAGGATGTGCAGAAGATGGCCTTCAGGTGTCGGTATGGCCACTACGAGTTCTTGGTTATGCTCTTCGGCATAACCAACACACCAGTAGTGTTCATGAGTCTCATGAACAGGATCTTCCATCCTTATCTCGAACACTTTTTCATAGTCTTCATCGATGACATACTGATCTACTCGAATAATGAGGAGGATCATGCCTACCATTTATGGGTAGTACTAGACACACTCCGATAGCACCGGCTTTATGGTAAGCTCTCGAAGTGCCAGTTCTGGATTCAAGAGGTTCATTTCTTAGGACACGTCATCTCAGAGGCTGGAGTTGCAGTGGATCCAGCGAAGATCGAGTCAGTACTTGATTGGGAGCCACCCAGGAGTGTGACGGAGGTGCGTAGTTTTCTAGGACTGGTTGGGTACTATTGGAGATTTGTGTCAGACTTTTCCAGAGTTTCAGCACCACTTTTAGCATTAAAGAAGAAGGGTAAACCCTTCGTGTGGTCAGATATATGCCAGCAGAGCTTTCAAGAGCTGAGCTAGTGGCTGACCAATGCACCCATCTTGAGGCTATCAAAGGAGGGCGTAGCGTACGTAGTTTACTACGATGCATCAGGGACTAGACTCGGGTGTGTCCTAATGCAGGAGTGAGCAGTGATCGTGTATGGTTCATGACAGTTGAGATAGCACGAGTAGAACTACGCTACCCATGATCTGGAGTTAGTAGCAGTGGTATTCGCCTTGAATATGTGGTGGCACTATCTGATGGGCGAGTGTTTTACAGTCTACTCTGACCACCCGAGTCTCAGGTACATCTTCTCGCAGAAGGACCTGAACCTGAGACAGTGAAGATGGATCGAGTTCCTCTAGTACTATGACTTTGAGATAGTCTATACTCTTGGGAATGGGAATGTTGTAGAAGATGCTCTCAACAGGAGATCAGGAATTCAGCTACTATGAGAGGTGATAGAGAAGCTAGTCGCATTGCAGATATCCTTTATGGATAGAGATGGAGCAGCCTTTCTGCAGTCTCTCACAGTCACTCCTCCACTTCTTCAGTGAGTCATAGAGGCACAGTGTGGGGACGTTGACTGTGAGACGCGACGTGCTCAAATATCCACAGGGCAGGCACCTGATAGAATATTCTGAAGGTGGGGAGCACGTCATTCTCTTTAGAGGACATACCGTGGTACCAGTTTTACTTCAGGAGGAAGTGTTGAGGGAGTTCCACACATCTCCTTTAGCGGTACATCCAGGAGTGGTGAAGATGTATCAGGACCATTGACGACAGCACTGGTGGTCAGGTATGAAGAAGGCAGTAGCAGAGTTTGTCTCTCGATGCCTCACTTGTTAGCAAGTAAAGGCAGAGCACCAGGTTATAGTAGGCTTGGTTCAACCCTTAGAGGTTCCAGAGTGGAAGTGGGGCAGGATATCCATGGATTTCGTGATGGGAATTCCACGTACATCCAGAGGAGACGACTATATCTGGGTGATTGTTGACCGACTCACCAAGTAATCCCACTTCCTACAGATCAGAGATCAGGGCTCAGTAGAGATCTTGGGACGCTTCTAAGTATAGGAGATCATATGGATTCATGGTGTGCCATCAACGATCATCTCCGATCGAGATGCTCGTTTCACTTCCTGGCTATGGAAGGGGTTGTAGGAGGCTTTCAGGACGCAGCTTCGCTTGAGCACCGCCTTACATCCTTAGACGAATGGACAGACTGAGAGGACCATTCAAACTCTTGAGGACATGCTCCGTGCATGCGTCCTCGACTTTGGTCATAGCTGCGAGGATCACTTTCCCTTGGTATAGTTTTCGTATAACAACAGCTACCACTCTACCATCGGGATGGAACCTTATGGGGAACTGTACGACCGACCTTCCAGATCACATATGTGCTGGACTGACCCAGGGGAGTCAGCACTTGTAGGACCAGAGATGGTGCAGGCTATGACGGAGAAGGTGTAGATCATCCAGGAGCGGATGAAGACTACACAGAGCAGATAAAAGTCCTATGCTGATAGAAGACGGAGACCACTGGAGTTCAAGGATGGTGACCACGTCTTCCTACGGGTCTCAGCTTGACAAGGTCTGTGAAGGTTTGTATGAGGTGGAAAGTTGTCTCTATAATTCATTGAACCATTCCAGGTCCTCAGTAGAGTAGGAGAGGTGGTTTACCACCTGACCCTTCCACCTCAGTTGGACCGGGTGCACGACGTCTTCCACGTATCTCCGTTGAGCAGATACATGCATGACCCATCCCACATCATTGACCATTGGGAGATGGAAATTGATGACGGGGCAACATTCACAGAGGTTCCAGTGGAGATTGAAGATTGACAGGAGCAGCTCCTACGTGGATGTTCGATTCCTCTTGTGCACATTCGCTGTCAGCACGAGAACCTCCAGGAGAGCACATGGGAGCGGGAGGCTCAGATGCGTGCTCAGTACCACCATTTGTTCCCTTAGTGTGTGTTATAGCTTACGGGGACGTAAATCCCTAAGGTGGGGAGAATTTAAAGACCTGGAAATTTTATGGATTTTTTTAAATACATGGGAATTTTACAAGTCCTCAGTTTCTGACGGTAATTGATTCCAAGCCCCGGTGTGCCCGGAATCAATTTCTAAAGTTTTGTTCGGGTACGTTCAGTAAACGTACGCGTGGGATTTTATATATTTTGAACCGGTGCTCGGAATTGAAATTAGAGGGAACCTTTGAACTCGTAGTGCCGATATTCGCTTAAGGATACCTTTATTGCAGTTGCGTTTTATTGAGGTTGGAAGTTAATTTTTTGGGGTTTCTAAATAAAATTTTAAATAAAAACATGTGTTACATATTTTTATTTGAATGGTAGTTAAAACCTCCAAAGGAAGGTTGGTGGTGGGGCCACCCGCACATAACCTCCCTTAGGAGGATGATAATAGGTGGGGCCCACCCGAGCCCCTTAATTCCTCTAACCCCCCTTTAAACCTGTTGAACACCCCATAAATGGGGGAGCTCTTGAACTTCCCATTAATGTGCCAACACTCCCTTGTAAATAATTAATTGAGTCCCTTGAAATTCTTTCCTACTCCATACATTTAATTAATCAACTTAATTAATTTGAATTATTTTGAACTCATACCAACCATTAAAATAAGGGATAAGCTTATTTTATTTTGGTTGGCATAAGCTTTGTTGGGAGAACTAAGGAGAGGAGGAGATCTTGGTAGAGATTAGATAACCCTTGCAGGAAGCTCTCGACGGAGAATCATTCATCCAACGAGGAACGTGAAGAACAAGAATAACGACCTTTCTCTCCAATGAAAAATGACGGACTTATCTTCCTCCTTCTTCAACCGGGGCAAGATAGGGAAGCATCGCCTTCTTCGAAGTACACCAACAGTATCGACTCGACTCAACTTCACCGAGATTTTCCTCCTCCGATATTGACAGAACTACGTCTGTCTTCCACGACATTCGTCTTCCGTGACTCCGTCGTTGATCACCAAAATTGAGGTGGGGGGAAATTGTATTAATTTTATGTACGAGTTATACTCTCCTTTCCTCATCGTGTGTTGTTCTCTTGAAACCGAATGTTAAAAATGTAACGAGTATGGTTCGGATCGCATGAACATGCTCTGACCCCCGCCCCCTTTGTTGTTGTTCTCAATGTGTTGACAACAGAGGTGAAGCCAGTAGGGCGTGGTTTCGTTGCACCGCGCCGGAGGAAGGGGGTCGCGGCCATGCGGGCCGCGGCGGATAGAAGAGGCGGTGGCGTTGGTGACCAAAGGTGGTGGAGGCAGCGGCGACCACGCGCCGGCCACGTGGAGGGACCGGTGGCCGCTCAGGCTGCCCGGTCTGTGGGATGACCGGCCGGCCAATCCGGCCAGCCTGCCTGAGGACTGCGGCGCCCGCAGGTGCCGCGTAGAGGGGGACGCGGCCCGCGTCCGTGCACCGCTTGGCTGGACGAACCGGCTGGACGCATGTCAGCCGGGCTAGAGAACCACAGCCCGCAGCACGGGCCGCGTGCTCCGGGCCGAACCGGCTGGCTACAGCCGGTCGGGCAGAAGAGGAGGCGGCGCCGCTTGGCGCCGCCGGGTGAACCGGACCGGCCCGCAGCATGGGTCGGGTCCGCAGGTGGTCTGTGCCTAACTGGTCCAGGCTGAACCCTAGCTGGGTCAGACCCGCCAAGCCGGGTTGGACCCGCATAGCCGGGTCGGGCCGACCCGCCAGCCCACTAGGCTTGATGGGTTGGGCCCGTCTTCGCTTAAATGCGAATATCTCCTAGACAGCGCATCTGATTGACACACCGTCTGCAACACTGAGACCCCCGTGATGAGGCGGTCCTTTTATGATACTATAAGTGAGTTTTGGACAAATTTGGAAAATGGTTGGGTTGGATCAAACATAAAATTCAACCAGGCCCCTAGAATGGAAATGCCAATAACTCTTAGACCGAGCATCCGATTGACGCGCCGTCTATCGCGTTGGGTTCCATACGATGATATGGAAATATGGGATACATAAACTTAGGACTTGGTGATAGTTGATGTATCGACACTTGGCTCGAGGAGTGGACCCTCCCGGAATCGAGCGTGTTGTGTGCGGGAACCCTAGGGCTGGCTGCCACTGAGATGTACCGGAATCCTTTGTGGGTTCGATAGTAATGACTACTGCACCGGAATCCTCCATGGGTTCGATAGCTATGAATACTATACCGGGATCCTCCGTGGGTTCGACAGTTCTGACTTCTGTTTCTGTATCCTGTGTGGTTCTGACAGAATAGCTGGTCTTGTATCCTGTGTGGGTCTAATAGCTTAGCTGGTCCTGTATCCTGTGTGGGTCTGACAGCTTAGATGAATCAGTGACTAAATCTGATCATCTCTATCACTCTATGAAAGATGTATACATGTGTGAGCTGAGTCATGTCTTTCAACCATTATCATTGTGGTGATTGACTTTACTTCCTTTGTGGATTGGTTTGTGCTTGGGCTCGAGAGTTGGATCCATACCATGATTGATAACTTAGGTATATGTATGGTCATATACCTAAGTAGGGTTGGTTGATATTTCGTGATTGTATCTCTCCTCTATGGTTTATCCTTTGTGGATTATGGGAGACCTTCGGGGGTCTCAGGGTCCCTTACTGAGTATTTTTATACTCACCCCTGCACGGGCTTCGCCCACACCTTGTTGTGTTCTGTGTAGATGACGGACAACAGTGATCGAGGCTGAGGGTGATGGATGGGAGGCTAATCGTAGTTGGACTAGACGGGACGTACTGTAGGGACGAGTTATTCGAGTTCTGTACCTACCCTTCAGGTAGTATTCCCCGGTGGACGATCCAGGAGCTTTTTTTCCTTTTTACTTGTACTTGTTGTTCAGTTGGGTTTGTATATTGGCCCACTTACTTTCAGAACACCTTACTTTTCTATTTTAGTACTTGTTGCCTCTTCTGCTTGTGTTCAGACTGTGTGTGTTACAGGTTTAAAGGCAATGCCTTCCCTTTTTATGAGGGATTCACCTTTGGTGCTACTCACCAGCCCCTGGCCTATAGAAGGCAGGCTTGGGGTAGTCACGGCACAGACCCCGAGGACGGGTCATGACAAGATAAATTTTTTTCCAAGGTACTTTGTCAAAATTTTAGGAATTTTTTACTATTTAATACTCTAAGTAAATATACTTACTTATACATTTCTACTTCACAAGAACAATTTCATCCTTTGGTTTTGATTTGTTAAATTTACAATTCATCACTCACTCCAAGAAATGAAAATCCAAAAATAAATGTTTTATTCTTGAATCAATAAATTTCACTTTTAATGGATCATAATATCCATAATATAATGCTAATTCACCCCTTAAATCTCTAGTTATTATTATGATGAAATGGTTAGCATAGGTTATCCAATGTGCATGAATCTCCATATGATGAAGTAATACATTAATCTCCAAAACATTATCCAATTTTAAGCTTAAACCGTTTCATAAATGGTTAACCTTATGGCCCCTCCAATAGATTAATATCAATATCTTTAGAAAGAAGGTCCCTGAATTTTGAAAATGAACTTATCATTAATGAGTTCCAAGTTAGTTGATACTGTCTAATTTAATTTATCCATATTATTCATCTCTTTATCCCAACATCATTATCTCAACATTAAGAACGTATTAATGTTTATGTTTCCCTTGATAATGTTTTTCTATGAAGTTTAAATTGCTACTAAATCATATTTCTTATTCATCAGTACCGTTCAAAATATTTTTTCAAATCCTTAATAAAAAAAATACTATAGTAAAATCCTTAAACATTTCGGGAATGTCATTAACAAAATAATTTTACAAAAAATTCATAGATCCAAATACACAAGCATAGTAATAATTAATATTTGTATTTAGTAATATCATAAGATTGACCTTCACCCCTTATCTCCTTTTGAGGCATTTTCCTTTTATTCTTGGTGCATTAATTTTTGTAGTACTTCATATCTTTACCGTGAAATCATTTCACATTTGGAGAATCTTTCTTGATGAGCATGGTGAAATTTTTCCCCACATCTGAATAAAATCCTTTTCATTTTAATAATATACCAAGTTGTTTCCTTCCACAAGTATCACATGTTGGAAAATCCTTCTTTCCCTTCTCCCCTTTATTTTTTTTCTTTTTTCATCATATTCTTCTCTTGTTGCCCTTCGAAGCCATAAAACCTGGAGAATAATTTCTCTATCTTGATATCATATGATACAATGTTCTCATATGATGAGAATGTTTGAGATAATATTTCTCTTCATATTATTTGTTTAATCTCATAAAAATGGTCAATATTTATCTTTAGATTACATACATAGTTTTTAGCATGACTTGCTAACCTTGTAAAGTTGTCTTTATGCTTGGAAACATTTTCCAATTCTTTCTATCTTAGACACACAGACTGTCTTTCCATATCCTCTCATTTATCACAAAGAAAATATTTTTACAAGAATATTACATTGAAATCCATTTAACTCAATACTTTTTATTTCCTCCCCATCCTTAGTGTTTTTAATCAATGACCACCATTGATCCATATATCCTAAGAGATGATAAACTTATATGTCAACTTTCTCCCTTTCACTACTTCCTAAAGAATGGAATATATTCTCAAAAGAACATATCCATTTATAAACTAAAAATAGATTTTTAGTCCCAATAAATAATAGAGTTTTATGACACATGAAATGGTCTAACATTGATACACTACATGGTGGATCGTAAGGGTACTCCATATAGGAAAGGTTATTACTCATAACCTATGTTAGCTACCCCAATATGGTTAAAATTTGTTTAGCTTCAGCTGCATTTCCAACTCAAGATCCATTATCTTTCCTAGGACTTAATCATTATATGGATTATGTGCATTGATATGGTTCTCATTCCATCCATTAGGTTCCATTTATAAACAATTGAATACACTAAATTAGATCATAACATTATGAAACATATTTTATAGTCCCAAAAATATTGAAGTAGTTAACATAAATTGAAAAAATATTCATATATAATATCATAAGCATAAATATGGTTTCTTTAGGGATATATTTAATTTGAAATCCTTCATAAAGAGTTGTAAATAAAATATGAATCATCCTAAACATATCCCCCGAGAGTGTCCAACTATGTGCATAGTAAGGCCCATTGTTGTGCACCACGTGATGATCAGGTCATGCCCAATGTTTCCTTTTTGAAGTTATTACCACTAGGTATATCTATTATATAACCACGTCCACCTCTAGTATCTAGATAGGGATGTATTTTCTAGGAAAACCACATAATATCTTTATTACCAAAACATTAGTATGTTCTTCGATACTTATCCTCGAAGTCTATTATAGGGTTATTCCTTAATATATGTTTTCCTAATATAGCTCTAAATTATTCTACTAAACTTAATCTGATACCATATGTAGTGATCCCAACCCCAAAATCTCAAAGTCGGTGTCTATTTTATTAAATTGGCATAAGATACAAGGAATAACATTCTTATGGACTAAATAGTTTAGTATTCATAGTAAACTAGATTCATACTTTAAATTCACATTACATACAAAAAAATAAAATAGACAAAATATTTTATTTGAGAATGATGTTATTACCTTCAATGTATCCCTATATATAAGTCAAATAACACTTCCTGGAAACCTAGGGAAAATAAAACATAAGAAAGGAGTGATCTCAGATGCTTAGTAAAAAAAATATTATAATGGAAGCTACGAATAAATAAGGCATAATAAATATGTAAAGTTAGATAACTAAAAACCATTCCATTAGTCAATAACTTGAGTATAATATAGAAGGAAAATAATAGGATTAACTAATTCCATATAATTAATCACATGATCAAGAAACATAACCATGGATATTATAAATAATCAAATAATCACATGGAATATCAATAATTGAATTCATAATGATGGAATGAATAATACTGTACATCTAAAAAAATACCATTGAGGCTTGTTCCAATACATCCAATACCATCTAATATTATGCTAATAAATCTAATACTGTCAACTTTTATGAAAATAATTCTATATAAATGGGTAAGGCCTCGACCAAAACCATATTTAGTTTGTCTAATGAGATATATCGATGCATTGAAGGGATATATCAGGCCTCACCCATCACTTAAAAAGTTTAATTCATTCTTCATATGAAAGGGGTGAAACAGAATCAACATAATCATTTGTATTGAGAAACAATCATATGAAATGATAACAATTACCCCAATCAATAAACATAATCATAAAACATCAAGAGTAATATGAATGGTATCAAACTAGTATATCAGAAGTCAAACTGATCATAAACCATCCTAATAAAGAATAAATATAAAATTAATTTAACATATCCCTGGTGTATTATAAGTACAATTAATGTTTGATTTCATTAGTAAATAGAAATACCATACAAATATATTAAAAAAAATTCTTAAAGAAATTATTATTTTTGTTTTGAAAATAAAATTTTAAAAATAAAATTTCACAAAACATTTTAAAAAAATTTCCTTGAAAATAACCTTTTTAACATATAAATGAATATTTAAAAAAATTGATTAGTCATGATGGAAGGAAATTTGATACATGTTGAGTACATTAAAAAAATATTCCTTTAACATTTTTGGTAAAATAAAATCTCGAATTATTTCTAAAAAGACATAAATATTCATTTAAAATTAGAAATCATGGGTTTTGATAAAAACAGATTTCTGATTGAAGAGGGAAATAAAGTCAAATTTTCTTAAAAACATTTCACAATCATTTATGGTACCAAAGAGTAGAAAATGGTACTATTACTTTAAAAATGTTCATAAATAACGAAATTTTATGAAAATGTATTTAACTTAAGATATAAATATCAAATAATTTCCCCAAGGGAGACATAAACATAAACACTTCCGAATAATGATGAGATTGTGAAATAAACTGTTGGTAAAAAATCCCTCAAGGCATCATTGAAGAATTT